>JARHVA010000226.1:1185000-1872500 GCA_037957365.1 Torreya grandis | reverse complement strand
CACCAATAACATTGTTGAGTGAATTGATTCTTGGATCCTACACTGAACCATCTAATGGATTATGGTTGTGGGTGAGGCAACAATGGCAAGTTCAATATGTGAACTACTTTAGGATAAATAAGGTTCTTCTTACTTTTTATTGTCAATGATGAAGTGTATTGGTTTAAAATTGATCCACATTTGAGAATGGAATAATCTTTCTACTTCCTTTGTTTCCACAGTGGTAATAGAGATGTTTAATGTATCCACCATGGCATTAGGCTCAAAAACCATATTTTCTTGCCAATCTCCAATGATGCAGTGTTTGTACTTATTTCTTCTAGACATGCAAGTAGAGTCTTCCCAGCATGATATTATTCAATGTAATGACTAATAGATCTATGAATTGAACACCACTTATTATGATGATTTGATAATTTTTAATTATTTTATGGAGGGTGCTTGGAGCTATTCCCTGGGTTAGAATTCTACTTGGAAGATTTAAATTATTTCTTGGTTAGAGCCTTAGAATCTTTTGTTTTAGTCTTGTAATTTGACTTTACTTCAAAATTACAAGTAAATATATAAGGTTGTCCAATTGAAGAGATTTATAAGAAATCCAAATATGATTAGATATGTGGTTTTAAACATGACCCATACTTCAAAATAAGGTTTTGTTTTGATTCATAAAAAAAGAGTTTGGATACTAAAGTATGAAAGGTATATGCGTATTATTGCATAGATTGTTCTTTGCATTGGTGAAACTAAGATAACTTGATGTATTAGTCATCATAGTTACCAATAGGATAATAGGTTTAGTTGAATGCTTCTATGAACCCATTCCTTGTGTCTATAGATATTTCTAATTTCATCTTCACACTTTTCATGTGAAGTGCAGTATTTTTGCCACCATTTCTTTATTGATAAATAAACTTTCAAAAGAGTGAATGTAATATTTTCTCAATTAGAGAATTCATTAACTACGTAATATGAACATATTAGGTTAAGTTAGTTATCTAGTGCATCTGCATCTATTTTACCGTTAAACATAGGGATGTCTAGATTAACTTTTTCTTTATATGGCATTTGACCAATAAATAACCAATGAGAATGAGAGGTGTTGGAGGGAGTTTGTTGCTTGAGAACTAGCAAGAAGTGATCAGTGATTCTTGTTATATTAACAAAAGTTTAGTGGTAATAATATAAAACCATATTTCAAACTATAATCAATAAATGATAAAAAAAATATGAACAAACGAAGAAGAACATACTAAAAAACCCATATGAAGCCATGAAAGATATATTTTATTAAATCAATGGCATGATTTTCCTTCTCACATATGCATATAAAGGCTCTATAATTTCTCCTTGAATCTTCCTCTCCCATGTCTCTTTGAATCCTTTCTAACATTATTTCATTTATTTTCTCTTTTATTACAAATAATGATAAATTATACTCATTTATCTTTACCCATGCTAACACTCACTTGTACTAAAAAGGGTGTCTCACCCTAAGACACACAAGGACCCTAATAAATCAAGTTTTAATAATTTTACTCCATTAAAAATACACTTGAGATAAATAAACTACTTCTAACTAATCTCCACTCTCTTCTACTCACTCTTCTTTACTCTCAATCCTTTCATTCTCTTTTCCACAAATCCTCAACAGAGGTAGCCTCTCCTTGAGCTCCCCTCTTTCCATATATTCTACATCTATCTAATTTTAATTGGGATAGCCTCTCCTTGAGCTCCCCTTTCTTTCTCATCTTCCATAACCTCTACATCAACTATTTATTACAACTTCAAATACATTAATATTTTACAAAGCTATAAATACTTCCTCTTTGTTTAAATCTAATTCACTATATATCCTGATTCATCCTCTGGGTAAGAATAATAAAAAACATAATCAAATAATTTCAATTAGAAAAGAAAGTGCAAACATTTCCATTTGTCTTGAACAATAAAAGATATCCATCCTTGTATCTTCAATTGAAGCCATTTGCTTACTCAATGGGATAGGTTTTTGCCGAGGAGTGGAGTGAGTAGATTGAAAATTGGTTAGTTGAAATGCCTTGTAAATGGACCTAACACAACTGCCTCTCAGATTTCCCTTGAAATCTTGTACATTTCTCCTTAATGATTTGCCTTCTTTGCATTGTCTTTTTATAACAAAGACATTTACAATGAAGGCAAACACTCTTACATTAATACAAAAGCTAGGTTTAATATCATCATCAAATCTAACTGAAACTCTTGGAGACCAAATGTGAACAAGACTAAAATCATGGTCTAAATAGCATGTATCATGTTTATATACATATATAGTTCCAATAAAATCATCTCCCCATTTCAATGAATGAGCATTATGTAGTCTTTAAGGAGCTTCATGGTATAGATTTGTAAACTCTATGCCATGTTAGTGAGTACTTCAGGTCCGTTGAAGGCATTATCATGGTTGAGTGTGAGTTATCTCTCTTGCATTTATATACTAGAGCATATGAATAATCCTTAGCTACCTCACTATGTACTTATTTAGCTTGACACTCTCCATAAATTGTGGATCAACTGACCCTACTAATAATTTTATCATGTTCTTGACTATACCTCATAAAAATACTCTGACATTCATCATCGTCCTTACTTATGCCCCTAGATAGAACCTCATTTCTACTTTTAATCCCCAATTTTGTATCAATCTCAAACTCCACAAGAAATCCATGGTAATCCCATCTGAACCTCCTGGTCACATGGTGCCTAGTAGCATTCTAGTGGCATGTAACTATGTCCTTGATAGTGCACACAAGAAAGTGATCATAATGAAGCAAATTAGTAGTAAAAGGAAGCCATCATAAAAAATATATTTAGGTTTCCATTCACTCTTCTTTAGTTATGTATGAAATGCATCCATTGCCTCCCATATCTATAATATTTTATCTGCATCATTAACCAAGGTTGGTTATTGTGGCACAAATCAACATAGATAGCTTTCAATTTTGGTTGTTTCTTTCTTTGTTACCGCACATTTCTAGGCTCAAACAAACATAGAAGGCCCGCATTATTTTTAGTTCTAAGCTCGAATCTTGAAATAATTAGCCACACAATTATTAATAGTAGTTTAGTGGTAAATATATAAAATCATATTTCAAACTATAGCCGATAAATGATGAGAAATATGAAAAAATAAAGAAGAACAGAGTAAAAATCCATATGAAGCCATGAAAGATACATTTTATTCAATTAATGACTTGACTTTCCTTCTTCTCACATATACTTATAAAGGCTCTTCAAATTATCCTTGACTCTTCCTTTCACATATACTTATAAAGGCTCTTCAAATTCTCCTTGACTCTTCCTCTCCCTTACCTCTTTGACTCTTTTTTGCCACTATTTCATTTATTTTCTATTTTATTACAAATAATGACAAATTATGCACATTTCCATTTACCCATGCTAACACGCTTGTTCACACACATGACCTTCTTCCAAATTTTTTAGTTGAATTTACAATGCATCCTATATCATTTTGTGGAACATTTACGAAGTTGGAATCATCTAAGATTTCTCTCCCTTTTGAGGACATGAAGAAAGATACGATGAAGGGTCATGAGTCTTGATCTGTAACTTCTTATAATCAGACCTCATATGAGTGGGCATACAAACAATCATGAAGTTGAGATACACTAGGATACGACTCATGAATGATATGAAGTGTGTTTCTCTAATACCACTTATTCGGGTCCCATGAGGAGACTTGGTGAACAACCTACTTAAATGTATTTAAGAGGGTTATGAATGGAAATGAATTTGTGAATGACAAATAATATGAAGGTGAAATGCACTAAATAAAAAAGAAACCAAATAAGATATGAAAAAAAATTAAACTTATAATAACAAAGTTGTATTATGCTAAGTTTTGTATAATGTCTGAGAAGTTAGATGTTTAGCATCTATGTACTTCATAACTTCATTCTTGTCTATGTAACCAACTACAAAAAATGGAAGTGTACATTAATATACAATGGAATAAGATGAAACATTAGTTGAACTATTACAAGAGTTGGTAACAACTGCTTCATAACCAAAGAATATGGTGATGTCACTAACTATAATTACTAATGAGATGAGTGCTACAATACTAAAAACTATAGGAGTTTTGTAGTAACATAAAAAAGGAAATTGATCATACATATTGGCATGTAGGTGACCTAATTCTTATGTTATTGGCATTAACGTAAGGATAGATTGTTAGTGTAGGTTTTTATTCCATTTAATGGTTTTTCCCTACACATGTTTAGTTAGCTTACTTAGGTGTCTTTTATGTCATTGTGAAAATAATCCCACATTCATGAGGAAGTGAGGATATGTTTATCTTTCACCTATTTAATGTACCTTCCTAAAAAAATTGTAGTTAATGATGTTAATGCTAATTTTGCAATCTTTCAATTGTTGAGCAATTACTTCTTCCAACTCATGTTTGATTTTACTATTACACGCAAGTAGTTTATTTGTTTATTTGATTCTATCTATTAGATCCTAAATTGTATCCCACTCTAACATGTTATCTATAGACACTCTATTTTGGCCACATTAAAGTCTAAATTAGATATTAGACCAATTTATATTAAATGATGTAAATTAAGCCTAAAAATTACCTAAACATCTTAATTTCATCTACACATTAGACATCAACGCCCATAATCATGTTGAGGCATCTCTATTTGAGTATTATCCTATATGCAATAATAACCTCCCATGGATTTATCTCCAGTCAGGTTGCGACTAGGAAAATTGACACTTTTGACCTATTAAGTGGAGCACTTAACCAAGTTCTAGAAAGGGTCAAAGATTAATCAAAGTCACTTAATTGATTAAACCCAATTAAATGTATAAGTAAAAAATCCATATTCAATTATTGAATATCTAAAATTAGAAATTTAAAAATACAAAATATCAAGCTATGACATCATCATGATATCATCTTGAAAGTTGGCAAGCACTCAAATGTCATGAAAATAAATATTTGAAATGGAAAACCATGCCTACTGAGTGCTCCATTGTTCCAAATATTAATGGAATCATTTAAAGTTGTTTTCCTCTAAAATTGGGCCAATTGTGAGCCACACATCTAGATCTTAGATTGGATGGTCGTGCTTGATCCTTCCTATTTCTAAAAAACTATAAACATAAGTTCCATGACCAAAAATTGTGTAATGTTATAATGTTAAATTACTCCTATAGAATCTTCAAAAAAATCAATTGTCAAGGCCATATACCAAGTGGACAAAGGGAAATGATGAAAGAGTACCATCGACAAAGAACCATTGCTCACAAGCTAAGCTTAAGCCCAACCTCATGTCAACAATTTCTACAAATTTATAAGGAAGGTAAGTGTTTTTATCATTTGTATTTTAGTTGTTGTCTATTTTAATTTTTTACTTAGCTTCCCCTAGATCCTAGGCTTGGAAATGTAGCTTTGTTTGATTTATTTTGTTTATTTGGACTCACAAAGAGAAGCTAACCTTATTTTTTATTAGATTCTTTGGATACATAATGGCATGCCCGATGGGACCTGATGCATCCTAAAAATAATCATAAGAGTACTTTTTCACTAGTAGAAATCCAAAATTGACCATTTTAGACCTTAATTTAGGTATTTTGCCTTCAAAAATATCATGTTTTTGTTGACTGCTAATCAACAACTTCACCCCTAATAATCAACGACTTTACCACTTTTCCTATACTTTGTTTTTCTACATTTTCTAGGGAAAATGGTGACTTCACCACTACATATCGATGACTTTGCATATAATTATCAACTTCATCTTGTGACCATGCCTTTCAAAAAATGATGACTTCATTCAAACAAAGTAGTGAATTCATCCCCCGATAATGGTGACTTTGTCAGGTAACCATCCTTTATGTGTTTGGTGATTTTGCTTAAATTTTCAAGGAAATAAAGACTTTATTGGTTGTAATAGGCAACTTTAACCCTATTAATTAGTGACTTTGCCAAATTTTTATATGTCTAGTTTATTTTTAATAAATTGGTGACTTTTCCTAAAATTGGTAACTTTGCCCTATTGAGTAATGATGACTTCGCCTTGTGATAAGGACCCAAGACTTCAAAAGTTCAAACTTTTTGACTTATTACAAACTAAATCAATCCACTAACATTTATTATAGGGAATTAGGCAAATTATAAGATGTTTTCACTTCCTAGCAAGGCCATTTCACATTTATTTTGGTGTTTAAAACTTGTGCAAGTAACTTTCATTTTTTCATCATTTTCAAGTTTTCACAAAGGCCAAATCTCAATCACACTGCAAAATAGTGTTTTAAAAGAACAAACATTCTAGCTTTAGTGCTCCTAAGAGCACTTTAATTTCTTATTCTTCATTTTCAAAAGCAGTTAACTCATTTCATTTCCAGAATAGTTTCTCTTTTAGTAGAAATTTTGCATGTATGCTCTCCCCTTATCCCCATCAGGGAACTTGGGTGATAAAAAATGTAATTGTTTTAGTTTTTTATTAGATTCACCCCAAAAAATGTCATATATGCTCTCCTTTAATTTCTAAAGACTTGAGTGACTCAGGAAATAATCAAGTTATTCATTTTTATTTCTTGCATTGGCTTGTGAACGAGAGTTCATCGCCTCCTCATGGGTTTTTTAAGGGTCTATTGACTTGGGGATTTATCTCTCAACATCATACCAACCACACTAATTTAGGTGGGGCATATAATAAGAGTGTTTCTAATGGATGGGATAGTGGTTGAATGGTTAGCCTAATCAGATGGAAGAGGAATTAGGTCAAGCAATAGTCTAGACATCAAACTTCACTATGTAGTACATGGTTGAAGTCATTGTGTAAGGGACAAGACCCCTGCATAATAAACTAGATGATTTGAATCCATTAGTGGATATTGTTAATTATTCATAAGTATTTATTTATACTTGTGGACCCCCTAAAAATTTAAGCACGATACCTTTTAGACATAATTAACCCTACTTACTATGGAACATCCTATCAAATGTTGAGTTGCTTCAACACTCTAAGTTCCTTGTCATGTACCATTTCTTGAGAGATAGAGGGGGATTAAAAAATTTACCTAAATTCACTCTTTATTTATTGGATTAATAATTAATTCCTTTCAAGATTAGTAAATCAATGGAAACTTTGGTAGATACAATGCATACCTTATGTCAGCTTTAGAGTAGTAGCATGCACTTAGGTGGAACTTTTTATTTCACTTGTGTTATTTGAGTCTAAAATTCACTTTTACAAAATAAAAAAATAAACATAAACGTGTTACACACACTAATTTGCACCAAAATAAGTGTTATGCTAAAAAAATCATTCAAACCATTTACCTTAGCTCAAACCAAGATGAAGATCAATTATGCCTTTATTTTTAGACAAGACATTATTATGCTGCCAATTTTAGTCTAGACTTTTATTCATCCAAGTATTTCAAAATCTCATTTGAAATTCATATTTCAAAGTTTATATCTAAAGATGATTGGTTTATGCTTAAGTGTTGCCTACAACTTGAACTTGAGTTGTTCACCTTTATGTGTTTAAATTATGTAACTTGGATCAATTTTTAGTTTGATTTTTAAAGTCCTTTGCCTAAAAATGAGTTTCCTTTTGGACTAATACCATGTCTTACCTTGATTACAAGTTCTATTTTAGAACAAGTGTTTCATTTGTTTCAAATTAAGATCTTTAGACTTAAGAGTTTTTCAAATTCACGTGCCTAGACCAAGTTTGTTTTCAAAGACCTAGTTAAAGTTTGATATGTTGAGACCTATTTCATGTGCCTGGTTCTATACCTTAGTTTTTTTTTTCTTAGTTAAAATCTCACGTGCCACACTCCAAGATTAGATTTTGTTTAGAACATTTTCCAAGACCAAAATCCAAATTTACCTTTCATTGACCATTTGTTCAAAACACCTTAGAGTGTTAGTGATAATTTAGACCAAGTTCTAATTGTTAGTTTTCAAGAAGAGATACTTATAGGAAAATGTTTCAAGACATTTGAATCAAAAGACCAATCTTTTTAGACACCAAGTTTTAAACATTTACAACATTAGACCAATCTTTTGTGAGACACTTAATTCAAGTATGCCTTGTTATACACATAGCAGAACCATGTATAATTTGGATTATAAGAATATTGTCATAAATGATCCATTTGTTCATGAGACTTATGAAGAGGAAGTAGCTTATGTGATAGATCCCTATCCCTCGTATGATACTAACTATGCCTTACAAAGTCAAGATCCTTTGGCACACTATCTTTCCAACACACCTTCATATCTAAGGCAAGAACAAGACCAGATGACCCAATACTTAGAAAGTGTACCAAGCCTCATAAATCAAGTTTATCAACAACAAATGCCATATTATGTAACTCCACCAATTAACATGAGTTATTATCCATTCTTGTTTGATCACCACCTCTTACATAATATGTACTAAGTCCTTGTTAGAGTGATGGAGGTAGGTGTTAAGTTTCCTTCAAACCTTCCTCATGATAATTTACCTAGATTGGTGTGTGCACCTAGTAATAGACCTCAATTCAAAACATTTTAATAAGCCTCATCTAGCCAAAGTCAAGCTCTAATACCAATGCAAAAAAATATTTACCTACAATTACAAAAGGAAAGGGTCAAATTATTGACCAAATAGCACAAATGTATCAAGCATACCAAACGTACCTTAACTTGGCCAAAAATAGGAATGCCTTGATGATTTTTAATACACCACTCATAGAGTTAACTCCTTCCACAGGGATACCAATTGACTCATTAGGTTATGCCAACCCAACCATAGATCTATTTGTTTAAATAATGAGTGTTACAAACATGCTTCGCATTCCTAAAACTCAATAACAACCCTAGTGCTAACTGAAGAACTTTCTCAAAACATGGTGGGTGACATGAAACTGTACCCAAACCCAAACCAGGCTCAGCTAAATATTCAAAGGACCAATTCATAATAGGTTCCAATGAGTATTGTGATTCGTTTGTGATAGGGGGTAGGAACATCAAGTTCATAAGTGAAACACACAATTACTCCCTCTCAACCATCTGCTTCCTTAAACACATAATAAGGAGCAAAATGTTAAACATAGACCAATCCTCCACCTCAATAGGTGGTGAATAATAATCCACCCCAAAAAGTGGAGACTAACATTATGCAACAACTAATGCAGACCAATGAACCACCATAGCAAGTGGTAAATGTTACATCCCAAATAGGATCTAACCAACAATGTAATATTGTTGGTTAGTAATATCTCATAGTTGGACAACATCAAATACCTATAAGGCAACAAGTATTCAACCAATACCAAGTGTAAAATATGTAATAGGTACCTACTATACATTTGGTGTCTTATGCCTACCAAATATCATAACCTTAACAAGTGATAACCATGCAACAATTTAAGTAACAAGCATTTGGATAACAATAGATACCCTTCATAATATAGGGTTTAACTAGTCAGTGACAAGTTATGTTTCCAACCCAACAAATGCAATAATAAATACCACCACACATACCACAGTTCCTTTTGAATCAAACCCATGTTGTTAATCCAAATGCTTGCCAACAAAAAGTACCACCTTAGTAATACATTCCTAAGAAAAGCTACATTTTCTTAGTAGGGAAACTAACTAGGTGAATACACAATAGTCTACCATGTCTTCACTATACCCCAGCCCAAATAATCCACTTGGAAACACCCAAGCTAAACCACAACCATCTTTAGCTTCACTTTTTTAGCCCAAGAACTATAATAGGCAAAGGATGCAATTATTACTCTTCAAATGGTGAAGTAGGGAAATAATTTTAAACTGGATAAAATATGTTTATTTCCATTTAACATGGATTACCTACATATACTATTTCTTCTAGGATTTGAGCCACCCAAGTTCAACAAGTATAAGGGTAAAAGAGACCCAAGGGAACATTTGAAGGAGTTTTATGTTTCTTTCCAATTAGTGGTTTTCAATGATGTTTACCTGCTTCTCCTTTTATCATAAAGTTTAGCTAGATAGGCCCTAGAGTGGCTTCTTAAATTGCCTAAGAATTTAATGCCTAATTTTGATGACTTGTCAAAACAATTTGTGCAACATTTCTCATATAATTTCAAACATGAGCTTACTATGGTGGATTTAGGCCAAACACAACAAAATCAAGGGGAGAGTTTTTCAAATTATCTACAATGGTGGAGGGCACTTTTTAGGACTTCATGCATAACTTACAAAGTGATATATCCTATCACTTGGATCCATAATATGCCCATGTGTTTGAAGAGATAATTGACAAAGGAGTGAAAATTGAAAAGAACCTTATCAACAAAGGGGTGATCAAGTTGTCTACCTCAAACTAAAACCAAAGACAAAACTAAAATTTAAGCCCAAGTTAGAACCCAACCCAATCCAAATGTAAGATTTTGCACCAATACAAGTTAATAAATTTGAAAATCCTAAATCATATAATCATAATAAGAATGTTGTTAGTAATAGAGTCATAAGTCATGTCACATTCAATTGGTGCCACACAAGTAGCCTATTCCAAAACCATAGCTAGCTCCACAAATGTAACCTCCTCCACCCATGCAGGCACTTCATCCTCTACCTTTGAAACTCCTTCTTCCAATAATAATACCCAATGATAGAGTCTTCAATGACCTTGGTGATCCCATTGAATTAGTGTTTCACAAATTAGCCACAACCAATATGATTAGTTGGCTGATTCCAAAACACTTTATTGAAGGTATACCTTACACTGACTGGTATAAAGAGCATGACTTATACGAATACCATCATGTTCATGGTCATTCAATAGTCCAATGTGTGCACTTGAAGCACCTCATTGAGAACATGTTAGAAAAGAGAGAGATCCAATTGGATAACAGGGATTCTAATTCCAATCAAAACCTATGTATCTACTACGACCCTTTTCTATAACATAACAATACCAACAATCAAAACCAGTAAAAATGAATGCCACCACCACAATAGAAATAGAAACAATAATAACAACTAAAAAATAGACAAAACCAAGCCCAAAATGATCCTAATAACCAAGTGACCTATCACGGAGTCACACATAGTTACAATAGAGTTTTAGGTTGTGTTTTGGGTGATCATATAGCCATAATTATGATCAACCCTAGGCAATTAGTCAATCACCACTGACCAATATTTAACAATGCCTATCATCCTCTCGATACTGGTAATCCTCCTTTAACTTATGGTGATAACCAAGTGCAATGTAAATCAATAATTACCATCCCAGGCCCTTCTCCTTCTTTTAGCTATAATGGTCCTTTACCCAATATGAATTGCATAATCACAACTTGACAAACTAAAGTTACCATTCTAGGACCACAACCACTTTCTACCAATGAACTCATTCAATCCCCCAACTTTTTAGGAATAAGATGATTACCAACATAAAAGAGAAAATGTATGATATTGTGGAACATCTACAAAATATTCCCAAACAAATCTCTATTTTAGATTTGTTGTGCACATCTACTATCCATAAAAGTATCCTTACCAAACTCTTGATCTAGTCCCAAGTACCCAATGACATTAGCTAGACAAATTTCAATCTTTGATTAGACACCTATCCTTAGGCCATCAATTAAATTTTGACCAAAATGATATGTCATCCCTAGGCCATATCCACAATAACCCATTGTATATTGAAGTTGTCATAACATAACATAAATTTAAACGTGTCCTCATAGATAATGGATCAAGCCTTAATATTGTGTCTTTAAATTTAATGAAGCATATGGGATATACAATAATTGACCTTCATCTAGAGACCATTACCATCAAGGCCTATGATAAAAAAGAGAGGGAGTTTTAAGGAATAATTTTTTTTCCATTTATCATTGGTCATTTGACCCATGACACACTTGGCCACGTCTTGGATCTAGATTTATCATATGATTTGCTTTTGGGCCAACCATTGATACATTAAATCCATGTAATACCTTCAACATTGCACTAATGTATCGAGTTTCCTCATTTTGGGATGGAGGTAACTATTCATGCAGACTTAGAGCCATATCAATTTTGTAAGCATTCAAAGGCCAAGTATGAGAGATATAATTACCATTTTGGCCTAGACCATGCACCAAAAGAATATAAGGATATACTTGTTGAATTGTTGGAGTCCAATTGCATAGACCCTAACATCCTTACCTCAACTTCATATACACCTCTCAAAATTACCAATCATTTTACTATTTTGGACAATGGTCTAGGAGAATACTTTACACATAATACCTTCCATATAACCAAACTTGTGAAAAACCCCAAGTCTTATGAAAGGCCCAAATTCAAGGTAGTTCTCATGGAATGGCAACAAAAATGAAATCTTCATAGCATAATGTGTATGATTTTCACACTGACCACTAGCCAAGAACAAGACCCGCTTGTCGAAGATAATTCTTGGTTGTACAATGATGATTTGGTTGATTACTAGCAAAGTAAAAAGTATGCCAACCCTAACAGGCTTATGGATAACCAAGGTTATGAAGGTAGAGACCTGAGATAAAATCAACAAGGTATTATTGAGCCCATTTCTATAATTAAGTACAAAGGAACTCACAGTATTGGATTTAAACCATTTGGGGGTGACCCTGCCTATCTTATTCATGTTCCTACACCAATGACTAGCGATAATGATGTTGGTAACGAAGTAGAGTCTGATCATAATATATACAAAAACCTATCCAACACCAACCTATTCAACCCTTACACCATTTTTACCATCATGCTAGTCTTTCACCGTTCTCCACTTGTCCTTTATCACCATCAACTCATAGACTGAGACCAACAAGAATCCATAATACTTGTTGATGAGTTTGAGAATGATTAGGCTTTTTGTGATTTCATGGGCCTAAGAGACAATGTTCCTTTGGGAGACCATAAGCAAATATTCTCTATCAAATTAGGTCCTGCTACCTATTTCAGAGAGTAGGTGAATGCCTTTAGCCAAAAGCAAAAATATAAAACATTGAGGTCCCAAAGTGAAAACCTATTTGAGGCACTTTTGCACCAGTGAAAATGTAAATAAAAATGTCAGTCTCTTGGTGAAAACTTGTTTTAGGTTCCACTAGATGGGGATGTTCACCCTTCCTCAAATGAAGCTCAGGAGGCCACTAACAGTGAACTTGCATTTTGGTTTGAACTCAGTACAAAGGAGCAACATGATTTTGATAAAATTATCTAAGTGTCCTAAAGTGCTTATTACATGGCCTTGGACACCATTAGAATATTTTGATTCATCATGTTTGGGAGAACTTGAAGAGCCATTCTAACTAGAGGACTTTGCTATTGCTAACCAATTTTCATCTTTGTCAACTATTCTGGAAGACAACTCTACTCTCTTTATAGAGGATACTTCGGAAGTCAACATGGGAACTCTAGATGATCCCAAGTGGATAAAATTAGGCATGTCCCTCACTGAGGAGGAATATGAAGCTATTACAAATCTTCTTCAAAAGTTCATAGACATTTTTGCATGTAATTAATCTGATATGCTAGGTTGGATCCATCATTGGCTCTGTATCATCTTGTAGTTTATCCATATGCTAAGTCAATTAAGCAAAAACTCAAGAAAATGCAACCTTGAATTTCCATATTAGTCAAGAAAAAACTAGAGAAACTTTTAGATGTAGGATGTATTAGACTTATTGATTATTTGGAGTGGATCTCAAATATTATGTTAGTCAATAAAAAACTAGAAGGTATCAAATTGTGCATTGATTTTCAAGATATTAACAAGGCCTATCCAAAGGAAGACTTTCCTCTGTCAAACATTGACATGATTGTTGACTCCACAACTGGGTATGAAAAACTTTCCCTCATGGATGGTTTTTTAGGATCCAACCAAATTAAGATTACACTAAAATACCAACACAAGATAGTGTTCACCAGTCCTTGGGGAACATTTTATTATCAAGTAATGCCTTTCATCCTTAAGAATGTAAGGAAAACATACCAAAGGTCTATGACTATTATATTCCATGATATGATGCATGATATTTTTGAAAACTATGTCAACAACATACTGGGTAAATCTAAGATCCGTGTAGATTATCCAACTGTACTATAAAGAATATTTGAAAGTTTTCATGAGTACAAGGTTCGACTTAACCCCAAAAAGTGCATCTTTGATGTTACTTCAGGCAAACTGCTAGGCTTTATTTTTTCTTTCCAAGGCATTGAATTTGATTTTGTCATGATTAAGGCCAATACCAAGATGTTGACACCTTTTACTTTGAAGCAATTCCATAGTTTTCAGGGCAAAATATAGTCTATTAGATGTTTCATTTCACATCTAACTGATAAATTTCACCCATTCACTCATTTATTGAAGAAAGGCACTACCTTTTCTTGGAATGAAGACTATCAAAAGACCTTTGAACACTTGAAAGAATACTTGGCCTATTTGCTTGTTCTAATACCACCTACATTGGGAAAGCCAATCTTACTTTACCTATTTGCCACTAAAAATGCCTTGGGGGTACTTTTGGCCCAACATGATGATCACGAGAAAGAACATGTAGTGTACTATATAAGTCGTACACTGGTAGTATATGAACACAATTATATGCCAATTGAGAAAGGTTGTTTAGCTACGGTCTTTGCAACCCATAAGTTGTGTCATTACACACTCAACAACAAGACCATATTCATCACCAAAGTAGATCCACTCAAGTATATACTATAAAAAATAGTTTTACAGGGCCGCATAGCTAAATGGATCATACTTCTGAGTGAGTTTGAGATTAAATATGTTAACCAAAAGGCCATTAAGGGATAGACACTTAAAGACCAGCTTCTTGAATCTCTAATTTTAGATACTCAGCCACTTCATTTTACATTTCTAGATGAGTCTATCATGACTGTAGTAGAACCGCCTCCTAAAGAATAGCAACAAAATCTTTATTTTTATAGTTCTTTCATGTCTCATGGATCAGAGGCAGGATTATTTTTCATAACACCACATGGGGATCTCATTCCCAAGTCCTTTCATATCAACTTTCCTTATACTATTTGTTGTCCCCAAAAAATGTCACTCATTTTTGGGACAACATATGAACTATTTTGGTCTTGCAAGACCAAAAAATTGTCTCTTCCCTTTTCAAAAATTGTTATGAGCCTTCAAATTCTCTATTTTTCAAACTTTTTTTAGCTAAGGGACTGTGTAGGCTAAAATATATAGACTCTACAGGCTCAAATCTATGGACTCTGTAGGCTTAAATCTATAGACTTTGTAGGCTTAAATCTACATACTCTATAGGCTTGGAACTATGGACTCTGCAGGAACAAATCTATGGACTCAAATCTACAGACTCTGCAAGCTATATTTCTATGGACTCTTTCAAAGTTAGAGAAAACTACGAACTTGGCTTCTATAGACTCTATTGGCAGACTTAAATGTATGGACTCTCAAGGCTTCAAAACTATAGACTCTATAGGTTCAAGGGGCTGCCCTAAAGCCAAATGAATAAGTGCCCTTGCGGAGGGCAGCAAGCAAAAGTGGACAAAGTGAACTCCTTCAGAAAAATGAACAAGGTAAAAGGCAAAGTAGAGTCCTTCAGACAAATTATCCGAAGGAATTCCTTCGGACATTTTGTCTGAAGAACTCTACTTTGCCTTTTTCCTTGTTCATTTTTTTGAAGGAATTCACTTTGTCCAGTGAGCGAGCAAAAGCGGATAAAGTGAACTCCTTTAGAAAAATGAACAAGGCAAAAGGCAAAGTAAAGTCCTTCAGACGAATTGTCCAAAGGAATTCCTTCAGACATTTTATCTGAAGGAATTCACCTGGGAAGAAAACTTGAATAAATTGAAGGGAATGAGTGGCTAAGGAAAGGAAGGCCTGAAAGGAAAAATCCTGAGAGCGGAAGCTGCCAAGTGTCATCTATCGAGACACTTTATAGTTTATTTCCAAGAAGCAACGGAACATGCCACGTGTCCCATTATAACTCAACAGAGCGCAACAAGTGTCGGCGTCTGCATTTTAGGCTTCTTATAAGATTTAAAGCTTCTTTCAATAAGCTTCTCATAGAATCATGTGAAAAGCACCAAGTGGAAATAGCAAAAGGTTGTAATATGTTTTTCTAAAAAGCCACGAAAGATGCCACATGTCCCTTGAAAAGCTCGATGGAGCACGACAAGTGTCAATATCCACGGTCTCTCCCTTTTGATCTATAAGGACTGTGGAAGGCCTCAAGTGAGTTGCTAAGGTTAAGCGAAGTGTGACAAGTGTCATCATCTGCATGAATCCAAAATGAGTCTTGAATGTTTTTATAGTGTTTTTAGGAACACGGTGGAAGCTGCCACGTGTCATCTTCAACAGGACTCTTAAAAGCGTAAAATGCCACATGGCACTTGTTGAGATCATCAAAAAGTGGCCAAAGCAAGTGGGAAAGACACGAAGGAATTGCTAAGGAGGATGACAGACTTGAATGCGTTCAAAGACCTTCACCGCCAAAGGGTAGACCTACTGATGATAGAGCCGAAAGAGCTAGCAAAGGGGAAAAAGATAGCTTGAGGGCCCAAATCAAGCAGGAAGAGACAAAGAGGGAAATATCTGTAGTAGTTATTTTAGTAGCTGGAATAGTGTGCAAAGATAGATATTTGGGCCTACAAACATTGAAAATGCAGCCTATTTGTCTCCCTTGGAGTAAAGGCAAAATGGATAGCTGCAGGATAGTAGGTGATAGAATAAGTGACTCAGGCTCAGGAGAAGACATTTAAGATGAATCAATATGCCACAGTTAAGGCAGCCACCTTGTTCCAGTATGGCCCTCCCTGACAGAACCAAAAATTCATTCAAGGCATTAATGCACAGCATGGGTCACTCCATGGGACAAAGTGCCAAGCCTTCCTTGGCCTCTATATATTGTAATCTCTTGGTTTTTTTTAAGGGAGATCTTCCCATTACCAGAAGCAAAAATCTACCCAAATTGAAAGGCATCATTGAGACTTTGAGCTCAGATTGTTTATCATATTTCTTTTTTTGAATCAGAAAGCAAGTTACTTTCAGACTTTATGCTGTTATAGCTTGTATCATTCTAGGAGATTGTTCTTATGTCCATTTCCTAAATGTATCCTTGTTTATGCAATTTAATATGCAGATCTAGTGGAAGTGATAAGGAAGGTGTCCGAAAACTAGTTACTTGCAAACTTTGTGCTAACATAATTGTTTTCAGTGTGTGTTTTTAGTTTCTTTCTATGTAAAGGACCTTGGGATGACTTTGTGCCCCCGTTGTTCTTCATATTTCACTCTTGGGCAGTCAAGGTGGAGACTTTGTGCTACATCTTAGATTGTTGGTTACCTTGTACTCTATTACCAGTTACTTTTACTACCTGAAAGAACTCTTGTTGTCCCCAGCAAGAACACTTCTAAAAGAAGAGAAGTGCCTTCAGTGTTTTCATTAAGATTTTCTCCTTTGTGAACATCATCTCTGAAAGAAGAGAGATGGATGGTATATCCTACCCCTGAGTGTTCTTTTTTGCTTATATATATAGCATATAGCTCCTGCATATTCATAAGGAACCTCCCCTTGATGAGAGGAGAGATTTGTCCACCTCTGATGTAGTAAACCTACACATCGGGCCGACCAATCTCCCTATGTTGTGGTTGAAGTGACCTATTTTGCTCACCAGTTAGTTGGTTGACAAAATATTCACCCAACACTATTAACATCGTTGAGTGTGAATCACTCATTATGGGGCTTTGTCTAATAGTATAATGGAACATTCAAAATTTACTAGTTTATGGTGATTCACAGCTTATCATTAATCAAGTTACAGACTGATTTTAGACCAATGATGATAAAATGGTACCTTATAAATCCATGGTGGACACTTTCAAGAAATAAATTGCTCACCTTAAATTTGAACAAATACCTTAGATAATAATTGAATTATAGATTCCATTGTTACAATTGGTTCTCTGAGCTACATCACAGACAAGGCAAGAGACAATCAGTTCCATGTCGAACATCTTCTAGCACTTTCTCATGACCCCTCGATCATTGAAATGATATGTGGTATTGTTGGTCCTAGTTCTACCTAGTATTTTGAACTATTTAATTACCTCCACAACCAAGTCCTTCCACTAGACCTTTCTCATATAAAATAAAAGGCATTCAGACACCAAGCCTCTTGTTATACCTTACTTGGACCTACACTTTACTGCAAAAGCTTTTATGGAACTTTATTTCATTATTTAACTTTTAAAAAAATATGGATTATCGTTGATGGAAGTTCACAAAGGGGGTTTTGGGGACCATCCTTGCCAAAAATTTCCTATATATCGATTATTAATGGTCCACTATGGAAGCATATGCAATTGCTTATGTTAAAAGGTGCAAACAATGTCAGAAGCGTGTTAATTTGATCCATTCTCTAGAATGAACACTCAAGCCAATGACCATGCCATAACCATTTATAATGTGGGTACTTGATCTCTTAGGGAATATTAATACTACTTCCTTAGATGGCCATAAGCATATCCTTTCCAACACCAATTGCTTCACTAAGTTGGTTGAAGCCAATCCCCTCACTTACGTAATATGCAAGCAAATTTCCAAATTAATTTTCAACCATCTCATTTGTCATTATGGTATACCATCTAACATTATATCTGATAATGGAAGTTCATTTAAAAAACAAGGATATCAAAGCCCTTTATTCCAAGTTTAACATTACCCAACAATTTTCCATTGCATATTACCCAAAAGGTAATGGCCAAGCAGAGGTATCTAATAAAACCATTATCAATATTCTTAAGGTCATCAATGACATTGGTCGTGATTAGAACTTGTAAATCTTTTGCACCCTCTGGGCATATCTTACCAATTTTTGCACTCCAACATGAGCCACACCATCTTCCCTTATGTATGTCACTAAGGATATTCTTCCCATCGAGGTTAAATTGTCTTTTATATGCATTTCATTGAAACATATCCTTGATGATGATGATTATAGAGTAGATCATCTGCAAGAGCAAGATCTACTGGATGAAAAATGTATGGTCATTGTGAATAGCCTTCAATCATACTAGAATTAGTTACTTAGTATAATAAGCATGTGAATCATAGAGAGTTCGAGCTTGTTGATCTTGAACTCAAAGAAAACTAGAAGAAAAACAATGCAAAAAAAAAGAAAAAAGGAAAGTTCAATCCTGATTATGTGGGACCTTATGTGATTGTTACTAATTATGGATTTGGAGCATATAGGTTGGCTATGCTAGAAGGATACGAACTTGTTGAACCAATGAACATAATACATCTCAAGATTTTTTTGCATCAGAGACACAAGGTATTGTCTATTAGGATCGTTTAAGTTGTGTCGTAATATCACCTTATTTCTAATGTACCATATACCATTTCTTCCATACCTTCCCTATTGGTTGAAGTTTGTTTTTCCTCCTTTATCCCCTTTCTATCCTTGTTCCAGATCCATTGGTACTTCATACACCTTCGGTGGTTGGTTTCTGATACAGCTACAACAAAAGATTCAAGTTTGAAACTTTTACAGGCTTTTAATTCAATGATGATATATTGGGGCAATACGATAGTGGTCCTGGTAATTGTATCCTTTATTATTGTTGAAATTATTGATCATTATACCTATGTTGTTGTTCCCTATAGCCTAGGGGAAACTTTTTTACTATGCCTTATTGTATCCTTGTTTCATTTTTTCAAACATCACTATTTGCCATTTTACAAACTTATTGTTACCTAATCATATCCTTTGTTTTAGGGTGAACTACAATGACTCTAGGTCCATTTTGACTATGTAGGAGACACTTAGTGTTTTTTGAGGTCAACTCAACTACCTTTATTCACATTCTCTCACAATTTTTGAAGCAATTTTAGCCAATGCTCTCACCATTTTATGAGTCATTTTTGTGTGCATTATGTATTTAAAATGGATGCACTAATGAAACCTAAGCTAACACTCTGACTTTTTTATGAGTAACCTAAGCCATGCTCTTGTCATTTTATGAGTTAGACTATATAATTCTCTTTTGAGTTGAGATTCTTAGGAAAACCCATAAACATGGATACATGTTAGTTTTAAACATGTATATATGCTAGAAAACTCCTAAACAAGCCTTCAACATTAGTCCATTTATATTTTATCTATGCCACTCAAGATGTCCATCTCCTAGTCAGTAGGTATAATTTAAGCATTCACATGGATCCCATCATGACCATTTCCATTTTCCTATTTCATTTTCTAATAGTGTTTCATCTCATTTCTGGGAGAATGACATTCAATCTGAAGTTCATATTGGATCTTGTATCCATGTGACTATGTAGGAAACATCCAATTTCCTAGTGCATGTGGAGTCATCTTAGCCCATCTCAGTGATTAATTTCATTCACCATTTTCTTGGATCATTCCTTCCTCTAGGTTTGTCTCCGAGTGCTCTCGCCATTTTGTGAGTCATAGACCTCTCACATTCTCATCATTTTGTGAGTTATTTATGCTCTCACCATTTTACGAGCTTATTCTCTTTTTAATCCTAAGATGTAGTGAACATTATGAATAAATTTCATTTGTGAGTGCTCATCTCTTATCTTTTAGCATGGTTTTAACCTACACCATGCTCTCATAGTTTTTTGAATTCTTATGCCTGATGTTGTCATAACATGAGTGTCAACACCTCTTGTTTTACACTCTTATCATTTTATAAGCCCATTCCCACTTTATTCTATGAGCAAGTTCTCTTTATTATCATCAATGTTCTTATATCCCATATCCTAGGATAATAACATTTAGCCTGAATTTCATGTTTGACCTTTTGTCCATGGGACTATGTAGGAAACGTCCAATTGCCTAGTGCATTTAGAGACAGTTGAACTGCCCCCTTCCTTATTATTATATTCCCCCTAATAGTTCTAGTGTTTTTATTCCCTATAACCTAGGGGCAAACTTTACCATCCTACCTGCGTAATTATTTCTTATAGCCTAGGGGCAACATTTGTGTCGAGCATAAAACTTATCTCGCATGTGCACAAACATTTAGATTAGCTGTTTGTTCATTTGATTTAGTTTAGTGGTTTTTTATTTTATTGCATTAGATTACTTGTTTGTTTGCTTGCTTTAGCTTATTTTTGTATTATTTTATTGCATTAGATTAGGTGTTTCTTAATTTTCATTTAGGTTAGTTGTTTGTTATTTTGTGCCTTAATTTAAGCTATCTATTACTCTTACTTTAAATTGATTGTTTATTGATTGTGTTTTAGTTTCACTTGTGTACATTATATGCCTTGATTTTGTTTTTAACTTCATTTTACTTTTGGTTGATGACTAACATTATTTCTTTCCTTAATATTTCAATTCTTTTCTTAACTTGTTTGTTTGATTTGTTTATTTTAATTATTTGTTGATTAACTTGTTTTCTCATGACTTCCTTGTTTTAGTTGTCGTAGGATTATTACATTATGTTTTCACTTAAGTCTTGATTTTTTATATATTATACTTGAGTTGTAAATATTTGTATTCATTCCTACACTTAGTTTATTGCATTGTATTTGCACTTGGGATTTGATTGATCATATCTTATGTCTAAGTTGTTTATACTTGAATTTAAATTAATTTTTACATGCTTAAGATACATATTGTTATTGTTATTTATAATTATAATGCATAGTGTCACAAGCTAAAACAAAAATCAGACCAATGGATCTGAAAACAATGGTGTTGTGATATTTTCCTTTGTTCACAATGGCCATTTTTCCCAAACAAATACAAACCCCTAATAACCAAATCACAATGACTATGTTATGAGATACTAAAGATGTGAATATTTGAATAAGCATATATCATAGGTCATACACATGAGAAAATAAATACATTTCAACATACCATAACATGTGATAATGAAAAATTAAATTCCATACACATGTTTAAATGGAAGTACAACATCAACAGTGCCAAGACAACATAACATAAATAGGAGAGCATCACATATCATGATAAACCAGGAAAAGAGCATTGTATACATATCAAAAGAATAACAGTCCATGTATAAGTCTGTAAACCATAAATGATTGTCATATACATCACAAAAATAAATGTCATATACATCATAATAATATACATATTATAATGCCAAAATACAAGTATGCCAAAGAACTATACAAGATCAACTCTAACTCTATGAATCTCTTGATCATGTAGCAGGTGGTGGCCTTAGTGGTGGTAGTGGTCACGGTTGATGTATTGACTATCTTGAGGTAGTTATGTCATGTATATGTGTCCTAGATCATGAGGACCTATTATTGGCCCTTTGTGCCTCTCATACCTCAAAAGCAATTATGTACTGATCCCATGGCACTATAGTTTCATATGATCATCGATAGTAAGATGCCTCATCCTTAGCTTGAAGGCTATCACGTAACCTATGAGAAAAAATTTCCTATGTACTAGCCTTAAGAGCCTCATCCTACTCTCATCTAATCCATTACACATTAGCTCTGCCTTCATCTCTCTCTATTATGTCCTGATCCCTCTTAGATATGGCCTGATATTGAGTAGCCTATTGTTATCCCTATACCTGCATCATCTATGCTACCTCTACCTTTAATAAGCTAATGTGTGACTAGAGGAGAGTCATAATAGCATTCTTAATAGTAAGTTTCACATGTAGCTAACCTACTCTCCTCCCTAAGCCCTCAATCTCACCTACCCATGTAGTGATCTCCACCTCCAACATAACAACATTCTAGGTTGTCCATGTATCTGATGGCCCTACCTGACTTAGATTTTCTTGAGTCCTTGAAGTCCCTACCTCATCAGGGTCCATATCAATAGCTCTCCTCTTAGTACCCTTGGTAGCAAGATGCCCAGTACCTTGATCCTCCAAATCCTCTAAATCTATCACAATATCCTTTACCTCCATAGTATCCTCACCCTCCTCTACCTCTATCTCAATATCATCCCCACCCTAATCCCCAACCTGATTATTTGATCCCTGACCACCCTAACTAACTTATCCAATGGGTACCTATCTAGCTTGCCCACCCTATATTGGTCTCACTGATACATGTCTTAGTACATGTGTTGGTGTTATCAATCTTAATGGATAAACCGATGCCCACCATAGTACATAGGTCTATATTGCACTTGGATTTGTTGGACCTCTTGTATAATCCCATGGAGTCCATGCAACTCCTACATAACTAACAACTGGCACCCTCCTAGTAATAATTGGTGTGACTTGATTACTCTCTCGATAATTATGCACAAACCACCTAGAACCCTCTAATACATCTTGTTGCATCCCAAACTACTACCATACCTAATCAGGCCTGTACTCCTTGATAATATGCATCTATCACCCAATCAAGAAATACCTAGTAGTCATGAAACTGGTATAAAATCTATCTCATGGTTGGTATAGTTGTAAGGGAAAATAGGGTTGCCACATGAATAAATCTAAAGTTAGATCATCCAACATGCATTAATAAAAGTAAATATCCCCATGGTACCCTATATGCCTACACCTATCTATGCCCAACCATATGTTACTCAATCTTATGGGTCTAATACCTTCATGTGCCCAATTGGGTACTCTATTGTTGTGTTTTCCCATCCCCACACCTAGAGCAATGTCACTACATCGATACTTTAACCTTCTTGGTAGGCCACTATGTGTAGGTCCTTATAAATTTGGGCCAATACTACCATCCTCCAAGTAAATCTAGTGTTGTCATACATCATAGACCTGATAACCCCACCTAGGCCCATATGAAAAAATTAGCCACTCTTATCAGGTAGAAATATGTCATTAACAATGGTCATGAGCACAAAAACCTCTATATCTACTAATTTTGGTGGTATTGGCTCCTCTCATGTCAGGCCATCTAATTAAATATATGTGTGGGACTCAAGCAAGTCAATATCTACCTTCCCATGTGGTATGGAAAGATCTTTATAGCTAATCAAATCCTATAATACCTCTTATTGTTGTGTTAAAGCTATCAAAAATAGCCTCTGCCCTCTCATAGGTAGCTTGAGGATATAGTAGGTATCCTCAAGTGTCACTATAGCCTATCTCATAGGTAGATGAAATGTGGAAGTCTCAGAATGCCATCACTCAGCTAGTACACTCAAGTATGTTTGATCTACTCATATAATAGGCATCCATGCCACCTCTAATAGACTCACCACCTCTAAAAACCTAACCATCTTTAATATCAAGATTTTTTATGTCTGTAGGTAATGCATGCATCGTTTGTGTGCTATCAATACCTCTAGCCACTCCTAAAACCATAGATAGATTAGCATCAAATTATATCTAATCTATTATCTAGCAAATGCCCACACTACCAGACCTAAATCATGTCTTAGACATTATTTTCCCCTCTCTCCTAGAGTTTGGACCCCTTTTGGGTCCTTTAAACTATATATTTTGACTTTTAGGGCAAATTCATCATTTTCCCAAACGATAAAGTCATTTTTTGGGTGTTTTTTTCTCATTTTAAGCGAAATAATCATTTTCAATTTTTATGAAAATGATGACTCACATTACATGGTCAAAATCAAGAATTAGGCATTTTTCATTATTTTTGGGTGATGTCTCCATTTTTCAAAATGATGACTTCATACAAAGTTATCAATTTTCTCTACAAATCCATCATTTTCCTTTCCATGAAAATGGTGACTTTATCAATTCGTGCCCTAGAACTAGTAATAAATACACCATAAATGAACCAAAAAGATCAAGTGAGTGCACTTACTAACTATATGTCGTGTGGCGGTCATCCGTACTCTCTCCCCCAGTCACTCACGTGCCTCCATCCTTATCCATGAGCCATTTTTCTCCACAAAATCAACACTCCAAATTCTCAATAGGCTATGGTGAAAATTAAAAAAAAACCCATGGGGTGAATATGTAGCTTGGAAAATTAATTTTTCACCCATCCTAAGGCCTAAGGTTCCTTTATGTTCATTCCAAGAGCTCTTATGTTGACTCTATTGTCCATTTTTTGTTTCATTTGATTCTAAATTCCCTATTTTTCATTCAGATTGTGTTACTGGGATTTTTAGAGGCCCATCTAATAATGATATTTTCTAGATATATCTCATGCTAGTTCAAATGTGAATCTTTGTATTAGCCAATTTTATGGATTCATGTTGTTATTCTATGCTAGTGCATCATCACTCCATTTACAAATTTATTGCATGAGTTCCCTTTGTCAATTTTCTCAAATGTGATAAATTATTTTTGATCAATTACTACTTTATCCTACATTATTAGGGTAAAATCATTATTTTGATCCATCCACTTTACTAGGGCAAATCACTGTGTTACTAATTATAACCATCTTTGGGAAAATTAGTATTTCCACCCCTGTTACCACTAGACCATGTCATTTTTCCTCTTTTTGAGGGCTCATTTGATAACACTATTTACCACATACTCCCTCACGGTGGAATTTATGGCTCGTCTACTACCCTCTAGCGTATTAGCCAAAACATTAATGACTTTTTCATTATTTGAGAAGACATACATGTGTCTTGCAATGCCTACTCAAACATGGGCAAAATGTAGACACTCTGTTTAATGAGAAACATAGATTTTCAATCAAATAACTTGTTTTATCCATTGTAAACTATTAAATATATAGTGAAATAATATTGTAAAACATAGGAGCCAACACCTATCACCCTATCCTACAAATCACTCAAACTTATCTCCTAATATCTTTCCCAAACTCTCATCTCCAAATGAGTTGTTTTATATGTATAACTCTTTATTTCTCATTATTACATATAATGATTTGTGATAACTCATTTATTTATGTATTTATTTCCACACTCATAAAGCACTAATACTTATTATTCCCCCCTTAGTGCTGAAATAGGATGAGGAAAAACACTAATAAAGATAGTCTTCATCACTTTCATGAGCTACTTATTCATTGTCTAAGAGAGGACTACTCTCCTGTAGATCACTTTCCTTTGTCACCATTACTTTTCCATTCACCTTTCCATCAAGAATATCCTATGCTCTTTATTTACAATTCAGAACAACATGGCCTGGCTTTTTATAATAGAAACATGTATATTTACTTTTCTTGGTCACACATTTATATTTTGAAGAAGTGTTGGGATTGTTTTGTGTGTACATTACTTCTTCTTCTTCTTCTGAGACTTTGATTCCTTCAATAATTAATGTATTTATGACATTTAACAAACTTGGATTTAACTTAATTAAGGTGAACACCACCTGTGACATATTGTTGGGCACGATGTTGAGCAATATGGCTTTTGCATCATTTTTTTGATAACTTATTTTATCCCCACCAATTGATTTATGAGTGAATGAAAGTTGTTGATGTGGGCTATTATATATCCTCCTTCTTCCATTTTCAAACTATACAATTTTTATTTCATTGTTATTTTTGCACTATCGGCTTATGAACCAAATAGTGTGTTCAATGTTTCCCAAATTTGCTTGGAGGATTTTTTTTAACTCCACATGATGTAGATATGGATTTCGCAATTCGAGACCAATAATGGCCAAATTTTTCTTGTCTAACTTTCCATTTTTGGTGCTCATTTACATCTATCAGTTCTAGTACTATGCCATCAATAATGTCCCGCATATCTCTCTCAATTAGCAACAATTGAATTTGGATTTGTCATGTAGGTAAATCATGCCCATCAAATTTTTAAATTTGACTTATCTTTTCCATTTTACCCCCTTAATTTTGACTATTTACTTAACGAACGTCAGTTTTAATCAATAATGCATCCTTAAAATGTTTATAAAAGTGACATTTTTTTATAATAACCCTAAGACTTTGATAATTTTGATTTTTGTCTCCAATGAAATACTAAACACTGTTGACCATGACTCAATGACAAAAACTTTTAAAAATTCATATGTTATGATTTTTTTTTTAAAAAGTATTAAATCCTAAATACACTTAAGACTTTATTGTTACCAAATAAAACTAAAATTATTAATTAAAATAAATAACCTAAACCATAGGACTACATTTAAAAAAAAACCTAAAACACCTAAATGCTAAGAACCTAAAAAAAATAAAACTTGTAAATATCTCTGCTCGCTATTTGAAAATTCTAACTTCGATGAATGAATCAAGCCACCAGGTACCGTTTAGGCTATGAGAATCAAGTACTTGTGGTCAGACTGCAATGCAGACATTGATCCACAACAAATCAAAATAGGGTCTCTATGATTGTGCTCTGCATTTCTTAAAATTATTCTTCTTTGATTATATTCTACTTCTTCCTTTGCCACTTTATTTTTTTGAAAATCTCATTGATGCTTCATTTTACGTGTAAAACTTCTCTCAATTTTTTTAGAATTCGTCAAAACCATTTGTGGATTTTCTTCTCATAATATTCAGCTTTCCACATAAATTTGAATCATTAAATTTCATTAATAAAAATATATATGTGATTATTTTCATGAGTCTATTTCAATTTGTTTCTAAAAATTTGGGTATGCATGCAGTGAATAGAATGAGTGTGAAAACTATGAAAAGAGGTAGATAAGAGAGAGGATGATAGTGAGTGCTAGCAAATTTCACATGGTTTGCATTGAAATTTATTGACAAAATGAAAGCATGGTGGTCAAATTTTAAGAAGCACTATTGCACATGGTTTTCACTGTAACAATACTCAATACACTATTTGGATGAAAGCAAAAATGACTGAGAAGTACAATAGGAAAACCTACTTTGTACCAAATAATGAGGAACACATATTGTGGTCAAATAATTTGTTTTATTCATTGTAAACTATTACATATATAGTGAAATAACTTCTTAAAACATAGGAGTCAACATATATCTCCATATCCCACAAATCACTCAAACTTATCTCCTAATATCTTTCCCAAATTCTTATCTCCAAATAAGTTGTTTTAAACATACAATTTTTTTATTTCTCATAATTACATATAATGAGTTGTGACAACTCACTCAATATATTTATTTCCACACTCATAAAGCTCTAATACTTATTATTGTTTTGGCCACATTCGTGTCTAAATTGGATATTAGACTAATTTCTACCAAACAATTTAAATTAAGAGTAGAAATTACCTAAACATCCCAATTTTATCCACATATCAGATGTTGATATCCAGAATCATGTCGAGGCATACCTATTTAGGGTATTATCTTGTATGCAATAATAACCTCTCATACATTCAACTCTAGTCAGGTTCTAACCAAGCAAACTGACATTTTCAACCTATTAAATGGGTCACTTAACCAACTTATAGAAAGGGCAAGGATATTAATCAAATTCACTTAATTGATTAAGCCTAACTAAATGCACAAGAGAAAAATCCGTATTCAATTAGTGAATATCTAAAATTGGAAATTTAAAAATGCAAAATATCAGGCTGTGACATCATCACAATGTCACCTTGAAAATTTGAAAGCACTCAAAAAGTCAATGAAAATAGATTTCTAAATGGCAAGCTATGCCTATTGATTGTTCCATTGTTCCAAAAATTAATTGATGTATTTAAAGCCTTTTGCCTCCAAAATTGGGCCAATTATGAGACACACATCTAGATCTTAGATCAGACAATCATGGTTAATCCTCCCCATTTTAGGAAAATTATAAATACAAGTGCCATGACCATTCTAAAACAAAAAAATTTATGCAATGTTATAATGCTAAATTACTCTTAGAGAAGCTTCAAACAAGATCAATTTTCAAGGCCATAGACCAAGTGGACAAAGGGAAATGATGCAAGAGGACCATTGACAAAGAACCATTGCTCACAAGTTGAGCTCAATCCTAACCTCATGCCAACAAGTTCTACAAATTTTCAAGGAAGGTAAGTGTTTTTTTAATTTATCTTTTAGTAGTTTATTTTACTTTGTTATTTAGCTCCCCCTAGATCCTAGGCTTGGAAATAGAGCTTTGTTTGATTTGTTTTGTTTATTTGGACTAACATAGAGAAGTTAACCCTATTTTTCCTTGGATTCTTTGGATACAATATCAAAGATTTTATAGTATGAAAATTCTATTATTCATGTTTT
Organism: Torreya grandis; assembly: GCA_037957365.1. Taxonomy (NCBI): domain Eukaryota; kingdom Viridiplantae; phylum Streptophyta; class Pinopsida; order Cupressales; family Taxaceae; genus Torreya; species Torreya grandis. Next base: position 1,843,415 of record JARHVA010000226.1, on the reverse strand, counting down.
TAAATCTTGAGTTTTAGCTTTCATGTCACAGATCTACCATTCATTAACCTAGCGTATTGTAGATTCACCCTTTCTCAGATGTTGCTCTTATTTTGGGGTCATCTATTGATCTAGATTTAAAAAAAGAATCAGAGAAAGGTGTCTCATGCAAGTCATATTTCATCTAGTAGGTTTTTATGAAAAATTTATTGCACCACCAAATTTAGAAGGTGTCAAAACCCTAAGATCAGTTGTAAACATGACCTAGTTTCGTGACAATTTCTTTTGCCATTTTTGAAGGATTTCAAGGCTTTTTCAATACTTTCATATAGTCTTCAAGGGAAATATTTTCTATATTTTTTGGGATTTTGGAGATTTTTAGTGGGTCTTTGGTTGATTTTCAAGAGAGGAACCATATCTAGTAATTTTTAGATAGGCAAAATTTTGTACTTGTGTGCATATTGTAGGAAACTCTAGTATTCCTAACACTATGGGAATTGTCTCCATATCTAAAACCTGCAAGGACCTCCCTTGCCTCTAATGCTCTAAACCCTAATGGTTACAAACATAGGCTACAATCCCAATATAAATTTACAACATCAAGATTCAATACTGCACAAGCAGTCATCATCCTCAACATTAGGATTTTTGTCTAATAAAGAGTCACCATCCTTGACATCAAAATTTATGACTATGGGAGCAGTCAACATCCCCAAAATCATGATTTCAGATTGTGAGAGTAGTCAAATTTATTGACATTGATATTTTGAATTGTGTGAGCAGTTGACATCCCTGACATCAAGTTTTCAGTTTATGGGAGCAGTTATTAATCCCCACAATTGCACAAGATCACCCTACCTCTCGACATGCATAGTTATTATGGTAGAGCTTACTTCAATGCATGTAACCACTACAAGCTCAAAAAATTTCTATTATGATTGCAATAGACCTCCAAAACCCTAATGACTGTGTGAGAAGCCTCAAACTCTGATGACAGATATGGGGATCTCAAATTTAGGCTCATGAAGGGTGACACTATTCATTTGAAAAAGAGGGTCAATTTTTGAATGATGTCACTCACCCATCAATCACATCATTGAAATAAAGGGGGGGGAGATCACCTATTTTAGCTCTTAGCCTTTATTCATATGGGAGTTAAGCCTTTAGTCACTTCCAACCCAAAATTACTTAACTTTTGATCCAAAGGGGCATAAGTTTTTTGTGGGGAAGTTGATTCCAAAAAAAATTCACACCAAATTTTTTTAACCCAAAAATTTTCAAATTTATGCAAAGTGGAGATCATTATTTTTTGCAAGCAAGAAAAATTCAAACTTCAATAAATTTCAATTGACGGCTCTGTTTCAGGTGCCATTTTTTGAAAGTGCAAGTTTTTTCAAGATCTAAACATTGGTGATATTCTCATGCCTTATAAAATTTAACTTCTACATATTCAATGGGGTTCCATATCATCATATTATAACACATGTAGTTTAGAAAATACTTCCTTTTTTCACCATGGATATAAGTTCAGTTCTGATTCTTACATTATTTAACTATCATGAGTAGAAATTCAAAGTGCAAATCCTCTTGAAGAGTAAAGGTTACACCGAATCACGATGGGTACAAAAATAAAACTGACTCCTAAAGCAAATAAGGCAAAATGGTATAACCAAAGTGACAAATCCTATGGTTTTTTATGCTTGTCGATGTCTCTTGACTGGCTGATGCAGATAAAACACTCTCAAAGTCTCAACTTGCAACATGAACCCACTTTCCACAACCTCACAAGCTTCCTTATAGCCTTTTTTTATTTTCTTGCTTGTATGGATATTAAAATATTAACCAAGAGAATCTAAGGCACTTTTATAGTACCCAATAGTGATTTCTACCTCTCTACAAGTTTTCTTGGTTCAAAACAATGTTTATACCACTTTTCTAGCCTTTGACTTCTTTTAATTAGGTCTCCCTAAGGCCTAATTCAACACAATATTTTGTATCCATATCCCTATACCCTATACCATTAGAAAAACTCAATAATATCTTAAAATACTTTAAATTACATCCAATCACAAATTTTTGTGGGTTTTGGCTAGTTAAAACTCCTAGAAATCAAGTTTATCTTTGGAAACCTTAATTCAGGGTTTAACTATTATGTACAGACCCAAGAGGGGTTATTTGTAGGTTTTAAGTTCTTGATCAAGTTTTTGTGACTTTTAAGGTTGTAAAACATCTGTGAAACCCTTCCACACCTTCTCAAATCATTAGACACTCTCCCTAACACCTATGTTAAACACGTTTATAGGATTTTGTGCTTGATTGTGCAAGTTTTCTTCACTTCTACAGAATTGTGTTATCTTTTACACAAAATAAAATGAAAATAATGAAAAATAAAATGCACTTCAAGGAACAAAGAGAAAAATTACCAATGTCATAATAAGTATCATAAACTTGTCTTTATTGTGTCTTCCTTTCATTGATCAATTACACACAGTCAACTACCAATGCTCATACATAGAAAACAGGGTCTGTATGCACTTTTTCTTCAACACTAGGGACTTTATTATTATTTATTGAAACTTGAGCCTTATCCACCTCTCAAAAATTATATTGAACAAAATTTCCATCATTTTTTACGTCCTAAACCTACTCTAACTACCCTTTAGACCTTCCAACAGTCACTAAAGAGATAGTTAATCAATAAGAACACATACAAAGTGGATATTACGTACAATTATGAATTTGGACCCATCATATTAATTCATGGTGTCTTTAAGAGGTAATTAAAACAATTTTTTACCTTGAAAATTTCTTTAACACACCTCTACAATACCAAATCTAAGCAAAACCATTCAAATTTTCAAAAATTGAGTTTTGGCGAGAAAGTGAATATTTGAATTTTTGAGAAGCTATCACAAAAACTAACACCTAGAATTGAAAATTAAGGATTTTCTAAGTATCCTAAGGCCTCCTAGACCATAATAAAGCCAAAATTGAATAATAAAACCAAATTTTGAAAATAAAATTAGCCTAGAAGTGATGCTCCTGCATCATACTCCTAGAGGAAAAAGAAAAAGAACTCAGGGACTATTGTCCATGAGTTTTTACAAAGTACTCCCATGATTTTTGATGTCATGTTAAGTCATCCATGTAGAATAATCAACTATTTTATGTTTCCATTTGACCAAATACTTAAAATATTGCTTATCTCTAATATGTTTGATCATTTACTTGTCTAGTATGCATTCCAATTCTTTTGTTTTGGCTTGAGGCAATTATGTTGCCCAATCTGTACCTATTGTAGTTGTTCATTATATTGTGTCTTCACATTTTACTCCTTTTTTGTAAGGGTACAAGCCTACAACATTAAATATTGGTGATATGCCTACACCACTATGCAATTCCAACTCCTAGGCATTGTTAGCAAACTTCCTAAGTACCTTACAAGGATCAATTTTCTTCACCTTTAATTTATTTTACTCACATTTTGGAAACCTTTCCTTCCTAAGATGATCCAAAACCAAATATCCAATCTGAAAACTTGCCTCTCTTCTACTTACATCTACTTATTTCTTGTACTCTTCCACATTAGCCTCTAGATGCTTCCTTACCTACTGATGTACCTCCTTCATAACCATTGTAAATTCTTCACCTTCAGCACTCCTCTTATCTATATGATTGATATTTATGAGTTTAAACACTCCTCTAGGTTACATACCATATAGCACTTGGAAAGGACTCATGTCAATGCTCCTATTAGTGAATTCATTATAAACAAACTCTACTTGAGGCAACATAAGATCCTATTGCTTGGGATTATCCTTAGATAGACACCTCAATAGGTTCCCTTGGCTCATATTAACCACCTCAATTTGACCATCTATCTAAGGGTGGTAAGTTTAATTGAAACTCAATTTTGTGCCTAGCTTTCTCCATAGTGTCCTCTAAAAATGGCCTAGAAACTTAGTGTCTCTATCAGATATAATGTTTAGCGGTAGTCCATGAATCCTTAATACCTCTTTGAAGAAAAAAATTCCACATGGGTGGTATCATTAGTGGTCCTACATGGAATGAAATGTTTCATTTTGGAAAATATGTCCACATCTATGTATATGGAGTCAAAACCTCTTTGTGTTCTAGGCAGTACCATAACAAAGTCCATGCTTATGGATTCCTAAGGCCTATTTGGGACTAGTAGAGGTTGGTATAAACCTACATTAGTACTCTTACATTTAGCCAATTGAAAAATTTTACATATCTCCTCACTTTTTCTTGCATCGTAGGCCAATAGTAGTGTTTAATGAGCTGCTCTAAAGTTTTATCAAGCCCAAAGTGGCCTACCATACTCCCACTATGCTTTTCTTGGATCAAATTTTCTCTTATTGAACTTCTTGGCACACATAGTTTCACCCCCTTGAATAACAATCCATCTTATATGACGTAGTCCAACCATGGCTCTATGTTGAGTATAGTTGGATGTGTTCAAGCATTGTATTCTTCTTTGAAGTCTTCATCATCTTCATACATTCCTTGAGTGACTCAATACCAACACTCTCAAGTTGTATCTCATGCACTAATAAGACTCTCCTACTCAATGCATCCACTACCTTCTTACTTTGTCCTTGCTTATGCTTCATGCTGAAGGTGAAATTTTGCATGTACTCCACCCATTTCATGTGTCTTTGGTTCAGTTTGGGCTGATTGGTGATGAACTAAATTGCATGATTTTCTGTATAGACAATGAACTCCTTTAGCATTAAATAATGCCTCCACTTCTTTAACACTTACACCATTGCATAGAATTTCAAATCATAGGATGAGTAGTTTTTCTTGGCATCATTCAACTTTTCACTAAAATAGGCTATATGTCTACTTTCTTGGCTTAGTGCAGCCCCTATTACCACTCAACTTGCATCGCATTCTATCTAAAACACTTTGTTGAAGTTTGGAAATGCTAGTATAGGTTGCTCTTTTATCCTTTGCTTCAAATATTAGAAACTTCTCTCAGCTTTCTCACTCCAAACAAACCTTTTGTTGTCTCCCTTAATGGTGTCTATGATAGGAACACATATCCCACTAAAATTTCTAATAAACTTCCTATAAAAACTTTCAAGTCCATGGAAGCTTATTACCTCTCCAATTGTTCTAGGTGTTGGCCACTCCATGATTGCCTTCACCTTATTCTTATCCATTTTAGCATGCCTTGAGAGATGATAAATCCTTGGTATAATAGTTCTAACTTCATAAACTCACACGTATTGAGGTTCATTAATAACCTTTCTTATTATAGCCTTCTCATAACTAGATGCAAATGGTGAAGATGATCTTCTTTTCTATGGCTATAGATAAGTATGTCATCCAAGTAAACCAATACAAACTTTCATATAAAATATTTGAGGACTTCATTCATCAGCCTCATGAAAGCGCTTGGTGCATTGGTCAAACCAAATGGTATAACTGTCATTCATACAATCCTTCATTATTTTTGAAATTGGTTTTCCACTCATCCCCTTGTCTAATACTAATCTAATAGTATCCACTCTTAAGATCAATTTTTTTAAAATTACTTGCTCTAATCAAGAATTCCATCAAATATTCCATCCTAGGAAGTGGTAACCTATATCTAATGGTGATCTTGTTGATATCCCTAGAATTTGTATACATTCTCCACTCACCTTCCTTCTTAGGCACCAACACTATAGGCACTACACAAGGACTAAGACTTTATTTGATCAGTCCTTTGTCTAAAATCTCTTGCACTAGTTTCTTGATCTCTATATTTTCCTTAGGGGTCATCTTGTAGGCTGCCTTGTTAGGCAAGCTTTCTCCAGGAATAAAGTCTATATGATGAGTGATGTTCCTGATAGGTGGTAATGTATTTGGTAACTCATCAACTATAATTTATGTATACTCATCCAACATGTCTTAGATTTATTGACGTAATTCATTTATCTTGGTGGTTGTCATATCAGTCTTAGGCTTGACTACCAATGCAAATCCCAACTCCTCTTCATTCATGGCACTTAGAAACTCTTTACCACTTACCAACATCACATTTGACCCAACTTGTTGGTTATTGTCTTCATCATTCATCGACATCAATGTATGACTAACTCCATCTTTTACCAAGGTGTACACATTCCTTCTACCATAATGATTGGTTTGCCTATCATCTGGCTTAGGCCTCCTAATAATCACATGCCAAACATCCATGGGGATCATGTCACAAAGGACCTTGTCCCTGCACCTTCCAACTTGAAATTCCATCCAACTTTGCTCACTTACCAAAAATTATTGACCTTTTTTCAACCATGAGAACTTGTAGGGTGTGGGGTGAGCCAACTTCTTCAATCCAATTTTACTAACCATTTCAACAAAAACTATATTATCTGTACTTCTTAAATCTATGACCATTTTACAACATTTACCTTGGTATTTTCAAGAAGTCCTAAAAAGTGTTTTCATTTGTCATGGATCCTTCTCCTTGGGTGTCTTTATCATCACTCTCCTCATTAGTAATGATTCTCCTACATCAGGTTCCTCCACAAGTGATGGAGAACAAACACTCTCCTCCTCAACTTCCTGGGCAATGTAATTTCTTCCTTCAGTTTTTGGACATCTTACTATTTGATCCTCTGGGCACTCCCATGATCTATGTATAGAAAACTTGTTGCATTTGAATCACCTTCCTACAAAACCACCTGATCCTCTACCCCTTGATGCATATCCACCCCTAAAATAAGGCCTTCTACCTCTAAATCTTCTTCTTGAACTAGATGGCTGCTCATTTAAGGTACTAGACTCTCCTTGGCTTATTAGTGAATATATTCTACCTCCTCTTTGACCCATGCCTATAAAACTTCTACTTTTACCTTTGTTTTGTTGGTTTTGTTTCCTATTGAGTTTGTCTTTATCTTTCAAGGCCAATTAGTATCATTCTTCTAGTGTATTTAGACTAGCAAGACTCAACTCATCCTATAAGGTGTATCTCAAACCATTGAGATACCTAGACACCTTATCATTATCATCTTCCATATGACCTAATCTAATGCTTAGTTTGTCTAATTATTTATTATACTCTCTTACCACCATCTCTTTTTGTTTCAAGTTTTGAAGTTTCCTATACAAGTTGGTGATGTAGTCACTAGGCAAGAACTTACTCTTCAATTATAGGGATGCATGGGCCTTTATCTTGGTCCTAAAAAACTTCACTTATTGCTCTTTTGGTACATCTTCAAAATCAAAGTCCTTATCTAACTCTCATATATAATCAAGGAGTTCTTATCCACCGAGGCTACTTAAATATTTTGGAAGATCTATTTTGGGCTTATATCCCTTCCATTTAACCACCTTCATTAATCTCTCAAAAAAATTCTCTTCAATTTCTCTCTTTCCTTCATCTTCCAATTCTAGTGCATGTGGTACTTCTTCCTCTTGGTTACTCAAATCACCTGTGACTACTCACCTTCTCTAATTAACCTCAAATTCTATGAGTTTTTCATCAAATATGACTCTGAGGCTCCTCAAATCCTGTAATATTTCATCTCCCATATGTATGGTTGTTTCCCTCTCACCTGATACATTCCTCCTTGGCGACATCTTGTCTTCTCTCCGATAATTTATCAAACAACTTCTAGCTTATGTTCCTCTCAAGGAATCTCTCCATATCCACTTACTTATAGATTTAATATTTTGGCTCTGATACCAGAATGATGTATATAACACACTCTCAAAGTCTCAACCTTGTAACATGAACCCACTTTCCACAACCTCAAAGGCTTCTTTGTAGCTTTTTTTTTGCTTTTCTTGCTTGTATGAATAGTAAATGATTGACCATCAAAATATAAAGCACTTTTATAGTAAAAATTATTGATTTATACCTATCTATAAGTTTTCTTGGTTAAAAACAACATTTATACCACTTTCTAGCCTTTAACCTCTTCAAATTAGGTCTCTGTAAGGCTTAATTCAACACCGTCCTCTGTATCTGTACGCCTATACCCTGTACAGTTATAAAACCTCAAGAATATATTATATGACTTAAAATTAAATACAATCATAATTTCTTGGGTTTTTTTCTATTTAAAACTCTTGGAAATCAATTTTCTTTTTAGAAACCCTAATTTAGGGTTTGACTGTTTTGTACAAACTCGAGAGGGGTTCTTTATAGGTTTTAAGTTTTTAATCAAGTTTTGGTACTCTGTGAAGGTTTTATAACATATTTTAAACCCTTAAAAACCTTATATAATCATCATAAAATCTCTCTCTCTCTAACACCTCTACTAAACACTTTTTTTGGATTATGTGTTTAATTGTGCAGGTTTGCTTCACTTCTACAGGATTGTGTTATCTTTTACATAAAATAGTATGAAAACAATGAAATAAAATGAAAAATGAACCTTCAAGGGAAAAATAAAAAACTTTAAAATCTCATAATAATTATCATAATTTTTTCTTTATTTTATCTTACTTTCATTGATCAATTACACACAGTCGACTACCAATGCTCATACACAAAAAATAGGGTTTGTATGCACATTTTCTTCAACACCAGGGACTTTATTGTTATTTATTGAAACTTGATCCTTATAAAGAAATAATAAATTATCTTTAATTAAAATTAAATCCTTTTTTACATCCTAAAACTACTCTAACTACCCTTTGGACCTTGTAATGGTCACTAAAGAGATAGTTAAGCAATAAGAACACATACAAAGTGGATATTCCATACAATTATGAGTTTCGACCCATGATATGAATTCATGGTGTATTTAAGAGGAAATAAAAATAATTTTATACCTTTAAAATTCCTTTCACACACCTTTTCAATACCAAATCTAATCAAAACCATTCAAATTTTCAAAAACTGAGTTTTGGCGGGAAAGTGCAAATTTGATTTTTGAAAAGGTAGAACAAAAATTAACACCTAAAATTAAAAACTAAGTATTTTATAAGAATAATAAGGCCTCATATACCATAATAAATTGATAATTTAATAATAAAACCAAATTTTGAAAATAAAACTAGCCTAGAAGTGATGTTCTTGCATCACTTGCTCTTTCATATCAAATATGCAACAACTCCAAATCAAGTGTGGACCTTATTGGAAAAACTATTTGTGAGGGGTAATGAGTTGGAGAATGATCTCATAAATTTTATCCTAGGTAAATTTTATATGATACAATACTTTTTCAAATATTTCAAATCACTTAAGTTGTAGTTGAGACTATGCGGTATTAATAAAAAGGATGATCAATTGGTTCATTCCATACTTACCAAATTAGGTTCTAACTATTTTATCTTCATTTATACCTTCCATGCCACCAAGTAAGCCATTTAATCTATATATACCATGTAATCCTTGGATTAATTTACTATTTAATTGATTCAAAATTAATATGAGCTCATTTAAATGGGTACACTGAAGTTATTTAAATCACATGCCTTAATTATGAGTTGTGACAAATAAAATGCTTCTAGTAGTAAGGAAAAGAAATATAAAAAGAATGACCCAAAGCAAATATAGGATCAAAAATATGATGCTAAGTAAAAAGTATCAAAATGGTCCTCCTATTAAGACAATAAATCCAATAAATATCAACTCACATGTGGTTATTGCAAGAAATCTGGATATGATGATTCCAAATGCATGAAGGAGAAGATTGAGCAACTGACAAAAATGATCAAGAAGCACAATATCAGTGTCCTTAATTATTCCAATCAAAGTTCATCAGATCAAGAGTCTTTTAATTCCAAATATATTAAGAAGGTTAAATGATTCATTATAGCTATGTCCCATCCTTCCACATGGGTTATTGAATATGGTGCATCATACGACATAGCTTCATCACAAGACATGTTCTCATCTTTGGATCCTTGTTTTGTGCCTTCCATATTTTTGGGTAATGATACTTCTGCCAAAGTTAGTGGGAATATATCTATTGAAGTAAATGATGCAAAATTTCATGATTTTTTATGTGTTCCCTCTTTATCTACCAATATCCTATCTATTTATCAGATCATTCACATCAGTTCAGGAAAGAGAGTTGAGTTCACACCTAATTTTGTGGTTATTATGGAAGAAAAAAGTAACTCCTTTATTTCACTTAATAAAGTAGATCACTAGTCATGATTGTCTACTTTCTCACATTTTGAACTTGATCAACCCTCTACTGTGTTACTTATTTGGATGGGATGAGTAAATTATAGCATGAGCGATTTAACCATCTCAAATATTGCTACCTGGAGTAACTCGGTTATCATGACATGGTTTCAGGGTTGCCACAAGTCATGTTTTTTTATGGAGTTTTCCAAGGTTGCATACTTGGTAAGCATCAGGAGGAGAATTATGATAAGGGAAAATCATATAGAACTGAATAGATATTAGAGCTTGTCCACAATGACATTGTTGGTCCATTTCTAAAACCTTTATTTAATAGGACTAAATACATGTTTCCTTTCATCAATGACTATTCGAGTTATACTTGGGTGTACTTTATTAAGCAAAAATATGAGTTATTTGATCATTATTAGGAATTCAAGGCACTTTTATAGAAATATTAAATTAAATTCATCAAGATTTTGCACATCAATAATGGTGGTAAGTATGTCAATAACCATTTGGATCAATTTTGCACGTCAGAGGGGATTGAATTACAATGTAAAATTCCATATATTCCTCATTATAATGGTGTTTTAAAGCACAAGAATAGGTTATTGAAGGAAATGGCTAATTGTATGCTACACTCCCAAGTATCTTGCACCTCAGTATTGGGCTCAGGCCATCAACTATGCATGTTATATCTAGAATCAAGTTTCACATAAAGCATTGAATGGAATCACTCTTTTTGAAGATTGGAATGGTAAAAACGCCATAGCGAATCACTTATAAGTGTTTGGATCTCCTAATATGTCCCACATTCTAAATAAGAAACATAAGGCAATGGAACCTCAGAGTTAGACTTGTATATTCATTAGATATCTTGAGGGTGTTAAGGGATACATGTTTCTCCATCCCACCACTCATGTGTTGTTAATTGAGAGGAGTGTTTATTTTCAAGAGGGTCCTTTAGAATCCACACTCAACACCTCTCCCCCTTATATAAATACACTAGGATTTGATGATAGTTTTGACAATTGATATCTACTTGAGTAGTTTCTTGATGATCCAAATTCTTATTCTTATTCTGATGATGAGAGTAGTGATGAGGATTCCCCTCATCCTTCTCCCAAGGTAACTTTAGAGGATGATGAATCTCCTCATGAATCTATGATCACTAGTCCTCTTTGGGTTAGAGAGACACTACAAAGTGTTGGCAATGGATTGGAGATCCATCAGACACCAGGTGAAACCAATCACAATTCTAGGATGCCCATTACATCTACTTTTGATCCACAATCATTTTATGAGGCATCAAGCACACCTGAGTGGGATACTAATATGGAAGAGGAGTATGGTTCCTTACATATAAATAACACTTGGGATTTAGTCCCACTTCCTAAGGGAAGAAAAATTGTTAAATGTAGGTGGATCTACCAAATAAATTTTGTAGCAGATGTGTCCATAGATAATTACAAAGCACATTTAGCTGTAAAGGATTTTATCAAGTACCTAACATTGACTATACTGATATGTTCACCCCAATTGCTAAGATGTACTCAATCTGACTCACTCTCGTTATTTATATAGCACATTGTTGGGATGTTCATCAGATGGAAGTGAAGAGTGTCTTTCTTCATGGTGACCTTAAAGAGGAAATATACATGGATCAACCACAAGGATTTGTGGGAGATTCTAACTTAGTTTAAAAACTTTATAAACCTATATATGGCCTCAAACAAACTCCTCGAGCTTGGTATACCAAGATGGACTACTTTATTCTTTCTATTGAGTTCACTATATGTCATTATGATTTGAATGTCTACATTTTATGGCAGGATGATTCACTGATGATTTTGGTTCTCTACATGGATGACCTATTGATCATACGGATTTCTTCATCCACCATTTTAGTAGTGAAAACTACTTTGTCTGATAGGTTCTCAATGACTGACTTGGACTTTTTTCACCACTTCCTCAAGATTGAAATTTATCAATGTGGCTCTTAGATCACTATTTCATAATCCAAGTATGCTCTTGATTTGTTTCAATAGTTTAACATGGATGATCATAAGCTAGCTTTGACTCCTTTTCTATTTGGTGTGAAGGTTGAGTATGATTTTCCATTTCCTTTGGTTGGTGTTACCTTGTATTAAAAACTTATTGGTGGTCTCATCTACCTTACACACACTAGACCTGGTATTTCATATGCAGTGGGCATGGTCTCTAGATTCATGTAAGACCACATGAGTTACATTGGAAAGAAACTAAGTGTATTCTCCACTACATTTATGGAACTCATAGTTTCAAGATTCACTTGGATCAGGCATCAACATAAAATTAATTGGTTATATAGATTCAGATTGAGTTAGTGATATTTAAAATTGTAAGTCTACTTTAGGCTATAGTTTCTCCCTCAGTTCAAGTCTAATTAGTTATTCAAGTAAGAAGTATAATGCTATTGCTTTATCTTTTACATAGGAGTTGTTAATGTTGCCACTAAGGCTATTTTGCTTTAGGGGATTTTAACTAAGTTTGGCATCTAATTTCAATGATGAACAGTCATCTTATATGACAACCAAAGCATAATCCATATCTACAGGAATCTGGTCCTCCATCAATAAACCAAACATATTGATATTCACATGTATTTTATTTGGGACCTCATCCATGATAAAGTCATTAATCTCTACTACATTTAGATAATAGAGAAAGTTATTGATATATTCACTAAACCCTTCACTAAGAGCAAGTATCTTCATTTGCAGGCTCTTCTTGGTGTTTGAGCAGCTCTATCATCCTCCTATGGGGGCATTTTATTATACTTGGGTACCTCATTGGGCCTTTATATTGGGACCCAATTTACTACCCACCTAAGCTAGGCCCAAGGGGGTGTTACTGTAGGTTTTTATTTTATTTAATGGTTTTTCCCTACACATGTTTAGTTAGTTTGCTTAGGTGTCTTTTTAGATCATTGTGAAAGATAATCCCACATTCATGAGAGGACATGGTTATCTTTCACTTATATAATTTACCTTACTAAAGCTTTTATGGCTAATGATGTTAATGTTAATATTTCAATATTTTGATTATTGATCAATTGATTGTTCTAGCTCATGTTTGATTTCACTACTACACACAGGTAATTTATTTGTGCATTTGACTCTATCCAATGGATCCTTGATTATGGCCCACTCCGACATAGATATGCGACATTGATGAACTACGATAATATATATGGACCTAAATCCTCCTAGATCATAGGGTGAACATTTTTAAACCCTTAATATTTGGGGAAAAAATCCACCATTGTTCCATTTATTTTGGTAGATTCAGGTCCATTAACCACATCAATTTAAACTTAAAAGGGCATTTAAGAGTAGCAGATTCTAATTTAATTGATAACATAATTGGGAAATTATCTAAACATGAGACTGAAATACTTTGTTATTAGTAACCCAATCCATATCAATATAGGGATAATTGATAAAAAAACTTTTCCAACCTCTCTGAAAAGTTGCTAAGCCCAATCTTTTAGTAGTCTAAGTGAACCATTAGCCTTAGGCTTAATATTTATGAGTCCATTCCTCTTTTGTAAATCCATGAAGTAAACCCATGACTGAGTATCCCTTGCTATTCCTTCCCTCTTATCCTTTTATGATAAGACTATATTAATCTTCCCACATAAGATAAAAGGATTGTCCTATTGATTTAATAGATGGGAGAGCTCTTCCCAAATCCTTTTTTTTAAATGGGGATATTAGGGCCATAGAAATTACATAGAAGAAAAGATATATTATAGGAAAAGGATTGAGCCTTACAAATCTTCCAATAAAACCCTCATTTGGGCATGCAATGTTTATCCAATTGGGATTATAAATTATTCCTAATTCTTCTGAATCTTTATCAGACCTCACAAAAGAAGCTTTCCACCTTAATTAAATTTTCCTCATGATTTTAGGCACTTCATTTTCATTTAAGTTTGTTTCTTGGAGTAAATAAATGTACATTTACTAGACAACTAATTAATGTTTAACAAAGTGTCTCTTGTTATGCAAATTAAGGCCCTTAACATCATAATAGATTAGCTTCATTGCAAATAAGTGGGGAGTTCCACCCACCACTTCCCAAGAATGAATAACTTGCTAATAGTATATATTTTCCTTCAACAAAAACTTCATTTTTTTAATCCTTACCTAATTTCCTTCCTGGTTTATGTTTGACATCATAGTTAGGTTTTTTAATTTGGCTATTTATTTAGGAGATGATCAACATCTTGGATGAATTTAGATCATCCTCCTCCCCTGAAGTAGTTGCATCTCAATATGAGTCTTAATATTCTAATGGCATTTAGGATTATGTGTGCCATTTTTAAATAACCCTTCAATGTTATTTCGCAAGAGAGCAATAATCTCACTGGATTACTTAGCAATATTTTCACAGTTTATTAGCATAGTCCTCGAGGTGTTAACAAAAGGGTCTCCCATATCTTGCACATTTTCCATATTGATATGGACTTGAACATTAGGTGAATCTAGAGAAAAATCAACATTATGTGTTGTCTTATGATGCCTATCATTCCGCCTTATACATGATATTGAATAAGTTACTCCTTAACCCTCCACACTTTCTTTGTGTGATTAGGGTTTGAAGAAACATATTAAATTTTTCTTACATGCCCTACTTGATGGCATTGGAAGCATTTATACATGATTTTTTTAACATCCACTTTTAGTGTCAAATTCTTTCAAATGTCTTTATGTTTGTTTTCAAATGGATGAGTTTTGAAAAATCTATCGAGATATAGATCCAAGATACAGATCCTAGATGCAAGGGAGAATTTTACTATATTTTTATCAATTTATAATAATTTATCCATACAACTAACAATTTATTTTAGAAGATTTCCTTTGTAAAATTCAACTAACAAAGCATAAAGTCTTACCTAAATATGGGTGTCACCTAGATTGACTTGAAAAGGATTGAAATTCAGTTTATAGGGTTGAATAAAAAGACCCACTCCTTCCAACAGCCACAAAATATCCTTCAAAACCTTTACTTTTCATTCTTTTTATGAAAAATCATAGTGAATAAACCTTTAGGAAGGAATTTTAGGGAAATAATTTCACCCTAGTTTAACTTCACCCATTATTCCACACTCATTATAGCCAACTATTTTCTTGTGATTTTTACAATCACTACCTAACCTTAAGAATATCAACCTCCTTAGCCAAGGTAGGGCCAGTCATCTCTAAATCAAAAGTCTCATCAGCTTAATCATAGTTCTCCAAATTATTCTTACAAATTGAAGTAGGTTTAGAATCCTTCGACATTCATTTTGTGAAAGAGTTACCCTTCTTGATTGTGATCCTATTTACACCTATTGTATGGCAACAAGAATTATTTTGGCCACATCACTCCAACTTCATTGTGGGATTGCTTCACCCTCTTATTCATTTCACAACTTGGAACGCTAATATTTGCCACTCTACTCCAATATTTTTCAAGCATTAATTAATTCCTTATCAAAATTGGGGAAATTATTATTAAATGAAATTAGGGAAATTGATAAAATTAGAGAGGGAATTAGGGTAATTTTAGGGAATTAGATAAATTAGTAAAGGGAATTTAGGAAAATTAGTAAGGGATTAAGGTAATTTAGGGTAATCTGGGATATTAGTATGGGAAATAGGGTAATTAGGGTAAATTAAAGAAATTTAGGAATTTTGGGGAAATTGAGAAAATTAGTAAAGGATTAGGTTAATTGACAAATAAGGTTGAAATTATCAAGTCGATTGGAAAAACAAATTACATAAGTATGATGAATATATTAACACAACATTTTTTTTAATATTATTATGCAACTTTCAATACTCATAGAGTATTAAAATCAAATTTTTCATCCAATCGAGGTTCAGGTGACTATATCCCTTCTTGATGTTCTTCTTGGAAGTCGGTCCATGATTTCCCTACTGTAGGATAACTATTGATAACAGGATTTGTGATATAAATTAGTGGAGGACATGAAGTTGGTGTCCCTAAATATGACTATTTCAAAGGGAGATTGGATGTTTCAATAGGGTTGTTTATTATTCTAGTTTATTTTCTATGTGGTTGTGGCCATACATGATGTTTATATCTCTAACTATGTCATATGTGTCATGGTGATGGTCAAAGTAATGGTGTGGGTAGTGAAACAATAATTTCTCTAGCATCATCATCATCATGAAGAGGAAGCAATGTCGTGTCATAAAGAAAACATTTTTCACCTTTTAGACAAATTTTATCATGTTTATCCATTGTACAAAAAAATATTATGTTCTAAAATGAATTACATTTTACACATTAACTAAATTTGTTTGTAATATCCATATTGGTATATAATTATGATATAAATATGCATAATATAATGTATATCAACATGACACAAGAGATATTAGCAGGCCAAGATTCCCAAATATGAAATATATTCATAAATAAAATAATACCCTTAAGGTAGGGCAACACTATATAGTACTCAAGTAAAGAATAACTGCACAAGATCTCCTAGAATGAGAATGGTACTTCAAGGGGACAACATATAATATGCTTCTATGAAATAAAAGTCTTAACACTTACATGACATCATTTACAAATTATATTAATCTCCTTTATATAGACCTCTATTATTAATAATGGATGGGTAAAAATATAATCCTAATGGAGGATGACTCACTACCACATGCACTGATTCCACAAGTTACTTATTCGACTTAATATATTTGACCATTCTAAATAACTATGGGGAATGTATGACACATGTAAACATCTCCATCAACCATATACATTATCATATCATATCCCTAGGCACATAATGCATACATTATAAAATTAAAATTAAATAATAATTAATTATATTTAGAAAAAACATTGAAAAAAATAAATTTTGTACAAAATACATCCAAATCCTATACTATATAAAACTAAATACTTTTTATACCAAAAAATTAATTGTTAATCAATGTTAGATACATTTTATTTTTTCCTAAAAAATGTTGAATTTATCCATTTGAATGAATAATCAATACTAAGTTCTTCATTGCCACTTATATTTATATTTGTTTACACCATGGCATAATGACGTGAAATTTGAGGCATGTCATCCTCTTCATCATTTTCACATTCCATGTATTGAAAATTGGGAAAAATTGAACACTTTTGGTCATGTGTATTATTAATGAAACTACAATATTTAAAATTCATTGGGAAGGGGAATTTACAATGGGAGGCTTGGAGCTCTACAATGAGGAGGTGAAGAGTTGTCCTCCATTGATGGTGTTTCAAGATCTTTCTCATTTGCTCACCTTGATGGCCTTTGCTTCCTTTATTTCTATGTGCTTACCTATGGTACACATGGTAGATTTGATTCATTGATGTTTTTTGTGTTGTTTGGTTTATTTTGTTTGGTGTGTGTTGGTTTTTTTTTTATTTTCCCCATTTTCCCCATGCCTACCCACATTCCTCTGCCTAGTTTTTTGTACCTACAGACTTTCGAATTAAGAGGCTTTATTGTATTAATTTCACATTTATATGGATATTGACATAAAATATAGACTCGAATGTGTGATGATTTAAGAGGATGGTGGTTTTAATGAAATAGTTGGTCCTTTGATGTCTACGAAAGATTGCAATCTCAAGGACATTGAGACATTTTTGGTTACGATGGGTGAAGGAAAGGTTGGAGCACCGAAGAAATTATTGAGTGAGGTCTTTCAGTAAGAAGAGGTAGCTAAGCATTTAGAGGATGTTGAGTTTCTTGTTAATTGATCCAATAAGGCTAAACATGGAGAGTGGGAACATGTCGAAACCCAAATTAGTAAGCGCCCTTGTCCTAGAAAAACCCTTACTACAATTTTGAATGTTTCAATGGAAAAATACCTCTTATAAGAAGAAACCCCTTTTTAAAATGTTGAAGTTTTTTTGTGTTTGAACAAAAATTCACTCCCATCTAGGATTTTTTTTATAACTAGCTCAATTCTGTGTGGGGTAATAAATAGGGAATTTATATTAGTTTCTATAGAATGGTTCAAAAGGGGGTTTTATGATTTTAAAAAACTCCAATATTAAAAGGAGGGTTATCAATAAACCCATGTGGATTGTTGGTCAATCTTTGTTTAAGGCAGTTATATGGAACCCTAACATGGACTGTAATGACCCTGTGTTCAAAATTGTCCCTGGATGGGTAGATATCAAAAATGTTCCTATTCAACTATGGATTTTTTACCTCAAGATCTAAATCCCCTTAGGGAATTCCTAATTGAGGACACTATAAGGTCTTTGGCACATATCAATATTAGGGTTCTTGTCTCCTTAGAGCCTCTTGATGTATTCCCTAAATCCTTTAATTTTAAAATTAAAAAGACCTCTCATATTTGTGCCGTCAAAGGGATAGGAGGTTTAAATGCCTATTTTTTTTTTAAAAAAGATGGACACATCAGAAATAACTATCCATTGTTGGTTAACAAGGAGGATTAGCTTAATAAACAAAAATTCCAAGAGACACAGAAGGATGAATGGGTGATGGATCCTCTTCCAACAGAAGATCTAAAACTCTTTGAAAACCCCATATTTATCAATGAACCCCTAAAAATTTGTGCCTCCCCTAAAGGGTATTTAGGGGAAATGATCTAATAATTATTGAAGAGAGAGGTAAGGATGTGCCTAAGTGCTCTTCCCAGCTCTATATCTCCTTGGTGCCTTTTATTGACATGGTGACCTGAATGTCTAAATTGCAAAATTGTCTACCTGATGATTTAGAAGATGGTTCCCTTGAGCAGAAGACTCCAATGGATTATTTTGACTCAAAACTTAAGGATTGCCCCTCTTATGAGTATGTGGTCATTTTAGATGATCCTCTTGATGTCAATAATTCTACCCCTGATAAACTATCATTAACTAGCCAAATAGAAAAAGGTGATGAATCCTCTCCTATGTGGATTTCATCAGTGATGAAGAAGTTAATTAATTTAGTTTATATTCTTGATCCTGAGGTTGTTGCACATTTTTCCCTCGTGGAACCTGATGTGTCTAAAAATTGGAAGCCTAAAGGAGGTGGAAAAAGACTCAAGACTGACATTACCTCTCTCCCTCATGGATAGGCCCCCATGATTGATAGTAATAAATCTAAATATATCCCCCATAATTATTGATATGGGTACCAAGAGGAAATCAAAATAAAATAAGGTCCCAGATTGCTTCACAAGAATATAACAGTGGGGACAATCCCTAAAGTCAGGCTAAGTGACCCCCCATATCTTTTTTATGTAGATTTGTAAGTGGGAATATTAAGGGCTTAGAATCCCCAAATAGGAAACCTATTGTGAGGTAGTTCAGACACTCTAGAGAGAGTTTGAGTTCTTGTTGCTTTAATAAGTTAAAGCTATAGGCTCCCATTTTTCCTTGGTCCTTAATTTTATTTGGATAAATGTTGCTCAATTTTCTACCAATCATCAAAGAGGTAAAGGAGGGGCCTCAATATTGATTAACCCTACTTCATGTGAGTTCATTATTGATCATGTTTCTTCTCCCTATAATAGAGTTTTTTTGGTTTTATTAGAAAAACATAATCACTATTTGGGTATTTATAACATATATGCTCCTAATGATTATAGAGAGAGATCTGAGATTTGTAATTGGCTTGCAACCAACTTAAAAAATGTCCCTTGGGTCTTTGGAGGTGATTTCAACATGGTATAGGAGAAAGAAGATAAAATTTGAGGGGATCATCCATCTTGGAAAGGGAATGAACTATTTTTTATGGTTCAAATTTAAGAGAATTCATAGACTCCTTGATCCTCTTCATAAAGGCTAAAAATAGAGCAAAGGTATCTAGTATACTTGGTGTAATAATCAGATCAACTGGAGAAGGCTCTTTCTAGACTTGATAGATTTTACATGAATAGTGAATCCTTTTAGGTGACCCCAAATAACTCTAGAAATATGGTCAATCTTCTGCCCTTCACCATCTCTAATCACCATCCCATTGAAATCAGTGTCTCCTTGAGCAATGATGTTGGTAAAGACTCTACTTCTTTAAAAGGGCTCTATAAATTTAATGTCTCTCACCTGAATGATAAAGTCTATATGGATGGTATCATCTCTTCTTGAAATATTTAGAGAATCTCATGTGAATCTACTTCTAGCATTGTGAAGTGGAATTCTAGTATGGAATTATCAAAAAAAATCTCAAGAACATATGGATAGTTTGAAGTCAAATAGTGCAGGAAATCTATTAGGATCATTCAGGAAAAATTAATTTTTGGTTGAAATTGAACTTAAACTCAACCCATCCAATAAAAGGCTTGTGGATGAACTTAATTCTCTAAAGCATTAAATCAGGAAATCTCAATGCTACAATGCCATAGGAGCAAAGATTTGCTCCTATCTGACTTGACTCAAAGTTGGTGATAAGGGGTCCAATTGTTTCTTCCATTTTCTAAAAATTAAGAAATAGAAGAGCAAAATTTATGGTATTAATTTTGAAGGTAATTTATCTCAATACCCTTATATAATTAAATAATCCTTATTTGACTTCTATTCCAATCTCGTTTTGTCTAATGGATCTAACTCTCATACTAAGCAGAATAAGGCTCTTTATGATCATTCTATCCCAAAGAAGGTTTCACGAGTGCAAGACAACTTATTGGATAATACTATTATACTAGATGAAATAAAATAGACCATTAATTAATTAAAAATGATAAAGTTCTGGGTATTGATAGATTCCCTACTAAGTTTTTCAAAGAAAATAAGGATTGGATGGCCAAGGATTGTCCTGAGGTCTACAATGAAGCTATTTTTATTGGTTTCTTGGGCCCAAAAATAAATAGGGGTGTTATTAAGCTCATCCCCAAGGAAAGTTACTCCCATCAGGTTAAAAAATGGAGACCTATCACTCTCCTAAATGTATCTTATAAAATTTTGGTGAAAATATTGGCCAAATGGCTCTCCTCGCTTCTTCCTTCAACAATATCTAAAACTCAAAATGGTTTTTTTGAGGGTAGATATATTCTAGATAATATTATTACTAGTTGGGAGGGGATGTATTGGGCCTAATATTTTAAATAATATGTGGGCATGATTCTACTCAACTTTGAAAAATCTTATGATAGAATTGAATTGCCCTTCATTGAAAAGATTCTAAGAGCCTTTGGATTTTAAGATAGATTTTGTAAAATGATTAATGTTTTATTTAAAGATGAATATTTTGTTATTTAATTAAATGTGGATCTTATTGAGACACTTTATTTTCAATTTTCTATCAGACAAGGATGCCCATTGGCCCCTTCTTTGTTTGAACTAATGACTAAATTTGTTTATTACCTGCTAAGAAGCTCAGAAGTGGGTCCCCCAATCAAAATAATTTCTCTACCTAATAAATCCAAGTGTATTGATGTCCTATTTGTAGATGATACTATATTTTTTAAACTTGAGAAATATAATTTATCCCAGGTAGCCTTAAGTCTAGAAATCTATTATTCTATATCTGGATCTAAAGTGGCTATGAATAAGTCTTGTATGTTGGGTTTGAAGAACCCCCATCATGATTGGATTGCAACTTTTGGATGGGAATGGAAATGGACTGATCAAATGGTTAGATATCTAGGTATTCCCTTTACTATTACCCCTTCTTTTAACCTCATGTGGGAGTGGATCTTTGTTAAGATCAATAAGAATATTGAGAAATGGCAAGGCCACTTGCTTTCCTTACCTGGTAAGATTCAGGTCTATCAAAAAAATTAGCTTCTTAAAATATATATTATGCTTCTTGTTGACTATTTAATAAATCTCATGTCAATCTACTTCATAGAATTATTAGATATTTCTTGTGGTTGAATGGCAAAAGATTTTAAAAAAAGACATGTTATTTCCTAGCAATTCTATTACAAGCCTAAAAATATTGGGGGCCTTGGCCTGAAAGACCTAAGGATTCAAGGTATCACTCTTTTTGTTAAATGGATTATCATAGAATTCAAAGGTGAAGAGCCTTGTAAAGTCTTAGTCAAAAATAATAATTTGTGAGGTTTCCCCAAAGGTAAACCAAATTGGAAAGGGTTCAATATTACAGACCTTCTTATAGGTCCCTTTTCAGTTAAAGTGGTTAGCTCTCCCATATTTGATTTTATCTAGTCTACCTAGGATCTTATCAAACCTTTTATCACTGCTAAACATATCCTTAGTTGGTATGGGACATGCTGCCAAGGGTATAGATCTTTATGGTGGAATCTTTGTGTAAATAGGAGGCATATTGCACTCACCAGGGGTTGTTTTACCTTTGAGTGGTTCATAAATGGGTTGAGGAATTTTAAATATCTCTACTCATGGATGTAAGTTTGAATTAGATTCAAATTCCCTCTTCTCAACATAAAACATATACTCTCCTAATAAAGGCTCTACAGGGAAATAATAATGTATCTTTTATGGATGAGGAGGATGAATTTTGGGAAAGTGTTAAATGGTTTAAGGGTTTGTGCCACTTTTAGTTCTCCACTAAGATGTTATATGATAAACTCTATTTTTTCAAAGTCCTTTTAATACCTTCAATCATATCTGGAGTGTTTGAGATCCCTTACGTTCTTGGTCTTTTAGATTTGATGTTATATGGGCATATTGTATTGAACCCAAGAAGTCTTGTTTTAGATGGTTGTTGATTTACAATAAACTTGCTATTGATAATGTTCTAGTTAAGAGTGGCTTAGGTTAGCCTTATTGATTCTTTGGTAGTACACTGAATCTATTGAGCATCTTTTTCCCTCTTGTCCATATGCTTCTAAAATTTGGAACTATTGCCTTAAAGGTTGGGCTATTATTTTTGATTATGAGATTGGATGGTTGAATATTGAATTTGGATATGTGTGTCCTACAAAAAAATTCCACCTTTATTTTCATAAATTTTGACTTGTTTTTTCAACTAAAATATTATGGTTTTTATAGAGGCAAAGGAACCTAGATGTTTTCCAAGCAAAGACTACAGTACTTATTGACTTCATTATTGAAGTCATTGTTAGCATCATTTCCTTGTAGATTTTTATATAGTTAAAGGTGATGTAAGTGAAATTGGATCAATATTGAGGACTAGGATGCTAAAAATCACCTCTAATTTCTTGATTGACTCTAGTGGATATCATAGACTGAGTCCTCATCTAGACAGGGGAATGTATCATGGTTTAACTATTAAGGTAAATATTTCTGAGCATGAATGGGACTGTATCAAGGATGCATATTTTGATTAGGTGAATGACCCTATCCATGGCTAGGTTAATTCATCTGAGTCCAATAAGAATGGTGTGGATAGTTGGCTTGTTGCTAATAATGATGTAATTTGGGTTGGGCAAAATGTTGATTTGGACATTAGTGAAAATTTCATTGAGGAAGTTAAGGGTACATTTTTTCCTTTGGACCTTGAGTTTGATTTATTCTCCGATGGAAAGCATGCTAATCAACATATTCCCCCCCATATCTCCCCTCCCTGATGCAGAGTTTTGATGAGCAAAGAGAGATTTGGAAAAATATTGAAGACAATGTGAATATCTCTACTAGTAAATTGGAAAAACCCATTGAAAGAGGTGGTGCTATAGAAGTTGATGATGTGTTGGATTATGTCAAAAATAATAACATGAATTATTTGCTTAATAAGGTCGATCACTTCACTCTGTCATCGATCTCTAGTTTGGAATAGATGGGACCTAGTTCGAAGCCTAACATTGTAGTGGGACATGTTCATGTGGATTTTGATCTAGATGATGATACTGATATGGATTTGTACCACTTCTAGGAGGGCATCTGATAATATGATGATATAGTTGTTGGTTTGTGGTACGACCCCTATTTTTGGTGGTGGGGTGGGTGTGTTCTATTTTTTATTTCTATTTTATTGGGATGCCTATTTGAGGCCATTTTTTATATTATAATATCAACAACAAAAACTTTGATTATTGGGGGGTTCCCTCCTGGATCTATAATTTTGTGATATTTTTCTAGTTGTTTTGAATCGATGATGTATAGGTGTGTGTTCTTGACATTTCAATATAAAAAATGCATTGGAATCATGAATCTTTTGGGTATTTTGTAGGTTAGAATGAATTTCTCTTTAATATTTTTTACATTTAAACATGTACCATATACTAAAATACTAAAATTGAACATGACCAAAGAATTAAAATTTTCAAAGATATATATTAGGTTGTAAAAATTATTTATTGTGATGTTTGATTAAAGTGGAGTAGTAGACCTAAAATTGATTGTAGACAAACTCAAGAGGGCAAGACCTGTATCTAGGATAGTTAATGATGGGTGTATGATATAACTTCACCCCCAAAATTTAAATACTTCATAACGGGTTTGTAGTGGCTTATTCATTGGCCATTCTCCATATTCTCACTAATTAGGAAATTTATATTTATTAATAATTTCCCAATCAACTTTGGACTCTCCACCAAAACTTTAAACCTTAGCCCTTCCCTTGTCTTCAATAAATATATTCAAAATTCATAACATCTGGCTACTTCGTCCAATATATCTACTTTGGCCCTCTTTTTTAATCCAATTTCTATTACCCTTATCATCATATATATTAAAATTATCCTCAAATTCCTTGTATCAAATAACACTATTAAGGACTAAGAAGTTGGGTTTTACGATATTCACACACAAACATATTAAGATTGTTTTTTATATATTCCTTATGAATAATAAGGTAAAAAATGAATTACCTATATTATGAATTATCTAAGTAGGTTAATATTTTAAGTAAAAGAGAAAATAATGTTATAATACTTAAAAAACCTAAGATTTACTAATGAACATTAATTAAAAATGAAAAAATAACAATTATTTTAAACTCTAAAAATATTTACCTACTAAAAATTTAAAAAAATTAAAAATTACCTATTTCTTCGTCGAAAATAATACCTCACTCCTTCACCTTTCTCTATCACTTCTTTGTCTTCTCTTCTTCCTTCTGGAAATAACACACAAAAGTGAAAATGTTAAGAGTTATAAAGAATGAAAAGTAAAAAAATTACTAGTTTCAAGTCCCATGTAAAAAAATTGCAATGATATTCCAATGCTAGTTGTGCTGACAAGTAGTATTGAGTTGTAATGGTTTTGTGTCACCAATGGATTTTGAAGCGAAAAAAAACACAAAAAAATTACCAGTGCTAATTGAACCAAATTCTTATAACTATACACACAAAATCTTGTAGTGGATGGGTGATTTTCTAAAAGTTAATCAAAAGAAATTCTTGTGAAATAGTTATGTAGCCATTGAAGGGAAAGAGTTTTAAAAAATGAAACTTAAGCATAATCCATGAATATTTAATAATGGAATGTTTGAGGTTTGAATTACCCAACCTATAAGTACATGGTCAGGGCCAGTTATCAAATGTTTGTAGATGTGGATGTATTGGGTCTATAGGAAGTAAAGATTACCAATTTTATTCTTCATGTGATGGTTAAGATCATTTGGTTAGATGTGTTATGTGTCGTACCATATAGCTAACTATAATGGAAATGTCACTTTGATTTTTCCAAATTTATGCTCCTTTTTAGTGTACCTTTATGTTATCCTAAAAACCAACATATTTGGATGGTATTTAATATTGACAAGCATGTTCTTGGCCTCAGCAACCTTTAAGATTAAAATGACACAGTGGAGTAGGTTATAATTTAGAACTAATTGGTGTATGAACTCCCATATGTCAATTATATTTTATGCATTGATTTCAATATTAAATGAACCCATGGAAGACAAGGAGGGTATCATCCCCATGCATTTGTGTGTTGGTGAATCAAATTCTTGATTCTACATGAGAAATAAATTAGGTTTATTTAACCCAAATAATCATCATTGCCATTCATCGCTCACTCCATACTTTACCTATTCATATGCCAAGGGTTAGAGATGGTTTTAAAATGCCTTAACTAGGCCATGTTGGCTAGTTATACATTTTTATTTTTTGCTAATACTTTGATCAATTGATAAACGTCATTTTTTAAGTTGTTTTTTCAAACCACCATCCTATCAAAATTTACATAGAAATTTATCCCTTTGTATCAAGGCTTTCGTAAACTAATTTTGCCTCAATACTACACACTTGCAACATGAGCACACCTTGAATCACATTAATTACATTTGAAATCTCATTCCTTTAATTTAGGTAGATAAAGTTTGAATTAAGTGGTGTTCGAATACCTTTACCTATATCATATCCTTTTTACAAATGTTTGGAAATCATCTAACACTTTTCAAGAGAAGAACTGATGAATCCAACACCAAATATGTTTATCATATATTTCATGAGCTTAATCTTGATTCATTTTATGAAGCCTTAAAACTTGAATTTGTGGTGCTTCACCACAAAATCAAAGTGACTTAAGCTCTTACAACTAGTGGGGCCTATATTTAAGCTCGTATGTAAAATAGAGTTTATCACTCTTTTCATCAAATTAAAGATGTAAAATAAGTTGGGGAGTGGTTCACTAAGCTTCTTTCCATCATGTGTGATTTTGTATCCCACTATGAGAAACATTTTACCACTCAACAATTCATACCAAAAGGTACATAAACCCTTTAAAACCTAAGTGTTGTGCCTTGGAATTTATCAAAAGTTCAAAGAGTTGTTTGTGATAGGATTCTCTCCATTGATGAAAATAAATACATTGTCAATCAAATGATTCATGATAAAGCCTCAAGAAATGATCTATTCCCTTATGAATTTTATCAAATCCTCTGGGGTACTCTTAGACCTAACTTACATGAAGTATATTTAATTAATATGGGCAATGTAAAGTTCATCCCAAATTCTAGTGAATCTATAGCCAAATAGATTTATATCACTCTCATAAATGTTTCTTATAATAATATTATTAAATATTCAGTCATTAGACCAAGAATTTTTTCCACTTATTGTACACCAAAAGAAAATATGCTTCATTTAAAGGAGATACATTCTTGAAAATATTATTGTGGTCTAGGAAGGAATGGAATGGCCTTGTGCAACTCAATAAAGTGATATTTTGTTAATATTTATTTTGAAAAGCATATGGCTAGATTGAATGACATTTTATCCTACAATTCTCTAAGCTCTAGGCTTTGGGACCAAATTTGCATGGGTTATTTAAACCCTTTTCAATGAAAACTTGACTTGCCTTACCATTAATGAGCATCAATATGACTGGTTTGGTATTTATAATTATATCCTAAGAGGATATCCTTTGGATAAATCTTTGTATTCCTTAATTGAGTAAGTGTTTAGATATTTCTTAAGTCGTTATTCTTCCCAAGACTTAGTTAGAGGCACCAACCTACCATGGGATTCAAGATCTCAACTCATAAATGAACATATTCTAAATGAATGGTCTTTACATTCTTGACGAGGAAGAGGAATTTTTTATCTATGTTATGTAATTACTTATCATTTTTTACCTTGATTCAAGTTTTAACATTCTATGAAATAAAATCAAGTGTTATAGGCAACGTGTTTCCCCTAGATCAACTTGGTTGGATCAATTTTATTGGAATGGTTAGACCATGGGGGGATGCTTAAATTATTGGCAATCCCATTTTTTCTAAGATTCCTCATTTTATCTATAGAACTATGTTATTCAATGAGTTGGGCATAATAATGCTTAATGGATCACTAAACCTCTCTCAATTCTAGAGAAGTTCCAATTTTACTCCATGGTTCTCTCAACTAGCCATGTATATGTAAACTCATAATTTAGGCAAAGCCTTATCTTACAATGTCTTTTAGACACTTTTCTTATATAGGTCTTTAACTAAGAATTAAGTATGTAGTTTTACATGTCTTGTGTTTTTTCTCTTTTAACTATTTGTTGTCTATGAATTTGTGGTTCCCTTTTCACATCCATGTTACTTGAGTTGCATTCTAAGAACAAAGATCTCTAACCCCTTTTACCATTCAAAGTTTGTTATTAACCCAAGTTAGGATCAACCAATATGGTCAAGATCAACTATCGATCTTGACCCTTTATATTTTCATTTCCTTTTTGAACATGTTTCCTTTTATAGGATTTGATTTAGTCCTTTTGATTATCTTTTGGGTTTGATTTAGCTTGACACTAGGTCTTTAATTCATATTCAAAAAGTGTCCCTTTTATACATAGTTGCTAAGAGACATTTAGGCCAAGCATTACTACATTATAAGAGTTACACAAGATTATATTTTCTTAAATTGAATCATTAGAGTTACATCTAAAGCATTGAAGGTTAAAATTATATTTTGCATACTTGTGCCAAGGGTAAATAGTAAAAAGAGCATCTAGATTTGTTTCATTCAATTCACACACATGAGTAAGTGGTATAACTATGTTTTATTTTGAGCCCTCTTTAGAGCATTGGAAATTTAGTGTATCACTTGGTCTTTCAATGGGTATTTAATAAGGCTAGTCCAACTCAATTCCTTTCACCTGATTTCCCACTCCATTTTATGTCTCAAGATTTTTTACAAGAAACTAGAGTTTGATATTTCAAGTATGTCTACATGAGTTGAAAATAATATGAAGGTAGGAAAATATAGTATAGATGCAAGTGAAGTATCAAAAAAAAAAAAAGTCTTACATTTTCAAGGTCAATATCGATAGTTGATACTATCTAATGCCAATTGATACTAACCAAAATATAGGCAACAATATATTTTAGAAACAAGTCTAATTCAATCCTTTTATACATCATAATATTATTAAACAAGCCTATGTAGACCATGGAAGTGTGATAAATAAGCTAAGTCATTCTGCATCCTTTATACTTGTTTATCATGACATTTCAATTTGCATGTTTGAATCATAGTTGTAGATATATATTTTATGTATCTATACCAATATGTATTTAGATTTTATTCTCTTAGATTATATCTAATTAAAGGGTTATTTTTTCATTAGTATAATTTTAGATAAAACATATTTGTGAAGCCACATATTTTATTTAAACATTTTTTATAAACTTCTATCTTAGGGTTACGTCTTTCCCTTCCAAGCTTTTGTATCTACTTATGTGAAGCGTGTTTTGGGAACATGTATTATCATTTTCTTTCTTACCATCCTAGGTTTTGGTAAATTTCAAATGTTGACCTCTCCCAAGAACCCTAAAATTCTTCATCCTTTAGATTTTATATTTTCTAGTAAATCTATAATATGTGATTACTCTAATTAATGGACTAAATATCATCATCGTATGATTGAAAATGCTAATGATGTATATGAGGATTATGATTTTAAAGGTAATTCTTATTATAATAATTATGAGGAAGCATATAGTTAGGAAGAGGAATAATATACTAATTACAAACTAGAAGATCCTATCTTCCCTAATATTTCTTTGGATACACTTAATCATACACTAGAACAAGATGAATATAATAAAATGCCCATATTTCCATTCCTCCCATGTTTCAAGAGCTAGAATCGAAAGACTTTTAATTTGAAAATACACCTCACTTATCTTTATAGTTTTCTACCACACTTCATTTATTAAGAGGTATAAGATACAAGAGCATAAAAATGATGAACAATGCATAGATAATTATCATGATATAGATAATGTATATGATACAAAAGTAGAATGTGATTCTCTTTTTCTCTTTGTATCAAATGTAAATGATACAAAAGTAGAATTTCATTCTCTTTTTATCTCTCTATATAATGCATATGATACAAAAGTAGAATGTGGTTCTCCTTTTCTCTCTCTAGATAATGCAAATGATACAAAACTAGAATGTGATTCTCATTTTCTCTCTCTAGATAATACAAATGATATAAAAGTTGAATGTAATATTCCTTTTCTCTCTAGAAAATTCAAATGATACAAAATTAGAATGTGATTATGCTTTTCTCTCTCTATAAATAAACTTATTACACATTCTCTCTCTCTTGAAACATAAATAGATGCACATGAACAAAATATTTTCTTATCTTATTGTGAAAAACAATGTGGTAGTCAAATTGAACTTGATAATTCTAGTGCCATTCAAAATGATGTAGTTTATAATCCTTCTTTGAAAAATTCATATGATATGCATAGAAAGATGTGAAATGCTTTTAAATTATGTAATGATGTTATCTTATAATTAATCCTAAGAAATATGATGATAGTAGTGATGATTCCACCATACCTATGTTTCAAAAAGATGGTAAATTACAACCTATGCGTGCACCTTTTCAAACTATTAGTATTCATACTAGCCACATTGTGTCCATGATGCATGTTATAAGAGACCTTCAAGAGCAAGTATTGCATCCTAATTTTTAATTAAGATCATTTCATGTTAATATTAAAGATAATATCATTAAAAATCAACCTCTTGCATGAACTATATTTGAATATCCATACCCAAAATAGTTTTTCTTGCCTATTCCTCCCTTATTAGATGGAAAAAAGACCCTATTAACCATTTAGCACAATATGCATGCTCCTTTGGCCATTGGGCCAAAGATAGATGCATATTTTTAAAGGATTTCAATAGGATTTTAACATGAAATGCTTGGGATTGGTTCTATAGTCTTCCTAATGGTTATCAACATACTTCTAAAAGATTGGAAGACATTCTTATTAGATTATCACATGCATGAAATTCCTAAATTAACATTGGAATTTTTACATGGCTTCACGATAGGTCATTAATAATCTATTGGAGATTACATTATACAATTCAATAATGATTTACACTCTTTGACATATCAACCCTCAAATTTGGAAATATAATTTATATTTACTAGGGGTCTTGTTTCTCCACTTAGAGAAAGAGCATTACATAATACTTATAATTATTTTGAGAACTTGTATATGGATGTGCATAACTACACATGTGATCTATATGGTAATACTACAAATGAACTGATGCACAAACAATCACTTCTCTTTATTCTAAGATTCTCTCTTATGACAGAGGTTCATGGTTCATTATTCACTCATTGGTTATAGTATTAATTGAGTTATTTTGTGGCTCTTAATATCTTATTCATGATATTTATAATATCCTTAGATCCCTTAATTACTTTACTAACCCCTCAATACTTCTTGCCTTAGCCTACATAATTCTACCTGCTTCATACACAATCCTAGTAGCCTTTTTTAAAGCCTTTCTTGCTAGTACAAATGACTACAAAGGAAATTGGAGAATATAATCCCATATTCTAGTATCCTCTATAATTTACTTGCCTTATACAAAGATTATTTACCTATTTCTATCTTTAAATCACTTTTATAGCCTTTTTTTTGTTTTTGTATAGGCCTAATTAGGCCTTCACTACCATGTTTCCACTCAGTTGCTTCTAAATGTACCTTTCCATGCAGAGTCACTCCAAAGAATTTATAATCTCTAGAAATACACTTACAGATACCAAACTACAATTTTTTTAAAAAATTCACAGGTTTAATCTCCTACAAAATGAGTTTCAAATTTGAATCCCTAGCTTAGGGTTGACAGTCTTTATATGAACCTGAGATCACTTATTTTAGGATTTAAAGTTCCATATGGGGTTTCAATATTTTGTGAAGCTTTGTGAGGGACTATATAACCATAACACACCCTTCACATGCATTATATTTCTTTATTATAATATTTTTTCCACATTTTTATAATGATTTGGTTTCCTCTATATACATAAACATAGTTTATAGGGTCTGTAGGCTTTGTCTTGAAGATTTGGATTTACAAACTGGTTTTCAACTATTCAATGTAAATAGGCTTTGATACACCTCCACACACCTATTCCACCCATTAGGTGCCAACTCTAATGCCTTTGCTCAACATTTATTCAAATTCTCCACTTGACTATATTTCCAAACTAAGACTCCACAAGGCTTGGATTTTTGTCATATGCCAATATGTAAGAACAATAATGGAAATATGACAGGAATATTTCTAACCAACTTAGACAATGTATAAACAATCAAATTTTTCTTGCATTCAAACTCCCACACAACTCTTTCTCACACATAGGTTGCTTTCAGTCTTATTCAACACAAAATATTGGACATACAGAACCTGTAGTATTTATCTTGCATAAAATACATTAAAATATTTTAAATAATGTTGGATAAAATTAAGGAAACATATACAAACTCACCAAAAACTAGGTTAGGCATCAGAAGCACCACCTTTTGAAACTTCTTTCATTTTAGCAATCAAAATTCAATCTTTTTTCATTAGTATGCACAGGAAAATAAGGTTGTAGACCTTTTATCAAAACTTAAGATTCTTCTTTCATTATTTATTTAGAATATATCCCCTTATCCCTTTAATACATTATGAGAACCTATCCAAAAACCAAAATGTGCATGTTTTATATCTATCATAACTACCCTAACTACCTTTTGACGGTCACTTGCAAGAGAGTTTGCACCTTAACACAAACACCAAGGTTAATTTGTTTGTACATGTGTGCATTCAAGGTCCACATGATATATTCAAAGAGTCACACAAATAATTATAACCTTTGAAGACATCTTCAAACCCTCCTACAACATCTAATCTAGGCCAAATTATTCAAAAATTCAAATTAGGCAAAATGGCGAGAAAATGTTGATTTGAATTTATAGCCTATCCTAACACTCCTAAACACTTGGAAAACATTCCAAGGTGTATGAAAAGACTAATAATACCTTTATAATCATCCTAAACATATTGACTGACTAAATACTTGTTCAAACCCAAAATTGCTTGTCAACATTAAAATGAGTCATCCAATAAGGATGCTCCTGGATCATGAACCATCACCAAAGCAATAATCTACCATTCAAAATTTTGAATCAAATTCAACTTCTATAAAAATAAAAAA
The DNA here is from genome assembly GCA_037957365.1 of Torreya grandis. NCBI lineage: Eukaryota > Viridiplantae > Streptophyta > Pinopsida > Cupressales > Taxaceae > Torreya > Torreya grandis. The sequence continues at coordinate 1,810,504 of JARHVA010000226.1, read as the reverse complement.
GTATTTTAAAAGATTCTTACAATGAGAAAACAATGATAAAATAGGTTTTTACTAACAAGGTTAATAATAAAGCACCTATTCCTTATCCTAAGAGAAAAAAATTCATAGCAAGGAACAATAATTAAACAATTTACACAAAGGAAAAGAATCAGTTTATATAATAACAACTATATTAAAGGTATCTAATTCTACTAATAGACAACCACTTCATTTTGATCATTTTAGAGATCAATGACATGATATCTTATATGCATTACTGGAAACAAAAATTATTACTCCTTCAAATTACCATCATCCACCTCTTAGGTTTGAGAAGATAAAAGGTTAATCATTTTGCACTTACAATGGCATTAATGGACATCATGATAATGATTGGTATGCTTTATAACTACATAACTTGCTAATACATGAATTATCACATTTACAACAAGGTCTTCCTCTCCTACTTTTTCTAGTGGCTATTTTAAGAAGACCAAAACATTCCACTTGACATTCCTAATGATGAACAAATAGTCTATCAGCCTTTATAGAAAAATAATAATAAAATAAGTCCTAGTTCACATTCTACCATGACCAAATTATCCCAAGATATTTCCCCTATGAGACCATTGGTCATTTGCACTTAAATAGAGGTGATACTAAAAAGGCATGGTTATATATGTTAAAGAGCATCATTGTAAATATGTATCCATATCTTTTCTGAAACAAATATGGAATCATAAAGTGAATCAAGTACCTATGGATCAACCATAAGTACAACTTAACAAAGTATTAAAATAATGTAGACACATAAATTAAAATTTATAGCTAAAATAATGCACTTATGACTGCTACTTACACACACTTAGCCCATGCCCAATTCCACATTCTTTTAATTTCCATTCCTTCACTTTTATGTGGATGAATCATTATTCCAACCAACTAATGATCCCAAAATTTCCCTATTTCTCATTTCAAATAGCTAAATCTTAATCTCTAACTATTCTACACTTCTAGCTTAGCTATCATTGCTCCTTAGATAAGGCCATCCTATTAAGAATATCATTCTCACATGTAGTGTCCAGTTCCACCAATTGTATCCTCCTACCAAATAATGGCTAGTTGCTCAAATTTAAATTCTCCCAATGGGTCATCTTACACATTTTTCAAGCCCATCCAAATGAATTATAAATTGATCAGTATAAAGACATATTTTCTAACCATTATCCACTAGAGGCTCATATAATTGAAAAGCACCATAATTTCTAACTACGCATTGGGAGAAAAATATATATTTTTCCCAATTCAAAGTCCACACATCCCTAGTAGCCCTAGGTTAAGTCTGAATACACCTCAAAGGTCATAAATAATTGTTGGACCACTTAACCACACCATGATTGCAATAGAATTAAGAATTTTGTACCAGACTTTCATAGACACCACTATAGCATGGGAGGATTACATCGAGTTTGATCCCTATTTAGAGTATTAGTATGTAGGTAATGCTCAATAGATGGGGTGTTTAGGTCAAGTAAAAATTCAACCTCTAACCCATTTTTACCCCATGATTGCATTCATCTTTATGTGTCATTGAGTTAGGGTTTTGGTGAAAATAAGGTACACAGTGGCTTTTACAATAAATCATGAGCTCATGTACAATCAAACAAAACATACATGTGCAAGTGAACCTATCATATAAGTCATAAAAATAAAACCCTCATTGGATGCCAATGCACCCTAAGGACAACAATGCAGGCCACCCCTGTCTGATTCAAATGGCCTTGTCTCATATAGAATATAAGCCCTATTCCTAATTACATCATCATCACACAGTCACACAATCATTTTCATTATTACATTTATAGTCATGTGCATCCAATTTCCAACTAAGTTACATTTCTTTGGTACTTTCCCATTCTAGCATATTACTAAATTTAGTAAGTTTCAAATCAATTTGTGTCATTTATTGCATATATATAGCATGTTAATTTTACTAAATAGTTTTTCTAATTAGCATTAAAAATCTATGAATTTCTAAATTCGATAAAACAAGCAACAATAATTAGAACCATTGTGAATTGTTCAACATTATATTCACCAACCAGATTATAATGAATTTTTTTTCAAATAGTTGGGGAAACCAATTTTGAGTAACATTATCATAAAATCAATAGTAACATTTCTGAATGTTAATATACAAAGAACAACATTTTTTTGGCATTCCACTAACAACATTTAAATTACAAAACTCATTATGTTAAAATTAAAATATATAAAATAATCATTTGAACAAGACAAATACATGTGAAAATATCTCATAAATATGTATATATATATATAAGGTTTTGGGTCCCATTATTAGTGATAGTTCATAGGATTATGGTGTTCCTACCATTGATCAACTTTTTGTTGCAATAAAAATCATAATACAACAAAAGTTGATCAATGATGGGAACACCATACTCCTATGAACTATCACTAATAATGAGACTTATAACCTATGAAGTAGAAGATATATCTATTCATATGGATCCCCAAGATCAATATCATGACCTATATCATTTGATATATCCCTCAATAACTCGTATCCAAACCATAACACATGTTTGTTTGGTCTAAAAAGTATAAAATCACTCAAGTAAATCCCTTGATAGATCTAAACTAGGTGTAGGCATAGGACGCCTGTTGAGTTTTGCTTATAAATCATCTCGCTCTTTAGAAACTATAGTATATGTCATAGAAGTAATGGCATGAGGATTAAATAATGGTGCATGCTTGCTGATAATATGGTAAACTCACTCAACTAAGTTATTGCCAACTATATCATAAGGCACATTTCATGTTATGGATGGCTCCATTTACCATCATATACCAATAAGCATCACCTATAAATACCAAATTACATGAGTATATTAGTAACCAAATCTTATAAATACTCACACTCATATAAATACTCACTCTTATAAAATTAACTCAAACAACATACAAATACTCATATAAATACTCACACTCAGATATAATGGTAGCAAAAATTATGGTAATAATGTAATCCACATTAGTTGATTATGGTGCAGGCTAGGGTGAAAGTTGTGGTATAGGTGGTGCTCTCATTCCAAATATTCCATCCCCATCTCTTCCATCTTCATACTCTCCACCATGTGTAAGGGGCACAACACTAGGACCACCTACCATAACTAGAAAAAATATAACCCATAGGGAAACACTCTACCACTGCATATATGTTGTAGTACACCCTTCATCATAACCTATTTCTAGTAGAACAAAAATATTTTTCTCCCTTGTTGGTTGAGGATCCAAGTCATCACCTATTGGTCCTGACCTCACCCCTACTCTAATATTAGTTTTGTTACTCTTAGCCCATGGGTAATGCATTGGGTTACATCCTAAATCAACCCAAACTATCAAGTAACCAACTTGTATTAAAATCTCTAGACAACACCATGAAATCCATCATGTAGCCACATACTACATCATATGCATTGAAGCTCTTTGACATCCTTTGGCCACCTTTCACATCTATTTACTATTGCCACTAAATTATATACGGAGTCAATCTATCCAAAATAACTCTATACTTCATAGTGCCCAATCCCCTCCACCATGGTAAAACCACCAAAATATGAAGACATCGAGATGAGCCCAATATTCATGAAAACCAACAAAAGGACATACCATAGTGATATGCTTATATGCCTATACATGTAATAATGTAGTTATTCCAAGACTACAAGCATGGACCTCAAGAGTAAATCTATATAAATCCCAGTACAAGTGGGATAACATGTTATGCCCCCAAGAATATTTGATATGACTCTCTTCAATAGAATGAACAATATCATGCATGTCATATGATATCATAACAACTCTTATATCTAATGCTAAAAATGATGCAAGCATACAACATATAAACTTACACAACCATAGAATGTCTGATGACATAGTTTACTTGGGTAATATAATACCACCTTGATTTATGCCCTATAGCCTACCTATCATATACCTATAGACTCACCGTATATATATTGAACCCTTTGTATCTATCACAATGGCACTCTTTCCAAAAATCGTTAACCATAATATGTGTTATATATCTAAAAAATATGATGGTCATCTCGCTCATTGGTAAACAAAAAGTATAAATATCATGATGCCATCTCTTGACTAATGTAGTCATCAAATGCATGTTATACGAAACTTGGCCTAATCAGCTAACATGTGTCAAACCTGACTCCTATAGTATATGCCAATGAACATCACCTAACCCAAGCTTTATAAATTTACTCACGTCCACCTTAGAATTCCCATGAAATTAAATTGTGATGTAAAATAGGACACACAAATAAAGTCATATTAGTTTTAGATAAAAATAAATGCAAGTACACATACAAATATTCAAACTCAACATTCAAAAGATAAAGGTCAAAAATGTCAGACAAAATCATCCCACTAAATACACTAACATCCCATGTGGGATAATATTATATGCATGAGCTAAGATTGTGTAACCTATCCTATGTAAGAGAGCCAGATTCAAAGAAATTAAATCAAATAGAGCTCATTGATACTTAATATATCAAGATATGACCAAATAGATCCATTAAACCTAACAAGAGGAACTCTTATTACACAACATCAATAAAAAGGGTTCCAAAGCTTCTAGGCAATCAATATAATGAAATAACCTAAACTAGGTATTCTAATATTAAAATTAATCTAATCTAATATTTCCAAATTAGCAACACAAATAAAGGGGTGGTTAAAAATAAACTAAAAAGGGTAAGGGATCATGGTAGGCAAACAAAGGCCTAGGTCACCTAAGATGGGAAATGGAAAGTTTGAAAAAACCTATATCCACACTAACTATAAGTGTAGAGGAGATTTAAATAAGGATTTATATATTCATTCAAGCTATTAATTATACAACTTCTATATATCAAAATGAAATAGTTAGGGTTAGAATATATTACCCTGACAAACTTGTCAAGCCTTGATCTCACCCTTGGCCAATGGTGTTTTATAAGATATTGTTGTGGTTGTAAGGATCACAAAGGTTGAATCAAGATATAGGATAAAAATACACCTCCTATTTCATCTAAGATTACACAAGACAAGTTTTTCCCTTCAAGATAAGATCTAAGCAATGGCTTCTCCAAATGTGGACTTAAGCAGAATTATGAGCAATGATAATGCCAAAATGAATGTTCTACTCTATTGGATTAAAATGGGGACTTGTATTTATAGTGATGGATGATCTTATCCCTTCCCAAAAGTTTAGTTATGCCATTGGCCAACCTTGATGTAGTTAAAAATATGATAGTTTAACCTCAAACTAGGTCGGCCAGGATCGATATAGTTGTGAAGTATCTGTCGTAACTTTCACACTACATTAACCTAGGTTGACTTTGTTTAAAAATTGGTAGGAATGAATAATTACTACATCGATTCAAGCCAATATGGCTAGAAAATATGGGTCTTGGTATATTTATGGGTCATAAGGAGGAAGCTTCTTTAGGGGATCAAGTACGAGGCAAATGTAGTGGATATAGGTATGATAGATACATAACAATTCTCTCACAAAGCACCATAGCTCTTCCCACCCCTTTCTCGATGCACCCTTTAAGGCATGCACTCAAAGAGATTTAAACTCGACAAGGTGTTGCAAGAGAGAAAGTGTCAATAAATGAAAAAGTTCAAAAATACTATGTGTATACATAGGCCCCACTTGAAGCTCATCATGTGTCATTAGAGTGTAACATGGGATGGTGCTTCTAGAAAGAAAATAGTAACACACTAACTGAGCTATAAATTTGTAGTATAAAGTAGAAAATAAATGAAAGTAAATAATTTTTAAATACATACCTTCACTTACCTTATTGTTGGGGAAGCGAAGCTCCATGTGAAGCAGATGAAGAGAGGCGTCCATTATGTGGAACAAGATATGGACTTGAAAAATAGGATAAAATTTCAACTTTTTTCAAAAATATGGCGTTAGCACTGAAAAAAATTCTACTTAGTTAGTATTCTAAAACTTTTATCAGTTTGTGGAAAGGACGTACAAAAATAAAGTTATGAGTAAAATATATATTTTCTCGATAAATAATTGAAGGTTTAAAATTTTCAAAAAATAAATCTATAAAAGAATTTAATTATTATTCATTCGCACATTTGTTATTTTTGGAAACTAGAGCTTTGTGTTTCAAAATGTAGCAAAGATAGACAATGGCTCGAACTCGAGGAGGTGGATGGATTTTAGTGACAACTGGTGTAGTCCAGGTATGGGGTGTATTTATTATTAATTTTTAGCATTTTTTAATTAAAATAGACTTGATTATAAAAAGTAGGTGTTGGGGAAATCTATGTAGTGGAATTTGTCGCAGAAAATGTAGTAATAGAGTAAAAATTAAAATAGGAAATAGGTAGGAGATAAAATTTCAAAAATTAATTCAAGGTTATTAATTACAGCATAGTGAAAAATCATCATCTAAATAAGACCTATCTACTAGGCCAATGTAGTTGGAAAGGGTAGGTTTTTTATCTGATAGACGGTGTATGTAGTGGTTGATATAGTTTTGTATAGAGTAGCCAATGTAGTGTGAAATCGATGTGGCTGATATAGTTAGCCACATCATATAAGTTAGCCAATGGAGTCTAGATAGATGATTGATATAGTACATAAATACCAATAGATATAAATTTAAAAAGGGCCAATGTAATCGATTATATGGTTGATAAATTTGAGTTTAGTATAAGTCCAATGTAATTTTATACATGGCCGATATAGTTATAAAAATAGAACTAGGCCAATGTAGTATTGTACATGACTGATAAAATAGTTAATTTGATTATTTGTTTATTTTTATGTTTTTAAATATAAGTTATGTCAATTTTTGGGTAGATATTTAATCAATGCTTTTTTGTTTGGCATTTTATAGAGGTGACAAAGACTTTGTAGAGTAGTGGATGCACTATGCTTATCAGATCTACTAGCGATATTGTTTGTCATGGATTGGGCTTGGCTTATTGTACTTGGTTTTGGTGAAATCATGGAGATGTGATGGATCCCATTGAGTCTAGAGTTAGTTACCATGTTCCTAAGGACATGGGAGAGACTAAATAATATGTTCAGTTGGGTTGTGGATGGGGATACCATTTAGGTGGCTACACCCTAGAGGATGGTCATGCATTGTTAGGCTTGTTGATTACTGACGTGCTAGTGATATGCAATACTCTATATTTAGTAGATGATAAGAGGGCCTTAGCTTTGTGGGTGATGTAAAATAATAATCCAAAGGGTGTTAGCCGATTTTTAATGAATGAAATCCAAAAATAACTTGAATAACTAACACTCTAAGCCTATTCCCTACAGTGAGCTAGTATTACCATACAAAGAATCAAATAGAAGAAAAATAAAAGCATTTACCTTCCTTGAAATCCCCACTTATTATCTAGTTTGAAGAGGCATGAGCTTGGCTTGTGAATTGGTAGTATTTAACAATGGTGACTCCACATATGGTTAACATTTCTCCTTGTCTAGTTAATGTTTTGGCTTGGCATGGTTGAAGAATGGTTGAAGCCCTTGACAAAATTTTGCATAATAAGTTTACTCTCAAATGCTAGTCTATAATGGCCCTTGTATTTATAAACTTAGTAAAATTATGAGGACTATTCATCTCAAAATGAGGATCAAGGGCCTAAGATTAGTCAAATTTTGTAGACCAAGCACATTCAATTTTGGAATTAATACTACACTTATGAGGCATAGCTCAACATTCCATATATTTGTTGTATTTATGTTAATATTTTATATTTTTGACTTTGTCACCAATGATGTCATGATGATTTCATTTTTTAGATATTTTTTTGAAATTTTAAATTTTCAAAGTTAGATATTCATCTAATTTCTATGGATTTTTTACTTAACCATTTGATTGGATTTGATGAGTTAAGTAATCCTGATTAGCCTTTTTGTAATTCTTGGAATGTGATAAGTTGTCTCACACAAATGGTCAAAAGTATCAATTTGTTAGGTTATAATATGACTGGAGATGAATTAGAGGAAGGTGATGATAATGTATAATGCATTACCCTAATTAGGGATACATTGACACAATTCAAAAAATATATGTCTAATGTGTGGAAGAATTTAATATGTTCAACTATTTATAGGCTTAATTTGCATTGCTTGTAATAAATTATTTTGATAATCATTTAGTCACAAAAGTGGTAAAAACTAAGTGTCTAATTTTTTCCCTTGTTTTAGAAAATGTTACGAGACATTAGACAAAGTAATGGTTTTTCAAAGAATGAAAATTTTTCCAAAATGATCATAGTAATGATTGAGAAGAAAGATGTCCCAAACTATATTTGGGAAGCCCATGATGCACCCTCGAGGGAGTGGACAAAAAAAAACTAAGTTTGATGGATGGGACCTTGAAAAGAAGAAAATGGACAATAAGAAGAGTGAATTGACCCATGGATAATGTTAATATATAGGATCCAATGTGTTCACACTTTGATTTCTAATGATTTGAAAGAATGGAATTAGACCCAAGGTAGGGAGAAGTGGGAAGGATGCATCCTAAGATAACTTGCACACTTTAACATACCCTAAATAGGGAAAAATTTGTGGGCTTAGGGAATGATTTATCTCAAAATAAGTTGCACACTTTGAGTCACCTGAAAGAGGATAAAAGTTACAAGCTTGGAATTAGAAGAAAGACTGAATAATTTAACTACCCCAAAGAGGGGAGAATGATGGATGAATGATTTTCCCTAGCGAGGTGGGTTTGATCATTGATCAGTCTAAATGGTTTTCCCTAGTAGGGTAGATTTTCATTTTAGTAAATTGATCAAGGAATTAATTGAGTGGCAAGCATAGTTCAAGGGTGTAACTTCTTACATAGATTAATGATGATTGGGTGCAAATATAGGTGCAAGGGTATAGTGACATTTCAAAGAATAAAGAAGCCAAAAAACACCAGGCACATGAGAATGCCCCAATGGTAATGAAATAAATAATTGGAATAGTATAAATAATGATCAAAAGAATGATGTGATAATAGTGAATGTGAAGAAGAATCGATCCATGTGTATGGCATTTTTGTACATGTTAATGCAAAGATACACATCTTGATTAGAATTGAACCATAATGTTAAATTGCCTTGATTTGATCAAGGAAAATATGATGATGTAAAAGGATTATGACTCTTTAGATACGCTCATTTGTAAATGCATCATAAGTAGCATATGTGTAGTCACATTGATATATAGTAGACAAAGGAATTTTTGATACAACACTGTTTGTAATACCCTTAGTACTTGATTTTTGATATAAGACAAAATCATATGCAAAATTATATAAACCACCATGATGGCCTAGCCATGATGTGCATAAGGAGTGACCCCCAATCTAATAGATAATTGACAACAATGCACCAATAATAATAACCATGAATATAAAGTTGATGTTTGAATATAGATGGACTCAATTACAAGTTCATGTCAATGGACACCATGATGATGAACTTGTTGTCACAATGGACTAATTCAAGGCAATAATAAGAAAAATAAAATATACAAGCAATCAAACAAACAAGAAAACAAACAAGCAAACACAAACTAAATAGAAAAAGTAACATAAAACATCAATATGATTAACTAATTATGTGTTTGTTTCCCTTCTAATTCAGTGTGTGTGTGGACATGAGGTGTTACACTTGTTACTCTACTCCTAAGCTCAAAGGAAAATATACAATATGACATGACAATGTGAATAAAAGTGGGAATAAAATAATAAGGAAGGGGTGGTCAAGTTTCCTTCAGATGCCCCATGTAAATAGATGTTACCTATATAGTTTGTGTGGACCTCAAGCAGAATGTAGTTCTCCTAGAAATTGGGACAAATGAAAAGTAATGATAAGTGGATAATAATGATGTGATAAAGGAGGAAAATAGGAACGAGGCCATAAAATGGTGAGAGGTAGTGAAAGGTTACTCACAAAATGATGCAAGCATAAGAAAATGTTACTTGCAAAATGACAAGAGTGTAAGAAAAGATTACTCACAAAATAAAGAAAGCATAAAAGTAATATTGGGGGAAAATAAAATGGGAATAGAAGTGGCCAAGTTGACCTAAGATGCCCCATACATCCAAGCATATCCTACATAATCTGTGTGGACCTTAGGCTGATGTAGTTCTCTCATAAATGGGAGGATAATGAAGAAATGGCAATGATGAGTGGAAATGATTACCATTGGGTAAGAGGTTCCCACCTAGAATAGGACCAAGAGCCACCGATGAATAGGATGGCAAAAGGTTCAAATATTTGGCAACTTTATATCTCTTTTTGATATTTTAAGCCCTTTTTTGAAGTTTTGATTTTTAGGATTTTTAGGTCTTTTCAATGTTTTTGGGTTTTTTAGAATAAGGAAAGTGTGGAAATTTTCAAAATTATACAAGGAACTATCTATCAAAGGAAAAAGAACCTTAGGTAGGGTCTCAAATAATAACTAAACTAGTTACAATTATATCACCAAGAAACAACATCAAAACTTGAAGCAAAGGGAATATCGAACAACAACAAATAGGAATAGGAAGACACACACAATGGGTAAATAATATAAGGAATAGTAATTATAAGAAGTGAAGAGAAGTCATCTCAATGAATTGTCAAGTAAGTAAAACACATATTAACATAACCTAATACACTTATCTACGAAGAGTTGTTGAGGTTGATCAAGCTAGAATGATTTTTAAAATGCACTCTAAATCTACATGTAACACCTATTGGTCACAACAAGATCATGATAATAATAGTAAATGAGAGGAAGGATAAGAATGGCCCAGGGAATGGTAAATAAAGGGAAATGGGTGAATGCAAAACTAATGCCCCCAAGTAAGGGATCTCATAGACAATGATTTAAGCCAAACAACATAGACATTGTTTAAGATGCAAATTGTTCATAAGCTCCTCTATCTCTTGTCCATCTGGTGTAGTCAACATGTATGCCTCAAAACCATAGTTTGTAGTAATAATATACAGGCCTAACTAATTAGCCTCAAAATTGCCTTTACTTTTATGTTCAGTATTGGTATTCTTCTAATTTTATTTCATCACTAAATCACCACCTTCAAACTCTCTGTGAAGAATAGGTTTCTTGTAACTGTGATGTAGTTGATTTTGATATACTCTCAAATGGTTTATTGTAGCTAGTCATTTCTCATCTAGGAGCTCCAACTCTTGTAACATGGTAACTTGCTATTCTTCATCATCAATTATATTATGTAGGGAGATTCACAGAGAGGGAAAGTCAATATTTATAGGGATCATAACCTTAGATCCAAAAACTAAGGAATATGGAATATAACCTGTAGGTGTATGAGTATTAGTATGGTAAGCCCACAAGGCTAGGAATAATTACAAGTGTAGATCATGGTCAACATCATTGACAATATTCTAAAGAATCTTAATAATGGTTTTATAGATGCCATAGTTTGGCCATTACCTTGAGGAAAATAAGGTGTGGACATTTTGTATTGGATATGAAAATGGGTACAAAAGGCTTTAACATCCTTGTTTTTGAATGATTCACCATTATCAGATATAATGGTGGAGGGGATGTCATAGCGGTAGATGAGGTGATAATAAATAAATATGTAAATCTAATTTCTAGTTATGTAAGTGATAGGAATGCCTCTATCCACTTAGTAAAATATTATGTATCAGTAAGGATATGTTTGTGGCCATTAGAGGAAGTGAGGTTTATTTTCCCTACAAGATCATGTCCCTTTTTTTCAAAAAAGGCCAAGGGGTTGTGATTGATTAAATCTCTTGTCAAGGGACATGGACAAAATCACCATGTTTTTTATAGTCAATGCATTTCTTGACATACTTACAAGCATCATTCTCCAATGTTGGCCAATGATATCATATTCAAAGGATTTTCTTTGCCAAGATCAAACCACTAGTGTGGGCCCCACAAATCCCTGCATGCACATCCTTACATGCTAATTCAAATTCTACTAAAGTTAAAGAACAAATCAATGTTTCATCATAGCCTCTATGATATAGTGTTCATCAAGTAATTTATAATGTGATTTCATCAAGTAAGGAAGAATGTGAGGCATTGTGAATGAAGGATTTGTGTTGGTTTTTTGATAGGTTAATAGGGAGAATTTGGTCTTATAGATAGGCATATAGGTCTTAGTACCAAGGGGAGTTGATACTAGAAATATCCATATGATCTCAAAATATGACTATATATGATTTGGTTGAAGGAGGATCTCAATAATAAATTGATTCTCTTTGACATTTTTCAGCCACTACTATCATTGAGACAATTATTGCCATTGCATCTATTGATCTATTATTGTCTCATGGTATCTGCTCAAATTGAAGAAATTCAAAATGTTGTTTGAGTTTGTTTTATATGCCTTTGTAAGGTATTATTTTCTCATTTTTGGTTTGGTATTGGTCTTTATCTTGATTAATTATCAATTATGAATCGCCATATACCATCAACTATTGAATCTTCCACTATATGACAATATAAAGTCCTACAATGAGTGCCTCATATTCTACCATGTTGTTCAGGCAGTGAAAGCCAATATGAAATGCCTTATGAATGAGACCACCTTATGGCATGATGAAAATAATGTTGTCTATAGATCCACGAGAGGTGATTGAACCATCAAAATAAAATGTCCACTATTTGGAGTCAATATTTCCTTCTTCTAGAGTCAAGATCAACTCATTTGGGAAATCAAAAGTGAGGGGCTTGGTATCTAATAAAGGAGCTTCAACAAGTTGATCTGAAAGAACTTGCCCTGATGACTTTCTAGTTCTGATATTCAATATCAAATTCACTCAATAACATTACCCATTTGGCCATGAGTCATGGTAAAGTTGCCTTTGATAAGAGATACTTGAGGGGATCAATTTTGGCTATAACAATGGTCATGTTATTTAACATACAATGTCATAGTTTTTGGGAAGTGAACACCATTACTAAATAAGCCTTTTCATTTAGTAAATAATTATGTTCATAAGCTATAAGTTTCCTACTCAAATAGTAAACCATGTGCTCCTTGCCTTATTCATCATGTTGAACCAAAGTGCCCCCAATGCATGTTTTGTAGTTGAGATATAAATGAGTAAAGGCTTCCCTAGCATGGGTGGGGTCAATACTAGTGTATTAGCCAAATAGGGTTTCAATTTTTTAAAAGCTTTTTGATAGTTTTCATTCCACTAGAATGTGACACCTTTGTTCAAAATATGAGTAAAAGGATGACACCAATCTGTACATTATGAGATGAACCAACTAATGGACTATATCTTGTCCTCTAAATTATAGAGTTACTTTAAATTAGAGGGAGGAGGCATCTCCATAATATCATTATCTTTTTTGGGATCAACTTTCATCCCTCTTCATGATACAATATATCCTAGTAACTTTCCAGAAGTAACATCAAACACACATGTCTTAGGATTAAGGAGCACCTTGTATTCAAGAAGTCTCTCAAAGATTCCTCATAAAACTTTGGGATGTCCTACACGTGTTTTTTATTTTGATATAATGTCATCCATGTATTCCTCAACAATATCATGCATCATGTCATAGAATATTATATTCATGGCATGTTGGTAAGTTGCATTGGCATTCTTCAAGCCAAGTGACATGACCTGATAACAAAATGTCCCATATGGAGTGTTGAACATTATTTTATGTTAGCTTCATGTGCAATTTTGATCTGATTATTTCTTGAGAATCCATCCATGAGGGAAAACATCTCTTACCATGTCATGAAGTCGACTCTCATGTCCATATTTGGTAAGTGGAGGTCATCTTTAGGTCAAGCTTTGTTGATATCTTTGAAATCAATACACAATAAAATCTCATGTGGTTTTTTACTTACTGGAACAATGTTTGAAATCCATTTTGAATAATCCAATGCCCTAATAAAACTTGCTCCTAATAGTTTTTATAACTCTTTATCAACCAAGATAACAATATACAGATGCATTTTTTGCAAACTCTGTTTGATAGGTTTAGCACCATGATGCACAACAAGGTGATGTACTACCAGAAAAGGATCTATCCCTGGCATTTTGACATAGGACCTATAAATTTTGTCAATGAAGTCCTTTAAAATAATAATAATGAATTTGACTTCCTCAATAGTGAGGGATTCACCTAATTGAATCACCTCTAGATCATCATAAGTGCCAATGTTTACTTCTATGGCATATTCCACAATGAGTGTAGAACCATCTTGAAGAATAGTTGTTAATGAAGGAAAATGATCTTCTTTAGTCATTTGTGAGCCACGGGACTCACCCATGTAAGATAATTAAAATTAGCCATGTTAGACAGTGGATAATTAACAAAGTTTTTTTGGAAGTCTTGAACCAATTGCTCAAAGACTCTTTATTCCTTGGAACTGATGTCAATATTGATTTTAAAACTTGGACTTGGAGGACACTGAGCTTCTTTAGGAGGTAAGAAAACTTCCCCATCTAAGGGTGCCTAAAATATGTTTTTTTAGAGGAAATTTAATTTTCTTTACTTTTACCCTAATCTAAAGGTGTCTCAGATGTTTTCACCAGAGGATCTTGATGTTTAATGTTTTTTTCTGACCAAGGAAGTTCACTTGATCTCCAAAGTAAGTAGCAAGGTCCAATGTAAATTCAAATCCTTATTTATGATCACCAACTAACAACCCATATTTGAGACCCATGAACTCGATAATGGACTCTTCATTCTAAAATTCATCTAATGGTATAATATAATCTTTCTAGTCCCAATTGAGTATGTTGGGATAATAGAGGGAAAGGGGAATATGGGTTGTGATAGTGAGAATGGCATTAGCATCAAATAAGTTGGTATTGACAAGCTCGTCATGTATGCTATAATTATACATTTTGTCACTACCAAGAGTTTCATTATTATATGTGAAAGTATTATCACTCTCAAAAGCGAAGGGGTCACATCTAGGTGGTATGAATCCAAGACCTCAATTTTTTGTATGTTTCACCGAAGGGGTGAGTTCAAGAATGACTTGTTCTTTTGCCCCCACTCATTTTCCTTTATAGTTGTGATTGTCCATGATTCTATTATAAATTAACTACTTGACATTTTGAAATCACACAATAAAACCATCACCATATAATGAAGACCCTTCAAAACTTGTGGGTTAGTCTTGATTTGGTGAGGTATCTTTGACAAACACAAGTGGCTTTCTCTAATATGGATCAATTCTGTTTTTTCATGCCATGTTGGGCCTCCTAGTATTTTTGGTCATCTTCAGTCTACCATGGGTTTTAGGGGATTCAAGTAGCTTGGTAATGTGCAATGCATATTTTATGTTATAGGTACCAATACCTTGGTATTCAATGGTAAAATTGGAGGACATTTGCAAAGAAGGATTGGAAGAAGTGGATGCAAGGTCACTTGGGTCAATATAATTAGATTTAGGAGGCTCAAGAACTACTTGTTTATTTTTTTACCTACAAACTCAATGCTAGGACAATAATATTTCCCATACTTGGAATCTAGGTTTTTATAATATTGGTATGGTTGTAGATCACTAGGAATAGTGACCTCTAATCTAGAAAGAGGGAATTTGATACATTGGTGTAGTGTGGATGGGACTACATGTACTTAATGGATCCAAAGACGACCAAGAAGTATATTATAGGGTATTTTAATATCAATTACATGGAAAAGTGTATCACGGGCGACAAACCCAACAATGATAGGCAAAGAAATGGTACCTAAAGAATCTCTTTTTACATTATTATAGGCTTTGATTGTGATAGTGTTGGGTTGCATATTTGTTTATGTATATCCTAAGGGTTGGATCACTTCAAAAAATTAATATTTGGTTTTGAACCATTATCCACGAGAATTCACTTGATTTTATGGTAGGAAATGATGGCTTCAATGTACATAGGATTATTATGTAAAGGACCAATGGATAACATATCACTTTGATCTTTTCCTAGGGATAAATTCCCCACAAGTTCTTGAAATTGGGTAGGATCAATGTCATTATGTACCTTGGACTATTGGAGAAGGTCATTCAATATTTTTCTATAAACTTCTAACATACGCAACAGATCCATGATGGAAATATATGCAAGCATTTTGCTTAATTGTTCACTAATATCATACTACTTCTCAATAGAAGGGAAAGATGGCTTGGCTTTAGAAGGTACATAGTAGTGAATGGGATTAGTATTGGAGGAAGGTGAAAGGACTTAGAGAGTAAATCTTGGACATCTAGTTATGAATGCACAATTTCAACTTGGGAAGGAGTTACCTGAATTAGATGAATTGGGTGAAGGTCCAGGAATAGTAATTTGTAAAGGTTGAGGTGCAACTAAGTTACTTCAACTCAGTGGGAAATTACTTAAAGATGAAGGTGTAGGTATTAAAATATAAGGTCTAACATTATGATGAGTTTTAGATGGTGGGTAAGGAGTGACCTTAATAGTAGTGATGTAATTATTGGTAACACATCCTATGACATTGCCATAATCGTATGGGATATAAAAATAGCCAATTTGGTTGGCTTGGGCATCAAGATATTGATTATGATTGGCTTGATGTTGATTATTCATTTATTATTTATTATTGTGCCTTGGGAAGGGGTATTTATAGATATCCATGTTTTGATTGGTATTAGTAACACTCTTTCCAACTTGATTTCTCCATTTTCAAGTAGATCTTGGATGAAATGTAAGAGTTGTACACCTCTATAAATCACATGGTCTTTGACGTGATGATAATTATAGAACTCATTCTCTTGGTACCATATTGGCTTAGGTTGACCCTCTATAAAGGGATTTAGTATTTTCCAAACAATCATATTAGCCACAACCAAATTTTGAAATACTGCCTTAATGGGCTCACCTAAATCACTTAAAACTCTACTATGAAACTATACCCTTCGTGGCTGTGCTCTTTGCAATGTGAGTGGTGAATTGGGCATGGTATCTTGGGCAAGAAATGATTGCATCATTTGTACATGTCTTACTCTTATAACCTTGTTACCAACCATGTTTTTATTTGTATTAAAGGCCTTGGGATTTTTTACTATGCTTGCTTGAATTGGTAATGGAGGTTGGGCTTGTATTTGGTTTTGAGAGTATATTTTGACTATGTCCTTATCAATAAGTGTTTTTTCAATATGTACCCCTTTGTCTATGATCTCTTCAAATGTGTTCTCATAATGGATTCTTAGGTTATATCCTAATTTAGCATTTAGGCTCTACAAAAAAATACTTGATAACTATTTATCTAGCAAATTATGTGGGAAATGACTAGCTAGGGCCCTCCATTTTTGAAAGAATGCAGATAAGATTTCTCCACCATGTAGTTTAGTTTTACACAAATCAACCACAATCAAATCATGTTCTATGTTATATGAGAAATGTCTAACAATTTTTTTCGATAGATCATCAAAAGTGGTGATCGGTACTTTTTACAAATGGAAGAACCACGTGAAGGCTTGTCTACCTAAACTGTGTGAAAATAAGTGGAGTAATTAAATGCTATTGAAATCCACCTCTTGACATGTAACAAATAATGCATGTATATGTTCTCTTAGATTACCTTTTCCTTAAATTTATTGAACTTAGGCATATATAAATGAGGTGGAAAATGTACTTGAAGGAAACTCATGTCAAATGGGTAAGGGCATACATCATAAAATTTATACTTATTACCTTGATCACCTGCTTGAAGCCCTAAAATTGTTTCTTTCATTTCATTCCATTCTTAGAGGTTGGGATCACTTTATGATGGAAGGAATGTGCTTTTTTGGGAATTCAACAATTGATTATCCTAGTTGATATTGGTATAAGTATGGATGTATCCCCTTTGTGTGGTTCAATTATGGATATTAATCCTATAACCTAAATTATAAATTTGATAGGGGACCTATTGTTGGCTTAAATTTAGAAGAGGATTGCCAAGGCATTGTAGGTTTATAAGAATCTATTGTTGTTGATTTTGAGGAATATGTTGTTATTTCAAAGAAATTAATTGTTGTAAATTAGAAAAGGTATGTTGTTGTGAATTAGGTAATGTATGTTGTAAATTACTCACCACTTATTATGGTGGCGTATTTGCACTTGTTGTTGTAAATTGTTAGTACATGTTGTGTATTAGAAACACCTTCTTGGTGATTGAAGAAGGTATGTTAGGTATCAAGTGCAACTTGTTGCAAAGCACTCATTCATATTTATTTCTTAAAAGGAGCCAATGGATCCATATTAGATATATGATTGGCTAAAGGTTCTTGTGGTTGTTCAAGTGATTGGTTTTGGTCTATGAATGAAGTATTATTAAATGAATTTATAGTTAGAGAAGTCATAAAATCAACTAAAAGTTGATTTTCATAACATTAACTAATTTAATGTATTATTGAATAAATAATTGTTCCATGTTAGGATGGGTCAACAAGTTGACCTTTCCCTTTGCTAGATGATGCAATAACTAGTTTTGAACTTTGGGTAAGTCGTTGGCTTTGGTTAGCAGTTACCTCTTGAGATAACTCCTCTACTCGAACAAGGTTGTGTAACTGCTCTATTATAAAATTAGGTGGGAGATTAGCTCCATATTCTATCAACCTTAGATGACCTTTATCTTTATCCTTAGAAAATTGGTTTTCAAACTGGTTTTGATAAGACCCTATAAATTATGGAACATTCTCAAACACAGTTGGGTGGTCGTCCACATCTTTATTATCTTCAAAATTTCTACGATACCTAGATTGTTGGGGATCTAGAACAACAAAATGCTCTGATACCACTTGTTGGGAGGAGGGTGTACACCGGAAGCACGCAATTTGATTACTAATACCAAGCAACTTAATATGCGGAAATTAACCAGATCACCAAGTAACTAGAATTCAGAATAACACAGCATATGAGAGACAATACCAAATTGTATTAACACTTTATACAGAAAAGAATACAATAAAGAAGATGCCACTTCTTCTCCACCACCTTACAGAGGTTTCCCACGCCTCAAGTGAACAGTAATTCTTCTCCCCAAAGCTCTCCCTCTCACAGGTCCCAACACCCAACTCAAATACAGAGTTGGTGTTCACCTCCCCGTGCTCCACGCACAACACAAGTGCTCCACGCACTCCACAAGCACTCCACGTGCTCCACAAGTACTCAAGGTACTTCAAGTAGATCTCCCATGAATCTGCAACAACCTGCAATTCAACAGACCATACTTATGGAAGGAACTGCCTTGCCTTCCTCTTGCTCTATCCGAGTACACACCTGTACTCCAAGTAGATCCTGCCTGATACTGCTCCCTGTAGTGTTGCTGTCTGTATGACCTTGCACACCTGCAAGTCAAGCAATGGTTCCAATCACCTGTGAACCTCGACCTTGCACACACATACACCTGCAGATCAACGATCTTACTTATTGAAGAACCCAGCTGGCTCTCCAATCCAGCACCAACACCCCTGGTACTGTGGCACTAGGAGGAACGCACCATAGCTCTACCTCACACACAGAAGGAGCTTATAATTATGCTCTCTTACTCCCTAGCACACTTTTCCAATACAACCATGAGTCTATTATATAGATCTCATCCAAACAATGACTAGACATCTAATTACAATAATTAGATCCGCAGCTATGAGTCTAAAATTAGCGCTCATCATGCAAACTCTTGGTTCGTTAGTTCACTGCCCGTAAATAACTCACAGTCGAACTACACAGGCGACCGACGTCGGTCCCTGTCCGCCTGGGGTCACCGACGCCGGCCGATATATGACCGACGTCAGTTGCCTTCCTGTCTCACCCTGCCGACGCCGGTTGGCCAGACCAACGCCAAACACTTCTGACACTCAGCAACTCATTCTGCAACCTCCTCCATGTCTGCATCAGTGAAGCTTTTAGCTCCACAATCCTAACAATCTCCCACTTGGAGATAAACAGCTGCACTGTACCTGTACCTGTACTCCGTCTAATCTGTTTCCTGGTTTGTATCCCTCTTCAAGCTCCCACCTGAAGACAACCCACCACACATCCCGTGGTGTACCACCTGTCATCCGAGTAACCTGCCACATCCGAACCTACAAATACATGTAGTGAAGTCCTGACCCTGCATAGCAACACCTGCTGCCGGTCCCTCTCAGAAAACCTGAGAATCCACTTCCACGAATTGGCTCCTAACTCTCTGACAGCTCCCACTGCATGGGAATACTCAGGTCTATACCAGACCTCATGTGATTTCGGACACTGTACCTGTCCAGCCCTTAGTGTGCTCCGGTTCTGTATCCCGAACCTCGCCAACACCTGATTCACATCAGCTCCCACTCGAGACAAAATCAACCTATGATCTCCATGCCTCCCATGTCAAAGAATTTCGCTGCTCCAAACTCCACCTGACATGCCACTGAACTAATCTTACCCTTAGCTCAGCAAAACCCTGTATGTACACCCCTGCTAGCTAGCATACTATCCACATACAGCAACAGAATGATGTTGCAGTCACCATCCCCCTGGTAAGTCAAATCACAGTAGTTACCTGACACTGACTGAAGCCATGCTCCGTCCTCCACCTGTCAAAACCTGTACCACTGTCCTGCAGCTCCACAAGACCATATACCTGGTCTTCCGTCTCATGTATCCGTTCTCTCCATTCTTCTACTAAGGAATCCATTCGTCTCTGTGCTTTTATACCTGCTGGCATCCCTACCAAGACACACCTATCTGGTTCTCCTCCAAGGAATCACATCCTCATCCATGCCAAGCTCACACCTGTTTCCTGGATCCTTCCTGCTCTACAATCAGCAACAAGTATGAAGAAGAGGAACAACGAATTTGAGGGCCTACTTACGCCTTCAGTCCTCCGTATGGGTGTTTGAGACTCCTTGACAGCTTGCTGTCCACCCAAAATTCGTTTACAGTGACCGACCTCGGTCACTCCACAGTCTGCATCCGACCGACGTCGGTTCCATGCGTCTGTACCTGACTACCAACCTGCCTGCGTTGGTGTCCCTGCTGCCGACGTCGGTCCTGATAACCGACATCGGTCTTACATACTGCCGACGTCGGTCCCATGACCGACATCGGTCTTACCCTGCCCGACATCGCCGGCTTCGGTCTGCGAATGACCGACCTCGGCACCTGTCTGTTCGACGCCGGTCCCTCCTGACCGACATCGGTACCTGTGTTTTCCTGTGAGTGATGACTTTTTACCCGCGAGCTTCTTTGAATCAAAATCCATGTCCAAACTGCCCTGCTCAGAAGTATCCAGCCACATCCACTGGGTTCTGTCTGCCATCTCCTCCATAAACACCAAGGCTTTCCAGTTCTTAAGCCTGTCAAATATATCTATTTTCCGCTTAAGAACATGCATCTCCTTCCTGCTCATGTGACCAAGCCTACGAAGCCACGTCTCCGCAACAAAAGAAGAATCAGTAATATAAACAAGTAGATAAAGGATACCTGTTTTCTTACCACCAGCTAATTCAAGTGCATCCGCTGTGAGAGTTCTTGTGCATCTCTCATCACCCAATCTTTCTGAAGAAATTAGCCATATCTCCAAACCTGGGACCTGCATGACCTTCATCAACACCTGTGTGTTGGCCGCCTGCAATTTCAGCTTCACTTTGCCTTTGCCAACAATCTGACAAGGCTTACCAGCTCCTCTACCTGGAACTGCATGGAAAGAGGCAACCGAATCTTTTATCCAAGATTCAACTTTATCCAAGAAACCTGCAAACACATCCTGTGCAACAATACCTGCTACATCTGTATCTTCAGTTTCTTCATGCTGATCTGTTACCAACCAACAATAATCTTTTACCTGCTCTTTCTTTCCATAGGACCGTGAGTGACCATCTGTGCTTTTCAACTCCTCCATTCTTAGCTTACTTTGATCTGCAGTTGCTCTACTCCCACTCGATCAGAAACCCCTGAGAGTGACCTGTAACCAAACACAAAACCTGCTTCCTCCAACCTCAGCTCAGATACCACCTGTTGGTATCAAGCTCAAGAACCTACAACCAAGGCTTTGATACCACTTGTTGGGGATCTAGAACAACAAACATGCTCTGATACCACTTGTTGGGAGGAGGGTGTACACCGGAAGCACGCAATTTGATTACTAATACCAAGCAACTTAATATGCGGAAATTAACCAGATCACCAAGTAACTAGAATTCAGAATAACACAGCATATGAGAGACAATACCAAATTGTATTAACACTTTATACAGAAAAGAATACAATAAAGAAGATGCCACTTCTTCTCCACCACCTTACAGAGGTTTCCCACGCCTCAAGTGAACAGTAATTCTTCTCCCCAAAGCTCTCCCTCTCACAGGTCCCAACACCCAACTCAAATACAGAGTTGGTGTTCACCTCCCCGTGCTCCACGCACAACACAAGTGCTCCACGCACTCCACAAGCACTCCACGTGCTCCACAAGTACTCAAGGTACTTCAAGTAGATCTCCCATGAATCTGCAACAACCTGCAATTCAACAGACCATACTTATGGAAGGAACTGCCTTGCCTTCCTCTTGCTCTATCCGAGTACACACCTGTACTCCAAGTAGATCCTGCCTGATACTGCTCCCTGTAGTGTTGCTGTCTGTATGACCTTGCACACCTGCAAGTCAAGCAATGGTTCCAATCACCTGTGAACCTCGACCTTGCACACACATACACCTGCAGATCAACGATCTTACTTATTGAAGAACCCAGCTGGCTCTCCAATCCAGCACCAACACCCCTGGTACTGTGGCACTAGGAGGAATGCACCATAGCTCTACCTCACACACAGAAGGAGCTTATAATTATGCTCTCTTACTCCCTAGCACACTTTTCCAATACAACCATGAGTCTATTATATAGATCTCATCCAAACAATGACTAGACATCTAATTACAATAATTAGATCCGCAGCTATGAGTCTAAAATTAGCGCTCATCATGCAAACTCTTGGTTCGTTAGTTCACTGCCCGTAAATAACTCACAGTCGAACTACACAGGCGACCGACGTCGGTCCCTGTCCGCCTGGGGTCGCCGACGCCGGCCGATATATGACCGACGTCGGTTGCCTTCCTGTCTCACCCTGCCGACGCCGGTTGGCCAGACCAACGCCAAACACTTCTGACACTCAGCAACTCATTCTGCAACCTCCTCCATGTCTGCATCAGTGAAGCTTTTAGCTCCACAATCCTAACATAGATGAATCATAAAAGTTTTCTTCCTTGAAGATAGGACCATAAAAGGCCCCACTAAAAGTATATCTAGGCATTATGAACTAATACTTGAATTTGAAAAGTTTTTGGAATCAAATCATACCTTGGTCAATTTTTGAATTTTGAAGTGCTTTGACCTTTTGACCTTGGTTGACTTTGATTTTGAATTTGGAATTAGAATTAGAATGAGTTTAAATTGGTTTTGAATTTATAACTATATTAATACAAGAAACTTGAATTTGGAATTGAATAAAAATGGACAATAATGGTGCCAAATGGAAAGAATTTGGTTCCAATTGGAAGGTGTAACATTGTGAAATGTGATAAGGGTGACTTAAAATGTGGACAACATAACACCTTAGTGTGTACATACGTGAAGACACATTTTATACTTTAGGTTTGAAACTTTATGTATTTTTTTGGATGTGGTTTTGAATATGAACGGGTTTTTGACACAATGATCAATACTCAACACAAGTACCACAAATCTAATTTAAGAACTGGCACATAATTACAACATAATCATTGATCCTTTGATATACTCACCTTTTAGAGGATGAAAATTATAATAATTCATTAATTAATTAATTAAATGCAACTATGGTGGTGTTTTAATCCACCCCTCTCTCAAAGGTTCGTATGTAAAGGTAATCTTTGCGGGTTGATACCTTTGCACCCCTGCATCGATGAAAATTTCAGGAAAAAATAGGCTTCTATTCTAAATATTTTGTTTTGATTTTTAAATGGTCCTCAAAGGCAAAAATTCATCAATTAGATGTTGATATTTAATAGGATATTCACCAAAGTATCTAGTCCTTACATGACCACCTTATCCATAGGATTTCAATGAAGTGCTATTAGAAAAGTTCAAGATCGAAGGGACATTTTAACTAAATATCAACTGAGTGTAGCCTCAATTTCTATACCATATTAGATAATGGAGTTGGTATGAATGTTGGGTAATGATGTCCTAACCATTATGCCCTAAGGACTTGCAAGAAAGCAATGAACTTCACCCTACACAATCAAAGAAAAAATAAAAAAATGACACTATTTCTAAGTCATTCAAGTTCCTAAAAAGAAGGAGAGATCATAAATGATGGATTTTTTGGGATAAAATAAATTGGTGAATTTGTGTTTCCGAGTCACCCTAAGAAAGGGTCTCAAGATCATACATGCAAGTCACCGTAAAAAACACTCGAACAAAAAGAAGCAAATTAAATCTTACATGAAAATAAATAACTGTAAAGTAAACAATTTTTAGAAGTTCTAAATTGAAAGTGTGTTCATTGTTAAGCACTTAAATGAAGTGTTGATTCAATTTTAAGAATACCAAATGAAATGTGAAAATAAAATGTGTTTGTTTAAGTGTAAATACACATATTTAGCCAGGGAAACCTATGAAAAACAAGATAAACTTTTTATAGTGGTCTTCAGTAGGTGAAATATGCAAAAATCAAGCTAGAATTCAAATATGTTTTTTTGATGGGCAACCTATAAGAAAACATATCAGGACCCTCATGTATTTTATTTCATGAAACATATATTCATCGTGAATCTAAATTAACAGAAAAAATAAAAAATTCATGAGAAAACACGTGGTCTTTTAAAAAATAGTCACTTAAAATGGAGTCAGGATGACCTCAAATGAGCCTCTAAAAGCTGGGTTATGGGAATGCAATCTAGGACATGGATTATTTAGGTAGAGTTAAGGCCTTTAGTGAATATAGGTTGTGGGTTTACAATCAGGGCTGAAAAAAAAATTGTGAGAAGACACACAAAACCTTGTTGATTTTGGTAAATTTAGGCTTGAAACAACTCCAATATTATAAAAAAACAAGTTGGGATGACTTTCAAAAGTAATTGTTGGGTGCATGGTCCCATTGGGCATGCCAAATATAGAATACGAATCCAAATGGGATTAGCTAATTGTTAGTGAATTAAATCCAAAAACAACTTGAAGAACTAACACTTTAAGCCTATTCCCCAAGGTGAGCTAATATTACCAAATAAAGAATCAAAGAGAAGATAAAGAAAAGCATTTACCTTCCTTGAAGACCCCACTTGTTAACCAATTTGAAGAGGCATGAGCTTGGCTTGTGAACTACAAGTATTTATCAATGGTGACTCCACATATGGGAAACATTTCTCCTTATCCACTTGAGGTTTGGGTTGGCATCATTGAATCTCTTGACAAAATTCTACATAATAAGTTTACTTTCAAAAGCTTGTCTATAATGGCCAAAGGCCCTTGTATTTATAGATTCGATAAAGTAATGCAGATATTTCATCTCAAAATGAGGATCAAGGGCCCAATATTAGTCAAATTTGGTAGACAAAGTGCATTCAATTTTGGAATTAATATTGCACTTATGATGCATAGTTCAATATTCATGATATTCATTGCATGTATGTTGATATTTCAAAAAAAAATCTTTGTGATCGATGATGTCATGATGATGTCACTTTTCAAATTTTTTTTTAAATTTTGAATTTATAAATTTATATATTCATCCAATGGCTATGTATTTTTTACTTAACCATTTTATTGGATTTGCTTAGTTTAATAGTCTTGATTAACATTTTTACAATTATTGGAATGTGATAAGTTATCTCACACAAGTGGTTAAAAACGTTAATTCATTAGGTCATAATTTGACTGGAGATGAATTAGACAAAGGTGATGATTGCATATGATGCATTTCCCTAATTAGAGATATAATTACATGATTCAAAATGTTTGTCTAATGTGCAGAAGAATTTGGGATATTCAATGATTTTTAGGTTTAATTTGTATTGCTGGTAATAATTTTTTCTTCTATATATTGTTGTCCCCAAAAATGAGTGACATTTTTGGGATAACCTATGAACTATTTTGGTTCAACAGACCAAAATCATCTCTCCCCTTTTCAAAAAATTGCTCTGAGCATTCAAGTCCTTCATTTTTCAAAGCTTTTCTAGAAATCTATGGACTCTGCAGGCTTAAAACTACGAACTCTGCAAATATGTTTCTACAGACTCATCATGCTTGAAATTAGCAAGTTCAACAAGTTCAAAGGCTTCTGTAGGTGAGTTCAATCAAAAGAACAAGTTTCCAACACTTAGTCATTTTCAGGATTTGTTCAACGCCTTAGCTCAACCAAAAAATATTCATCGGCAAGTTAAGCAAGGATTGAACCATTGAACCGTTGAACCTTGAACCATTTTGGCTCAACGGGTTTAATGGGTTCAAAGGTTCAACGTCATCAACAAGGGTTAAGCACTCTGTCAAGGTTCAAAGTTCAACCATTTCAAGGTTCCACGACTTCGAACACTTAACAAAAAATAAAGGCTTGAACCATTGAACCTTGAACCATTTTGGTTCATCGATTCAACGGGTTCAATGACCAAATGGTTCAACGCGACTGGTTCAAAAGATCAAAAAGACTTAGCCAAATAAAGAGAAAGAACCATTGAACTAAGGTTGGTTCAATCGGTTAGTTCAATCAGTAGGTTCAAGGGGTTGCCCCAAAGCTAAAGAGGGAAGTGCCCTTACAAAAGGCAGGCAACATTGGTTCAAAGGTCAAAGAGAAGACAAAATTCCTTCAGATTTGTTCAAAGGCCCAAAAGGAACAATTCTTTCAGAATTTTTGTTCGATGGAAATGACTAAGTGAAGGAGGCCAAAATAATTCCTTTAGAAAGGTTTTTTTGCAGGAAAATGACCAAGGTAAAACTCCTTCAGACATTTTGTCTGAAGGAATTCACTGAGGAAGAAATCCTGAAGAAATTGAAATGATTGAAATGGCTAAGGAAAAGAAGCAAAGCTTTCCTTCAGACTTTTTATCTGAAGGAAAAGCCTGATGGAAAAAGCTCGAAAGCCAAAGCCCACCAAAGAAGCAAGAACCTTTCAGGAAAGATCAAACCTCAAATTGTAGCAGAAGCTAACATGTGTCCTTTATAAAGTCGAAGCAGAAGCTACCAAATTTCATCTGCCAAGACACAGTTTCTAATAGGTTTCAAAGCAACGAAACGTGCCACATGTTCCATTATAACTTAGTGGAAGCTGACAAGTGTCAACATCTACAGATTCTTCCTTTTGTTTTATAAGGACTGTGGTGGGCCCCAGGTGAGTTACTAAGGTCAAGCAAAGCGCGACAAGTGGCATCATTCATGTGAATCCGAATGAGTCCCGAATGTTTCTATATTGTTTCTAAAGAAGAGCATAAGCTTCCATGTGTCATCTTCTGCAGGACTCTCAAAAGGTTTCTAAAGCTTCTATAAGTTAAGCGAAACATGCCACGTGTCCCGTTATAACTCAGCAGAATGTGACAAGTGTCTGCATCCACATTCCCCTTTTGAAGTTGCTCGGGAAAGAAGTGCCATGGATCCCATTTTTCATAAGTTTCTAATAAGTTTCATAATATTGAAACTTGTCACGGCCAAAGAAGGAAATAAAGGAAGAACCAAGTGACTCACTGAAAAGAGAGCCCGAAGACTCAAATTGTTACAAGGGAGAGAGGAACGAGACCAAAGGACCAGAAATATCTTCAAAAGAGTTATTTTTAGTAGGTGAAATAGTGGACTAAGTAGAATTTTGAGCACACCAAATCAAGGATGCGGCCTATTTTTCTTCCATGAAGTAATGGCAAATTGGATAGCTACGTAAACATCAGGAAAAGGACCAGATAGTCCAAACTAAGGAAGAGACATATTAGAAGAATGGACACGCCATAGTTATGGCAATGCACTATTCCTAGCATGGTCCCTCTAGATATAACTAAAGGTGCATTGAAGGCATTCAATTTAGCATGGGCATTTTTCATGAAAATAAGCGCCCAAGTCTTTCTTAGAGCGCTATATATTGTAATCTCTCATTTGATACGAGAGAGACTTTTTCATTTTACAGACGTGAAACTCTACCCAATTGAAAGGAGAATACTGAGACTTTGAGCTCAGATTGTTGTTCATTTCATTTTATCTGAATGAGAAAGAAATTTGTTTGCAGACTTTGTGTTGTCATAGCTTGTAGCATTTTAGGAGATTGTTCTTATGTCTGTCTTCTGAATGTGTTCTTGTTTATTTAATTTGGCAAGAAAAATTAGTGAAAGTAATAAGGAAGGTGTCCTGAAGCCAACTGTGGGAAGACTTTGTGCTTTCACAATTGTTTTTAGTGTGTGTTTTTCTTTTCCTTTTGTGTTGAGGATTCTGGGATGACTTTGTGCCCTCATTATCCTCTATGTTTCACTCTTTGGGTAGTTGAGGTGGAGACTTTGTATTCCATTTCATCCTGATGGTTCCTATCATTTATTACCAAGTTTTTGTTACTACCTAAAATAACTCTTGTTGTTTCTTGTAAGAACACTTCTAAAAGAAGAGAAGTGCCTTCAATGTTTTCACCAGGATTTTCTCCTCTATTTGTTAAACATCATCTCTAAAAAAAGAGAGATGGATGGCTTATCCTACCTCTGAGTGTTATTTTCTACTTATATTTATAGTATATAGCTCTTGCATATTTATAGGGAACCTCCCCTTGATGAGAGGAGAGATTTGTCCACCTCTAATGTAGTAAACCTGCAAACTGGGCCGACCAATCTCCCTTGTTGTGGATGATATGACCTATTTTGCTCAATCAGACAGCTAATTGACAAAATATTCACCCAACATATATTATAATTTTATTTTTTAAACTTTGTAAATTGCAATAAAAAAATTGGCAAATTTAAACATTAAAAACACAAAATAGTGTATTGTGCATAAATTGTAGCTTTGGTGCAAGTAATGCTTCTGACTCATGTTTAAGGGTAATGCCATTGTGTTTAGTTAAAACATACAATAGCCTAATATAGTTGCAACAATAATGTATGGGCATCATCCTTATAAACCATCAAGGAGAAATAAGATTAAACAATTTCATTGAGTCATCCTTCCATTACCCATTCCATCCAATCAAAAGGCGTAAAACCTGACAGGTGGAAATTCCAAGTATATAGGGAAGTTATGTTCACATATACAAAATTCAATCTAATCAGGTGCTAATGATTGGGTGAACCTCTTTCAGTATTATTTATATACCATGTACTATTCTCTTTCATGTATATTTATGATTTTTTCATGTACCATCAAGTATATATAAAGGGTGAGCATACCGATGGTTATATAGGAAGGGCACATATATAGAAAGGTTCAGTATATCGATCTAATAGTATATAGAAAGGGAGACTTTGATACTTGGAGTGATAAGGAACCAATCCATCACCTTTTGTTAGATTAAACACAATGGTCAAAAATGGCCCAAAATTCTTTCTGCCAGACTCACAACTTATACGCGGTGATAACTATGTTATTTGGAAAACAAAAATTAGGATGCATCTAGAATTTGATGACATTTGGCATGTTATTAGTGGCACATTCATCCAACATACCTCTAATGGTGATCAACAATGTAAGTTTGATAAGGTAAATTATAAGTCAAAATTGATTGTAATGTTCAAGGTATTAGATGAGGTACAACCCCATACCATGAGGCTATAATAGCTAGGTAAGCTTGGGATAATCTCCAAATAATATATGAGGCCAAAAACTAAAACACAATTCTTTGTCTACAAAGTCAACCTCATTCACTCAAATTTAAGTCCAATGAAAAAATGGAAGCATTTTTAAGACATGTTACAACCCTAAGAGCCTCATTACAAGCATTGGGTAAGTAAGTCACAGATACCTCTCTTGTACCTATTGTCCTAAGAGCATTGCCACCCTCCCACAAGATATTCATGACTACCTTGATTGTCATAAAATAAAAACCATCATTTGACAAATTTGTCAACATGTTGCAGCAATAAGAGTCCATGCATGCAGAAGAAGAATTAGAAGAAAATATTCTTGCCTCTCAATAACAAAAAGGGAAGAGATAAGTCAAGTCTTATAAATAAAATCAAGGACATTCACACACTCCACAAGGGAATAAACAACAAAAATATTGCCTCATTTGTGGAAATAAAGGTCATAAACTAAAGGATTGTTGGTATAACTCATTCACACAGCACTCATCAAGTAACAAGAAGCCCAATAACCAACAATCATTATATCCACACAAAGGACAAGGTCAGAAGAAGGGCAATTGGAAAAAAAAAGCCACATTAGCAAGGCAATAGTGTCGAATAGATAGAAACCCACTCTAATGAGGACTTCCTATATGCTACACAGTGTCATGAGGAATCAACTTCACAAAGTTCTATCTAGTATGTTGAATTTGGTATAACTTGACACATGATTGGAAGACAGTATTGGTTTTATAATTTGAATGAGATACCTCATAAAAATCATGTCTTGTTGGATGATGATTCACCCTATTGTGTTCAAGGCATTGGTAATATCTCATTACCACTTAGACAACATGCTTGCAAAATATCAGATGTCTTGTATGTCCTAAGACTCACTAAGAATCTACTCTTTGTTAGTCAATTAATTAAGCACAACCTAAAGGTTGATTTTGACTATAAAGGTGGTAAAAATATGTGTCTAATTACAGATAAGTCCAAACTCTCAAAAATTATTGCACGAGCCTTTAGAGTTGGGAAGTGCCAACTTAATTTTTTTCAACCAAATAATCAGGCTCTTATTGTTAAGGATTCAAACTCAGTAAATTTGTGGAATTATAGATATGGTCATGTTAGTTTTGGATACTTAGTTGTACTAAGTCATTTCAATAAGGTATAAGGACTTACTCAATTGAAAAAGCATATTTATATATGCCCAAGTTACATAGATCATGTTTTGGTCATAGTTCATCTAGAGCATCTAAAATATTAGATCTAGTGCATACAAATCTATGCAGACCAATGAGACCTAGTCATCATTGGTCTCAGTATTTTATGCTATTTATTGGCAACTACTCACACAAAACATGGGTATATTGTTTAAAGACCAAATATCAAACCTTAAACACTTTCAAAGAGTTTAAAATAACTTTGAAAACTAAGATAGACTGTAAAATAAAATATCTTTGCTCAAATAAAGAGGGAGAATACACTAATAAATAATTTCTTACTTATTTGAAAGAACATAGAATTCACTGACAAATGACTCCACAATACAGTCCCTAGCATAATGGTGTTGCATAATAATGAAATCACACTATCATAAAAATGGCATGTTACATGATCAAAGATTTAGGTTTGGAACGTACATATTGGATGGAACATATATGGACATCAATGTATTTGTTAAACAGGTCACCTATTGCAACACTTGATAATGACTCCACAAAAAGCATGGATAGGGCATAAACCTTCCATCACTCATCTCTAAGTTTTTGGATGTAAGGAATATATGCATGTTCTTAAAAAGAAGAGAAAAAAATTGAATAATAAATCCATGACTTACATCTTCTTAGGATACAATGAAGAGTCATTAGCCTATATACTTATGGATCCTAAAACAATGAAAATATCCATAAGCAGAGATGTAGATTTTGATGAGAAAGGTAAAACTAGTTTGCCTTCCAAAACCTCACATGATTTGGTAATCAAACCTCTAAATAGTTTAAAAAGTCATGAAATCATAGAATGTGATAATGATGATGGGGATGATCAGTCAAATAATGTAAATTTTCCCACAAGAATAGTTAAATGAATGCCTAAATGGTATACAAGTAGAATGAGAGATGGTAAACTAGATATAATTCTAGATACATAAACCATTAGAACAAGGACTCAGAATGACTCTAGAAGAATTCAATTTGACCCTAATGAGAACTATTATTGAATAAATTGATCCCTCTATGATTTAGGAAGCCCCTGGAAGGATGCCATGAATGTAAAATTTTAATCATTGATGAAACATAACACATGGCAACTCATAGATCTTCCACCAGGGAAGAAGCCAATTGGTTGTAAATGGGTTTTCAAAATAAAATATAAAATAGATGGGAGTATTTAAAATCACAAGGCATGACTTGTATCAAAGGGTATGCTCAGAAGGAAGGCATCGACTATTAGGAAACTTTTGCACCTATGACTAAGATCAAGGCTATCAGAATGATATTTTCTCTAGCTACACAATTTGGTTGGAGAATACCCCAAATGGATGTGAAAGGTGACGTTTTACATGTATATTTACAAAAAAAGCTCTACATGACACGAACATAAGGTTTTGTCACACCTAGTAATGAAGGAAAAGTATGTAGACTCATAAAATCTTTGTATGGCCTCAAATAGGCTCTTAGATCTTGGTATATAAAAATCGATGAGCATCTCATTCAACATGGATTCAAGAGGAGTCCATATGATCCAAATCTCTACCTCAAACATTAAGGGGGGATTTTGTGATCATTTTTTTATACGTTGATGATATAGTAATAAATAGAAATTCAATGAAGATGATTGATGCAATGAAGAAAGATCTTAATCGATCATTCAACATGATATATCTTAGGTTACTAAACTTTTGTATTAGACTGGAAGTATGGAAAAAAGAACACCACATATTTATGTCACAAATTAAATATGCCAAAACAATGCTTAAGAAATTTCTAATGATGGATATTAAACCAATTAATACACCTATAGAGACAAGGCTTCAATTATCTCATACATATTCATCACCATAAGTGAATACAACTCTCTATCCACAGTTGATTGGGAGTCTTATTTACTTGACATATACCAGTCCAGACATTAGTTATGCTATCATCTATCTCTCACGATTCATGCAAGAGATGAATATGTCCCGTTGGAAAGTATTAAAATGGATACTGATATGTATATAAAGGGTATAATGTACTATGGCCTAGAGTACAAGAAGAATGATCAATTCTTCTTGATAGGATATTCAAACTCAGATCATGGAGGTGATATTGATGACATAAAATCTAATTTAAGAAGTGTTATTTTTTGGATCTAGTCCTATACCCTGGGGGTGTAAGAAATAAAACTTTATTTCTCGGTCTTCAACTAAAGTAGATCATGACACCATAGGAGTTGTCTATGATGTGATATGGCTACATCGCATACTTGAAGGATTGGGAGTACCAAAAAAATAACCTACCATCTTGTATTGTGACAATGAAGGTGTTTTTAAGCTTGTTCACAATCTAGTGTTTCATAAATGAACAAAGCACATCAAGGTACAAGTACATTTCATATGTGAACATGTTCAATAACATAATATCTAGCTCTAGTTTTTTTCTAACAGAAGAATAATGTGCATATGTCTTAACCAAGTCACCTACACGAGACAAATTTGAGGCACTCATAAAATATCTCTCTTGTTCACTTCAGACCATGTTGAATTAAGGGGGGATGTTAAAATAAAATATTGATGTTAATTCATCATAGTCTTTATACCATGTGAGGTTGTTGCATAACACAACTCACTATGTTTTAGGTTGTTATATTGTTAGTTGTTAACTTACTATTTTTAGTATGTTAGATCCTACTTTGTAAGGTTTGCCTTCAGTTAAAATATAGCTAGGTAACCTTTGGTTTGATTAATGAAAGATAGTTGATTTGCTTTCAACATTGATAACTATTTAGGCATGAAAGTGGTAAAAATTTGGTGCCTACAGGTGATAGGCTCAAAGAGATATGACCATCCTAGGTTGGTGGTGTGGCTATTTGATGTGTATGTTTCGATCATTCTAGATATCCAAAAGGCCATTATTAGATTTGTGACATCTCTAGTGATCTATCACAAGTTAGATGAGAAGGTCCCATTGTATATTATAGATTTATGTCATGTAATGTTAGAATACAAAACATTATATGATTTAGGTTTTGTTATTTGGGTGTAGTAAGGGCATGATTTTTATATGATTTTATCTAAGGGCCAACAAAGGATGAGAGTTATTGTGTTTTTTTCTAGTTAGATCTATAAGTTATTTCCTATGCATAAGCCAATACGATTACCTCATGTTGTGGATGATGACTTCCTGCATGTGCAAAGATAGACACTAGACCATGTGGTGCAGATTATGCCACATGTCCTAGTGTTTTGGACTATTACTCGAGGCTAGTTTATTTTACACCCATATCAACATATTTGAATGCTTGGCACTCATGGCTAAACACTATACAGGTATAGGGTAATCTGAAGATTAAAAGACACTATCAATGGTTGGTAGAGCCCTATCTGGTTCATCGTGTACTAGGGAAATTTGGATTGCCATACTCTACAGATCCTATAGTGGTCCCTACATTTGGGGCTTGACACATGAGGGAATGTTGTGGTGTGTGAGGTGTAAAGACACCAATGGAGGTTACCATTATATGGACTCAGCAAGTGAGGGTTATTAGACAATGATGCTAACAATAATGAAGAGTTCATATTGAATTAATTATTAAGCCACAATAATAGATACCATAATCACCACCATGACCATGGGGACAAATATGGGCTATAGTGCCACCATCAATACAGTCATAGGGAGATCCATCATCATATCCTGGGTTGAGTTGGTTTATTGTGTGGCATATATATAGTAGGGCACATCATGTTTACGTGATTCATTCTAGTCAATATAAAGGTTTTACACCCCTATGAAGCCATGGTACGTATGAGGTGCTTGGTGTCGATCAGATGGAGCTACTATTGGTGAGTAAGATGTGTTGTACAGTAATTTCTTAAGATTATGTGTATGTGTGTATATATGCCAGGTAAATATATGATATTAGAGAGCTATATGATATTTTATGTGATTTTGGTTTACATTTTGCATATGCTATGATAGAGGAAGCTCGATGGAGGACCTTGGTGGATATGTCCCACCACAACATTTTGGATGACATGCTACTGCAACACGATACTACATAGTTGATTGATCCATTTGTGCCTTCAACCCAGGGTTATGTTGAGTGGTTTAGATTGGTTAGGGAGGATATTTGAGAGATACATAGATTATCAACTAAGTTTCATGCTTCATTACCCTGAGGAATTGCTCAAGGGGAGTTGCATGCATGGTAAGCATTAGTTGAGGTGAGATCTACTCATTTGACTAAAACTGGCCAAGTATCAAGGTTATAGGCCCATGTGTCTAATATATAGGGACAGGTGGATGGTCTATGACCATGGATGTAATCACTACAATAGAGTGTATAGAGAGGGACATCTCAGGCCTCTATGGGTAGTGTAGCATGTCCTCATGATGGATCACAACCTTAGAGCTATTTTTACACCATGTATCATTGTGTATCATGATGTATATAAAACTTTTGAGTCATATATAGAGAGAGACATGTGTTTCATTATTGCTCATGGATGTTATCTATTAATGTATTTTATTTCTACCATAAGTGATTATGATTTCTTATCTTATGGGAAAATGTATAATGTATGTTTTATTCTTTTATAGCAAATGTGAGCAAATGCATGGTTAAAAACAATATAAAATGTAAAATGATAAAGAGGTGTGAGCAGGTAGAATTTGTGAAAAATAATCTGTGAATGGTAAACATGAAAGTAAAACATATCACAAAGGATGAGATATGTAAATAACTATAAGTGAATGAAATCAAAATGTCAAACAAAATTGTAAATGAGAAAATAATTAAATGATGAATAACACAAACCAAAAATAATAAATAATAAATGAAAATATGGAGAAACTCTAAGTGAATAAAATTTTCAAATTTAGTGTTTGTGTCAGTGTGTAATGTAAGAAAGTATGACCATATAATGGCATCTGAATGATAGAAATAATATGGTATGAGAAAGTGGTGTTTATGAGGAATGTTTGATTGTATCTAAGGTATTACACTACAACTCAAAAACTAAGCCAAGTAGTTTGATAAGGTGGATATTTGTGAGGAAAGCTTGATCCTATCCAAGTTCTTATAGTGCACATCATAAAAAGAAAACCAAAATATATAGATAGAAAGTGTGATCAAGGATGTGATCAGCTAGAAGTAATATCCACCAAGGGGAATATCAAGGATAAATAGGAAGTGAAAAAAAAGAGGGAACTAAGCACTACATAGGTGATAATAAATCCTTAGCAATGATGAGACACACTAAACAAGTATGCTAATGCTAACAATTATTAACATCAAGGATCTAGGACACTCCAACTAGTGAGCCAAATATTGGGCAATCAAATGAATTACATAGATCATCTCATGAAGGTTATATACATGAAAAGTAACATGGACCCACATTCTCACAACATGTTCCCCATTTCTCAAGACCCCTTATCAGTCGTCATTCTACTGTGAAGATTGAGTAATTATATGATAAATTAGATGGCACTAGATGATAAAATGAGACCTCATATCCTAGTCTACTAACCTACCCACACGCTAATAGACCTCGAATCTATTATGAATCCAACTGTGGAGTTTGAGCTAAAACTAAGAATAAGAGATGTACCAAAAGATCATGGCTTTTAGTGTGATTGGAATTTTAAGGTTATAATTGCATTTTGATTTATATTATGATATGGATTTTTATTTTTATGGCATTTTCTATTCCTCTTCCATATGGATTTGGATAAACTATCACAAGTGAAATAAGTGACAATCATAAGAGAGATTACACTCGATTGCTAAAGAAGAGTACCAAAGAACATGGTCTCAAAAAGTTTGTAGACTTGCTCACAAGTAAGTGTGCAATATAAAAATTGACCTATGTATGTGTCGACACTATTTCTAAATTATATACCATCTCAGACTTGTACACTTGGAAAATACATATCATGGATATATCTTTAGCTTATAGACCTTTCCCACTGCCAAAAGGCTCACATACATTTTATCTTTGTGCTTAAGTACTTATATATGTTAGGTTGTGGAGCTAAACGATTCACCAGGATGCAAATAAGAGGAGTTACAGAGGTTACAGAGGTTGCGGAGAGTTGCAGAATGAGTTACAGGGCAACCGACGTCGGTCTGATCAACCGACGTCGGTCAGATAGCAGAGCAAAAGCAACCGACGTTGGTTACTAGTCAGTTGACATCGGTCAGGGAGGATCCGACGTCGACAGCCTGTGCGTGAACATGCAGTTTGCATGTTGATTCCGAAGAGTCTATTCTTGGACTGTTAGTTTGCATGTTAAAGGCTAATTATAGTCTTGAGTTGTGTGTCTAATTATTGTAATTAAGATAGTCTAATTATTGTAAGCATGAGATCTATATATAGACTCATGGGCTGTATTGTAAATTAGTGCTAGAGAGTAAGAGAGCTAAATAAGCTCCTTCAGAGAGAGGAGAGCAATGGTGTGTTCCTCCTAGTGCCATAGTACCAAGTGTGGGTGCTGGTTTGGAGAATCAGAAGGGTTCTTCGTATATGTATGATCTTGGTCAGCAGGTGTGCATGGCTTCTTTTGGAGATCTACAATGGTGAGTAAGGTTTAGTGATTTTCAGGTAGCAGTAGAGAGTAGGAGATCTACTTGGAGTACGGTTGTGTACTTGGTGTATTGGCAGCGTGTTACTGACTGGTGGAGGTGAACATCAATTCTATATTGGAGTTGATTGTTGGGACCGTAAGAGAGAGAGGGAAGAAGGTCTTGAGGTGTGGCGAGCCTTTGAGGTGGAAGAAGAAGTGGCATCTTCTTTATTGTATTTTCTTCTGAGTGATTATTAATACAATTGTGTATTGTCTCTCATATTTCTATGTTGTTTCATATTTCTAGTTACTTATCATTCTGGTTAAATTCCGTGTTTAGTTGTTAATACAAGAGGTAATCATATGTGTTCTTATTGGGGAGCAAGATCCTGACAGTTGGTATCAGAGCCTGGTTGTAGGTTCAAGAGCTGATACCAACAAGTGGTATCAGAGCTTTTGGTTGGGTTGACTAACAGGTGGTTCAGATCTGGTAGTTTTTGTTGATTACAGGTCACTCTCAGGGGTTTCAGATTGAGTGGGAGTATAGCAATGGCAGAAGAAAGTAAGCTACGAATAGAGAAACTGAATAGCACGAATGGTCTGATTGATGGAAAGAAAGAGCAGGTAAAGGGAGATTGTTGGTCGGTAGAAGATCAGTGTGTAGAAGCAGATGTTGCAGGTGATGTTGCACAGGTTGCTCTGGATAAAGTAGAATCTTTGTTTACAGATTCTTTTGCATCTTTCCATGCAGCCCGAAATAGAGCATCTTTTCATGGGTATGTCTTTGGAGACTTTGGAGAGATTTATTTAGGGGTTGGTGAGCCTTGTCAGATTATTGATGAAGGGGAAGTGAAGCTGAAATTGCAGACGAATACCACACAAGTGTTGAAGGAGGTCATGCAGGTACCAGTCTTGGAGATGAGTCTAATTTCTTCAGGAGAGTTGG
Source organism: Torreya grandis (assembly GCA_037957365.1). Classification (NCBI taxonomy): domain Eukaryota; kingdom Viridiplantae; phylum Streptophyta; class Pinopsida; order Cupressales; family Taxaceae; genus Torreya; species Torreya grandis. The sequence goes on along the minus strand of JARHVA010000226.1, from coordinate 1,772,019 downwards.
GTGATGGGAGATGCACTGTAACTCTCACAGTGGATGCACTTGAATTAGATGGTGGTAAGAAAGTAGGTATCCTTTATCTATCTACTTATATTACTGATTCACCTTCTGTTGCAGAGATGTGGCTTTGTAGGCTTGGTCACATATGTAGGAGGGGAATGCATGTTCTTAAGTGGAAGACAGATGTTTTTAACAAACTTAAGAACTGGAAAGCCTTGGTGTTCATGGAGGAGATGACGGATAGAGATTAGTTGAGGGGACTAAATTATTCTGAGCAGGGCTATGTTGATTTGAACAGGGTTTTAATCCATGGAGAGCTCACGGGTAAAAAGTTATCACTCACAAGTGAACACAGGTACCGGCATTGGTCATACAATAACCGACGTCAACAACAAGAAGACCAACGTTAGTCAGACAGGAACCGACATCGATAGAAGGGATACCGGTGTCGGCCAGGGAAATGATGTCAGCAGTCAGGGTCAGTGTAGGAAACTGACATCGATCGGATGCAGACTGGGAGATGGCCTGATCAGTCATTGGAATGGATGGTGGGCGGACAGCAAGCAGTTAACAAGTCTCAAATGCTCATATTGAGGACTGAAAGGGTAAGTGAACCTCATATTCATTGTTCACCTTATTTATATTGCTTATTGATGGTCAAGAACCAGGGAGATGTGAAGAGGCAATGCAGGTAGAATCTAGAAACAGTGGGAGCTTGGCATGGATGAGGAGTGTGAGTCCTTGGAGAAGAACCAAATAGGAGTTTGTTGGTGGAGTTGTCAGCTGGAAGGAAGCACTGAGAGATGGATGGATTCCCAAGTTAAAGAAGAGAGTGGATGGATACGTGAGACGGAAGGCCAAGGTATAAGGTCTTGAGGAAGCTGTAGGACAGTGGTACAGGGCTGACAGGTGGTACCAAGTGGATGACAAAGTAGAGCTTTTGTCAATGTCAGTATAACCATTGTGTTTATCTTACCAGGTGGATGATGGTCGCAACATTATCCAGTTACTGTATGTGGAGGATGAGCTTGGAGCAGGTTCAAACATACAGGGTTTTGCTGAGCTAAGGGTAAGGTTAGTTCAGAGGTATGTCATGAAGAATTTGGAGCAGCAAAATTCTTTGGCATAAGAGACATGGAAGATTACAGGTTGATCTCCAGTGGGAGCTGATGTGAAGATAGTGTTGGTGGGGTTTGATATGTAGGATGCAAAATTGGAAAGCACACCAAGGGCTGGACAGTTCAAGCTTAGCTTAGAACAGGGTTCGAAATCACATGAGGTTTAGTGTAGACCTGAGTTTTCCCAAGCAGTAGGATTTGTCAAAAAGTATGGAGCCAATTCGGGGAAGGAGTACTGGAGGGCAGTTCAGGGGATTCTCAAGTATTTGAGATGGACTAGCAGCAGGTTAACATGTTATGCAGGGTCAAGGTCTTCACTACATGGGTTGTAGGTTCGGATGTGGCAGGTTACTTGGATGACAGGTGTCGCATCACAAGTTGTGTGGTGGTTGGTCTTTAGGATTGATCTTGAAGAGGGATACAAGCCAGGGAATGAATTAGATAGTGTACAGGTACAGGTACAGGTGCAGTTGTTTATCTCCAAGTGGGAGATTGTTAGGTTGTAGAGCTAAAAGCTTCACCAGGATGCAAACAGGAGGAGTTACAAAGGTTGTGGAGGTTGCGGAGAGTTACAGAATGAGTTGCAGGGCAATCGACATCAATCTGATCAACCGACGTCGATCAGATAGTAGAGAAAAAGCAACCGACGTCGGTTACTAGTTGGCTGACATCGATCAAGGAGGAGCCGACGTCGGCAGCCTATGCGTGAACATGCAGTTTGCATGTTGATTCCGAAGAGTCTATTCTTGGACTGTTAGTTTGCATGTTAAAGGCTAATTATAGTCTTGAGTTGTGTGTCTAATTATTGTAATTAAGATAGTCTAATTATTGTAAGCATGAGATCTATATATAGACTCATGGGTTGTATTGTAAATCAGTGCTAGAGAGTAAGAGAGCTAAATAAGCTCCTTCAGAGAGAGGAGAGCAATGGTGTGTTCCTCTTAGTGCCACAGTACCAAGTGTGGGTGCTGGTTTGGAGAATCAGAAGGGTTCTTCGTATATGTATGATCTTGGTCAGCAGGTGTGCATGGCTTCTTTTGGAGATCTACAATGGTGAGTAAGGTCTAGTGATTTGCAGGTAGCAGCAGAGAGCAGGAGATCTACTTGGAGTACGGTTGTGTACTTGGTGTACTGGCAGCGTGTTACTGACTGGTGGAGGTGAACATCAATTCTATATTGGAGTTGATTGTTGGGACCGTAAGAGAGAGAGGGAAGAAGGTCTTGAGGTGTGGTGAGCCTTTGAGGTGGAAGAAGTGGCATCTTCTTTATTGTATTTTCTTCTGAGTGATTATTAATACAATTGTGTATTGTCTCTCATATTCCTGTGTTGTTTCATATTTCTAGTTACTTATCATTCTGGTTAAATTATGTGTTTAGTTGCTAATACAAGAGGTAATCATATGTGCTCTTATTGGGGAGCAAGATCCTGACAGTTGGTATCAGAGCCTGGTTGTAGGTTCAAGAGCTGATACCAACAATATCTTAGTTTGACTATTGTTATTATGATGACCTAGGCATTTTATCTTGCCTAGAATGATATAAAACTACTTATCTTCCATCTCTACAAATTTTGGACTTGCACATATTTTCCAGCAGCCTGGACACTTGCGTCCTAGTTAGACGCCTACGTCAAAATAAGTGTCCTATTCCAATATAAGTATCTAGTGTCATAAAGTCATCAAAATTGAAAATGAAACATATCTTAAAGGTTAGCCTAAGTACATTAATGTGAGATATTTTCCAAAGGTATTGGTATAAATATAAGATCAATCCTCATTCATTCCTCACCTAACAACTTCTTACCTACTTACAAGGCTACCTAGCACGAACCAAAAATCATTCAATTGAGCACTCAATTGAGAAAAACTTCCCTATTTTATCCTATTTCCATATCAATCATAGGGAAAACATATCTATAGGTTTGAAGTATTGAAAGAGCACTCGATGAGCCATATTTGATAAGTTACAAGCTAGGTCACTATTGTACTTATCACACATTGCATGATTCACACACAAGCCAACATATAGGGGAGAAATGCAAGTCTGAGGCCCTCTTCAGAGTATTGATTATGTATGCATCACTCATTTATAGAGGGGTATTTAGGCAACTTGACACCATGTTCCTACTAACCCATTTTTCCCACAACCAATATGAAGATGAAGACGTAGGGTATTGTTATATGATAAGGATTGATAGTCCATGACCTAGATGTGAATGTGCAAGAGCACAAGTGATACAAAAACCAAAATCATATAGGTGGTCACATATAATTTTAGTAGGTATTTTGTACTAGACACCTGTGTTTGAGTTAGATAGTAGCATCAACACAACCATCCCAAATCGGTGTAAGTGTTCACAGTTACAAAGGTGAAATTTCTAGAATTAGGTGATTGATCTAGATGCCAGATCTAGTATACTTTTAGCTTGTTCCAAATCTAGATCTGTATTAGTATCAAAATCAAATAAGTATATTATTTTAATTATCATTGCAATGTATAACATATTTTTACTTTCTATCTTTAACATATATTAGCATAATAAATTTAGTATATGTTTATTTTAGTTTCATAAATAATTGATCTGATTTAAAGATAGTCTACCATCCTTGTGCCCTAGGCTATCTATACCCTTTTAACCCTAGATTACCCAATATATATTTCAGGGTTAAACATTTGGCTAACCCAATTTAACTATCACACATTGCATCTAAAATAAGATACACCAAATCTAGATATTAGAGGTTACATTTATCCTATAATAATGATTGCATTGATGATTATGATCTTAATAATATAGAATACTAGCATGATCTTGGTGACACTAATTACATAGCATATGAGTATGACACACATGATACAGGGACTCCATAAAGGCATCATCTTAATGATATCATTAGGTTCTAGTAGCACTTTTACCTATACATGATCATGATACACATAGTTTATATCATTTTATGGTTATTTTACATTATCATGTTTGAGCTTATGTACTTACACATGCCTTTATTCATGTTTATATCTTTTGTAGTGTATTTAATATGACATAGACTTAATGTTTTTTGATAATACATGATCTAGGGGATAGTATGTTGTGTTTATGTTGGTTGTTTATGTTTTCATTCATGCACTTCCTTGAGTATCTTACCTTGTTATTGTCTTTATTGTTCGAGCATTTGAATATGCTCTATTTTTTGTGGCCCCCATGCATTTATTTTCCTCTTTGGCATTTGAATATGTCATTATTTATTGTATGTTGACATTTTAATATGTCATTTCTTATTTTATGGACATTTGAATAAGTCATGTCCCTTCAATTGTGTGGCATTTGAACATGCCCCTTACTTGAGGTCTCTTTGGACCATTATATTTTGATTTGATTTTCATTGATCTTGTGTGTGTGTGTTTGATTTCTTGTTGAAGTTGTACTATTACTATCTATGCATTGTGATGATCTACATCATGCATCTTAGGACTTGGCATGATCACATTCTTTGTGCTTCAATGATATATATACATAGACATGTTCTTTATATATGTTACATAGTATATTCATAGTTTACATGGTTATCTTATCCTTTTGAGGTAAGGTTACTACCAATTGCTACTTTCCATCACCTTAAAATGGGGGGCATATTAGTGCAAGCATGTCATAGATGCATGACTTCCACATTACCTCAAAAATTTATATTGTAGTGGGGGAATGTTATGAAAACATGTTCTCCACGTTTATCATAGATTTAGATTCAGCAAAAGCATGTTTTGGAAACATGCTCTTCACACTTATTCAGTATGAATCATACCTAGATTATAGTGGGTCATGTTTTGGAAACATGTCCTCCACATTGGCATTTATACCAATTCTCAAATTTAAATTGCAGTGGGCGCATGTTTTAGAAACATATTCTCCACACTTACACCAATTCTCAAATTAGATTACAGTGGGGTCATGGTTTGGAAACATGTTATCAACATTTACACCAGTTTCTAGTTTTAGATTGCAGTGGGGGCATGGTTTGGAAACATGTTCTCCATGCTTACACAACTTCAATTTGGCTAAATTAATAGTTATATGATTCAAATACACATTTGTGGAAGAATTTTATACATTTGTACCATTACTATACATAGTTTCAACATGAGACAAATTTAAGGTGCATATGTTATACGATGTGTTCCTAATATTGTAAAATCAAATCAGTTTTAGATTTCAAACACTTTCAGGGACTATTATCACCCACTAGGTTGAAATTTTATAGATTGTATTGAGCCAATCCACTGTAGTAGTTGGTTAATTTCTTGGTATGTTTGATATGATTAAATCACTCAATCTTGCCAAGTTTATAGTTTGGACTTCATTAAATCATCTAACCTCAGCAAATTATAGTGTGAGTTGACTTATTTCACTCATGCTCACTAATTTATAAATATGATCAGGTTGTACGATTGAGTTAATCTCAACTCCCAAGTGGAAAATCACATTTCTCCAAGGTTGCAGGTATATGTCCTCCAATCTCTCTCTATCTCTCTAGATATATTCACTTTATACATTTACATTTGTCCTAATCTCAACTCTAATGATTCATAATGATTTATCTTTTCAAATCAAATTTCCAATAGGTAAGATGGTTGCATCGATACATAGGTGTACTACTAAACCTTGCTCTCTTTTAATTAATATCATTTCAATGCTTTCAATTTAAAATTATATGTACTGATTATATACTATAACATGCTCTTAGTTATAGGTTATCTACCATCAAAGCACTCAAATTATACTCAAGCAAAAACAAGGTGTGTTATATATGCCCAAGTACGTATTCTTTTTCCTTTCAACTAGCAATTTCATTTTTAGATAAAGGGGTATAAATGTAACACTAATTTTTAATTATATAGCACCTCAATCTTATATAGTTGGAAAATAAGTATCATGGATGTACCTTTAGTTTTTAGACCTTTCATATTTCCAAAAGGCTAACATACATTGTCTCTTTATGCCTAATTGCTTATTTCTTAGTCCAATTATTATTATTCTAATGACTCAGGGTTTCTATTTTGCCTAGAATTCTATAAACCTATTTATCTTCCATCTATGAAAATTTTAGACCTACACCCATTTTCTAACTATCTAGACACTTGCATCCTAATTAAATGCCTATGTCGATGTAAGTGTCCTATTATATCATAAGTGTCCAATGCCCTAAAGTCATCTAATTTGTAAATAAAATGTTTCCTAAAGGTCAACCTAAGTGTTTTAATGTGATATATTCTCTAAAGGAATTGGTATAAATATAAGATCAATCTTTATTCACTCTTCACCTATGAAATTCTTACCAACTCATAAGGGTACAAACCAAAAATCACTCAAGTGAGCAAAGCTCCCTATTTTCATATCAGTTATAGGGACAACATATCTACAAGTCTAAATTATTGAAGGAACACTCCATGATCCACATTTTAAAAGTTAAAAGCTATGTCATTTTTGTACTTACTTATCACACATTGCATGATTTACACACAAGCCAACATGTAGGGAAGAACTACATAAGTCTGAGGCCTTCTTTGAAGTATTGGTTATGTAGGCAATGCTCATTAAAAGAGGGATATTTGGGGCAACTCAACACAATGTAACCACTAACCCATTTTTCCCACAGCCAATATGAAGATGAAGAATTAGGGTTTTACTATTTGACAAGGAGTGATAGTCCATCTAGATCACATGTGACACATAACCCAGAAGCATCCAAGTGGTCACATCCAATTTCAATAGGTATTTTATTCTAGATACCTATGTCTAAGTTAGACAATAGCTTTAATGCAACCATCTAAGTTTGGTAAAAGTGACTGCACTATAGAGGTGTATTTTCTAGAATTAGGTGACTGATCTAGAATACATATATAATCTACTTTATGCATGTTTTAGATTCAAACATGTATTAGCATCAAAATCAACTTGGTATCTTTTTTCATTATCATTGCAATATCTAACATAATTATACTTTTTATCTTTAGCATATCTCAACATAATAAATTTAGTAGATGTTTATCTAAGTTTTACAAATAATTGGCTTGCTTTAGAGACAGTATACCATCCTTGTGCCTTAGACTATCTCTACCCCTTTAACCCTAGATTCTCATATCTAGATTTTAGGGTTAAATAATATGATTCTAATGAAAGGATAAAAGAAAATATGAAGATAATATAGGATTCATTCATGTAATGAGTGGTACAATGATTGGTATATTTGTAGTTGATCACAAGGATGTGAGGTGGTGTAATGGCAAATGACATGGGTTATATTGAATATATCCAAGTCACTTTGAGGTTATACAATCTTCATAAAGTGATAGTGAAAGTACCTATGAAAGTAATAATCATCTCAAAAAGATGGGAAATAAGGAAATGAAAGTGAGGCTTGATAAAAAGGCCCCAAATGTGTTATTCACATTGTAATGTTGAAGACTAAGATAGGAATTAGAATGAAAGAAATCGTAATATAAATTGGATATCATATATGTAGAGTAAAATAAAAAAGTAAAGTGTTGAAAATGAAATAAAAACATGATATAAATTAGATATCAACCACAAGGCATCACTAATGTTTAGAGAGAAATTCAAATATCAAATCCAACCATATTATAATGTGAATAATAATATGACATGTCACGCAAATATGTGCTCACAAATGTTGATAGTAATCCTGACATACATCATCATTAACATCTGGTAAGTCTTGTTGAAACTAATATTTAGCTTTGAGTATGATCTCATATATCCTCCTAGAAAGTCATGTGAGGACTTCCTAACGTACAAGATCTATGGAAAAAATAAGATAAAGATAAGAATAAGGAGATAGATGTGGTATCTCTTGCAAGGGATAATCAATAAGAGGACTCTACACAGGGATATGGCTAATATCCTTTGATTTTTGAGAATGCATGGGTCTAGGAGCAGGTTGATCTTTCATCTGAGAATGTTCTTGATGGAATTGCTATGAATATGAAGGTGTAGGCCATGGAAAATCATGGAAATGTTGTTGGAGTATTCTACATTTGTTTGTATGATGTTAAGTGCACTGATGCCAAAGGTAATAAACTTCCTCATGTTTGGGATTATATTCTAAATATATATTAGGATGTGGTAAGTTATTATCATTATAAATTTGTGTTATTTTAGGGATGAAGTGCATCAATGTATTATTGATGACATCAGCATTGTGTCAAAGTATACATAATTGTGTCATGGAAATAAGTGCATATGGGAGAAACTAAGTAATGAGGTATATTATCTATGGAGGAATAGAGCCCTATGTTTGTTTTTATGCTAATAATATTTGGTATGCTCAAAAACCTTAGGCCTAATGACCAACTATTTTTTAAAACTCACAATATGGCTCATATGCCCATCGTCTAAGTGGAGAATCAAGTTTTGGCATGGGTAAAACCTCACCAATTAAATCAATGTGATCAATGTATCTATGAGTAGGCTTCTAAGTAGGAGTTGTAGTTGTAAGAGATAGAATCAATGTAAGTCAAAGTAATGTAGCCAACATCTCTAGGGAAGGTTGCTCGAATGATCAAAAATATAGTAAAGTGGTAAGGTCTTATCATGTAATGATCCAGAAGCATACATCTAAGAGGCTCAGAGGTGACTAGAGTAGAGTGAGTAGAAGTTTATGGTTACTCCATCTTAGACCTATGAACATCAATGAAATAATAAATAATTTTAAGTGTAGTAAAAGGATAAGATACAATATCTACCAAGTGAATAATATGTACATGTAAAGTAGACTCATAAGAATGTTGTAAAGAAGATTGATAACAAAGAATTTTTACATCTTTGGCTTGAGCATAGCCAATTGAGAATGGGTCATCTATATCATATACATCATTATAATCAGGTGTATGAATATTTATTGGAGGGAATTAAAGATTCTATAAGTGGAGGAAGAATGCACGTGTGATGTTTTTATGCTTGACTATTAAGGCAAGAATTTTTTCAATCGATTTCGAGCGAGAACAAGGTCACAAAGAAGGAGGTAATCGAGACATAATTATAGGAGGGATATATGAGGTTTTTATCTTAACACTAATCTCATCAGGTTCATCATTTTCATAATCTAATAAGTTAGGTTGTATTTAACCCATAATTTTAGGATGTCCATTAGATCCACGATTATAATTGATGGGATATTTAAATCATTGATATTTGTGATAATGGATATAGGGAAGATATTTCAAAAACACCACAATCTTGAATTTTTTTAAAATTCTTAGTATTAGTGTCTCCTTCAATCTTATATATAACACTGTTATGGAGAAATTTGACACATTATCATGCAAAAGAAGTTGTAGTTCTCACGCGGTGTGTCCAAGCTCGACCAAGTAAAATATTATATGATAGAGGGAATATAAAAATCATGAATTTAACATGGAATGTGATGGGAGGTACTATGATTATAATCTAAACACAACTAAAGGTAGGCATTTGTCTTTTGATCATAGCCTTGGCATGTAATTTGGGTAGATTTAAGATTGCATTCAAAATATCCAAGAGTTTTAATGAAGTAAAGGGAGGCAACACAAGTACCAAATCCTTCATCTATCAAGGTATGTTTGACTTAGATATCACCCATTTGGACAATGATGAATATAGGAAGACCATCTACACAAAGTAATATTTTTTCAAGAATCATTAAATCAATAGGATATTTGAGTGAGAGAGAAGTATCTACACTTTCATCAACATGTATAGACATTTACTCACATTATTGAAGAAAACTATCCTCAGACCTAGACAAGGTAACTTCTTACCCCATGTGTGGAGGTCAAGGGATATTCACTTCAAATAAAAGTCACATTAAATGATTATGATGATAGGGGGAAGTCTTCATGGCTTCTAGGAAAGGAATTTGAGATGGGAGGTGAGAAATTTTTGTTATAGGATCCCATTCATCTTATCCAGTTATAACCATATCAGATAAAGGTGTATAATGTTGAAACAAGTCCATTGAAGGTGGATCTAAAGTGCACATAAATTAATGATGGTAGGAAGTATGTTATTTGGACTTGGTTGGTGTAGGTTGGCCAAATGGATCAAACCACATTGAAATGGTTAATGTCATTTACGGTGTAGTTAGGATAAGAATCAAGTTCCTTGAGGTGGTTGATGTTATGAGTGGAGATGTAGGCACATAAATAGATTGATTCATAGTATTAAAAGTAGCTAGTTTTGAGCAGGGAAAGGTTGACAGTATTGGATTAGTAGATTTTGTAGTAATGGAAAAAGAGTGAGAATCAAATTGTATCATTTTATTTGATACATTTTGGACAGATGGTAAGGGGAAAAAGTGTGTTGTATGTGTAGATGTAGTGATAGAGGTAATATTAGGAAGTGTTTTTATATGTTGAATATTCATGAAGTGAGATGGATAAGTATCTTGAACAGTGTAGAAAGTAGGAAAGCTATTATAATTAGAGTGTGGATAAGGATCAATATAGGATACTACATGATCATTTTGTTTATGTTGATTACATTTTCTTCATTGGTTAGAAAATTAGGGTCAATGTACTTTTCCATGACATTGGAGGTAGGACGTTTAGTAGTATTATATTCTTGTTTGGGAAGTGCATCTTATAGATAACAAGGTGAGCATTAGCTTAATTAAGAGCTTCATGTTTGACTTTGGAATCATGATATTAAGCCACCTTTTCATATGCTTGTTGAAGTTCCTGAGTTATAGTTACATGATCAAAATTGGAACCAAGGAGAAATTCAAGAGCAAAGTTCCTAACTTGCCTAAAGATTTCATGAGACTATTCCCAACTTGCATGATACACACAGAATTTATGTGGATCATACCAATGTTTGGTACAGTGAGTAAGGTTAAGTTCATTACTGAAGGTATAGGAATACATTTGTATATCTCTACCATGAAAATAGGTTTATGAACATTAACATTAATTACATATGATGAAGATGAGGGAGGTGGTTGGGAAGAACTTTCTGTGAAAGGTAGGGAAGGAGTTACCTTGTTGGGGCTATAGACACTCAATTCTCACCACTACCATGTCAAAATTACAAGTTTGAATGACTTCCCATAATAATGCAAAAACTAGACTAAATTCTTCAAAACACTCTAATTCATCTGCAAAAATCACGTGTAATTACTAAACCACATCAATGTCCCTAATTGGGGAATTATCTTGTATGCAATCATCACCTTCTTTTAATTTATTTCCAATCAAATTATGACCTGGTAGATTGATGTTTTCGACCAATATTGCATGACAACTAATTAAATTCAAATAATTTCAAAATGCCTAATCAAAATCACTTAACTAATTAAATCAAATTAAATTCTTAAGTGAAAAATCTATGTCAAATTAAATAATATCTAATTTTGGAAAATGAAATTTCAAAAATATTTGAAAAGGTGACAACATCATTCACAAAGTCAAAAATGCACAATATTTACATAAACGCAATAAAAATATAAAATGTTGAGCCATGCCTATTAATTAGTCTCTTATTCCAAAATATTAATTACAACATTAATGGCATTTGGTCTCCAAAGTTGAATCAATCTTGGACCACACATCTTGATCTTGAGATAGACAGTCGGTATCATTTCAATAAAATTATAAATACAAGGGCCTCCATGAAAAATTATCAAGCTTTATTGTATAAAGATATATGCCAAAATCATGCTAAAAGTGTCACCATTTCTTCATCTTGATTGATCAAAACTATTGGTGGACAAGGGGAGATGTCATTAGAATGAAAAAAGTGCATTGAGAAAGATTCTCACTTCATAGACTGAACTCAAGAATTTGTTAAACAATTATTAGATTGGGTCTTTAAGGAAGTAAAATGTCTTATTTGTCTTCTTTTATTGATTTCTTTGTTTAGTAATTATACCTCACCCTAGGGAGCATGCATGGAGTGTTGGTTCTTGAATTCATTTTAAATTACATCCACTAACATTGTATTAACTCTCTTTATGTTTCTTGTTCTACATAATGGCACGCCCGATGGAACACCACACCCCGTAAATACCTTTAAGGCCTCCTAAATCCTTTTAATGATGAAATTGGACCAAGTTTTGGCCTTGATTTATTTCATTTTTCAATTTTTATGTTCCCTAAATATCGATGGGATCATACTATGTGTCGGTGGGTTCATTCTCATGAACGTGAGATCGACCTACAGATATATGGTTTCACGTTCCCTATGTTTTTTTGAAAACAATGAGATGAAAATGGTGATATTACGCTACAAATGGTGGGATTGACCTGCATATTAATGAAGTTGACCTGCTAAATGATTATTTTGCTTCTTTTCTGCTCATTTCCATGCTTTTTGTGAAATTAATGAAATCACCCTTCTAAAGGACAAAATAATCCTAAATATCGGTGAAGTCGTTAGGCCATAAAAGTGCCCAGCTTTTGGAGGCTTGTTTAAGTCATCTGAACTCCATTTTTCATGTTTTTTTAAACCACATGTTTCCTCCTAAATTTTCATATTAAGCAATTATTTTTGCTTCTTGTTACAATGATTTTTCATAAAATGGAAATTAGTAAGTGATAATATGTTTTCAAAAAATGATGGTTTCATGACCAAAACAATGGATTCACTCTGCTAAACAATGGTTTTGCCTTGAAAATGATGGTTTTATGACCAAAATGGTGACATTGCATTTGTTTTCCCTTTATTTTTTGTGTTATCTGCTAAACAATGAACTCATCCTACAAAATGACAAAGTCATCCTACTAATAAATGAGGTCATTATGTAAACAATAGATTTTCCCTATTAATCAGTGAACTCATCCTACATATTAGTGAAGTTTCCAAGCCCTAGACTAGCCAACTTTTAGAGGCTTGTTTGGGGTCATTTGAACTCCATTTTTCATGATTTTTTTAAAACCACATGTTTTCTCCTAAATTTTTAGATTGTGTAATTATTTTGGTTTCATAGTCCATGTATTTTTATAAAATATAACATCCAAGAGTGTTAATTTGTTTGTCAACCTAACTTGTTTGCTATAGATTTCACTTGCCAAAGACCACATTTAAAACTCCTAACTTGTTGTTTACAGGTTTTGCTAGCTAGAGAATAGTTATTATTGATAAACAAAGCAAGTTTTATTGACATTTTGATTGGGAAATAAAATGAATTCACACTTCAATTTGGGATTTAAAAACTTGTTTAATTTCAAAGTTATTTACTTTATTGTAAAGTTTGCTTGATTATCTTATGGGAATCTTTTTGTGTGTATACTCTCCCCTTTTAGGTGACTTCAAAACATAAAATTTATTTTTTTTCTTTAGCCTAATTTTTCATTTGAATTAGTGGGGTGGATTTCATCACCTTCTTACAAGTCTTTAAGGGTGTGTTAACCTAGGAAGTGACATCCTAACATCATACTAAGCCCCACTTATTTGGTCGAGTATATAAATTGAGGAACATTACCATTTTGAAGACCTGACTTTATGCTTCCACAAAGTTATGTGAGAGACGTAACCTCAAGGAGTTATTTCCAATATCCAAGGTCAATGTATGGTACCTTTGAAAGGAGCAATATTGGAAATGAGGTTGAAATTATTCAATAACATATTTGCATCCATGTACTGTGAGGTATATAGGGACCATCTAGATAGCCTATCATAAAATAGTAATCAAACCCCAAATCTGGCAGCACTTCACTAAGACCCTTATGGCTAAAGTGGTTATAAAGGGACAAGACCCTATCATGAATGACTTGATCTTGGATTATTTCTTCGATACCGTTATGTTGCAGATCATTCATTGATGTAGGATTGAAAAGTAACAGCCCCTAAAGATCACCTCAATCATACAAAACTTGAGAGAGAAGGGGGTGTAAAAACCCTACCAATAATTATAATAATTTCTTTGATTAATACTTAAATTTTATAATCCTCTCTCAAGGCAAGTGTTTCAAAAGGTTTAATGAATATGATGCAAACCTACATCAGTTATTAAATCTCCTTGTAATGTTTGTGTGTTATTGCTTGATTGTCGAGTCAAAACTTAGTTCATACTCAAGACCAAATCAAACCAACCAATTCCAAGACCAAAAACATTTCATACACACATGATGAGGAATTACTATGCCAAAATACCAAGTCAAACCAAAGGGACATGTTAGAACTTGGTCTTATAAAATGTCTTTTCTTATTCAAACCATGCCATTAGGCTGTCAAAATGGAACCAAAATCCTTGTCCTTTGAATTCCAATTATCATTTTAAACCAAGTCAATTTTATTTTCAAAGTTAGAACTAAATGCCAACTCTTGTTTAAATTATGTCTTTATGCCATCCAATTCAAAAACTAATACCAATTTGAATGCCAACTTTTAATTCTAGTCTGAGCCAATTCCATGCCATATCAGGTTCATTTTGAATAACATACCAAATCAATTCCAAGCCAAATCTAGTTCATATTGAACCATATACCAATAAAGTCAAATCCAAGAAAGGTTCATCTTGAACTACATGTCAAATCATTACAATTATGATCTAGTTCATCTTGAACTATGTGTCAAACCAATCCAATTCCAATTTCATTCATCTTGAACCATGTACCAAACCATTCCATGCCATATCAGGTTCATTTTGAACCATGTGCCAAGTTAGTCAAAACCAAATTTGGTTCATCTTGAACCATATACCAAACCAATTCTATATCAAGCCAATCGAAGCCAAGTCAAGTTCATCTATACCAAACAAATCTAATTTCAATCAAGTTTGTCTTAAACCATCTTTTAATTCTGATCTATTTCATCTTGAACTACATGTTAAGCCTTTTCAATCTGATCAAGTTCATCTTGAACCAAGTTCTAAGTCTACTTCTAATTATGGTAACTTTGAACAAAAATAACTTCAAAGCCAAACCATTGAAGAATGCTAGTATATTTTTAAACCAATTGTAATTATTATAATTCCATCACATGTCAATTCAAACCACTTCTTGTTTTTTCATGCCATGCATACTTTCTTTCAATTGAATAATATCAGGGCATTCTATCCTTTTTGGGGCCATGCCAAGCCAAGCCAATTATCTTGGATCAATACCACCCTCTTTGGGCCAATTCTATCAAATACTAAGACCACCTTCCTTGGGATATTTATTTAGAGTAATACTACCTTCTTTGGGCCGATTTCAAAGACCAAGACTACCCTATTTGGGCTAATTTTTAGGCCAATGTTGCCCTCTTTGGGTCAATTTCCAAGACCAAGACCGCCCTCTTTGGGCCATTTCTACCAAGACCAAGACCACCCTCTTTGGGTTGATTCCATCCAAGACCAATCCCCTTGTATGTATCTTTGTTTGGGGGCATCCATTCTTCTATATTATGCCATGGTATTCGAAACCGATATGGATGACACCCTATTCAAACAATATAAGAATTCCATCATTTTATGACTCATAGCAGAGGAATCCAAACTACCACTAACTTTCCTCTATACTGATTATATACCCTAGTTTCAAAAGAGGAAATAGTAGTGTTGAAGAGACGACTTGTAAACCCACCCCAATATAACTACATCATCACTTCTCAAGTATAACAATATGGTCAACTCATTGTTAATCAGCTCGTGATTACTTTGACAACCTATCTAGATGTTACTTTATTTGATAATTTCCTGTTTACTTGTTTAATATCTAATTTGGTCATAAAGCCACAACAAAGCTAATTATTTCCCCTCCAAGAGCTATTATCTATTGAAGACCCAAGTGTTTCCAAGTTTGATAACTAATCGATCAGAATATGTCATTATCCCCTTCCCAACAATGATTATATATGTCCACTTCCAAATTAATGTCAAGACAATCAAACCATCTTGACATTTTTGTCGAATCATCCCTCCTTAACCAAACTCGAAACATTGTTGGTCCACCTATATTTGATGAACGAATTATATTTAATGAAGGACCCATCTTTGATGATCCTATATTGAAAGAGCTTATTATTATTGAGAAACATCCCATTATTCATCCATTGCCAAACATTCCCCATTTTAAAAATTTCCTCTATCTCAAAGCCTCCATTTATAAGCAAAAGGTGAACAAGGTACTTATGGAAAATGTAATTCAATGGGCCATTTTTGTAGCCACATTTACATCAAAAATAGGTTCCCCTTTAGATCCAACATTATTATCAGCATCAACATCTAAATCAGAATCAGGTTCTATTTTAGAGCCAACATCAGAATTGGGTTCCATTCTGGAATCAATATGAGATTTAACATCAGAAGTAAATCAACATCAATCTCAACATTGGATTTAGATCCCCTTAAGTCATAATCAGCTTTATAATCAAAATATATTAGTGGATATCACAACATTGGATATACACTTCTACCAAATGCACCTAAGTTTACATCAACTATAGAATCAGGGTACCTTAATAGATGTTATGACATCGGCTACAAGTTCCTTACAGATCAGATTCAAATCATTTGTGATCCTTATATGGTTTTTTAGGATTTTACTTAAACATCAACACAAGTTATTCTAATAGCCTTTATGAGTATTGTGTTGCCTTATACCCTTTCATTACCATGACATGACCCTTTACCATTATCCAGCGTCGCAATTATATTACCGTACCACCTCCCATGAACATCAATTGGGACTGATAGAATCACACATAGTTGAACTTATTCCATGATGACATCTCAATGGCATAATTTTTTGGGAACAAATACAATATCTAAGTAGAAAAATAATCTTGTAGTGAAACCTTAATTGAGGCGGTAAGGGACAATCAAAGTCTAAACTCAACATCTTTTAGTGAAACATTTTTTGAGGTGCTAGATGATAATTAGAATTCTTTAGTGAAACCTTGTTTAAGGCACTAAATGATAATCAAAATGAATTATCATCATTCCTTAATGAAACCCTATCCAAGGTGTTATTGGACAATCTAAATAAGAATAGTCAAGCAAACTTTATTGGTGAAAACCTCTTCGAGATGCTAATAGTTGAGCCAATTGGTTATGCATTATTTGATGAAGATATTATTGAAGTCAATATTGACCCCACCATATCTAAAATCATGTCGAATACATAAAAAAAAATGTGTGTGACTAAAAATCTAAATCTTCATTTATCCCTCAAACATTATACATTCCATTGTGATCATATCATTCATTCCACTCCTTTATTACATTACCAAATCAAACCATTTATCCAATACCTATACTTATTTACCAACACTCTCTTTTATAGAGGCTATGAATACACCTTGTTTAGATGTTTGGATGAAGTAGAATCAAAGGGCAACAAATATCAAAACAATAATGATGTAGTCCAAACCAGTAGTAGGTTCCTGACATAGCAACTCTTCAGACCAGGTATTGGTTAAAAACAACAAAGGGTCTACATTATGCATCTCATAATCCTTTATTGAGTTGAGATGTAAAAAAAAATCAATTAAAAATACGAAACAATCAAAAGAGAAAGAGAAATAATTTGTCCAATAGTGAAAACCATGCTTATGGTGCCTTGGGCAAGTACCATGATGAAAATCAAGTTTCTGGCATCAGGCATAAATAATTTGTTATCTACAAGTATCTTGACACTTTGTGGTAGCCCTACCTACATTATAGACCATTCCAGTTAATCCATATTATCAATTATAGTTAATTACCTTTATTATAATTTTACCCATTCACTCATATTCATCCAAGCCCATTTTATCATTAACCATTAGTATTTCCTATCTTGACCTTGTTATAGAAGTGGCAGATATATTGTAACCTATTTTGGGAGACCTTTTGGCATATTAACTACATGATAATTTGACAATAGGACACATTTAGTTCTCACGTGACATGGTCCTTGGAGACTCCTAGTCTCATCCCTCATTGTCATCCATTATTATCTTTCATTGTAGGTGGAACTACATTGACCTCAAGTCCATTTGTAATATGTAGGTATCACTAAATTTTTTATTTTAGATTGGTCACCTCTTTGCCACACTCTTGTCATTATGCGAGCAACCTAAGCCATGATCTTATCATTTTACAAGCTAACTCATTCTACATCTTGTAATCCTCCATTGAGTTGAGATGTTAAAAACCCCAAAACATTGAAAAGACCTACAAAAAATCCCAAAATTTATAAAATCAGGATATTTAACTTATAATTTCCATCTGAGATATAAGGCCCCAAAAATTTTGTGTGACAAAACCTATTATCTAGCTCGCTTCATTTCAGATCCACATTACTATTACCATGTCATTATCCTCTCATTTATAGGAGAACTACATTAGCTTGAGATCCACATAAATTATGTAGGCAATGATTGGATACATGGAACATCTCGAGTCAGCTCGATTAATCTCATTTTCCATTTTTGTTCCCTAACACTCTTTCCATTTTATGAGTAACCATTCTCTTACACTCTTGTCATTTTGTGAGTAATTAGTTACTTAAAACTCTCATTATTTTATGAGTATTCATTGCCTATTTATTCTCTATTATCATATACCTACTTATCATCACTTTTCTTTTATCTCATATCCTTAGGATATCTACATTTGGCATGAAGTCCACTGGACAATGTAGGCAACATTCACTTGATAGGGCATTTGTAGTTAGTTTGGCCACCCCTTCCTTATTCTTTTATTCCCCCTATCATCATAATCAATTGATTATCACCTTAGCCTATGGGCACATTATCCAAATTATATCACCTTATTCATTACACATGTAAAAATTACTGATAACTTCATTGGTTTTCTCTTTTATTGCATATTTATTTATATTGTTTATTTATTTATTCACATGTTTGTTTGTTTCCCTTTTTTATTGTCACCTTGACTTAGTTCACAATGTTGACAGGGCCATCATCATGGTGTTTCTTGTTATATAGTTGTACTTGAGTCTATCCATTGGCACATGCCAATATTCTCATCATGGTTTGTATCATTGGTGTGATGTTCTCATTTGTATATTGGATCAGGGTTTGATCCTTATACACAGTATGGATTGGTTTTCATGAAATTTATATCATGGTGCATACCATTTTGGTGTTATATCAAAAATCAAAATGTTGGAATTTTAATCAGAAATACTGTAACAACAACTCTCCTTGTCTACTATCCCCCAACCAATTCATCACATGTCTAGTCATCATTTCACCTATGAAAATTTACCCTATTGGGGCAAACCATTTAGACTGATCAAT
Source organism: Torreya grandis (assembly GCA_037957365.1). NCBI lineage: Eukaryota > Viridiplantae > Streptophyta > Pinopsida > Cupressales > Taxaceae > Torreya > Torreya grandis. The sequence goes on along the minus strand of JARHVA010000226.1, from coordinate 1,752,687 downwards.
GATCAAACCTACCCTATTGGGGCAACTCATTAAATCAAATGATCAAATCTGCCCTACTGAGGCACATTATTATAAATCAACTAAGACTACCATTTTTTATTTTATTTTGTGGGGGGCAGGTTATTCCCTCATGTATTCTTTCTTCTAATTACAAGCCCACAACTTTCACCCTATTTATGGAAAGTCAAAGTGTTCCACTTGTTTTAGGATGTATCCTTCCCACTTCCTATCATCTTAGGGCCAATTTATTTCTATTTTCCTTCACCATTGGAAATCAACAAATATCAACATTAGCTCATTTGGATTTATCTCATCCATGGGTTAATTCCCTTCTTATTCTTATTTATTTTGTCTCTATTTTAAAAGCCCGTGCTTGTCTTTCATCTCTGCCTACCTTATCAAGAGGGCATCGTGGGTCACTGATTATTTCTTTGACCAAGTTTTTTAACTTCTTCTTAACAACTTTTTCATTCTTTGAAAAGACATTATTGTGCCTAGTGTCTCATAATGCCTTATCAAACATGGTCAAAATATAGACACTCAATTCTCACCACTATTGTGTCAAAATTATAGGTTTAAATGACTTCCTACAATAATGCACAAACTAAACCAAAACCGTCAAAACACTAATTCTTTCAAACACATCATGTGAAATTGTTGAACCACATCAATATGTCCCTAATTAGGTAACTATTTTGTACACAATCATCACATTCTTATAATTCATTTCTAGTCAACTTATGACCTGACAAAATGATGTTTTTGACTTATAGTGCATGGAAAATAGTCAAATTCTAATAATTATAAAAGGCATAATTAGAATCACTCAATTAATTAAATCAAATTAAATGCTTAAGTGAAAAATCCATGTCAAATTAGTTAATATTCAATTTTTGAAAATGAATATTTAATAAATAGCTTAAAAGGTGACATCATCAACCATAAAGTCAAAAATGTAAAACATCAACATAAATGAAATAAAAACTAAAAATGTTGAGCCATGCCTATTAATTACTCCCTTCTTCCAAAATATTAATTACAACATTAATGGCATTTGGTCTTCAAATTTGAATCAATCTTGGACCATACATCTTGATCTTGATATGGATGGTCAGTATCATTTCAGGAAAATTATAAATACAAGGGCCTCCACTAACATTTCATTAACCCTCTTTGTCTTTATTGTTCTATATGTTGGAATATTGTCATTGATGTCAAAGGAACTATTGCCAGAAGTGAATGGAACTATTGCCGGAAGTGAACGGAAATGTCGATAGAAGTGAATGGAAATGTTGATGGAAGTGAACGGAATTTTTGCCGGAAGTGAATGGAATTGTCAATAGAATTGTCAACCTTGGCCGACCTATTGGGAGGAGTTGTGACCGTTCAAAAGGACATTTTCACTTGAAGAGTCATGACCTTAATTTGTGGCTTTCTGTGGGTTATAAATAAGTGCATAACGAATGGCAAAATTTATAGATTCAAAAGTTGAAGATATATAAAAGAAGAGGAGAATTTTTAAAGGTAATTTTTTGTGAGAATATTAAAAATAAAAAATCAACAAGTATAAGGAAGAGTATAGCATTGAAAACACTCAAGTGTGGATTGAATCTAAAGGAGATAAAGCAAGTGTTCTATCATTCGTTGTTTTGACAACAAATTTGAGATAGAAGAGTGATTTTTTCTGAGAAGGTTGGTGCCTTTGTTTTGAAGAGATTGGTGTCTCTTGTTGAGTTGGTGCTCGGTGAAAGGGGTTGGTGCTCCTAGAGGTTGGTGCCTACAAAATTGTTTTTGGGGTTGGTGCTCCAGTAGGTTGGTGCCTATGAATATTTATATTAAGAGAATTTCTTCATGGTTTTATCCTGAAAGGGTTTCCACACAAATCTGTGTCTATTTGCATTGTGTGGTTTTGCATTATATTCTTTGATTGCTTTAAATATATTAATTGCAGAGTAATTTGAGGTTTTGGATTTAAGATTAATAGTCGAAAGCAAAAAAATATCTTATATTGATTCACCCCCCCTCTCAGTATAAGCTTGTGCTTAACAATTGGTATCAGAGCCAGTTCCTTCAGTGTTAGCACAACTGCTAGAAGGTAGATCTTGGAAAGCACATATGGCAGGATCTCAAGTGCTAGATGGTTTCTCCACTAACAAGGCTCCTTTGTTTGATGGAACGAATTACACATTTTGGAGCATAATAATGAAGGCTTACTTGATGGCCCTAGGTTTCGATATTTAGCAAGCAATGGTAATAGGATACATAATGCCACAAATTGCACCAATAGATGCCACTAGAAAAAAGTCCAATGAGAATAATGTGAAAGCTATGAATGAAATCTTATGCAGGCTTTCAGAAAATGAGTTTGTTAAGGTTATGCATTGTGAATCTGCAAAAGAGATTTGGGATAAACTCAACACTATTTATGAAGGTGATAGTAAGGTTAGAAAAGCAAAACTCCAAACCCATCGGAGGTAGTTTGAAATTTTAAAAATGAAGAATGATGAAAACATTGTTGGGTATCTTCTTTGTGTCAATGAGATTGTTAATGTCATTCGAGGACTCAGAGAGAAAATTGAAGAATCTGTGATCACTTAGAAAGCCCTGAGATCCCTACCATTGAGATTTGAAGCAAAGGTCTCTGCCATTGAAGAAATGAAGGATTTATACACGATGAAAATGGATGATCTCCATGGAATTCCTATGGCCTACGAAATGAGAACCGAATCTGAGAGACAATCAAAGAAGGAAGTATCATTCAAGTTCTCAAATAAAGAGAAGATCAAAGAACTAGAATCAGGTGAAAATTCAAGTAGTGAAGAAGATGAAAATGAAGATTTATTCATTTGGAAGCTAAAGAAAGTATCAGGCAAATATAAAGGAAAGTTACCATTTAAATGCTTTAATTGTGGTAAAATTGGTCATTTTGTAGCCAAATGTTCAAATAAAAGAAATAGCAATGATGAGAAAAACAAATCAAAGTACAAAAAGGGATTTAAGCTTAACAAAGACAAGCAAAGATTTGAGAAACAAAAGAAAAGCCTATACTCCAAGAGGTATAGCAGCTCATCCAAAGAAAACAAAGAAAGTGATGTTGAGAGTAATAATGAAGAGATTTTGTTCATGGCTATAGAAGAAAATGCCACCACTAGCAAAGCTAATTTGGAGGAAGACGAAGACATGGAAGAAGAAGGTGAAGTGAACCTTGAAGAAGAACTTATTTATGTGTTGGAAGAAATAAAAGCATTTAAGAAGAATCAGAAACTAAAGTTACAACTCTGAAAATATGAAGAAGATTGAGACTTCAAAGCGAAGACATCACAAGTCTTTGAGGAATAAAACAAGGTAATTGTTGATCTAAAAGTCCAAATTGAAGAAGCAAAGAAAATTGAAGAAGATCTAACAGATCAGCTAAAGAAGAAAGGAGAAGATTGTGAAAGGTATGAATCTGAGATAGATGTTTTAAAAAGGGATCTAGAAAAGGCAAATTCTAAAATAGCAAGTGAATTGAAATCTGAGAAAAGCACTCAAGTTTTGATTCAGATTATAGAAATTCAAAGATCACCATCTAACAAGTCAGGCATTGGGTATGAGAAGGAAAAAGAGAAAGCTAAGAGCTATGCTGAAACTCTTAAGGAACCAGTGAAAAAGGAGACCAAGAAGGAAGAAGCCCAAAATACAAAAACCAGCTCTATCAACAAAGAAAGCAAAGGAGAATAAAACTTTAGAAGACCATTTGCTCCAAGATATTCAAATAAAACTAGATTTGGTAATTATTTTGATGGATATTGTTATTATTGCAATCATTTTGGTCATAAGAAATTAGATTGTAGAAAGAGAGCCAAGGATATTGAAGTTAGGAGCAGAAACAAAGGAACCTATGGAGCTTCGAATAGAAACTACAATTCATTTGCTCCCTTATCAAATTTTGATGAAGCTATAGTTTGTTACAAGTACGACAACTATGGACATATAACACGCTATTGTAGAAGTGTTTTTGAATTTATAACACAAGATCAAAAGTTCAAAGCTCCAGTGATAAATAAAAGAGAACCATCAAAGACCTAGAAGAAGAAGCAAGAAGAATCCATGATTGCTCAAACAACATTCCATGCTAGAGATGAAGGACAACAATGGTTCATTGATAGTGGATGTTCGAGACACATGATTGGAGATAAAAGCAAATTCATCTCATTAAAAAAGGTCAATGAAGGCATGATGAAATTTGGAGACAACACTACAACCAGAATAACAGGAAAAGGTACACTTAGTCTCGATAATGGAAAAAACAAAATAGAAAATGTGTTATATGTGGAAGGGTTAAAGCATAATCTTCTAAGTGTTAGCCAAATGTGTGATCAAGGACACACACTCAAGTTATTTTTTGAAGCTTGTGAGATCAGAAAAAGAGACGTGGGAGAAGTAATTGTAGATGCTCATAGAACCACAAACAACCTATACATGCTTGGAGAAATGAGAGGAGAGAAATGTTGTCTGAGTCAAGTTGAAGAGATTTGGATATGGCATAGAAGGTTAGGGCACATAAATTTTGATAATCTTGTGAAAATCAATAACAAAAAGGCTATGCAAGATATGCCCAAGATAATGAAATCTTCAAGCACTCTATGCAAGTAATGCCAACATGGGAAGCAAACTCAAAACAAGGTTTAGAACGAAGGAATATTCGACCACCAAACCACTAGAGCTGATTCATATAGATCTTTGTGGTCCTACCAGAACTGAAAGCATGCAAGGTGAGAGCTACTTTATGTTGCTCATTGATGATTATACTAGAATGACGTGGGTAGCCTTTCTAAAAGAAAAATCAGAAGCATTTGAAAAGTTTAAAGCTTTCAAAGCATTAGTAGAAAATGAAAAAGAGCTTAAAATAAAATGCCTAAGGTCAGATCGAGGAGGTGAGTTTATTTCAAATGAATTCATTGAGTTTTGTGAAGATCATGGAATTAAGAGACAATACTCAGCTGCAAGGACTCCACAACAAAATGGAGTGGTGGAAAGGAAAAATTGAACCATTCAAGAGATGGCTAGAACTATGTTGAATGAATCTAAGATATCAAATTGATTCTCAAGAGAAGAAATTAATAAAATAGTATATATCTTGAATAGAGGGCAAATTAGAGTTAATAATGACAAAACTCCTTACGAATTATAGAAAGGAAGACCAGCTTCGGTCAAACATTTCAAAGTGTTTGGAAGTAAATGTTTTATCAACAGGAATGAAGAAAACTTGGGAAAATTTGATTCAAGAGTTGATGAAGGAATTTTTCTTGGCTACTCCATCAAAAACAAATCTTATAGATGTTATAACAAAAGGCCAAAAACTATCATAGAAAGTGCTAGTGTTAAAATAGATGAGATCATGAATCAAAAGCCAAAATAACCTTAAGAAGAGCCTCTAGAAATACCCAATCTTGTAAAAAACAAGGGGAGGAAGAAAATGTAGAAAAATTGAGTGAATTTGAAGGGCAGGACACCAAAGCACAATCTCACTTTGTTTAGAAGCATCATGTTGAAAGTCAAATCATTGGCAACATTGATGCTGGGGTGCAAACCAGAAGAAGAATTGCCAATGGATTAGAATGTGATTGGCACTAAGTGGGTTTTTCGAAACAAATTGAATGAAAATGGCCAAGTCACTCAAAACAAAGCAAGAAGAGGAAGTTTACATAGAATAGCCAAAAGGATTCCTTTTATCAAAAAAAGAGGATTATGTGTGTAAGTTGAAGAAAGATTTATACGGATTGAAACAAGCTCCTAGAGCATGGTATGTTAGGCTTGATAAATACCTACAAGACCAAATATTTAAGAGAGGATATGTTGATAGTAATCTTTACATCAAAACTAAAGGAGATCACTAGTTAATTATTGTGGTGTATGTAGATGATATAATCTTTGGAGGAGACAATGAGGAAATGTCTAAGATATTTATAAAAGATATGCAAAATGAATTTGAGATGTCCATGTTAGATCAATGATTCAGAGTTTACTATATGTGACGGCATCTAGGCCAGATATCATGCAAGTAGTAGGTATGGTTGCATGATTTCAAGCAGCTCCAAAAGAAACACATGTGCAAGCCATGAAACGTATATTCAGATATTTAAAGATAACCTTGGATTATGGGTTGTGGTACCCAAGAGGTAAAGACTTCACATTGGTAGCGTACATGGATTCAGATTGGGTAGGTTTTGTAGATGATAGAAAAAGTACAAGTGGAGGAGCATTCTTTCTTGGAGATAGCTTAGTATCATGGTTGAGTAAGAAGCAGAATTATGTATCTCTATCCACAGCAGAAGCAGATTACATACCGGCAGTGCTATGTTGTACATAAGTTATATAGATGAAACAAACCTTGAAAGTTATCAAAGTAGAGTATAATCATCCAATCTCCATATTCTATGATAATACTAGTGTGATAAGTCTTTCAAAGAATCCAGTTATGCATTCCAAAACTAAGCATATCCCTATATAGTATCATTTCTTGAGAGAACAGGTAGCAGAACAACAAGTAAAATTGGAATATATTTCCACATCTGAACAGATGGCAGATATCTTCACTAAGCCACTTCCAAAGGAAACATTTGAGTACCTATGATAGAAGTTGGGAGTAATTTCCTTTGCCTCTTGCCACTGAAGGGAAGCATCAACTGAGGGGGAGCTAAGTACTAGCTCTTGGATAAACCCTTTGTCATTGATGTCAAAGGGGGAGAATTATAGAAAGAGGATGTCATAAAAAGGAGGAGCTACAGCAAAGAAGGATTCAGATAGAAGAGACAGTGCAACAAGGGGGAGTAGTTTTAGTAGCAGTTTCAGTATGTGGTTGCCATCAATGACAAAGGGAGAGATTATTGGAATATTGTCATTGATGTCAAAGGAACTATTGTTGGAAGTGAACGGAACTATTGCTGGAAGTGAATGTAAATGTTGATAGAAGTGAACAGAAATGTCGACAAAAGTGAATGAAATTGTTGCAAAAAGTGAACGGAATTATCGATGGAAATATCAATGGAATTGTCAACCTTAGCCGACCTATTAGGAGGAGTTGTGATCATTCAAAAGGACCTTTTCACTTGAAGAGTCACAACCTTAATTTTTGGCTTTCCGTGGGTTATAAATAAGTGCATAACAAATGGCAAAATTTGTAGATTCGAAAGTTGAAGATATATAAAAGAAGAGCAGAATTTTTAAAGGCAAATTTTTGTGAGAATATTAAAAAGAAAAAATCAGCAAGTATAAGGAAGAGTATAGCAGTGAAAACACTCAAGTGTAGATCGAGTATAAAGGAGATAAAACAAGTGTTTTATTATCCATTATTTTGACAAAAAAATTGAGATAGAAGAGTAATTTTTTCTGAGAAGGTTGGTGCTTTCATTTTCAAGAGATTGGTGTCTCTTGCTGAGTTGGTGCTCGGTGAAAGGGGTTGGTGCTCCTATAGGTTGGTGCCTACAAAATTGTTTTTGGGGTTGGTGCTCCAGTAGGTTGGTGCCTACGAATATTTATATTAAGAGAATTTCTCCATGGTTTTCTCCTGAAAGGGTTTCCACGCAAATCTGTGTCTATTTGCATTATGTGGTTTTGCATTGTATTCTTTGATTGCTTTGAATATTAATTGTGGAGTAATTTGAGGTTTTGGATTTAAGATTAATAGTCTAAAGCAAAAAAATATCTTATACTAATTCACCCCCCCTCTCAGTATAAGCTTGTGCTTAACACTATAGGGGCCACCGAGAAGAATAACATGAATGGCATGTATATAATCATAAGTGTCTATAGCACAGTCATTTGTAACATGTTTATTTTTATATCTCATAAGCATACGGGTTAGTGTCAAAGGTTGGAAAGTCTCAAATTGTCTTATGAGGAAGTTTTGATGTTTATCTTGATCAAGGGCTTGTTCCAAATATTTTGGACAGAGATTCTTAATAGTATATTTTAAATTGGGATGAAGAGCATTAGTGAATAAGTGGAAGAGATTATCTTTCATCATGTTGTGTTCAGCTTTGTTAGATAAGGTTTTACATCTTTTAATGAAAAATCGAGTAGTTTAAGATTCTAGTTGTTTTACAATTAATAAAATGGGCTAAACTATTTTTAGGTAGATCATTGGTTTGAAATTCCTAAACCAATGCATTGAGTAAGTCTTTTAACTAGAGATAGTGTTAGACTTAAATTGATTATACCAATATAAAGCATCGCCTAAAAATATTTTCAAATGAACTTTGGTGGAGCAAAGTTATTTAGATTAATTCAATCTTTATAAAGATTACCAAAAGCTTTTGAATGTAGAGAAGGATTTGTAGATCCATTATAAGTGATAGGATTAATACCTCCTATGTCTATGTTTGGTTTGTTTTGAATATGTTAGATAACCTTATTGAGAAGGGGGTTGATGAATGAGATTACCTTGTGCATATTGAAAGGGGGATGGGGGGAATTTGGATTTTGCACTCCCTATTGAGGTTATCAAGGATGAATTTGTTACTACAAGAGTTGATTTTGTATTTGCATCATTTGGTTGGTATTATTAGTTCAAAAAATATCCATTTGATTCATGGCTTGTAATAAGATTTGATTAACATTTAGAGTTTGTTAACTAGTAAAAATGTTCTGACATGCACTAGTGGTAACATTAGCATGAGAAGTTATATGAGCACTTTGAGTAGGCCCACTAGAAGAAAGACCTATCATAGTAGTGGTTATACCTAACATAGTGGAAGAGGAAGAAAGAGAAGAAGTCATGTACTTACCCCAAATCCTATCAAAATATCATGTGTAGGTGATGGGGGAACTCTTATGTGGGGTCCCATCGGGAGGTTATAAATAACCATAGGATCCTTACCTCTATGTTGAAGGTTTTCATTGATGAAAAATATCATTTCAACAATGTATTCAATATTGTTGAGGTATGTTCATGTTGTTGGTATTGTGGCATTGATGTTGTCATTGATGTCAAAGTCTGTTAGGAACCCATGTGACCCCTTCTCTTTACTTTGTTAGTATATTAGTTGTTATGGACACATATGCTTTGTAACTCATCCCATGAGCATTTTGTTTTATCCCACATTCATGGTAAGTAATAGTTTATTATATTAGACTTAGTATATAAGTAAGTGTTGAGGCAAATGAAGGCATCCACGAATTTATTGTATTGAGCTTGCTCAAAGGAGGTTACCCCCTCGAAGTGGCTTACGATCAATATAATCCTTTCAGTGTTTCTACTAATTTTATAATTATGTTATTTCATGCATTTTCATTAATTTGTTGTAGGAGGATCCTTTCATTTGGTATCAAAGCGCTTTCTAGGGCCAAATTTTTTTTCCTTATGAAAGTCTTAACTTTGTTTTGTTGTATAATTTTTTTAAATAATTCTTTAGAAATAACTCTATTCTGCTACATAATTTATTTAAGTATTTTCTTATGACATAATAATCTATTTCAGATCAGGGTAAAAATTTGACTGCATAACTGTGGGAAGTGCTTGGGTGAAAGCCCTAAACTCATTAGGAGGAGTACCATAGGAACCCCAAAGTAACTAGCTCATTGAGAGGCCTGCCAGCAAAACAGGCAATGGCCCCTTCCCAATTGAGTAGTTCCCATCTATGAGGAAAACCAAGAGCTATCACTTAGAAGTAAATCTATGGATAAAAAATTTAGAGAGTGATACTCGCTTAGACAACATTGGTGGCGAGAGTGATCTCATTAAACTCTTAGGCAGCCATTGAAACTTGGAGCCCATATCTATCAGTTCAGCATATTGCCAACAAAGTATCAAAAAACTATAGTATCAATTCTTCAACAAAGTATCAAAATATTTTCCATACTAGTTTTAACATATTACCAACAGAGTATCAGAAACTTGCCATATTAGATTTGCAAACTTATCATATCAGTTTCAACATATTCCCAATCGACTATCAAAAAATATTTAAAAAAATCATTTTTTTACAATATCTCTCCATCTGTAACCCCGTTGATATTTAAACATTATCTAGACACCTGAAATTCCATTATCTACATTTTCTTCCTTGAGGTCCCATATCTTGATTCCACTCCTAATTCCCATAAATCTCAATTTTCTCTTTTTTGGGGTTTTGCCATAGCTTCTATTGTTGTTCGTTTGTCTCAAACAAAATCCATAATGTTCATCTCCCTATTTTGATCTTTTGTCCCTCTCTGATAAATTATCCAATTTTTCTATTTTCCCTCCTGAAATTACCCTCACCTTCGTCAATCCTACTCTCACTCTACAAAAAAAATTAGTAAAATTCCCTTTACTCCTAATTTTGCCCAAATTAAATACTTCCCTTACTAAACGTGTCTTAACTCTAGTCATCCTACCCATTCTAAAAAAAATCTCTTATTTTAGTCATGGTAGTGACCCAAATAGGAGCAAAAAACATGGAAGATGAAATTGTCGCCCTTAAGACCCACATCAAAGATCTTGATGAAAAAATTCTTGACCTCGATCTTCAACATACCACCCTAAACAACAAACGACATATAGAGTCCTCTTTAGACACAAGGTTTACTTCTTTCGATGATTTTCATGGGTTGAAGCTTAATTTCCCTTGATTAAATGGTGTAGATATGATTGGATGGATCTATCAAGCAGAACAATATTTTAGTATGCATAATAATTTTGATGCCAACAAAGTCCCACTTGCATCCTTTCAATTGGAACATGAATCCCTTTAATGGTATCGTTGGTATACCAAGGCTCATGATAGGCCCAGATGGACTAACTTTTGCACCCTCATTTTGTAACAGTTTGGCCCTAGTGCTTTTGATAACTTCGCTGGATCACTCAATAAACTTTGCCAAACAGGAACTGTGAGAGAATATCAAACATAATTTAGAAAATTGGCCAATCACATAGAGGGATTGTCTAATGAATTCTTCAATAATTGCTTTGTCAGTGGACTAAAAGATGCAATTCAATTAGAGGTCAAAGTGTTCTAGCCCAATATAATGATAGAAGACCTAAGGTTGGCTAAGTTAGCAAAGGATAAGATCAAAACTCAACAAAAATTCAAATCTCATTTTGCTCCATTCAGAAATACAATTCCATAATGATCTCAAACAATATCAACTCCCAGAACCACTCCTATCAAGCATTTGACTGAAGCAGAGATGCGAGCCTGTAGAGAAAAAGGATTATGTTATAATTGTGATGATAAATTAACTCAGGGACATCGATGTGTAGAGAAAAATCTCTACCTACTAGATATGGATTCTTCACCTAAAACTAAAGTTTTCAAAGATTATCAAGAGATAATAGATGATCTATAAGAATAACCACTGATTGTGGAACTTACTTCTCATGAAGACCACCCAAAGATCTCTCTTCATGCCTTAGCAAGAGTCACCACTCCACAAACCATGTGAGTCAAGGGTTACTTCAAGAAGCTCCCTCTCACAATACTCATTGATTCGAGTAGCACTCATAACTTCAGTGACCCTCATATTTCCAAACAAACTTATTATTTTATCCATCCTTGCTCTAACTTTGAAGTCATGATTGCCAATAAGGGTACATTACCTTGCAAAGGGAGGTGTCACAATGTGTGTATCTTTATTGGAGATTATACCTTGTACTATGACATTTTTGCCTTACCCTTAGGTAGATGTGATGTTATTTCGAGGCCTAATGATTATGCACACTTGGACCCATCTCATGGGATTTTGTTGAGCTTTAGATGTAGTTTTTACACAATGGGCAAAAACACACATTGAAAGGCTTACAACCAGGGTCTCTCAACATCATTAGTTCACATCACATAGAAAAGCTTTTTAAGAAGAATTTACACAATGTCATTTCCCAGATCCATTCCATTCAAATGCAACCATCATCAGTCTCCATTCCTCCTTATGATCTACAAACCATTTTGTAAAGGTATACATGTGTTTTTTCCAAACTAGTGGGATTATCACCTTCACGGCTAGAGGACCATCGTATTTATATCCTTCTTAGAAGCATTCCTCCCAACATCAAGCCCTACCACTACCCATTTTAGCAAAAGCCCAAGATTAAGATTTTAATTTGAGACCTACTAAAGCAAGGCATTATTCACCCTAATACCAACCCATATTCTTCCCCAGTTCTCCTTGTTTAAAAAAAAGATGGGTCATATCACCTCTGCATTGACTTATATGCACTTAATCACATCACAATCAAGGATAAGTTATTGATCCCTTGATGAGCTTCATAGCACTCATTTTTTCTCCAAGTTGAATCTCTGCTCTAGATATCACCAGATCTGGCTTCATGAGGATGATATCTAGAAGACAGGTTTTGCACACATGATGGCCACTATGAGTTTTTTTTAATGCCCTCTGGGCTCACTAATTATCCTTCAACATTCTAGGCATTTTTGAATAAAATATTCCAAACCTACCTATGGAAATTAATTATGGTCTTCTTTGATGATATCCTCATCTATAGTAAAACATGGTCTGAGCATCTCCAACATTTGGAGCTCACACTATAACTTCTCTCTAATCATCATCTTGGTGCAAAATAGTCCAAATGTGATTTTGGTCAGAATGTAGTGGGGTGTCTCAGACATATTATTTCATCCCAAGGGGTTTGGGTAGATCTCCAAAAAATAACTACCATGACAAATTGGCCTCATCCTCAAACACTCAAGAGCTTTCATGGTTTTTTGGGGTTGATAGGATACTATCGTAAGTTTTTAAAGGATTATGAAAAGATTGTAGCTTCACTGATAGATATGTTTAAAAATGATGCTTCTACATGGACATAAGTTACTAAGTGTGCATTTGAAGAATTGAAACAAGTTATGTGTACCACACATGTTCTAGTTATCTTGAATTTTGCCAAGGCCTTCACTATCGAGAGAGATTCTTGTGACAATGGCCTTGGTGTTGTTCTCCTCCAAGAAGAACATACTATTGCGTTCACTAATGAAATCCTTTATGGCAATAATTTATTACTCTCTACTTATGAGAAGGAAATGATGGCTATTTTGCATGTAGTACAAAAGTGGCAATCATACCTACTGGGGAATCATTTTTGCATAAAAATTGATCACTAGAGTTTCAAATATTTCCTAAAACAATGGGTCTCCACCCCATCACAATAAAAATGGCTAAATAAACTCATGGGTTATGATTACGAGATCACTTATAAGAAGGGTAAGGACAATATTGTGGTTGATGCTCTATTTTGCATATTTACAGACCAAGCTTCCCTCTCAATTATTTCCATGCCTATTCCAAATTGGTTGGACATTGTATAGTAGGGGTATGTCAATGACTCCTCATTATCTCAAATCATTCAATATTTTGCCACTAACCCCTCTACAATACCACATTATTCTTGGGATGTTGCTTCTCTATGATACAAAGCTCATCTGGTGCTTCCTCATAGCACAGATCTTCAGCAAGCTATATTCTATGAACTCCATGCTTCATATATAAAGCACTCAAGGTTTCTAAAAAATTATGAGCGATCATGATGTAACTTCTTTTGGAAGGGAATGAAAAAGGTAATTCAACCAGACGGTGGCTAAATGTGATACCTACCAATGTAATAAGGGTGAAACAACACTCTCCCTAGGTTGATCGAACCTTGCCTGTCCCTATCAGGATTTGGACAAATATTTCTATGGATTTCATTAAAGGGCTCCCTAAATTTAGAGGGAAAATAGTGATCTTAGTTTTGGTTGATTGCCTCTCCAAATATAGTCATTTTTTTGCCTTCAGCCATCCCTATACTGTCTCTATATTTGTAAAAATTTTCTTGGACTAGATTTTTTGACTTCATGGCATTCCTTATTCTATTGTCTTAGATCATGATGCAACCTTCACCAGCCATTTTTGGACAAAATTATTTTGACCCACTGGCACCCAATTGAAGATGAGTTCTGGGTATCATCCACGAATGAATGACCAGACTAAAATTATCAACAAATTCTTGGAAACTTTCCTTTATTGCTTCACCTTAGAACAACAACATTAGTGGGCAAAGTGGCTCCCTCTTACCGAATGGTGGTACAATACCTCCTACCACACTTCAACTAAAATGACTCTATATGAAGCAATTTATGGTCAAGCACAACTAGTGCTCCTTCCATACACCCTCAATAGTTCACTAGTTCAAGTGATCGACATGCTTCTCTGAACCTAGGATCATATCCTCAGCACCCTACGAGATAATCTTCATATGGCACAAAATAAAATGAAACAACAGGTTGATCGACACTATTTTGAGTACACCTTTCAAGTAGGTGATATGATTTTTCTTCGCTTGCAGCCACATAAGCAATTATCCCTAAAATTTAAAGGGCATCATAAGCTAGCTCCCAAGTTCTATGGGCCATATAAGGTTCTCCAAAAGATTGTGTTAGTTGTTTATAAGTTAGATCTCCCACCTTCTTCTGAAGTTCATCCAATATTTCATGTCTCTTGTCTGAAAAAAGTTATTGGCACAAACATCAAAGTGTAGACTATTTTACCCAAACTTGATAAAGAAGGATCCATCCTTCTTAAGCTAGAGGCAATCTTGGACAGGCACACATGCAAACTTCGCTCCTGCTCATCATAGAGGTATTAATTCAGTGGCATGGAATACAACCAAAGGATGCAACATAAGAACCACTCTTTTAAATTCAGCACCAACTCCCACATTTGAAGCTTTGAGGAATTTTTTTTTTGGAGGGGATGTTAGGAACCCGTGTGCCCCCTTATCTTTACTTTGTTAGTATATTAGTTGATATGGATGCATATGATTTTTAAGTCATCTCATGAGCATTTTGTTTTATCCCACATTTATGGGAAGTATTAGTTGCTTAGATTAGACTTACTATATAAGTGTTGAGGCCAATGAAGGTATCCATGAGTTTATTGTATTGAGCTTGCTCAAAGGAGGTTACCCCCTCAAAGTGCCCTACAATAAATATAATCCTTTCAATACTTATGCTAATTTTATAATTTTGTTATTTCATCCATTTTTATTAATTTATTGTAGGAGGATCCTCTCAAAGTCAAGATGTAGGTCATTAATGTCAAAGTCAAAGTTGATGTCATGCATGGGGAAGTGGTATGTGACAAGGAGTCTTATGACAAGAGAGAATTTTAAGGCAACTTGTTGTCTCTTTGTTGAGAGAGAATTTTAAGGAAACTTGGTAAATTTTCTAAGGTTCATGACATATTTCAAGATCAAGATATAAGGTAAACATATTGTTGAGTACTAGGTGTCCTGAGAAGCCTAGTCTAGCCCTATGAGAAGATGTATGCATAAAGAATAGTAAATATTGGTGAATTGTAATAATATAGGCATGAGAGAGAGTATAAAGTTTTGTAAGCATGTGAAAGAGGAAAAGTAGCCTTCGGTAGAATTCCAAGGTCAATTTTGAGGCTTAGTCCTTGCATGAAGAGACCTCATGAGAAGGCATAGGTCTAGTAGTATGTTGAGGTGAGCAGTCTAAGGCTTTTGAGAAGAATATTGGAAATGTGTGAGTATGGTATGATTTCATATGATATGATAATGATGTGTTGAGATTAGTACAAGAGGTTTCAAGGTATGTTCACGATCTAAGTATGGCCTACAGGTTTAAGCCCAGTATGCAAATAAACTTAGTGTGGCCTAATGAGGGGTCAAGATCATTTTAAAAGGTGCCAAAGCTCATGATATAATTTTTAGAGGTGAGATAGGTTGTGTCAAGTATTTTGACCAAGTCTGAGGTCATAGATTGAAGGAGAAAGCATTTTGGTTTTGAGGTCTTTTATGTGCACAAAATGAGGTATAGTAGACCCAAAAAGAAACTTATTATGCTCGTTGGCATGTGCAAGCTTTGCATGAGATCTTAATAAGTTTATAGAAGTTATGAAAAATTCCTAGCCAAAATTTCATGGAATTGGTTTTGACGTTGTGGGGTAATCCTTTATGAATGATTGCTAAGAATGGAAGGCAGTTTAAACCCTTCTAAAACCCTCATAATGACCCAATAGGAAAGATCTCATTGTAAATGGATTAGAATGGATTGGATGACAATATTATTATAATTTAATCATGTAGAGTACTCTCCCAAGATTCTCCAAGTGTCATTGGTTTATGATAAGAGTGAATGGAAACTACAGGAAACCCCTTATTTCTTAGATTTTTGATGCAGTAGGTAGGTTTGACCATGTCAAAACATGAAAGTTATTGAAGGTTGAAGATTTATACCTATATATTATTACCATAGTGGTTTTTTAGTAGTTTTATGACCTTAAATATGATAAACCCATCATGAAAGTTGACATATTACTAAATAGGTGTAATGAGGAAGATAGTGAGAAAACCATGTATAAGTGAGAATGAGATTAGGGATGTGTTGCAGTGGATTAGGGATGGATAAAAATAAATGGGGTCATTATTAAATCCCTATATCACTACTCTCCATTGAATATAAGATTCAATTATTCTCATATATAATCAGAAAGTTACTCTAAAAGTGACCTGTCTAACATAGTGACATCTGTGCGGGGTGAAGACATGAGATTGGTCTATAAAACCAGTATTGATATTGAACCATGTAATATATATATTTAAATATGGTATAGGTATTATTAAGTATCATATAAACCCATTATAATTTCATAAAATTGTTCACATAGGTGTTATAAGTCTTGGTCTTCATGACTGTGTTTTTGGAGCTACAAGTAGTTTTGTGTATGAGTGAGAATGATGTTCCTGAGTCATTATGCATAGAGTTCAAGAATCCAATGCACATGAATTTATTATAGAGTTATAATATGTTAATTTTAATGTATTTTTTAAATTATAAATTCCTATGAAGGTGTGAAAATTTAGAGGTTCTTAACTGGGTTCTCGAGGCTTGTTTGCAATTCTAAGTAAGCATATGGAAATGATTAGTTTGAGGTCTTTTGCCCTGTTTGGTTAATTATAATGAACATGATGATTAACCTTAGGTAATTTATGTTCTATTAACTTTATTTATTTATCATTTTATGTGTTAAATTTGAGTGCATACTTCAGATACTCAAGGTAGATTTTGTGGTAGTGTGTAAGCCTAATTGCGAGTAGACCTAATGGTGTGGTTCAAGGAGTAAAATGAGATAAATGGTGTTGAGGACATAATTTTAGATTATAATGGGTATAATTTAATAATTTATGAAGTTTTTCATCCATTTTTGGAGGCTCAAGTTATTTCAAGGTGGCCAAAGTGAAACGTGTGCTTTGAGAAGGCCTAATTCCATTAGGCCTCTAGTAGGCCTAATGGTGGTTTTGGTCCTTATGGGTAATGAAGAACCTACGAAATGGTTGTTTAACTCATGTAAAATGTTTTATGATTAATTCCAAGGGTGATCCAAGTATTTTTAGGTTTACGTCTGACCAAGGTGGGTAAGAGCAAGAGTCAAGTATAAAAATGTCTAATAGGCTTAATTTGACTAGTGAGAATATTGAGGGAATGAACAAATGATATAGAGATTTGGAAAATAGGTAGAGGGTTTTAATACCATAAAATATGTGTAATAAAAATTTCATGAACATATAAAAATGTTTTTCTATATATGATGATCAAGGTCATATGAAGAGGTCTAATAGGTGAGGGCTAGTTGAGAGAAGAGGTCTAATAGGTTGTTTCAGAGAGATTGAAGAGTGTGAAGAGAAAAAGGAAGTAATAATCATCATTTGGGTAATAAATAGGTGTTAAAAGGTGATATGATATTATAGGTAGCTTATTTGATGTTGATTTACCTAGGGGGTTAGTGTCTCCTTGCAAGTCGGTGCTTGTTAAAGGACCAGTTGAGTTGGTGCTAACCAGTAAGGGGTTGATGCTCCTTGTGGGGTTGGTGCGTCACTAAATATTGATTAATTTATTATAGTACTATAGTAAAATCTATGTTTTCATACATTTTATACTCTAAGAGGTTTTCCCACATATCTCCTGTGTTTTAATGTTTTATGCTTTTGTAGATGTTTGTTTATGCATTGATTAATGTATATGAATGAATGCTTCATGGATGATAAGTGAAATTAGATGAATATTTTAAGGACACTAATTCACCCACCTCATTTCATTATCTATTCTTCCAGAATTTGGTATCTGATCAGGTCCTTGGAAGGAGGCCTAATATCCTAAAGGAGGTCCAAAAGTAAGTGAATATGGCTAGTCAAGCACCAAGTGGTTTTTATACAAGCAAGGATCCATTGTTTAATAGATATAATTATGATTTTTAGAGTATCAAGATGAGAACATATTTTATGTATCAAGGTCATGATGTTTGACAATAATTTTTAGATTGATATACTACACCCCCCATTCCTCCTACAGATGTAGCAGGTAAGAAGGCTAGTGACAATAATTCTCAATCAATGAATGGTATTATGTGTGGCCTATCAGAGACAAAACATATGAAGGTTATACAATAAATGTCTGCTAAATAAATGTGGGATGAGTTAAAGACTATCAATGAGGGAGATTCCAAGGTCAAGTTGGCTAAGTTACAAACCCATATAAGAAATTTTGAAAGCCTAAGGATGAATGAAGATGAGACCATTGTAGCCTACTTATTAAGGGTTGTTGAAGTGGTCAACATCATAAGAGGCCTAGGTGAATAATTGAAAGAGTATTATTGTTCAAAAGGTTTTGATATCTCTAACTCCCAAGTTTGATTTTGAAGTGTTTGTTGTTGAAGAGATGTAAGATCTAGATGAACTAGAGATGGATGGACTTCATGGCACCCTAATAGCCTATGAGATGAAGACAAGTAAAAGAAGACCTGTAAAAAAGGAAGTTTCATTCAAGGTAGAAAATAATTAAAAATAAAATTAGGCACAAGGTTAGAAAGGTAAAGATGATGATTTTGATATTGATGATGATGAGTTGATAGTTATGTTTGCAACAAAATTGAAAACAGGTTCAGGAAAATACAAGGGTAAGTTGCCCTTGAAGTGATTTCATTATGGAGAGATTAGACACTTTGCTAATGAGTGACCTTGTAAGCATAAAGAAAAGGATGATGAAGATAATGATGATAATAAGAAGTCCTATAGGTCTGATAAGAGCAAGAAAAGCTTCAAAAAGTATGATGACAAGAAGAAGTTCTTGAAGAACAAAAGAAGCTTTTACACCAAGGAAGACTGCAACTCATCTGATGAGAGTGAGAAGTGATTCTGAGAGTGACCATGAAGGTGATGTTCCTAATTTCAATGAATTTATCTTCATGGTTGAGGAAGAAAGATGCTCAAATCAAGAAGAGTCCATGTGGTTTGGAGGTGTTGTTGGTGATTCATATAAAGAAGAAGATGAGGTGGACTTTGAAGCTGAATTGATGAATACTCTAGAAGAAATTAAGATGATGAAGAAGAATAATAGGGTGATGAGGTCTCTTGGTAAATACTATGATGATCAAATTAACTTGTTTGAAGTTAGGTTGAGTAACAACTCCAAGGAATAAGAGGAAATAGTCAAATAGGTGGAGACTCAATTTCAGATTGTGACTGTAAGCCTAGAGGCTAAAGAAGAAGAATATGCAATTTATGTAACTAAAGTGGATTGCTTGAGATCTGAGTTATATCAAGCATCAAGTAAGGTAAAATCCTTTATGAAGTTTGATAAGAGTACCAATGATCTAGATAGCATCCTGAGTAGTCAAAATACTATTAATGACAAAACAGGTCTTGGTTTCAATGGAGACCAAATGAAGAATACTAATATGATCAATAAATTCAATGATCAATCAAGAAATGATGGTGTTCAAAGAATGAAGACTAATCCTACCAGACAACCTAATGTTATAAGGTATGTTAATCCTTTCAATGGTTATTATTATTCATGAATCAATTTAGTCATAGAGTAAGGCATTGTAAAAGGCCCTTCAAGAATGAATATGCTTGGAACTATGAGGAGAGTCATCAGTCAAGAGGTATGGGTCATGGTGTGTTTCCATAAAAAGGAATAGTGTGTTTCAACTGTTAAAAGGTTGGTCATATTGCAAAGTTCTGTAAGTATGGATTCTCAAGTCAAAACAAGAAAGTTGAGGATCCTAGAGTGCAAGAAAGAAGACAAGATAGTGAATGGAAACCAAAGATAGCTAAGGTGAATGATGACTAATTTGCAAGTCCAAGTGGACTATTTTCCATGGTGGAGCATAGTTCAGATGCAAATGAGTTCCAATAATTCTCCCTATCAGCTCAAATTATGGATGAAGGAGTCAAGATAAATAAACCAAGTTAGAATGTTGATCAAACGAGATTGAAGAGGTCAAGCCAAAAGGGATATTCAAGACTAAGAGGATCATGAAGAAAGTTTAGTATAGTAAGAACATGAAGATTTTGGAATATCATAAGTTTATGTTGTTTTAGTACCCAAGAGAGAGGTGACTCCATTAGGCTTCATGGAGGCACTCAGCTAGTGAGCAGAAGCATGAAGGATGCTTGGTCTTAGGGGGAGTTTTGTGTTCTTTATTGATGTTTAGATCAAAGGTTCTATCAATAGTATAATTGGAGGTGTGATTACAAGATATGGGTTACACGTAACTTGTATGATAACTTGATCAAACAAAGTCACATTCAAGATAGTACCTGAATATCTCGTGGAGATAAGGGGACCTTGGATACGTACATCTATGAGTTGAGTTCCTATTTAGTTAATCAAAATAATATTGATATTATTTATGGAAGAAAACATGTTTCAATTCCAAGGATCAAATGGTATTTTTCAAGAGATGACCCTTTGTCATTAATGTCAAAGGGGGAGAATGTTTCAGTTTGGGAGAAATGTCAGTTTGAAGAAGATTTGGCTTGGGGATATGTGAATGATCAATTTAGTTTTAAGTGTTTATCATAAATGACAAAGGGGGATATTTTTTAGGTATGTTACTATTTTTGGTATTATGTAATTAATGGTTTCATTGGTGTCAAAGTCAAGATGGAGGTCATTAATGTCAAAGTCAAAGTTGATGTCATGCATGGTGAAGTGGTATGTGACAAGAAGTCTTATGACAAGATAAAATTTGAAGGAAACCTATTGTCTCTTTATTGAAAGATAATTTTAAGGCAACCTAGTAACTTTTTTAAGGTTGATGACATCTTTCATGATCAAGATACAAGGTAAGCATATCGTTGAGTACTAGGTGTCTTGAGAAGCCTAGTCTAGCCCTGTGAGAATATGTATGCATGAAGCATAGTAAATCTTGGTTAATTGTGATATTACATGCATGAGAGAGTGTATAAATTCATGTAATCATGATAAATATTCAAAACAACCTTCATTACAGTTTTAAGGTCAGTTTTGAGGCTTAGTCCTTGCATGAAGAGACCTAGTGAGAAGGTATAGTTCTAGTAGCATGTTGAGGTGAGCAATCTAAGGCTTATGAAAAGAATATTTTTAGTGTGTGATAATGGAATGAGTTCATATTACATGATAATGAGGTGTTTATATTAGTACAAGAGGTTTTAAAGTGTGTTCAAGGTCTAAGTATGGCTTACAGGTTTAGGCCTATTATGCAAAGAGACTTAGTGGGGCCTAATGAGGGGTCAAGTTAATTTTACAAGGTTTCAAAGATAATGAGAGCATTGTAAAAGTTTTTATAAGTTTTTTAAAGTATGTTGACCAAGTCTAAGGTCATAGACTGAAGGAGAAAGCATGAAATTTGGTTTTGAGGTCTTCTATGTGCACAGAATGAGGTATAGCAGACCTAAGAAGAATTTTATTATGCTCGTTAGCATGTGAAACCTTTGCATGAGATCCTAAGAAGTTTATGTAAATCAGGGAAGGGTCTTATATAAAATTTACTAACATTGGTTTTGATGTTGAGGGTCAATCCTTTAAGAAAGATTGTTAAGAATGGAAGGTAGTCTAAACCCTCCGAAAACCCTCATAAAGACCTAATAAGAAAGATATTGTTGGAAATGGCTCATAATGGATTAGATTACCTATTTTTATGATTATATAATTTATATGAATCTCCTAGGTTTCTTTATGTGGCATTGGTCTATTAGAAGAGTGAATGGAAGCTATAGGAAACCCCTTATTTCTTGAAATTTTGATGTAGTAAATGGGGTTGACCAAGTCAAAGCATGAAAGTTATTGGAGGTTTAATCTTGAACCTATATATTATGACCATGGTGGTTTTTTATTAGGTTTCAGACTGTAAATATGCTAAATTGGTCATTAAATTTGACCTGTCGCTAAATAGGCCTAACGAGGAAAACAATGAGAAAACCATGCAAAAGTGAGAATGAGATTAAGGATGGGTTTAATTAGATTATGGATGAATCCAAATGCATGGGGTCATTATTAAATACCTATATCACTACTCATCATTGAATATAATATTTTGTGATGCTTATATATAAGCAAAGAGCTACTCTCAAAGTGACCTATCTAACATAGTGAGGTCTATGTAGGGTGAAGACATTAGATTGCTCTATAAGACCAATGTTGATATTGAACCATGTAATATATATATTTAAACATGGTATAAGGATGCTTAAGGATCATCTAAACCTATTATAATTTCATAAAATTGTTCACAGAGGTGTTTTAAGTCTAGGTTTTCATGACTGTGTATTTGGAGCTACAAGTAGTTTTCTTTGTATGAGTGAGAATGATATTTTTGAGTCATTATGCATAGATTTTAATAATAAAATGCACATTAAGTTTTTATATACATCTCATAGGCTCATTTTAATTTATTTTTCTTCATGATAAATTCCTATGAAGGTGTGAAAATTCAAAGGTTCTTGACTGCATTCTTGAGGCTTGTTTGTAGTTATGAGTGAGCATATGGAAATGATTAGTTTGAGGTCTTTTTCCTTGTTTGGTGAATTATAATGAAAATAATGATTAACCTGAGATCATGGAGGTTCCATCCATGTTATTTTTTGATTGGTTTATGTGGTAAAGTTGAGTGTATACTTCAGATACTCAAGGTAGACTTTTTGGCAGTGTGTAGGCCTAATTGCGAGTAGACCTAATGGTGTGGTTCAAGGAGTAAAATGAGAAAAATTGTGTTGGGTACCTAATTTTATCCTAAAATTGGTATAAATAAATCATTTATAAAGTGTTTTATCCATTTTTGGAGGCTCAAAGTGTTCCAAGGTGGCCAAAGTGAAACATGTGCTTTGAGAAGGCCTAAATGCATTAGGTCTCTAATAGGCCTAATGGTGGTTTTGGTCCTTATGGGTAGTGCCTGACCTATTTAATGGTTGTTTCAATTGTGAGAAATGTTTTTT
The DNA here is from genome assembly GCA_037957365.1 of Torreya grandis. NCBI lineage: Eukaryota > Viridiplantae > Streptophyta > Pinopsida > Cupressales > Taxaceae > Torreya > Torreya grandis. The sequence continues at coordinate 1,729,457 of JARHVA010000226.1, read as the reverse complement.
GATATATTCCAATGGTGATCCAAGTATGTTTAGTTTTATAGTTGACCAAGGTGGGTGAGATAAAGAGTCAAGTATAAAAAGGTCTAATAGGCCTAATTTGACTAATGAGAATATTAAGGAACAAATGAATGAATGATATAGATATTTGGAAACTATGTATAGGGTTTGAAGATAATCAAAGAGGTGTAATTAATATGTCATTAACATCTAATAGTTACTCTATAGATGATGATCAAGGTCATATGACCTGAGTCTGCCAAGGAAAGGGCTGGTCGAGCGAAGAGGTTTAATAGGCTATTTGAGAGAGATAGAAGAGTGTGAAGAGTAAAAAGAATTAATCATCATTATTTGGGTAAGAAACTAGTGTTAAAAGGTGATTAGATATTCTAGGTATCTGAGTTGGTGTTAAGTTACCTAGGGGGTTAGTGTTCCTTGTGGGGTTGGTGCCTCACTATATATTGATTCATTGCTTATAGGACTCTAGTCCAATATATGTTTCAATAATTTTTATCACCTGATAGGATTTTCCACATATCTCCTATGTTCTTATTTTGTATGCTTTTGTAGATGTTTGTTTATGCATTTATTAATGTATGTATGTGAATGAATTCTTCATGGATGATAAGTGAAATTTAATGAATGTTTTAAGACAACTAATCCACCCTCACTCTTAATAGATATTCTTCCAACATTTGGTATCATATCAAGTCCTTTTAATGAGGCCTAATAGCCTAAAGGAGGACCTAAGCAAGTGAAGATGGCTAGTCAAACACAAGGTGGTTTCTCTACAAGCAAGGCTCCATTGTTTAACAAATCTAATTATGCTTTTTGGAGTGTCAGGATGAGAACATATTTGATGTCTCAAGGTAATAATGTTTGAAAATCATTTTTGGATATATATACTTTACCCCCCATTCTTCCTATAGATGCAATAGGTAATAAAGATAGTGACAATAATTCAAAAGTAATGAATGGTATTATGTGTGGCCTATCAGAGGCAAAACTTGTGAAGGTAATTTACTGTATGTCTATTAAATAAATGTGTGATAAGGACTCCAAGGCCAAGTTGGCTAAGTTACAAACCCATAGAAGATAGTTTGAAAGTCAAAGGATGAATAAATATGAGACCATTGTAGCCTATTTGTTGAGGGTTGATGAAATAGTCAATATCATAAGAGGCTTAGGTGAAAAATTGAAAGAGTTTACTATAGTTCAAAAGGTTTTGAGATCTCTAACTCTCAAGTTTGATTCTAAAGTGTTTGTTGTTGAATAGATGCAAGATATAGACAAGCTAGAGATGGATGGACTTCATGCCACCCTAATAGCCTATGAGATGAGGACAAGTGAAGGAAGATCTACAAATAAGGAAGCTACATTCAAGGTAGAAAATAAGTCAAAATAAAAGAAGACACAAGGTAATAAAGTCAAAGACAATGATGATTATGATATTGATGATGATGAGTTGATAGCTATGTTTGCAATAAAATTGAAAATAAGTTTAGGAAAATACAAGGGTAAGTTGCCCTTCAAGTGCTTTAATTGTGGAGAGATTGGACACTTTGATAACAAGTGCCCTCATAAGCATAAGTCAAAGGATGATGAAGACCATGATGAAGCTCATGATGATGATAAGAAGTCTTATAGGTCTGATAAGAGGAATAAAACCTTTAGAAAGTATCGTGATAAGAAGAAGTTCTTCCAGAACAAAAGAAGCTTTTACACCAAGGAAAATTGTAGCTCATCTAATGAGATTGAGAGAAGTCATTTTGAGAGTGACTATGAAGGTGATGGTCCTGATGTGAATGAAGTTCTCTTCATGGATGTGGAATGAAGCTGATCAAATCAAGAAGAGTCCATATGGTTTGGGGGTGTTATCGGTGCTTTAGATGAAGAATAAGATAAGGTGGACTTTGAGGTTGAGGTCATGAATACTCTAGAAGAAATAAAGATGGTGAAGAAGAATAATAGGGTGATGAGGTCTCTTGTCAAAGACTGAGGATAAAATTAACTTATTTGAAGTTATGCTAGACAACTCCAAGGAACAAGAGGAAAGAGTCAAATAGGTGGAGACTCAAATTGAGATTGTGATTGCAAGCCTAAAGGCTAAAGAAGAAAAATGTGCAAGGTATGTAACTAAAGTGGATTTATTGAGAGCTGAGTTAAAATAGGCATCAAGTAAGGTAAAGTCTTTTGTGAACATTGAAAGAGTACCAATTATCTAGATAACATCCTAAGTATTCAAAAGACTGGTAATTATAAAATAGGTCTTGGTTTCAATGGAGACCAAAAGAATAATACTAATATGATCAAGAAGGTTAATTATCAATCAAGAAATGATGGTGATGACAGAATGAAGAGTACTCCTATTAGGTATCCTAATGCTATAAGGTATGCTAATCCTTTCAATGGTTATTGTTATTCATGTAACTAATTTGGTCATAAAGCAAGGCATTGTAGAAGGCCCTCCAGAATGAATATGCTTGAAACTATGAAAGGACTCATTAGTCAATAGGTATGGGTCATGGTGTGTTTCCATCAAAAGGAATAGTTTGTTTTAATTATCAAAAATTTGGTCATATTGTAAAGTTCTGTAAGCACGAATTCTCAAGTCAAAATAAGAAAGATGAGCCTCCTAGAGTACAAGAAAGAAGACAAGACAGTGAGTGGAAACTGAAGATAGCTAAGGTGAACAATGACCAGTTTGCAAGTCCAAGTGGACTATTTGCCATGGTGGAGCATAGTTCAGATGCAAATGAATGCCTAGAATTCTCCCTATCAGCTTAGATTATGGATGAAGGAGTCAAGACAAATAGACTAAGTCAAAATGTTGTTAAAACATAGATTGAAGAGGTCAATCCAAAAGGGATATTAAAACCTAAAAAATCATGAAGAAAGTTTAGTATAATAAGGACATGGAGATCTGATAATCTTCTAAGTTTATGTTGTTTTAGTGCCCAAGAGAGGTGACTCCATTAGGCTTCATGGAGGCACTCAGCTAGTAAGCAGAAGGATGAAGGATGCATGGTCTTAGGGGAGCTTTATGTTCTTTATTGATGTTCACATCCAAGGTTGAGTCAACAATATAAATGGAGGTGTGATTACAAGAGATGGGTTATAAAGACCTTGTATGATGACTTGATCAAACCAATTCATATTCATGATAGTACATGAATATTTCATGGAGATAAGGGGAGTTTGGTTGGGCACTTCTGTGAGTTGAGTTCCAATTTCGTTGATTAGAGAATGATTGATCTTGTTTAGGGAAGAAATCATGTTTTATGTCCAAGTATCATATAGTAGCTATCAAGAGATGACCCTTTGTTATCAATGTCAAATGGGGAGAAAGTTTTAGTTTGGGAGAAAGGTCAGTTTGAAGAAGATTCATCTTGGGGAGATGTGGATGATCAACTTTCTTTAAGTGTTTGCCATCAATGACAAAGGGGGAAATTGTTGAGGTATGTTCCTGTTGTTGGTAGTATGACATTGATGTTTTCATTGATGTCAAAGTCAAGATGGAGGTCATTAATGACAAATTCAAAGTTGATGTCATGTATGGTGAAGTGGTATATGACAAGGAGTCTCATGACAAGAGAGAATTTCAAGGTAACCTATTGTCTCTTTGCAAAGAGAGAACTTGGAGGTATCCTAGTAAATTTCATGAGGTTGTTGACATGTTTCAAGATCAAGATACAAGGTAAGCATATTGTTGAGTATTAGGTGTCTTGAGAAGCCTAGTCTAGCCATGTGAGAAGATGTATGCATAATGCACAGTAAAGCTTGGTGAATTATAATATTATATGCATGAGAGAGTTTATAAATTTATGTAAGCATGATAAAGAGGCAAAGCAACCTTTGATAGAGTACCAAAGTTAGTTTTAAGGGCTAGCCCTTGCATGAAGAGACATGATGAGAAGGCATAGGTCTGGTAGCATGTTGAGGTGAGCAGTCCAAGGCTTATGAGAAGAAGATTGATAGTGTGTGATCATGGTATGAGGTCATATTTCATGATAATGAGGTTTTGAGAGAAGTACAAGAGGTTACAGGTGTGTTCAAGGTTTAAGTATGGCTTATAGGTTTAGGCCTAGTATGTAAAGAGACTTAGTGTGGCCTAATGAGGGGTCAAGATCACTTTACAAGGTGTAAGAGATCATGAGAAAATTTTCAAATGTGTGAGAGGTTTTGTCAAGTAATTTGACCAATATTGAGATTATAGACTGAAGGAGAAAGCATGGAATTTGGTTTTGAGGTCTTCTATGTGCACAGAATGAGGTATAACAAAATTGATAAGAATTTTCTTATGCTCGTTGGCATGTGTAACCTTTACATGAGATACTATAAATTTTATGGAAGTTAGGGAAAGTTTCTAGCTTGAATTTCTTGGCATTGTTTTTATGTTGAGGGGCAATCCTTTATGAATGATTATTAAGAATGGAAGGCAGTCTAAACCCTCCTAAAACCCTCACAATGACCTAATAGGAAAGATATTGTTGTAAATGGATCAGAATGGATTGGATGATCTATTTTTAAAATTTAAGCATGTAGAGACTCTCCCAGGTTTCTCTAAGTGGCATTGTTCTGTCAGAGTAGTGAATGAAAACTACATGAAACCCCTTGTTTGTAGGATTTTTGATGTAGCAGGTAAGGTTGACCATGTCAAAGCATGAAAGTTATTAGAGGTTGAAGCTTGAGACCTATATCTTATGACCATGGTGGTTTATGAGGAGGTTTCAAACCTTGAATATGCTAAATTGATCATGAAAGTTGACTTATTGCTAAATAGGCCTAATGAGGAAGACAGTGAGAAAACCAAGCATAAGTGAGAATGAGATTAGGAATGGATATAAATACATGGGGTCATTATTCAATACCTATATAACTACTCCCCCTTGAATATAATATTTGATGATTCTTATATACAAGAAAAAATTTACTCTCAAAGTGACTTGTCTAACACAGTGAGGTCTGTGTTGGGTGAAGACATGAGATTGGTCTATAAGACCAGTATTGATATTGAACCATGTAATCTATCTATTAAAATATTCATTATAAGATCATAAAAGTGTTCACATAAGTGTTCTAATTCTTGGTTTCCATGACTGTGTTTTTGGACCTATAGTCAGTTTTTTGTGTATGAGTGAGAATGATGTTCTTGAGGCATTATGCATAGATTTGAATAATCCAATACACATGAAGTTTTTATTTAGGTATAATAGTTTCATGATGTACCTAAGGTCATGGAGGTTCTATCCATGTGATTTTTTTATTGGTTTATGTGTCAAAGTTGAGTTTATACTTCAGATACTCAAGGTAGACCTTTTGGCAGTGTGTAGGCCTAATTTTGAGTAGACCTAATGGTGTGGTTCAAGGAGTGAAATGAGATAAATGGTGTTGTGGACCTAATATTAGCCTATAATGGGTATAATTGAATCATTTATGAATTTTTTCATCCATTTTTGAAGGCTTAAGTTGTTCTAAGGTGGCCAAAGTGAAATGTGTGCTTTGAGAAGGCTTAATTGCATTAGGTCTCTATTAGGCCTAATGGTGGTTTTGGTCCTTATGGGTAATGACCGACCTATGTAATGGTTGTTTCACATGTGAAACATGTTTTTTGATATATTCCAAGGGTGATCCAGTCATGGTTAGGTTTATGGCTGACCAAGGTGGGTGAGAACAATAGTCAAGTATAAAAAGAAGGTCTAATAGGCCTAATTTGACTAATGAGAATATTGAGGGAATGAACAAATGATATGGAGATTTGTAAAATAGGTATAGGGTTTTAAAACCATCAGAGAGGTGTAATAAATATGTCATGAACATATAATAATGTTTATATAGATGATGAGCAAGGTCATATGACCTAATTATGTCAAGTAGGGCTAGTTGAGCAAAGAGGTCTAATAGGCTGTTTGAGAGAGATAAAAGTGTGTGAAGAGAAAAAGGAAGTAATAATCATAGATTGGGTAATCAACAAGTGTTAAAAATTTATCAAATATTCTAGGTAACTAAGTTGGTGCTGATTTACCTAGGGGGTTTGTGCCTCCTTGCAAGTTGGTGCTTATTAAAGGACTAGTTGAGTTGATGCTTGACTAGTGAGGGGTTAGTGTTCCTTGTGGAGTTGGTGCCTCACTAAATATTGATTCATTGATTATAGGACTATATTCCAAGCTATTTTTCAATGGGTTTTATCCCCCAAGAGGTTTTCTCACATATCTCCTATGTTCTTATGTTGTATGTTTTTGTAGATGTTTGTTTATGCATTGATTAATGTATGTATGTGAATGAATGTTTCGTGGATGATAAGTGAAATTAAATGAATGTTTTAAGGAAATTGATTCACACCCCCCATAATTATCTATTATTCCAACATTTGGTATTATATCATGTCCTTTTAAGGAGGTCTAATAGCCTAAAGGAGGTCCTAAGCAAGTAAAGATGTTTATTCAAGCACAAGGTGGTTTTAGACAAGCAAGGCTCCATTGTTTAACGGATCTAATTATGTTTTTTGGATTTTCAAGATGAGATCATATTTTATGTCTCAAGGTCATGGTATTTTTCAATTATTTTTGGATGGATATACTAAACCCCCCATTCCTCCTACAAATGCAATAGGTAAGAAGGCTAGTGATAATAATTAAAAAGTAATGAATGGTATTATGTGTGGCCTATCAAAGGTATAACTTTTAAAGGTGATGCATTGTATGTGTGATAAATAAATGTGGTATAATTTGAAGACTATACATGAGGGAGACTCAAATTTCAAGTTGGCTAAGTTGCAAACCCATAGAAGACAATTTGAAAGCCTAAGGATGAATGAAGATAGGACCATAGCAGCATACTTGTTGAGGGTTGATGAAGAGGTCAACATCATAAGAGGCATAGGTGAATAATTAAAAGAGTTTACTATTGTTCAAAAGGTTTTGAAATATCTTACTCCCAAGTTTGATTCTAAAGTGTCTGTTGTTGAAGAGATGCAAGATCTAGACAAGCTAGTGATAGATGGACTTCATGGCACCCTAATAGCCTATGAGATGAGGACAAGTGAAGGAAAACATGAAAAGAAGGAAGATACATTCAAATTAAAAAAGAAGTAGAAAAAATAGAAGACACAAGGAACTAAATTCAAAGACAATGATGATTCTGACATTGATGATGATGAGTTGATAGCTATGTTAGCAAGAAAATTGAAAATAGGGTTAGGAAAATACAAGGGTAAGTTGCCATGCAAGTGCTTTGATTGTGGAAATATTAGACACTTTTCTAACAAGTTCTCTTATAAGCACAATGCAAAGGATGATGAAGAGCATTATGAAGCTCATGATGATGATAAGAAGTCTTATAGGTCTGATAAGAGAAAGAAAAGCTTTTATGAAAGTATGATAACAAGAAGCAGTTCTTCAAGAATAAAAGAAGTTTTTACACCAAGGAAGACTGTAGATCATCTGATGAGAGTGAAATAATTGATTCTAAGAGTGACCATTAAGGTGATGGTCCTAATTTTAATGAAGTTATCTTCATGGCTAAGGAAGTGAGCTGCTCAAATCAAGAAGAGTTGATGTGGTTTGGAGGTGTTGTTGGTGGTTTAGATGAAGAAGAAGATGAGGTGGACTTTGAGGCTAAGTTGATGAATAATCTAGAAGAAATAAAGATAGTGAAGAAGAAGAATAGGGTGATGAGCTCTCTTTTCAAAGACTATGAGGACAAAATTAACTTGTTTGAAGTTAGGTTGAGCAACAACTCCAAAGAACAAGAGGAAATAGTCAAATAGGTGGAGACTCAAACTGAAATTATGACTACAAGCCTAAAGGCTAAAGAAGAAGAATGTGCAAGGTATGTAACTGAAGTGGGTTCCTTAAGAGCTAAGTTGGATCAGGCATCAAGTAAGGTAAAGTACTTTGTGAAGTTTGAAAAGAGTACTAATGATCTAGACAACATCCTCAGTAGTCAAAAGACTGTTGATGACAAAACAGGTCTTGGTTGCAATGCAGACCAAAAGAAGAATACTAATATGATCAAGAAGGTTAATGATCAATCAAAAATTGATGGTATTGGTGGAATGAAGACAAATCCTATCAGGCAACCTAATGCTATAAGGTATGCTAATCCTTTCAATGATTATTGTTATTCATGTAACTAATTTGGTCACAGAGCAAGGCATTGTAGAAGGCCCTCCAAGAATGAATATGGTTGTAACTATGAGGAGAGTCATCAATCAAGAGGTATGGGTCGTGGTACATTTCCATCAAAGGAGTAGTGTTTTTCAATTGTCAAAAAGTTGGTCATATTGAAAAGTTTTATGAGCATGGATTCTCGAGTGAAAATAATAAAGTTGAGGCTCCTATAGTGTAAGAAAGAAGATAAGACAATTAGTGGAAACCAAAGATATCTAAGGTGAATGATAACCAGTCTACAAGTCCAAGTGGACTATTTTCCATGGTGGAGCATAGTTCAAATGCAAAGGAGTTCCAATAATTCTACCTCTCAGCTCAAATTATGGATGAAGGAGTCAAGACAAATAGATCAAGTCAAAATGTTGTTCAAACAGAGATTGAAGAGGTCGAGCCAAAAGGGTTATTCAAACATAAGAGGATCATGAAGAAATCTCACTCTAGTAAGGACATGGAGATCTAGGAATCTCCTAAGTTTATGTTTTTTTAGTACCCAAGAGAGAGGTGACTCCATTAGGATTCATAGAGGCACTCAGCTAGCGAGCAGAAGCATAAAGGATGCTTTGTCTTAGGGGGAGCTTTGTGTTTTTTATTGATGTTTAGATCTAAGTTTTAGTTAACACTCTAATTGAAGGTGTGGTTACAATATATGGGTCAAAAATAAATTATATTATGACTTGATCAAACTAAGTCACATTCATGACAGTGCCTGAATATCTCATGGAGATAAGAGGAACTTGGATGGGTACTTCTATGAGTTGAGTTCATGTTTGGTTAATCAGAGGAAGATTGATCTTATTTAGAGAATAAAGCATGTTTCAAGTCCAAATATCAATGGTATCTACAAATATATGACCCTTTGTCATTAATGTCAAAGGGGGAGAGAGTTACAGTTTGGGAGAAAGGTCATTTTGAAAAAGATTCAGCTTGGGGAGATGTGAATGATCAACTTTGTTTAAGTGTTTGCCATCAATGATAAATGGGGAGAGTGGTAAGGCATGTTCATGTTATTGGTATTGTGGGATTAATGTTATCATTGATGTCAAAGTCAAGATGGAGGTCATTAATGTTAAAGTCAAAGTTGATGTCATGCATGGTGAAGTGGTATGTGACAAGGAGTCTTATGACAAGAGATAATTTTAAGGCAACTTATTATCTCTTTGTTGAGATATAATTTGATGGAAACCTATTGTCTCTTTGTTGAGATATAATTTTAAGGCAACCTAGAAACTTTTATGAGGTTGATGACATGTTTCAAGATAAAGATACAAGGTAAGCATACTATTGAGTACTAGGTGTCTTGAGAAGCCTAGTCTAGCCCTGTGAGAAGATGTATGCATAATGCATAGTAAAGGTTGGTGAATTATAATATTATAGGCATGAGAGAGTGTATAAATTTGTGTAAGCATGATAAATAGGTAAAGCAACCTTCGGTAGAGTTCCAAAGTTAGTTTTAAGGGTTAGCCCTTGCATGAAGAGACCTGATGAGAAGGCATATGCCTAGTAGCATGTTGAGGTGAGCAGTCCAAGGCTTATGAGAAGAATATTGGTAGTGTGTGATAATGGTATGAGGTCATATGTCATGATAATGAGGTTTTGAGAGAAGTACAAGAGGTTACAGGTGTGTTAAAGGTCTAAGTATGGCTTATAGGTTTAGGCCTAGTATGCAAAGAGACTTTGTGTGGCCTAATGAGAGGTCAATATAATTTTCCAAGGTGGAAAATCTCATGAGAGAATTTTCAAAGGTGTGAAAGTTTGTTTTTAGTATGTTTACCAAGTCTAAGGTCATAGACTGAAGGAGAAATCATGATTTTTTTTTTTGAGGTCTTATATGTGCACAAAGTGCAGTATAGTAGACCCGAGAAGAATTTTCTTATGCTCGTTGGCACATGAAAAAATTTCATGAGATATTATTAATTTTATGGAAGTTTAGGAATGTTCTTATCTCAAATTTACTTGCATTGGTTTTCATGTTGAGGGGCAATCATTTATGAACAATTGCTAAGAATGGAAGGCAGTCTAAACCCTCATAACGACCTGATAGGAAAGATCTTGTTGGAAAAAAATCATAATGGATTGGACGAGCTAGTTTTATGATTAGATAATGTAGAGGATTCCCCCAGATTTCTCCAGGTGGAATTGGTCTGTCAAAAGAGTGAATGGAAGCTATAAAAAACCTCTTATTTATTGGATTTTTTATGTAACGGGTAGGGTTGAATAGGTTAAGTCATGAAAGTTATTAGAGGTTGAAGTTTGAGACACATATATTATTACCATGGTATTTTATCAGTAGGTTACATACCTTAAATATGCTAAACTGGTCATGAAAGTTGTTGACCTATCGCTAAATAGGCCTAATAAGGAAGATAATGAGAAAACCAGGCAGACGTGAGAATGAGATTAGGCATGGGTTATAGTGGATTAGTTAAGGATCCAAATGCATGGGTTCATTATTAAATACCTATTAAATACTCCCCTTTGAATAAAATATTTGGTAATGCTTATATACAAGCAAAAACTTACTCTCAAAGTGACCTATCTAACACAGTGAAGTCTATGCAGGGTGAAGACATGAGATTGGTCTATAAGACCAATATTGATATTGAAACATGTAATATATATATTTAAAGATAGTATAAGAATTATTAAGGATAATATAAACCCATTATAAATTCTTAAAGGTGTTCACACAGGTGTTCTAAGTCTTGGTTTCCATGACTGTGTTTTTGGATTTACATGCAATTTTTTGTGTATGAGTGAGAATGATGTTCCCAAGTCATTATGCATAGAGTTAAAGGATATAATGCATATTAATTTATTATATGTGTTTCATAGGTTAATTTTAATTTATTTTTATTCATTATATATGCCTATTAATATGTGCAAAGTCAAAGGTTCTTGACTAGGTTCTTGAGGCTTGTTTGCAGTTTTAAGTGAGCACATAGAAATTATCAGTTTGAAGTATTTTACCTTGTTTGGTGAATTATAATGAACATGATGATGAGCCTAATATAATTTAGGTTTTATGCATGTGATTTTTTTATTGGTTTATGTGCAAAGTTAAGTGTATACTTCAGATACTCAAGGCAGACTTTTTGGTAATGTGTAAGCCTAATTGTGAGTAGACCTAATGGTGTGGTTCAAGAAGTGAAATGAGTTAAATGGTATTAGGGACATAATTTAAGACTATAATTGGTCTAATTTAATTTTTTATGAAGTTTTTCATCAATTTTTGGAGGCTCAAGGTGTTCTAATATAGCCAAAGTGAAACGTGTGCTTTGAGAAGGCCTAATTACATTAGGTCTTTATAAGGCCTAATTACATTAGGTCTTTATAAGGCCTAATGGTGGTTTCGGTCCTTATGGGTAATGACCAACCTGTGTAATGTTTTTTTTACTTTTCAAACACATTTTTTAATCTAGTATAAGGGTGATACAAGTATGGTGAGGTTGATGGTCGACCAAGGTGGTTGAGAGAAAGACTCAAGTATAAAAAGAAGGTCTAATAGGCCTAATTTGACTATTGAGAATATTGAGGGAATGAATGAAAGATATAGAGATTTAGAAACAAATTATAGGGTTTTAAGACCATAATAAAGGTGTATTAAATATGTTATGAACATATAACAGTGTTTTAATAGATGATAAGCAAGGTCATACGACTTAATTCTGCCAAGGAGAGGGCTAGTTGAGCGAAGAGGTCTAATAGGCTATTTGAGAAAGACAGAAGAGTGTGAAGAGAAAAAGGAAGTAATTATCATTATTTGGGTAAGAAAAAAGTGTTAAAATGTGATCAAATATTCTAGGTAGCTGATTTTGTGCCTCTTTGCAAGTTGGTGCTTGGTAAAGGACTAGTTGAGTTGGTGCTTGACAAGTGAGGGGTTGGTGTTCCTTATGGGGTTGGTGCCTCACTAAATATTGATGCATTGCTTATAATACTATATTCCAAGCTATTTTTTAGTGGGTTCTATCCCCCAAGAGTGTTTCCCACATATCTCCAATGTTTTTATATTGTATGCTTTTGTATATGCTTGTTTATGCATTGATTAATTTATGTATGTGAATGAATGCCTCATTGATGATAAGTGAAATTGAATGAATGTTTTAAGGTAACTAATTCAACCCCTCATAGTAGTTATTATTCTAACATTTCACTCTCTTACTCAACCATGTGCATATGGGGAGGATAGTTAAAAGGATATATGGGTTGGGAGTTAAAGAATTAATTATAATCAATTATTTTAGTAGTTACATGAATATTGATTTTATCTTGATTATTAAAAATATTAAAATGAGATTTATGAGCTTTGTGGGAGTTAGACAAATCCATCATACCATGCTGTGTTTTTGTTAAAAAACATCAAAGATATACTACATGATGGAGAGTTGAAGTGAATACTATATCGACCAACATAATAAAGCAGAAAATGTACTATATCAACTATGGTTGTAGTTACATAGATAGAGGTGTAAAACATAAACTATGTCGAGCATGGTCGATGTAGTCAGTAACAAAAGATGTGATTAGAAAATGTATTATATCAACTATGGTTGATGTATTTACATAGACTAAAGATAAAAACACATATTATATTGGGCCCAGCTGATGTAGTTAATGTAGAAATAATGATAAGAAAATGTACTATATCGATCGTGGTTGGTGTAATCAATCAAGGATAAGTAGAACCAATGATTATAAAATGTACTACATCAACCATGGTCAATGTAGTTACATATAAAGAGAGGTAAAACACAAACTATATTGATCTTGTTCAATGTAATTAGAGTAGAAATGGTGATCATAAAACATACTATATCAACCATGGTCGATGTAGTTAAACAGAGTGAAAGGTAAAGCATAGACTCTATCAAGTTGGGTCGATGTAGTCATATCAAAAGAAAATTTAATGGTATTATGAATAAACTATATCAGCTTTAGGCGATATAGTTTGATAAATTGAGGTAGAAGAAAAGTTAACTTAGTGGACTATATCAATCCCAGTTGATGTAGTTTGTTCACACATAAACAACTATATCGACATTGGTTGATCTAGTTAGAAGACACAACACATAACTGTATTAGTGGTGGTGGATATAATCTACAATACAAAATATAATAACAAGCAACAAAATAAAATTTTAACTATTTATCCGAAACGAAGTAAGCTAGATGTATTAAAAGGATGTGACTGATTTTTAGGCTCTCAGAGATACTTGCTTGTATGTTGAATATTGTCAGTTTAATATTTCAGAGCAATATGGAGGAATTATCACTCCTATAACCTACTAAACTTGGTTTTAAGGGTAATTTGAGAGTAACTTCTTGATGCTAATTGTTAATTGGTGCACTATAAAATCGGATGGATGGTTGGCTTCCTAAAGTTCAATAAAAAGGGAATCTCAAACATTCTCTTAATATCACAAAGTTTATGTAAACTAAAGTTTGTGTTTATCTCTATACTATGCAATGAGTATTGGGGAAATCCCCTCACGCCATGATGTTTATAAACAATAGATAAGGACTGTAAATAGAACACCATATAGCCATTCATGATAGTAGCTAAGCAATTTGAAAACTACAATAACACAGTTTTTATGGAAAGCTAAACAAAGATAAAATAAAATTCAAAAATCATTTTACAATATTCAATGAATTGAAATAAATAGGTAGTCATCGAAAGGAAATGTTTGATTAATTATTGAAAAGAAAGGTTCATTTACCTTGATCATGTTAAAAAATAAAAGCACACAAAACTACATCAACACAGGTTGATGTAATTATTCACACAGTATATAGTTGTATCAACATAGGTTGATTTAATATGTGTCAATATAGCTTAACACATGAAGAATAAACTGAATCAGACAAGGTCGATAAATTTTGTTATGAAGATGCAAGCTATATCGGTAAGGGTCGATATAGTTTAATATGGAGATAAAATGAATTTATAACCAAATAAGACAAGGCCGATATAGTTGTCTAAGTAAAATAAAATTTGATAGAATTTTACAAATTTAAATAAAATTTTAAGTCTAGTTGCTTAATCAAATTAATTATAAAAAAGAATAAACATAATTATATCAAACTAGGTTGATATAGTCGGACAAAAAAATAACTATTAAATAAAACCATACCAAACTTAGCTGATATAGTTGGTTGACTAAATAAAATAGTGTTGATATGAGTGTAAGATTGTATTGATTTGCATCAATGTAGCCTAATGTAAAAACATATAGAAATAAAATTGTATCAACTTGTAATGATATAATGTCCTATAAATACACAAAAAATAGATTGGATTACCCTGCATTAATTTAGTCCACTTAAAAATATAGGAATAAAACTAGATTGACTCATGCCAATATAATTTGCTAATAGATAAAAACAATGGTTAGTTAACATTAGGTTCACTAGAATGTATGAAATGTGTTAGGATTGCCCTGCAAATTATCATATCTAATAGATCCAGACTCATAGAAGGTAAATCAAATAAAGCCCATTGATACTTAATGTATTAATATATGACCAAACATATACACTAAACTTAGCAAGAGGACAACATCAATAGAGAGGATTTTAGAGCCTCTAAGCAAACAATATAATGAAATGACCCTAACTAGGTCTTATAATGTTGGAATCAATATAATATAGTATTGCCAAGTTAGCAACACAAATAGGGGGATGATTAAAAATAAACTAAAAAGGGTAAGTGGCCATTATAGGAAAATGAAGGCCTAGGTCACCTATGGTGGGAAATGACAAGTTTGAAAAACCCTATAGCCATACTAAGTATAATTGTAGAGTAGATGCAACCAATGAGTTATACATTCATTCAAGCTAGTAATTATACAACTTCTATCTATCAAAATGAAAGAGCTAGGGTTATAATATACTTACCTTGAACAAACCTGTTGAGCATTAATCTCCCCCTTGGCCAATGATGACTTGCAAGATTTTGTTGTGGTTGTAAGGATCACAAAGGTTAAATTAAACTATAAGCTAAAAGGACTCATATTGCATTCAAAATTCCACAAGTCAAGCCTTTTCCATCCAAGACAAGATCTAAGTAATGACTTCACTATATGTAAACTTAATTATAATTGAGAACAGTGATAATGGGAAAATAAATGTTCATCTCTATTGGATTAAAATGGGGACCTATTTTTATAGTGATGAATGATCCTACCCCTTCTGGAGGTTTTAGTCGATGCCATCGACTAGCCTTGATGTAGTTGAAAATATGATGGTTTAACCTCAAACTAGGTTGGTCAGGGTCGATATAGTTGTGAGGTGTTTGTCATAACTCTTATACTGCATTCACTTGAGACCACTTAGTTTCAAAATTGGTGAGAATGAATAACTACTAGATTTAATCAGGTTAATAAAGTCAAAAAATATGGGTCTTGGTATAGTTAAGGGTTATAAGGAATAAAATTGCTTAGGGCATCGAGTACGAGGAAAATTGTGGATGGTATTTATGAATTATATAACACCTAAGTCTTGTACACTTAGAAAAGTAAGACTTTGGGTATTTCTATTAGTTATAGAACTTTCCTACTTTTGCAAGTCTCGTATCTACTCTCTTGTGCCCCTTAGCCTATCTCTTAATTTGACTAGTCTTATGTTGATGACCCATGCCTTTTATTTTTCCCAAAATGCTTAAAACCTACCTATCTTACATTTCTACAAGTTCTTGACCCATACCCATTTTTTTTCTTCACAAACACTTACATCCCAATCAGATGGCTACATCGATGCAAGTGTATTTACCCAACACAAGTATCTAATGTCCCAAAGTCATCTAATTTTCAAATGAAATGTATCCTATTGGTTAGCCTAAGTGCTATTATGCAACATATTCTCCAAATGAATTGGTATAAATATAAGATCAACTTTCATTCATTCCTTGCCTAGGAAACACCTAGATTCATATCAAAGAGCATTTAAAGAGCATTTAATTGAGTCTTCCCTATTTTCTCCTATTTCCATATTAATCATAAGGACAACACATCTACAGGTTTGAAGTACTAAAGGAGTATCCCTAAAGCTATATTTGCCAAGTAACAAACTAGGTCATTGTTGTACTTTTTTTATCACATATTGCATAATTCACACACAATCCAACATGTATAGGATAACTACATAAGTTTGAGGCCCTCTTCAGAGTATTTTTTATGTAGATAGTGCTCGTTGATAGAGTGGTCTTTGGGGTAGCTCAACACTATGTGCCCAATAACCCATTTTTCCCACAACCACTATGAAGATGAAGATCTAGGGTTTGATCATTTGACAAGGAGTGATAATACATGAACCATATATGAATTCACTAGAGTGAAGGTAATGATGAACCTAGAAGCATATAGGTGGTCACATCCTATTTCAATAGTTATTTCATACTAGACACCTATGTTTGATCTAGATACTAACATCAATACAATAATATCAAGGTGATGTAAGTGGCTATGACTATAGAGGTAATCAAGAATTTGGTGACTGTTATAAAATATTCTTCTAGTTTGATTCCTACTTGTTCCAAATCCAGATCTGTTTTAGGATAATAAATAGCTAAGTATCTTATTTCCATTATCATTACAATATCTAGCATGGTTTTACTTTCAATTTTTAGCAGATCTCAACATAATAAATTTAGTGTATGTTATAATTGAGTTTTACAATTAATTGGCCTGATATAAATCTGTTTATCACCTTGGTGCTTATTCCTTTTTATATTTTTATCCCTGTCTATCCATAATATGATCCTCATCTAACTTAGGGTTAAACATTTGGTAAACCTGATTAATGAGCTCAAAAACCTAGGTAGTTTAGGGTTTTATATTTCCTATTTTTATTTATTGTTGTACTTTGTTGAAAATTTTTAAGTTTTCACTTGTAAAAGTCACGAAAAATGTCAATCCAAAAACCTAATTTCAAACGAAAGATATAGAAGCATTGATCACTCGTCTTAATAATAAAAAGGGCTTAATGGATGCATTTTGTATCTCACAAGAGATGAAATAAGTAAGCATGATAAAACTAATGCTTATTCACCCAATGATGGAGAGTCCTTAGAAGGTACTACAACCATTTCCAAACCAATCAATCTACCTACTTCTAGTGGAGGTATAGATTTTGTTTTCCAACCTTTATTTCTTGAAACTACTATTACTACATCTACCATGAAGCTAACAAATGCTTCATCTCAAATAACAGTTTCAATGCCTGACTACTCAAACCATGTTCACTTCCCCTCTGGTGACTACTCACCTTGTTAATCTAAACCCCAATGGGTCTACAAATCAAACTCTCCTTCAAGTTATAAATACATCGGAGGACAATGTTACAAACATTGAACAAAAGGTTTTAAAGTCTCCTCACGCTGTTGATTCCCAAGATGTGTTGCATAACCCTATAGCACTTGAGATATCTTTGCACCCTTTTCCAACTGATTTTGTTGCACCTAAGTTCCCATTTTATGATGGACACAATATACCATTCTTTAAATCATTTTGTACCCTATACCATTTACACCATGCCATTAAGCCTTCACCAGCCAATTATTTTTACCTAACCTTGCCTATCATGTTTGGTCTTGGTTATGACTCATTTTTAATTTAAGCACATTCAGTGGTGGATGACAAATTTAGTTACAATAGGTATTTCATAATTACATGTTTGAAGGGTAGTATATGAAAGTAGTATGACTGTGGTCCTAGCAATTACATCCTCATTTATTGTTCCATTTCATTATGGGTATCACTGATTATAATAGCCTTTGGGCAAATCAGTGTCCCACCCTGTGCTACTAATTATAACCATTTTTGGGAAAATTAGTACCACTGACCCTTTGTCATTGTTTCCTAGTTATAACCACCTATGGAAAAATTAGGAACAACACATTTACCATGCATTATTGCATCACCTTGCCATTATTGTTATCATTTACCTTGCCATTTGCCTTTACCTAACACTTGTTGATACTTAGCTATATGCCTTTTATATAGGTAGAAATACAATGATTTGAGGTCCATTTGGACTATGTAAATAGTGCTCAATTCACATTGAGGTTAGCTTCATCACTTCTTTACCATGCTCTTACCATTTGGTGAGCAACATAAGCCAACGCTTTCACCATTTTACGAGTTGGACCATTCTGTATCTCATAATTCTTACTTGAGTTGAGATGTCAAGAAAAAAACATTCAAAACATTTTAAAATCATAAAAAATAGAAAAACAAGCTTACAATCTCCTAGAGAGATATAAAGCCCAAAAAATCCACAAACATTTGTCTGGTCCAAACCTACTCACCCATCCTTGATCCGCCCTACTGGGGAAAATCCATTGTTGGTTTCAATCCATTCCATAGCCATTGGGGTGTAACCTTCCCTTTGCATGTATCCTTGCTTAGGGGAACCATCCACTTTGCACTTTTAGGCCACGTTCACAGCTTTCACCCTATTGGGGCAACATCAAAGTGTGCAACTTATATCGGGATATATTATCCCCACATGTTGTTCCCTTACATATAGTATTGCTTGGGGGAACACCTGTTTACCATTTCGTTAAACCTTCACATGTAGATATTGACTTAGTTATTGACATGATGTTTTCTATTGCTTTTACTTTCAATTTTTCTCTGTGTGTGTTTGCTTAGTTATTTATTTGTTTGTTTGCTTTCATTGTTGTGCCTTGATACAAGCTATATGCGTTCATTAGGTGATTTTTTATATCATGGTGTATACCATCACGTGCTATAAAAAATCAGGTTAGGGGATATTACAAGCAATGGTGTCATAGAAACATCTCCTTATTCACTTTGGCAAATACTCCCACCCTCCTTGATCAAATTCACCCATTGACCATTCTGATTTTATCAATGTTAAGGATAAGCATCTCTACATTGGTAGGTACAACTGAATTATTCACATTGATCAATTCTTATTCTCCTATTCTACTCCTCATTCCATTTTCTCCCACTTTTGGGGTGAACTACAGTAGCCTAAGGTCTATTTATACTATGTAGGCAATGCTTAGATACATAACATATCTTGAGTTAGTTCGACCACCTTTTTTCTTCCAATCATCTCTTTCATCACATTGTGCATCCTCATATACTGAGTTATTTGTGGTTTCTTCAGTCATTCAACCATCACACCTATGTTTGTCCGCACTTATCTTTAATCTATGTGACAAGTTACATCCTTGATTTATGCTTGTCAATCTACCCTACTAAGGTACAACCAATTTATCGTGATCAAATCTACCCTATTGGGGTAAAATTATTATTCCATCCAAGTAGTTAAAATGATTATAACTGCCTTTGGAAAAATCATGATTTCAACCCACCCACCCTGCTGGGGCACATGCTTGTGCCAATGATTATAATTGCCTTTGGGCAAATCAGTGTCTCAACCTTCATTACTGATTATAACCACTTTTGGGTAAATTAGTACTTTTAAATTAATGTGTGAAAGCATTATCTCGATTGGATTAATCTCACCCATGGGTTAATTTCTTTCTTCTTCTTGATTCTTTTTTAGGGACCATCTATCAATCATGTGTCGACCACTCCCTTAAGGGGGCATCATGGGTTTCTCAAACTTTGTTTTAGGCATCATTTTTCAATCATTATCTTCTTAACATCTTTTTCATTTTTTGAAAATATGTTATTATGTTTGTGTCTCATAATACCTTCTCAAACTAGGGCAAACTATGGACACTCTTTTTTGGCCACTTTCGTGTCTAAACGAACATCAAATTGGTTTCTTGTAAACAACATAAATTAAGCCTAGAATTCACTATTCATTCCAAATTTGTCTGCATATTGGATGTAAATTCCCTAAATCATGTCAATGCATCCCTAATTGAGGCATTACCTTGTATGCAATAATAACCTCTCTCTAATTCATCCCTAGTCAAATTACAACCTAGTAAATTAATATTTTTGATCAAGGATGAGGGATAACCTTACATAAATTTAGAGAATACAATTAACTTGATCAAAATTGCTTAATTGATTAAACTCAATTAAATGCATAGTTGAAAAGTCCATGGCTAATTAATGAATTTCTATTTTTATAAATTCATAAATCTATATTTGATGACATCATCATGACATCACATAATTATCTAAAATTCACAGCTTTTAAAATTTCCTATTTTCTAAATTTACTAATTAAATTTATTCCTCAACTCTCATGAAAAATGGCTAAGTGAATCATGGAGATATAATGAATTTCTATTTTTGGAACTTCATAAATTCAACCAAAATATCTTCTATGAGTTGTCAATCCACTTGTAAAAATATCAAGAATTGGGTGGGAGACATAAACATTCTTGACCCATGTCTCTCACATGCCCCTCATGATTATCTTTAACTCAACCTAAAATTAGCCTAACTGAACTCAAGGTTAAATTGACTCAACCAAAGTTCTAAACCTAACCTCCCTGGGGTTAGAGTTAGTTCTAAGACCTATAAATACAAGTGCCAAGAAACCTCTAAACCAAGCTTTTTTAGTGCAATATTAGTAGGCCAAAATACCTCAAAAAATCTTCGTTGTAGTGTTACCATGGCAACATGCCAAGCCAAATCAAGACAAGCCAATGTGAATGAAGGGGAGATGATGCAAGAGAACCATTGACAAAGACTCCATTGTCCACAATCCAAGCACTAGCCTCTCATTTTCTTGCAAGATAAGGAGTCTCTCAAGGAAATTAAATGAATTGCATATCTTTCATTTAATTCTCTTTTGTTTTGTTATTTACTCCTTGTAGGTCCTAGGCTAGAGGTTTTAATTACATTAGCGTGTTTTTATTTGATTTTATCTTACTAACATGATACTAATCTCCCCTCTTGGATTCCTTGGATACAACAAATACTAAAATGATAAATATCACACCTATGCATGCTCTTCCGCAGTGTCACCAGTTTATTACACAAGACTCACGGTGGGGAGATATCTATGACCATTGTTTGAATGTGATCATAGGATAGTATTTTCTTGTCATTTTAAAAAATGTTAAAAAATCAAAAATCCAATACTAATACTAAAAATGTTAAATACATATTTTATTGGATCCTTGACATATATGTGTTAGTTTCATGTTGATGGATAACATATTAATTATTTTTACATACATGTGTTTCACGCTTCTATTTGAGTGTCATATAGGCATACACAGATATACGATCTATGCACTTAGGAGTGTTGGGCTTTCTCTCTACTCATGTCACTAACATGTTGGGGGCATCCACCTCTATGATCATGATACATCTAGGTTATATCATTCTATGGTCACTTTACATTATCATGTTTGAGATCATATATACTTACACATGCTTATATATTTCATAGTGTACTTGATATGTTATATACTTGACATTTTTTGATAACACATTTGATACATGGGCTACTATGATATGTTTATGTTGGTTGCTTATGTTATTATCTTGTTTATTGAGCATTTGATTATGATCCATTATTTGTGGCCCTTGTTCCTTTGTTTGCTTCTTTGACATTTGAATATGTTATTCTTGATTTTGTGGACATTTGACTAAGTCATATCTATTTAATTGTGTGACATTTGAAGATGCCCTTATTTGCAATCTCCTTAGATCAGTATCTTTTGACTTGCTTTTGAGTGTTATTGTGTGTGAGCTTGATTTCTTGATGATCTTATATTGTTACTGTATATACATTACCATGATCTTTATCATACATATTAGGACTTAATGTGATCACACTCTATGTGCTTCAATGATACATTTACCTATACATGTCCTCATATATGTTACATGGTTCATTCACAGTTTTATGTTTATCATATCCTTTTGAAGTGAGGTAACTACTAGTTTTTATCTTCCCTCACCTTAAAGGGGGGCATATCATAAAGGCATGACTTCCACACATTCAAAGTTTTAGATTCAGTAGGGGCATGCCATATAGGTATGGCTTTTACCCGTTTATAGTCTTAGATTTAATAGGGGCATGTTTTGGAAACATGTTCTCCACACTCAATAAGTAGTATATTATAGTGGAGGCATGTTTTGGAAACATGTCTCCACATTGGCATTTATATCAGTTTTAAATTTCAGATCATAGTGTGGGCATAATTTGGAAGTATGTTCACCACACTTACATAGTTTCAAATTGGCCAAATTACATAATTATATGATTTAAATACACATTTATGGCATAATTCTATACATTGGTACCACTGTTATATAAAGCTTTAGCATGAGACATATATAAGGTGCATATGTTATGCAATGTGTGCCTAATTTTACAAAATCAAATCAGTTTGATATTCTAAACACTTTTAAGGACTGTCACTGCCCACTAGGTTGGACTTTTCCAGACTATATTGAGCCAATATGTTATAGTAGTTAGTTTAATTTTTGGTATGGTTGAGGTGATTAAATCACTCAATCTTGCTATGTTTGTAGGTTATAATTGATTGTATCATCCAACCTCACCAGTTTGATAGTGTGAGTTGACTTAGTTCACTTACACTCACCAAGTTATAAATATGATTGGGTTGCATGGTTAAGCTAGTTTCAACTGCCAGGTGGCAATCCACATTTTCTCCAAGGTTGGGGGAATGCCACCCTCTCCTTATATATATATATATATATATATATATATATATATATATATATATATATATATACACTTTATAGATTTATATTTGTCCTAATCTAAATTTTAATGATTCATAATGATACATCTTTCAAATGAAATTACCAAAAGGCAAGATGGTTGCATTGAGACATGGGTATACTCATAAACCTTGCTATCTTTCAATTTCAATCATTTCAATGCTTTCAATTTTAGATTACATGTATTGATAATATACTGTAAAATTCTCATGGTTATAAACCAATCACCGACAAAGCACTCAAACTAGATTTGAGCAAAGGCAAGGCGTGTTACACACACCCCGGTATGCATTCCTTTCATTCAAACTATAAATTGTATTACTAGAGTAAAAGGGGGGGAAATTATGAATTATATAGCACCTCAATCTTGTACACTTGGCAAACTCAGACCTTGGTTATTCCTCTCATTTGTAGATCTTTCTTGATGATCTATGCCTTCTAACTCACCTGTAATGCTTAAAACCTGCTTATCTTTCACTCTGTAAGTTTTGGACCTGTACCTACTTGTATACTTTCTGGACACTTACATCCTAATTAGATGCCTACATTGATGTAAGTGTCAAGTACCCTAAAGTCATATAATTTTCAAATGAAATGTATCCTAATGGTCGACCTAAGTGCTATTATGTGAGATATTCTCCAAAGGGATTGGTATAAATATAAGATCAACCCTCATTCATTCCTCACCTAGGATAAACCTAGATTCATATCAAAGAGCATTCAATTGAAAAAAGCTTCTCTATTTTCTCTTATTTCCATATTAGTCATAAGGATAACACATCTATAGGCCTGTAGTATTGAAGGAGTAACCCAATAGATAATTTTCCCAAGTTACAAGCTAGGTCACAATTGCTATTGTTTATCACATATTATATGATTCACACATAATCTAACACGTATGAGAGAACTACATAAGTCTAAATCCCTCTTAACAGTATTGGCTATGTAGGTAATACTCATTGACAAAGGGGTCTTTGGGGGATCTAAACACCATGTGCCCTCTAACCCATTTTTTCAACAACCATTATGAAGATGAAGAATTAGGGTTTGATCATTTGATAAGGAGTGATAGTTCATGACCTAGATTTGAATGCACTGGAGTGATGGTGACAATGAACCCAAAAATATCAAGTTGGTCACATCTTGTTTCAACAGTTATTTTATACTACACACATGCATTTGATCCAAACACTAGCATTGACGTAACCATCTCAGGCTAATGCAAGTGTCTATGATTACAGAGGCATTTAATCTAAAAATTTAGTGAATTTACATAATATTATTCTAGTATGCTTCTTATCTATTTCAAATCTAGATATATATATTAACATCAAAACCAACTAAGTATCTTGTTTTCATTACCATTGTAATATCTAGCATAATTGTACTTTCCTTTTGTAGCATATCTCAACATAATAAATTTCATGTATGTTCTATCTAATTTTTATAGTTAATTGGCTTACTATATTTATGCTTATCCCCTTGTGCTTATTCATTTATATATTCTTAACCCTGTTTACCTATAGTAGGATCCTCATCAAACTTAGGGTTAAATAGAAATGTAGTTGATATAGTTATGATAGATAAACAATAATGTCTATCATGAAGCATCATCGATCTACCCACCCCTTTCCTAGTGCACCCTTTAATGCATGCACTCAGAGAGATTGAAACTCGACAGGTCACTACAAGAGAGAAAGTGTCAATAAATGATAAATTTTAAAACTATTATGTACACAAGTATCATTAGAAACTTGACGATACTAACCTGATAGGTAAAAATCTTCAAATCTGTATCAGGGACTTTTAAAAATGTCAAAACAACAAAAGTTTCAAAATATTTAAATTCATTAAAAAATCTATTGAAAACATACACATGTTTTGGTAAAAAAGCATACATTTGATACATACCAACTTATTAATCATCTATTCCTATAAGGTAGACCATAAACGATCGAACCAAGGCACCAATGCATCTCATCGACTAGGCTTCTTGGTAACTCAGAGCTCAAATTGCACAATGAGAAAATTAAAATGAAATTATAAAAATCCTTTTCATGCTACTATTTTATATGAGTTATCTTTTTATTGTGACTATTGTGTAGGTGATTAAATTATTGATCACAAAATTTTGCAAGCCATATCTCAAACCTCATTTATCAAAAACACATTCTATCAATTGCATTGGGATACACATCACACATTATCCTGCATCAAAACACTACTTAGTCACTAATGTCAACTTCAAAAATTGCTCAATTTTTATACATTATACAAATCATGATATCTCTGAACAAACACCATTGCCTTTGGCAATCATATTATTAATCAATCTTGACTATTTCTCATACTATTGTTTATATCATCTTTGTAATTAACATGATTTTCATAATGATAACATTCACATCTAATACTCAATGTTCTAACAATTCTAATAAATACACTTATCAAACTTGCTATATATTTTAGACTAATTGATTTGATAATCTCATCCCTTGCCTTAAAAGGGGGACATACATGGGACAAATTATAAACATGTTACTTATATGAGACTGACATGATTCAGATATTTAATCACTCGTTATGATACAATTCAGCCTCAGGGGTTCATATAATGACATATCAGTATAGTATTTGGGGGCATATGTCATACATATACAATCACCTTACACGAACAAATTACATATTTCATATGATACATATTATAGTTTCAGAGAATTCAGAATGGTTCAAAATTAGTTATTAATACATATTAAGGGGGCATGTTCCATGCATATGCATCTCAAATTATAGGAACGAATTATAATTTTACACATTTTGGGAGTATAAGCATGGATATATGTGTGCAAGCTTTAAACATAAATTACAAAATTTAATCTACATATAGTTACAAGTTTACATGACAAGTTACAATTTATGTTTGCATAAAATTATAGTTTCTATATTTAACATATGGATGCATAGTGTTGGGTGAATATTTTGTCGGCCAGCTAACTGGTGACCAAAATAGTTCCTATCACCACAGCATAGGAAGATTGGTCGTCTAGGTGTGTAGCTTTATTACATCAACCGGAGACAAATCTCTCCTTTCATCAAGGGGAGGTTCCCTATTAAATATGTGGAAGCTATATACTATATAAATAAGCAAAAAGTAAGACAAAGGGGTGGGATAAACCATCCATCTCTATTTTTTCAGAGATGATGCTCACAAATAGAGGAAGAATCTTGGGTGATTGGTGATGACACTTCTCTTCTTTCAGAAGTAACATTCAACCAAGATCCAGATCCCTTCCTGGATAATAGAAATCCTAGTGAAGCAATAGAAGGCACTTCTCTTCTTTCAGAAGTGCTTGTTCTTGCAAACAACATGACTCCTTCTGGTAACAAGTAACGGGGTAACAGGGTCCAAAGTAACCAGCAATCTAAGATGTAGCACAAAGTCTCCACCTTTGACGGCCCTAGAGTGAGATACGAAGAACAATTGGGGCACAAAGTCATCCCAAGGTCTTTTACACAGAAACATAAAAGGAAAACACATACTGAAGACAACTATGACAACACAAAGTCTGAAAGTAGTTGGCTTCAAGACGCCTTCCTTATCACCTCCACTAGTCCTACTTGTTAAATCAAATAAATAAGAATGCTTTCAGAAGATAGACATAAGAACAATCTCCTAAAGTAGCACAAGCTATAACAACACAAAGTCTGAAAGTAACTTGCTTTCTCATTCAATCAAAGAAATAAGAATTATAATCTGAGCTCAAAGTCTCAGTAATGCCTTTCAATTCGGGCAGAGTTTCACTTCTGGTAAGGGGAAGATCTCCCTTCAAATGATACAAGAGATTACATTATATAGAGGCCTGAGGGAGGCTTGGCACTTTCTCCCAATGAAGTGACCCATTTAGTGCATTCAATGCCTTGGATGCATTATTGGTCTTGTCAGGAAGGGCCATGCTAGAGCAGGGTGGCTGCCTTAACTATGGTGTGTCGATTCATCTCTAGTGCCTCCTCGTTAGCCTGAATCACTCATTCATTCACTTGCTTAGTCACATAACTATCTACTATGCCTTTACCTCCAAGGGGACAAACAGACGGTGCTTTCAATGTTAGCAAACCCCATATATCGACCCAGCGAACTGCTTCACCTATTAGTAGTAACTCCTACTGAGTTTTCCAATCTGTCTCTTCCTTCTTTTGACCCTGGCCTTAGGCTTTTTTGAATGCATCTAGGTTCATCTTTTGAGTCCACAAAAATCAACAGACACTTAAATGCAGCCGATTTGGCATTCGCGGGTCTTTCCTCTATTAAAGGTTAGCGGCTAGCCAATCACTTTAAATTTGACATATGCAGGCCTGTCATCCTGTTATGACGTGGGTGAGGACACGTGGCAGCATCCATGATTTTGAAATAAGCTTATTGGAATAAGCTTTGAAATTTTTAGAGGCTAAAGGCGCAGATGCAGACACGTGACAGCGTCTACTGCGTTGGGATGGGACACGTGGCGAGTTTCACGCTTTGAAGCTTCGTCTGAAACTGCATCTCGGCATGTGACACTTGGCAGCATCCGCTGCACTTTGAGGCTCAAACCTTTCCCAAAGGGAACTTGCCCTTTGGGGTCTTAAAAAAGGTCTGCTTCTGAATGTCGAGTGTCCCTCCATAAAGGTCTGCCCTCTTTTATGACACGTGGCAGCTTCTGTCACTTTTAACTAGAGACACGTGGCATCTTTCACTATTGACACTTGGCAACATCTACCTTCTCAGGCCTTTGCAAAAACATAGAAATGCTTGGGGCTCAGTCGGGCTCTCATGAATGATGACACTTGTCTACCTCCACTGCTCTCTACATGGGACACGTGGCACGGTCTGCTGCTCTAAGGAACACAAAGTGAAGCCTTTCATGATTGCCACTTGTTGCCCTTCGTAGAACTCTAGAAGACACTTTGTCAAAAAGAACCCTATAGCTTATAAGGAACTTTGAGAAGTGAACGATGACATGTGTCACGTTCTGTCGAGTTACAACACCGAAATGTGGCATGGTCTGAATATTTTTAGTAGTCGCACGGATGCAGACACATGGCGTCTTTCGACGAGTTTTCAAAAGGGACACATGGCACCTTCCGCCACTTCTCTAAAACAAAGCATAAAGGGGCTCGGCCGATGAAACTTGGCAACATCCGCCTGACTCTTTCTTTTGCGTGCATCCTTCCTTAACTGAGGCAACCTTTGAACTCTTGAACCCATGCGTTGAACCAATTGAATGTTGAACCTGTTGAACTGATGAACCAAAATGGTTTAAGGTTCAATGGTTCAAGTTTTTTGAGGCTTGTTAAGAGCTTGGGGCCACAATTCCTTTAAACGGTTGAACTTTGAACCTTTCACATATGTGCATAGCTCTTATTGTCAGTGTTGAACCCTTGAACCCATTGAACCCATTAAACTGAAAAGGTTCAAGGTTCAATGGTTCAATCCTTATTTTGATGCTTGCCAACAAACCCTTTGAACCGGTTGAACCTGCTAATCCTTTTACCAAAAAGTTGAGAAAATGATGAAATTGAATGTTTTAGAACAAATTTTTGGAAAGGAGAGGGACAATTTTTGGCCATGTAGGACCAAAATAGTCATATGTTGTCTGAAAATGAGGAATCATTTTTCAGGGACAACAGCTGGCTCCTGTTAGGGAGCTTCCTTCAGATGACAACTCAGAATAGCTGAGGGGAGTAGAAACCAGAATCTCCAGTGCCTTGAAGTGTGCCATTGGGCTACGGAGTCATGCTACCCAAAAAGAAAGGCTCCAAAAAAATGAAAACAAAAGAACAAAATAGAACAAAAGACTATACATATATACATATGTACAGGGGAACTCATCTGATACTTAAAGAGTTGAAGTGCTTCAGATGTTGCCCATTATGAGGTAGAGAAAAGAGAGTGCCATCTTGATACTTCAACAGAAAACTATTTTTGTCATTGCATTGATGAATAGTAAAAGGGCCACTCCACAGGGAATCAAACTTTTCGTGCATCCCCTTTGGTTCTCTTCTCTTGTCCCACAGCAGGACTTGATCTCCAATCTGGAAATCACGATTCTTTGCTTTCTGGTCGAAGAGCTTCTTCACCAAACTTTTATGGGCAGGAATTTGGTCCACCACTACAGTTCTCTGCTCATTCAGCTTAGCAAGGCACATGATCCTCTTCTCAAGTGAGCTCTCATGTGTTTGATCTTCGATCGCCTTAGCCAATTGGAAGGGAGACATACCAATTGCTCTCTTTGGTGTAATTTTGTTTGCCCATAGAGCATCAACCAATGCCTTATGCCAAGTCTTTTGGTTGTCGTCCACCAGCTTCTTGATGATAGTCACCAGGTTTTTATTGATTGACTCAGGCTGTCCATTCCCTTGTGGGAAGTAATCAGAGGAATGGAAGAGCGTAATTTCATAGTAGAAGTAGAATTGAGCAATCTCTTGGGAAGTGAAGTAGGCTGCATTGTCAGTGACAATTTTGATTGGGACCCCAAACCTAGACATGACATTTTCTTTGAGGAAATTGCATACTACTTCTGAAGTAGCATGTTTTGTTGGAACTGCTTCTACCCATTTGGTGAAGTAGTCTATTACTGTAAGGACATAATTATGTCCAGCACTTGATGGTGGGTTCACAACACCAATAAAGTCAATTCCCCATTACTGGAAAGGTTCCTCTAATACCACTGGTTTCAGAGGCAGGGCAACTAGCTTGGGCCTTCCAACAAATTGTTGGCATAGTTTACATCCCCTGACCCACTTGTATGCATCTCAAAAGAGAGTTGGCCAATAGTACCTAGCTCGTAAGATCTTTTAGGTAGTCACAGGGGCAAAAAAAGGTCCTCCATAGGCCGAATTGTGGAAGGACTTCAAAAGTCGGCTTTATTGCTCCTTATCCACACAACGAAGCAACGTTCCATCAAGGTTCCTCTTGTACAGGTTGTTGTCCCAGAGGACAAAATTAGCAGCTTTCAGCTTGACAGTCCTCATTTCTTTATAAGATAGGTTTGCAAGACATTCACCATAAATAAATAAATGAGCAATACCTGAATACCACTCGTTTGTAGTGGAAACAAAGAGGACTGTAGGTGAGTTATCCACTTCTGGTTCTTCATGCTCTATTCCTCTTGGCTTATTATCAACAATCAGTTGACATAGCCCCTTCCCACGCACTAGCTTCATTGGCTTGATGATCAGATCAAACTCCTCGATTTTTGTAACCCAATTGCCTCTTTTTGTCCCAAACTCCTGCTGCGTCAGTATAGATTTCACTATGGTGTCAGGGACCAAGGTAGTAACTCGAGAATTGATGATGTAGAAATGAAAATGTTTTATGGCCTTCACCACTGCATAAGCGTGCTTCTCCATATTTGAGTACTTCAACTCATGAGCTTTGAGAGGACAGCTCATGAAGGAAATGGGATATCCCATACCTTCTTCATTCTATTGAATCACAATTGTTGAAAGTGTATGTTCTGAAGCATAGCTGTAAATGGTGAACTTTTTGCTATAGTCTGGGCAAGCCAAAATTGGAGCATAGGCAATGGCAGTCTTAACATTTTCAAAGGCCGGCTTGCCTTCTTTAGTCTAGCTGAAGGTGGCTTTTCCCTTCATCACGTTTATAATGTGCCTAGTCTTCTCGACAAATTCAGGGATAAACCTCTATAAGAAATTCACCTTCCCAAAGAAAGAGTGAACAACATTCTTGCTTGTGAGCAAGGAAAGTTTTTGGATAGACTTGACTCTGTCTGAGTCAATATTTATGCCTCCTTTGGACACATGTGTCTGAGAAGTTTCCCCTCTGTTACTTTGAAAATTGACTTATTGGGGTTCATGGAAATGCCATTCTAGCAGCAGTGTTATAGCACTTGTTGTAAATGGCTCACATGATCTGGGCGATGCTTAGAGAAGATAGTCAAGTCATCAAGATAAACTACGATGAACTTACCCATCTCATCTTTTAAGGCAAGGTCTATTGCTCTTTGGAAGGTGGCGCCAGCATTTATCAAGCCAAAAGGCATCCTTTTATACACAAATGTGCCCTAAAGTGTGGTGAAAGCGGTCTTATGTTGGTCTGCTTCACCAACTTCGACCTGATTATATCCTGAGAAGCCATCTAACATTGATAGCATCTATAAGCCTGTCACTATCTGCAGCACTTAATCCATGATTGGCAAAGGATAATTATCTTTCAAGGATGCTTAATTCAAATTTCTAAAATCTACACAAAGGCAAATTTCACCATTCTTCTTTCTTACAGGCACTATATTGGCAATCCAGGTGGAATGATGGATTGGGAAGATTATCTTGGCATTTAGCATTTTTTGAATCTCTGATAAAATAGTACCTGATATTTTTGGATTATAATGCCGAGACTTTTGCCTGTAAGGTGTTGAATCAGCCTTGAGAGGAATGTTATGTCAGATTTCATTAGGCCGGAGTGATTTCAGGTCATCATAGGAGTATGCTAGGACATCCATGTATTCGTTGAGCAAAGGGGTGAACTTGAAATGCTCTTTAGGAGTACAACATTTCCCAATGTTTACCATCTTGGGGTCTACCTTGGTTCCCAGATTTACTTGATCAAACTCCTGGGAGGAGCTTGAATCCATTTGCTGTTGTTTGATGAATCTATCATGCTTATCAAATAGCTTCTCAAGGGAAATAAGGCCTTTGGGAATTTTATTCTTTTTCAGTTGCAATAACTCCTCACCTGTGCTTGAAATTGATTCAGGAGTCGATTCAAGTTCTTGATGCTCACTGCCTTCAAAATGCAGTCATTTAAAGCTATCTTTTTGCTCTTGGAAGGCAATGATTTGATTATCATTATCTAATACCTACCAATGACTGGCATTATCAGGCACGCTTGGTCTAAAGTCCAGCTCAACAGTGTACCTATCTCCTTTGAAGTCTGGGTGGGGGATCAAGAGGGTGGCTGAAATGGCTAGTGCATCAGCTTGATCATTGAATTCTCTAGGGACTACAGAGATGTTGAAAGCATCAAAGTTTTCAAGTTGATCCCATACTAGATTACAGTAATGGCACAATCTTTCATTCTTGGTTTGATATAGGTTTTTCACCTGACAAACCACCAATTTGGCATCTCTTTTAGCATGAAGGAGTTTGATGCCTTTGTCCCGAGCAACTTTTAATCTCAGCAACATAGATTCATACTCGGTTGTGTTATTAGTGTTATTGAATTATAACTTATAAGATGAAGGACAAATATCTCTTTGAGGAGATATTAACACAACCCCAACTCCTGAACCAGTGGAGGAGCAGCCGCCATCAAATTTAAGAATCCATACCTCATTTGATACTGATTTTCCTTTGGGTTCTTTTTTATTCTGAGAAGGGGATTATTCCACACTTGCATTGGGCTTAGCCAATTCTTCTGTTGTTCCACCTGGCTGCATTTCTAGGTTGTCACCTGCAGGAGCTTCATTAGATGCCTCATGAACTTCATCCGTAGATAGAAAGTAGTTACCCATGCCTAAAGACTCGAACAAGATTTAAGCTTCAGGTGCTGAAGTCTGAGTAACTACGTATTTTGCTTCTTTTTCAGGGAGCAGCCTCTTCATGACACCTTTGACTAGAATCCTTGCCTCTGATAAATCCATGCTAAATTCACCACCAATATCCCTACAAAAATTTTGCCCGAGAAGGATATCATATGATGTTGGGACGTCTGCTACCAAGACAATCATCTTGATTCTTTTGTCTAGAAAGGCAACAAATGCAAATTGGGCGTCTTTTATTTGCCCCAACAGTGGTACTTGCTTGTTCTCTATGGAGAAGCATCTACCAAAAGTTTTAGTCAATGTGAGATCAAGAGATTCAGCCACTTTATCAGGCATGACATTGTCTAAAGCTCTAGAATCAATGATGCAATTATTCAGCTGATGTTCATTTATCAACAGTGAGACATAAAAAGGTTTAGTCCTACTAGAAGCGACAGGAAGGAAAATGACAAGATTGTTCTTGGTGGATGCATCCTTGGGGGGATTATGAGTCACTTTGGGGACTGCTTGTTCAACAAGGACATTCTGGTTTTTAACACACTGAACCAATTTATCTAATTATTCAGAATGGGACTGCAGGAATTCAAATTCAGACATTTGAATCTTGGTTTTCTTAATATGAACAATTGTGTCAAATACTGGAAATGAACTAGGTACATAGGATGAGAGCTCATCTTTTTGAGTTTTAGGGGGGGAAGAACTGGACTGCAAGTTTGAAGTAAAAAGTGTAAGGGCATTTGAGGTACTTACCTTTCTTGCAATCACCGAGCCCTTTGGTTGGAAAGGGAGAGTGGAGCCTTGCTTAGCAATTGAAACTGTTGGTTGAGGTTACTCCTCTGCTTTCTCTTTATCAGCTTGTTGAGCTGATTGATTCTTGGATTGGGTGAATATAACATATGACCCCTCAGCTGCATTTCCTTTACTCTTGGGTTCATCCTGATAGTTCACGAAACTAATATGGGAGTTGCCAACTAATTCTTCTTCTTCCTCAGTGAAGAGATTAGCGTCATCTTCAGGATTCAACTCAGGCTGGGATGAGAAGTCCGATTCAGCTTCAAGATATCCAACTGCTGAGTCAGTTGGAGGTGCTTCAAGGGTGAGATTCCTCTATGGAGGAGGAAGGTGATTTTGTTGTCCCTAATTCCTAGCAGCATTGCCTTGGTATGCCTGATTCTAAAATATCCTCTTGGTTATATCTTTGTATGCAGGAGTAGATGACATTCCTTGTGCCATTTACTTCTTGAGAGCTAGCACTTCATTTTTTAGCTTTTACATCATAGGATCAGTGGTGGCAGAAGGGGAATATTTTGAAAAAGAAGAAGATTTGCCTCTATTTGGGTCCCTCTTTATCTTTCCTGTCAAGATAAGGTCATCTTCAACTTCGGTAGCCAAATCCTGAGCAGCTTTGAGATCTATGTGACCGGCTCTTCTTAGCAAAAAACTCACTTCAGGCAGTTGTGAGTTAATGAAGAAGCATTTGAGGTTTTCAAGGGTCGGCTAAGCAATACCAAGAATCCAGTTCCTCAGCTTATCAAACTTTGCTATGAAACCCCTCATAGGCTCTTGGGACTCCTTCATTTGCATGAGTTGGGCTAACAAGGCATGTGCATCTTTTGTAGGCTTGAATCTGGCCTCGAATTTGGCTTTGATGTGTCCCAATAAGTTATTGATTAGGCTTGCAGGTGGTAAAACCAGTCTACAGCAGCACCTTGCAGTGTTTCCACGAAAAGCCTAACTGCCATGTCCTCAAATTCTATGCCTATCACGCCACAGGCTATGCTAAAGGCGGTAACATGTTCATTAGGATGAACTTTTCCATCCCCAAAGAATTTGGGGAAATTCTTTCTTGAGATTTGTGGAAGTTCATGTAGGGGTAGAGTTAAATTAAGCGGGCCAAAAGAGTTACCCCAGGGGCCTTGAGCTGCCATGATAGGATTATTGAAAGTAGGGATAACAAATTTGGGTAAAATTTGGATAGGCAAGGCTCTACTAACTACAAGAAAAGTAGCTCTGCCTTGTGTTGGTGTCTTGGTACGGGTAAGAGGGACACTCTTAGATCATTGAACTTGAGGTTGCAAAGAAATCAAGTTAAAATTTCTTTGTTGTGCCAACTCAAAGATAGGATCAATAACACCTTGAGCTCTCTGGCTTCTGGTATAGCATGGGGTTGCCATATTGTGAATCAAAAATGGAAAAGGACTAGTCACACTTCAGTTTGAAGCTTGAGGCTTCAAACTCCTTGTCCTTCCCCAGTGGAGTCACCAAAAACTATTGGGTGAATATTTTGTCGGCCAGCTAACTGGTGACCAAAATAGTTCTTATCACCACAGCATAGGAAGAGTGGTCGTCCAGGTGTGCAGCTTTACTACATCAACCAGAGACAAATCTCTCCTCTCATCAAGGGGAGGTTCCCTATTAAATATGTAGAGGCTATATACTATATAAATAAGCAAAAATTAAGACACAAGGGTGGGATAAACCATCCATCTCTCTTTTTTCAGAGATGATGCTCATAAATAAAAGAGGAATCTTGGGTGATTGGTGATGGCACTTTTCTTCTTTCAGAAGTAACATTCAGCCAAGAACTAGATCCCTTCTTGGATAGTAGAAATCCTAGGGAAGCAACATAAGGCACTTCTCTTCTTTTAGAAGTGCTTGTTCTTGCAAACAACATGACTCTTTCTGGTAACAAGTAACGAGGTAACAGGGTCCAAAGTAACCAGCAATCTAAGATGTAGCACAAAGTCTCCACCTTGACGGCCCTAGAGTGAGATACGAAGAACAATGGGGGCACAAAGTTGTCCCAAGGTCCTTTACACAAAAACATAAAAGAAAAACACACACTGAAGACAACTATGACAGCACAAAGTCTGAAAGTAGTTGGCTTCAGGACACCTTCCTTATCACCTCCACTAGTCCTACTTGTTAAATCAAATAAATAAGAATGCTTTTAGAAGATAGACATAAGAACAATCTCCTAAAGTAGCACAAGTTATAACAACACAAAGTCTGCAAGTAATTTGTTTTCTCATTCAATCAAAGAAATATGAATTACAATCTGAGCTCAAAGTCTCAGTAATGCCTTTTAATTTGGGTAGAGTTTCGCTTCTGGTAAGGGGAAGATCTCCCTTTAAATGATACAAGAGATTACATTATATAGAGGCCTGAGGGAGGCTTGGCACTTTCTCCCAATGAAGTGACCCATTTGGTGCATTCAATGCTTTGGATGCATTCTTCATCTTGTCAGGAAGGGCCATGCTAGATCAGGGCAGCTGCCTTAACTATGGTGTGTCGATTCATCTCTAGTGCCTCTTCCTTAGCCTGAATCACTCATTCATTCACCTACTTATCCACACAACTGTCTACTTTACCTTTACCTCCAAGGGGAAAAATAGATGGCGCTTTCAATGTTAGCAGACCCCAGATATCTACCCGGTGAACTAATTCACCTATTGGCAGTAACTCTTGCTGAGTTTCCCTCTCTGTCTCTTTCGTATCTTGACCCTGGCCTTAGGCTTTTTTGAACGCATCTGGGTTCATCTTTTGAGTCCACAAAAATCAACAGACACTTAAATGCAGCCGATTTGGTGTTTATGGGTCTTTCCTCTATTGAAGGTTAACGGCTAGCCAGTTGCTTTAAATTTGACGTATGTGGGCCTGTCATCTTGCTATGACATGGGTGAGGACACATGGTGGCATCCATGATTTTGAAATAAGCTTATTGGAATAAGCTTTGAAACTTTTAAAGGCTAGAGGTGCGGATGCAGACACATGACAGCTTCTACTACGTTGGGATGGGACACGTGGCGAGTTCTACGCTTTGAAGCTTCATCTGAAACTATGCCTTGGCATGTGACACTTGGCAGTATTCATTGCACTTTGAGGCTCAAACCTTTCCCAAAGGGAACTTGCCCTTCGAGGTCTTGAAAAAGGTCTACTTTTGAATGTCGAGTGTCCCTCCATAAAGGTGTTTGCCCTCTTCTATGACACGTGGCAGCTTTCACCGCTTTTAACTAGAGACACGTGGCATCTTCTGTTGTTGACACTTGGCATCATCCACCTTCTCAGTCCTTTGCAAACCCATAGAAATGCTTGGGGCTCAGTCGAGTTCTCGTGAACAATGACACTTATCGGCCTCCACCGCTCTCTGCATGGGACATGTGGCACGGTCCGCTGCTCTTAGGAACACAAAGTGAAGCCTTCTGTGATTACCACTTGATGCCCTCCATGGAACTCTAGAAGACACTTTATCGAAAGGAATCCTACAGCTTATAAGGAACTTTGAGAAGTGAATGCTGACATGTGTCACGTTCTGCTGAGTTACAATGTTGAAATGTGGTGCGGTTCAAATATTTTTAGCAGTCACACAGATGTAGACACATGGCAGCTTCTGACGAGTTTTTAAAAGGGAAACATGGCACCTTTCACCACTTCTTCGAAATAAAGCATAAAGGGGCTCAGTTGACGACACTTGGCAGCATCCGCCTGACTCTTTCTTTT
The DNA here is from genome assembly GCA_037957365.1 of Torreya grandis. Classification (NCBI taxonomy): domain Eukaryota; kingdom Viridiplantae; phylum Streptophyta; class Pinopsida; order Cupressales; family Taxaceae; genus Torreya; species Torreya grandis. The sequence continues at coordinate 1,692,596 of JARHVA010000226.1, read as the reverse complement.
GCGCGCGTCCTTCCTTAACTGAGGCAACCTTTGAACTCTTGAACTCATGCGTTGAACTGATTAAACATTGAACCTGCTGAACCGATGAACCAAAATGGTTCAACGGTTCAATGGCTCAAGTTTTTTGAGGCTCGTTAAGTGCTCGGAGCCACAGATCCTTTAAACAGTTAAACTTTGAACCTTTGACATATGCGCATAGCTCTTGTTGTCGGTGTTGAACCCTTGAACCCATTGAACCAAAAAGGTTCACGGTTCAATGGTTCAATCCTTGTTTTGATGCTTGCCGACAAACCCTTTGAACTGGTTGAACATGCTAATCCTTTTACCAAAAAGTTGAGAAAATGACGAAATTAAATGTTTCAGAACAAAAATTTTGAAAGGAGAGGGACAATTTTTGGCCATGCAGGACCAAAATAGTCATATGTTGTCTAAAAAATGCGGAACATTTTTTAGGGACAACACATAGTATACCTTATAAGTGATAGTGATGATGGGGCATGATATAGATTCATGCCATACTTTAATTACTACTTACTATTCATGGTCATGGTATCCATTATCTTTGGTCATGCATACATGAATCAAGGAAAAAAGTGACAATTAAATCTAAAAGCCATTTTTAATGATAGATTTAGTTAAAATGCAAAATGCGTATTGTAGATTAAATGCCCTCTAGCATTATAGTTTGTAAATCCATTATGGATTCTAACTCGTTTCCATCCTGGGGTTACAAAGACCAATAACACAATTTGAGGTTTTTGCATCCATCAATGATTTTATTTTCTATAGGTTAGACAAAAGAACCAATTTCTCTAACAACATGGTTACTTAAGTTAGCAAATTGAGGTTTCTTCATTCCTCGATGGTCCTGCTCATCACATTGACCAATTGAAAGCTTATCCATTTCCCTTGATAGGAAATAATTATATGATACAAGTTCCCTCTTTTTCTCCACAGTGGTTGGGTTAATCCTTGATCCTCAACATTTTTTTTTCTCCATGGCAAACACATATTCCATAAGCAATGTCACGTGACATGCATATAGGCATAGTTATTCTTTGATTAACATTTTGAGTATTTCATTTATGATTATACCCTTTGTTTCATGTGGATAATAATCCATCTAATTACATACATCTTCTTTTTGAAGGAATGCTATGGATCTTTTTTTAATCAATACTATATTTTTTACCAGAGCTACAACTGGTTCTAGGGCAAAAATTGAGGGCCCAATTCCTGAGAGAACTATTGAACCAATATAAATGGCTATCACTTGATCACATTTTGAAATCACCGAGTAAACGACCACATATGGCCTATAAACACCTTCTAAGATTCAAACTTGGGTGGGGCTGGGCACAACTAAACCATTTCTCCAACCTTCTACATCTCATTGGCTTAAACATTATCAATCATTATGACACATGACAAATTCACATTGTGATCATCTACACAAGTTTGCGTTCTCTTTTTTCCTTTTTTCCAATATTTGTAGTTCCACTTAAATGCTAAATTAAAGGAGGTGGAAAATGTAGACACCCAAATTTGGCATAAGCCTTTTATTACAATATTTTTTATCCACCTTGCTTATTGTTGATGCTGGAGATTGCACCCGATGGCAGGAAAATAGGTTCCTACCCTCTCTTCGCAACATGGAAACTCCTCTATCGCCTGTGGAATGGCGAAGCAGGAGAGGAGAGTCTCTAGTTAAGGGCTAGCTCCCTTTGATGTATCGTTGTTTGTTTCAGGCAGTGCAAAATTACATACATGCATATATATATATATATATATATATATATATATATATATATATATATATATATATATACAGCTATAATAAAAAGGGAGGATGAAAAGGGAGAAGAAATGCTAGAAAACAAACCTACCCTAAGGAGGTGATACACCAAAATAAAGGTGATCTTCTCACACCTACTCTCAGAATCAAACAAAGACCATAAACATACACTCAGACTCGGCAGGGAGACCAGGCTACAAGAAAATGGTAGGGAGGTTCTTGTGAAAACACAAGAACAGAGACTCACCAAGATGCTGCAAAATACATATTGTAAATGACTTCCTCTGCTCTGTATCTCCAAAATGGAACTCTTCTCCTGTCACCTGCAGACAATGGCGCCTTGTGGATAACTGGTGTGTGGGTGCTGGAACTGTGAGAGCATTAAAACAATGACTGGACACAACTCAAACACTCAGACATACACAGAAAATCCGACCAAGAATAGGTAAAAATAGTCCTTATAGATTCAGGTAGAAATTTCAACAGGGCTGTGCCTCACAAAAATTGCAAAAAGATGATTACAAAATGACAAGTATCAAATATATAAGGAAAGTCCAAGAGGCTCATTTGGCGCTCTTTTTACAAATGGTTGTTCATGAAAATAAACAGGCCGCTCAAAATATTAATGAGCCATGTCCTCTGTTATGCTTTGAAGTCCACATTTTTAATGGCAAAATGCAGTTTGTCCACCCATTAAATGAAAAATGAGGGAAACCGGTTACATTCTTTAGCTGCTATGTCCTCTCATGATCAATTCGCTGGCACTATTTCACCTGCCAAATTCTCTTCTTCAAATTGGCGCCACTTGGACTCAACTATTTGCTTACTCATTCTTTGCTTGTCACTCTGTCCATTTGCTCTTTACGCCATCATGCAATAAATTGCCTTGTTTATGCCACTTGGACTGCTTGACTGCTCCTTGCCTTGTCATCTCCGCTTGTTACTTGGAATTTGTCTTTTTTGCTTACTCGGCCCCTTAAGCGAATTCCTTGGTAGGTCGCTACATTTTGCCCCTTTTTCCTCATGTTTGGTGCCTTTCCAGATCAAAAACCCAACGGCTAAATGGCTTTGTTAAATTTGACATGTATATGGCCGTCTTTAGTTTGAAAACCAACGGCTCTTTTGCTTGATTAAACTTGACGTCCTTCGGGACGTCATCAGGTCTGCTTTATGTCTGTGTTTTCCTCTCAGCACTCTGACTTTTGAAGACTCCCCTTCGGCGAAGGACCCACCCTTGAACCAAATCCGTTGAACCAAAAGTTGGTTCAACGGTTCAAGGCTCAACCAATGCACGCCAATTCCAAAAAAAGCCGATGAACTTCATTGAACCGTTGAAGTTGAACTCTTTACATTGAACCAGGCCATGAACCAAACATATTGAACTTGCTAAACCCAAAAATGACTGGCATTAAGACAACAGGGGAGAAGTTGACCGAGATTTTGCCTGTGGTCAAAATTGGTCAATAGATTGGCGACTCATAGGGGAAGCATGCCTACTATGCTTAGAATCCAATTGCCTTGCAGTCCATTGGGTGCGGAGTCAGATTTTAACTTTAAAATAGCAACAGCTCTGATAAATTTAGAACCAGCCACGCAGATCTACCTCCACAAAAAGATAACACACACAAGACTAAGAAAACTACTTGTGCAACAGCACTTAGGGGAAACAGGGAAAGAAAACTGAAAGCAACCTACTCTATACAGTTAACTAGGTATTTTTGATTCCCTCCTGGATCAAAGGGAAAGCTTCTAGCGTCTCTTTCATTTGACACATCCAGTATCGATAATGGATCCCACAAGGAAATATTTATGTGCAGCTCCTTCACCTAGTCTGCCATGTCGATCTGAGGATCGCTCCCTTCCATATTTTCTTTTAGGCTGATCCCAACTAGAGCTGTAGGCTGAGACGCTAAAGGTGCAAACGACTGTTTGGAAATTGGGGCCCTTTGAAATGAGTGTGATGGAGGAGGTGAAGCTGCTGCCTAAGTGGTATCTTGCACCTCTTCCACTGCTCTCCTCTTAAATCTTGTATTGGCTGCAACACAATCAGCCTGATTCCATGTAGCACCCCCATGGTTGATTGCACAAATCTCGCCCTCTTCGTGATTCATAAGAGTAAAATCCGACTGGGCCTGATTGCTACTCGTGTTGGGTTGAGCTGGAGCCTCAAAAAATTGGGAAAGAATAGCAGCCTGATTCTCTATATTTTGGAAATAATTCACCATCTCATTTGTGTGCACAGCCTGTTTTTGACCATATCCCATGGTCGAACAGCTAGGCTGCTCTTGTACAAGATTATTCTGAACAGGCACTATGTCCTTAGATGATGAAGAGGGACCAGTGTTGTAATTTTGAAATGGCCTGGTTGTAGTGAGCTACCCTTGACCTTGATTATAATTATGAAAAGGAGGTCTAGGGGCTTGACCATAATTCTGGTACCCTTGATTTGGTCTGTTGCCTTGAGCTTGTTGCTGCCTTTTAATGGTAACGAGTTCGTTGGTCACGGCCTGCAACATACTCTTAATCTCATGAAGCTCATTTGACAAAATAGCAGTTGGTTTCTCTATGCTGGGCAGAGGAGCTAATGCTGGAGCAATGGTTTGAATTGGGGGCAACAATTCTGGGAAAAGCAGCATGTGACTCATAGGGGCGATCTTTCCACCTTGTACCAAGCATTTCTCAGTGGTTATGGCAATGTCATAAGCAACAGGCAATATATGCCCTCCCATAGATTGTATCATTACTGCAATGTCATTATTTAATGCTTTTAAATAGTACAAGAAAGTGTAGCTGAGAGTCGGCCTTACCAAGATGGGAATTCTATCCCAAGTCTTTTGAAACTGCGTGTTAAAGTCTTGCATATACTCGTGCAGAGCTCTCTTTATGGTCGTCAGCTGCTTAGCGAGCGAGAGGGCGTCGCTCTTTTCCCCAAAATGATCTGTTAGCTGAATACCCAGTTCATTCCAGGAATGGATTGAATTTGTAGGCAAAGTCCCGTACCAGTCAAGAGCCTTGCCCTTAAGAGACAAAGCTAGCAATCTGACTGCGACATTTTCCTTTGTGACATTATGAATATTGACGAGATTAGAAATGTTCTTGATGTGCTCAATGGTTGTGACGGGCCCCTCTCCATTAAAGGGAGGCACACTTTTGAGGACCGCTCCTGGAATTGGGTCATAATGCTAGAGGTTCAAGGGACTCTGACCACGAAAGCTCACAAAGGGTAATGTCGTAGCTATAAGGGGATTCAAACGGGGTACTTCTCCTGTGAAGGAAGCACCTGTAACCAGACTAGGAAGATGACTCACTAAATAAGGATGAGTCCCTTTGAACCTTAGTCACTTTGCTGAGTTGAGAGGTAATTCGATGAATTCAAAAGGGACACCCTTATTAGCAGATCATGTGGTGACCTTAGGCATCGAAAGATGAAGAAATTGGTCTTGAAATTATAGAACTGAAGCTCTTACCAGTGGAGTCGCTAGACGCTGGAAAACTTGAAATTGTTGTGACAGGACCAGCATCAGTCCCGATATCTTACTGCGTTATCAAACTGTGTCCCACCGAGCATGCCAAAACTGTTGACGCTGGAGATTGCACCCAGTGGCAGGAAAATAGGTTCCTACCCTCTCCTCGCAACATGGAAACTCTTCTCTCGCCTGTGGGACGGTGAAGCAGGAGAGGAGAGTCTCTAGTTAAGGGCTAGCTCCCTTTGATGTATCGTTGTTTGTTTCAGGCAGTGCAAAATTACATACAGGCATATATATATATATACAGTTATAATAAAAAGGGGGGATGAAAAGGGAGAAGAAATGCTAGAAAACAAACCTACTCTAAGGAGGTGATACACCAAAATAAAGGTGATTTTCTCACACCTACTCTCAAAATCAAACAAAGACCACAAACATACACTCAGACTCGGTAGGGAGACCAGGCTACAAGAAAATGGCAGGGAGGTTCTTGTGAAAACACAGGAACAGAGACTCACCAAGATGCTGCGGAATACATATTGTAAATGACTTCCTCTACTCTGTATCTCCAAAATGGAACTCTCCTCCTGTCACCTGCAGACAATGGCGCCTTGTGGATAACTGGTGTGTGGGTGCTAGAACTATGAGAGCATTAAAACAATGACTGGACACAACTCAAACACTCAGACATACACAGAAAATCTGACCAAGAGTAGGTAAAAATAGTCTTTATAGATTCAGGTAGAAATTTCAGCAGGGCTGTGCCTCACAAAAATTGCAAAAAGATGATTACAAAATGACAAGTATCAAATATATAAGGAAAGTCCAAGAGGCTCATTTGGCGCTCTTTTTACAAATGGCTATTCATGAAAAGAAACAAGCCGCTCAAAATATTAATGAGGCATGTCCTCTGTTCTACTTTGAAGTCCGAATTTTTAATGGCAAAATGTGGTTTGTCCACCCATTAAATGAAAAATGAGGGAAACCGGTTACATTCTTTAGCTGCTACGTCCTCTCATGATCAATTCGCTGGCACTATTTCACCTGCCAAATTCTCTTCTTCAAATTGGCGCCGCTTGGACTCAACTGTTTGCTTACTCATTCTTTGCTTGTTGCTTTGTCCATTTGCTCTTTACGCCATCAGGCAATAAATTGCCTTGTTTATGCCACTTGGACTGCTTGACTGCTCTTTGCCTTGTCATCTCCACTTGTTACTTGGAATTTGTCTTTTTTGCTTACTCGGCCCCTTAAGCGAATTCCTTGGTAGGTCGCTACATTTTGCCCCTTTTTCCTCATGTTTGGTGCCTTTCCAGATCAAAAACCCAACGGATAAATGGCTTTGTTAAATTTGACATGTATATGGCCGTCTCTAGTTTGAAAACCAACGGCTCTTTTGCTTGATTAAACTTGACGTCCTTCGAGACGTCATCAGGTTTACTTATGGTCTGTGTTTTCCTTTCGACACTCTGACTTTTGAAGACTCTCCTTCAGTGAAGGACCCACCCTTGAACCAAATTCGTTGAACCAAAGGTTGGTTCAACGGTTCAAGGCTCAACCAATGCGCGCCAATTCCAAAGAAAGCCGATGAACTTCATTGAATCGTTGAAGTTGAACTCTTGACATTGAACCAGGCCATGAACCAAACATATTGAACTTGCTGAACCCGAAAATGACTGGCATTAAGACAGCAGGGGAGAAGTTGACCGAGATTTTCCCTGTGGGCAAAATTGGTCAACACTTATATGGATCTTTAGCTAAGAACCAAGTATTTAGTGTTGTGTGTTCTCTTTTAACTATTGATTGTCCATGACTTTATGGTCCCCTTTTCCTATCCACATTAATTAAGTTATATTTTAAAAATAGATATATCTAATCTATTTTACCATTTCGAGGTTGTTTTTATCCCAAGCTAGGATCAATCAGTACAACAAAGATCGATCATCAATCTTGACCCTTTCCAGTTGATCTTGACCCTTAATCTTTTAATTTCCTTTTTAGACATGTTTCATTTTATAGCCTTTACTTTGGTCTTTTTGATTGTCTTTTGGGTCTGCTTTAGTGTGCCCCTAATTCTTTAATTCAAACTTTAGAATATTCCTATATATACACAATTTCTAGGAGACATTTATGTTAGGATGTGAAGTCATTGTTCACAGTCACTATTCATAAATCACTATTCACTATCACTATTCATGGTGATGTGGATGGTTAGTGATGTGGCTAGGTGATGACTTGGCATGACCCACACAACATCTTTGATGGTGAAAAGAGGAGGAGAGAGAAATGGGGTGCATTTCTCTACTTAGTCACATGGGTTGGCTTGTGGATGCATGTGAGGACATAATGATAGTGGATCACAAGATTCCAATTAAGCATGTTCTCTTAATTCTTGTTTATTCTTTTGTAGCTTTTTTTCTACATTATTTACTTGCATATGTAGGATCTTTATTCCTAATATCAAGTATCAAAGCCATGGTGAAAAACTCCATGTGTGAGTGTTTTTTGTTGTTGGTTGTTTATGTGCAAGTGGAAGCTATTGTGATAGGAGAGACCAAGTTGGAGATTAAAGAAGAAAAAAAGTTTGTTTTGGTAGGTATCTCTCTGTGGAACAAGGTGGAGGATTTCTTGGTGAAGATCCTATTATCTTCATGTTGCTGAGGAGAAGCTCGCACAAGAGTTGAGAAAGATTAACAAGCTTTCCCAAATAAGTCAATAGCCTATACAATATTCCTATTGGAGAAGTAGCTCTACATGTTGAGGAGCAAGTTGGTTTCATTTGGAAGAGGTTGAAGACAAGGCATGACCTTATTGTGGTTCTTGGCAACGAACATAAGGAGTGTTGATGTGGTATCTTATTAACCATATGTTGTTAGCCAAGATGTAGAAGAAGAAAAATCTATGCAAAAGGAGGTACAAAGAAACCTAAAGTTGTGTCTATTTTGAAGTGGTTGAGGACGAGGAAGATGAAAATGTAGATGAACAAATGAGACCTAGTGTTTTTAAAAGGAAAAGGATGGTGTTTACCATATAACTCAGGGTGTTGAAGTGTTGTGTATACAGTTGTGGCATTGGCCAGGTAGATGGATGCATAAACTAACACTAGAGGCACATAAGTTGGTATTTTGACAACATTTGGTAGAGCATTATGCATTTTAGATTCATTCTTGAGGTTCAAAAACTTGGTAGGTGCACTGATGCATTGAGTAGTGTGATGACTTCCCAGGAGCTATGATTGGTCCACTTGTGTCATGTTGATGACTTTGAAAGTTATGTGGAGAAGTCTAGTTTTGACTTCTGTGAGATCTTCTCTCCTCACTACTATCAAGAGTGTTGCATGTACTTGTTGACATTTAAGGATTTGGAGCAATGTTATTCCTACATGGTGATCTCTTTTATGGAGGGATAAATAGTTGAATGAGTTAAAAAGTTGCTGATTTGCATGAAATCACTATATGGATTGGTTTAGGTACCACACATATAGTACAAAAATTTAAGTACCTTCAAGGAGAGTCAAAGTGTTTAGCAGAGGTTATTGCTATGTGTTGATGGCATGTTGGATGTAGGCCCTAACATGATCATAGTTTTGATGGCTCAATAGAGGCACACGAAATGAAGGTGATTAGAGGAACAAACCATGGATAGAGATGCATAAGGACGGGAGAGCAAGGAAATATCCCACTTCTTGTATTTTTGAGTTATCTTCCCAAGAGTGTCTTGGAGGAGGAGAATACATGTTGTTATCCTATATATTGGATTCATCAGGAGTAGGAAGCCTCATGTTAGCATGGTAAGAACTAAATCAAATATTTCTAAGTAATGGGAGTTATGAGAGGTTCATGGAAGAATCTCGATTGAAGGATTGGTTTGTGTGCGAAGAAGTGATTTGTCACTTCATGTATTGCAATTTGTTTTGGAGGAGTAGATGTTGACAAAGCCAGTCGGGGCAAAAAAGTTTTAGTAGTGCAAGAAAACTTCTATTGGGTTTATGTCAGGCAACAAAGGGCACTAATGAACAGCTGGTTGCAGAATATTTGGGTGTGGTAAAAGCTTGTGTATATTGACTTCAACTAAGAGTATGTTGGTATGTGAAGTCATTATTCACAAATAATTTTTCACAAGCACTATTCATGGTGATGTGTCCTGTTGGTGATGTGGATGGTTAGTGATGTGGCTAGGTGATGACTTGGCATGACCCACGGTGGGTGGTATGGCCCACAGAGCATATTTGATGTGAAAAGAGGATGAGAGAGAAATGGGGTGCATTTCTCCACTTAGTCACATGGGTTGGCTTACAAATTCATGTGAGGACATAATGATAGTGGATCACATGATTCCACTTAGGCACATACTTTTGGGGCGTAGTTGGTTTGTGAGTCCCTGTTGGATGAGGTCAAAAGTTAGGAATCTAGTGACTCATGTGAAAGCCCATGGAAAAGTGGGGGACAAGGATCACTATGCTATATTGAGGTCACATGTAGAGTGGGGTGTAGCACATGGGTGTGCACATGGAGTGGTCAAAGGGACATTATGAGATATCATTCAAAGGCTTGACTTGGCACATGGGGGACATGGTTCCATATTAATGAATAATGCTCCCCACTATAGGATGGTGCATTTTCTCCTCTCTCTCTATTATTATCTCTATTTTGTAAATGCATAAATATGTAGGAGCTCTCCCTTTATAATTTATCCTGTTAGAGGATCCATGCAAGCTTGAGCTTACATGCTTAGAGGTTGGATCCTAGAGGCATTGTAATGCTTGGTTCACCACCTGAATTCTTTAGGTGGAAGCATTGAGTGCTTAGTATGTAAGCACTAATGGAGTTGCAGAAGAGCTGTTGTAGAAGAGTGTTGATGCTGAGTTTAATTAATGAAGTCTAGAAGCTACCATTTTGCCTATGGTTTTTCCTTGCATATTGCAAGGGTTCCATGTAAACTCTTATGTAATGTGTCCTCTTGCTTGTCTATTCTTTTGTAGCTTGTTTTTCACATTATTTACTTGCATGTGTAGGAGCTTTATTCCTAACAATTCAGGACAAGCATTATTAGATTACAAGAGCTATACAAGATTGCATTTGCTTACTTTGAATCATTAGACTTACATCTAAAGCATTGAAGGTTACAATTGCATTCTGCATACTTGTGTCAAGGCTAAATAGGAGTAAGAGCATTTAGATTTGCATTCATAATTTCACACACACACATAAATGGGAGAACTACATTCAAGTTTGAGCCCTATTCGGATCTTTGGCAATGTAGTACAACACTTTGTCTTTCAAAATGAATTGACCAAGGCTAGTCTAACTCAATCACTCTCACCTAATTCTGCCTATTTGAAGTCCCAAATGTTTATGTAAGAAACTAGGGTTTGATATTTTAGGCACATATACATGAGTTGAAAGGACTAAGAAGGCAAGAAAGGACATTGTAGATGTAAGTGAAGCATCATAAAAAAACCAAATTCTTAATTTTGTAAGGTCAAGATTGACTACCTTAGGTCAGGATCTACATTTGATACTATATGATACAAGTCGATACTGATAAGAATAGATATAACAATCCATTTCATAAATGAGCACAACACAATCCTTCTATACATCATTAGCTCAAGAGACAAGCCTGTGCAAACCAGGGGAATGCGATAAATAAGCTAAGTCATTATTTATTCTTTGTACTTATTTATTGTGACATTTAAATTTGCATGTTTAAATCATAGTTTTAGAATTGTATTTTGTGTATATTATATCGATTTATAGTTAGTTTTTATTCTCTTAGTCTATATCTAATTAAAGGGTTATTATTTTATTAATACAAAATCAGGTAAAATAATATATTACTGCTCTTGTTGGGTTCCTTCCACAACTACGTATATCAAGTTAGAAAAGATTCTCATAAATGTCAAGTGAGTTATGAGGGGAAGAAGTACATCATGGAATGTCTCGAAATTCATATCTTAGTCTTAAAAGGGTTAGAGGTAAAAGATTTCCAGTTATTAAAAACAAGGTCTTACACTATATGATAAGTGGATTATCCATACCATTTAAGGGTAGGAGGCATGCAATATAAATCTTGGATGCTACATTACATCCTGTAACCCTTATTTGCATGCCTTATCTAGGGACTATGGTTTCACACCCTCCTCATCTTGCTTATGCATCAAGAACATTAATAAGCATGATGAACCATTAAGTCATATGTGGAAGAATGATAAAGTTTGTATAGTGATTTCTCTCAACATCATGATTTATGAATTTTAAAAGAATTGATACCCTTATATTGATTATGTATTAGTATGATATAAAATAATAAACATTTTATTACTACAAACAAATTTAAATTAGTTGAAGCCATTTCTTTTTAAATTGTTTCAAGAAAAGTAAAATTTACCTTAATATATGATATCATTTGATTAGGTATATTTAACATATAATTTTATAAAAAAGTATCTCTTGAAATAATATACCCTATTAAGTGGTCCCATACCACTTGTATATTCAATAAATTTAAAATGTTGGTATAGATTTTTATAATAAAAGTGTTAATTTTACTAATTAATTTAATTATTTCTTATTTTTAACATTTTAAATATTTGTATTTCTTTTGTTAACCCTAGGTTTTAAATATGTGGTTGATTTCATATATGTATTTAAAAAATAGATATTAATTTACGAATTAATGTATAACAATGTTAATAGTTTTCATATACCTAACAATTTTAAACATTTCAGTTTGATTTAAGAGAGATTAAAATATAATTTTATTATATCAAATATATTAACTAATAATATTATAAATAAATGATTTACTTGTGATTTTTTTAAAAGAATTATAAAACACAATTTTTAAATAACAATACTTCATATTGAAGAAAAATAATTTTATAAAATTAATTATATCATCTTTAACTAACATGAAAATCTAATCATATAATATCACATAAAACATGATTAACAATACAATAAAAATTGGCATGATATATTAGGATAATGAGATGACACAAAACAATATAAATAACCTTAACTTAATAAAATTAAAGTAAAATAAACTAATTAAAAAATAAATTAATAATTTATGATATTCAATAATCAAATAATTATAATGTATCATATTAAAATACATATAATATATATTTTCTTATACTTATATTATTATTTAATGTAATGACAAAATAACATCATCAATCAATATAATAAATAAAATTTTATTATTATAATAAATTAGTCTAAATAATGCTTGGATATTAGTTATTAATCTTTCAATGATATAAATGAATTTTGAACTATAAACCATCAATTGAGAAATGTAGACATCAATTAGGGAGGGCATAAAGCCATATATTCCACAAGTTTTTTCAAGTAGAATAATACAATTGAACATAAGACACAATTGACCATGATAATCATATAACATGGGACCATATAAATTATATAAGATACCATGAGAATGATATGACAATTGCCCTATAAATTGTCTTGCCTTAATATTATTAAGTTTAAAAAAACCCAATGATGCATGGAACTCTATAAATTAAATGTTTTGTAATATAATAATGGATATGGAGTTGAAACCTAGGGATAATATAAAATTTGAATGTTATATTTAGAAGTGAAAAAGTTTTCTCATTTATATAGTGAATTCGTTGTAAAGGAAAATATAAATGTTATCATGTATTTCAGTGATAATATAAATATAATTTATATATATATTATAAAGTTTGATGTTTTTATTTTCATTTCGTGGTAAGTGGATTTAATTATTTAATTATGAAAGATTTTTGTTTTGTTGTTTTCAATACAATTTTTTGGGTTATAGTGTGATGATGTGTTTGATAGTGGTCTGCTCGCCTCCTCCTCCTTTTTTTAGATGGTCTGAAAGGAGGGATCTCCTTGCCAAAAATTTAGATGATGCAATCATGAGGTGTTATTTTAGGCTCTTGCCTCTTCCCCTTCACTTCCCATGCTTGCATTTCTTGCATCCCCTTCTTAGAAGGCTTATCCTTTCAATTATGTCGCTACCCTTCCGCCAACCCCTTCTCATATATACATGTTGAGAATCTTGTCTCCCCTTTTAGATCAATTGGAAAAATAAAAGTCGATGTTGGTACTACTACAAAGGAGAAAGAAAGCTAGACACTCTAAAGTGGAAATGCTGAGAATTGAGGTAGAGGAAATGGTGAAAGACAACTCTCAATGGATAATGAAGGACCTCCTTTCCAGACATGTGAGAAAATAGGCCTTAGTCAACATATGAGTCTTTTTCGGTTGGCTTGCCCCTTATTGTCTTCTACCTTTGGTTGTTTGAACTTCTTCCACAGGTTTGGCAGAAGATGAATGGATTGGTGCTAGTCTTCTTATCACAGGATCCCCTGCTACCTTTTGATGGAAGTTTAGAGGCTTCTTGTAATTCTTAAGTTGTTAATGTGTGTTTCCTTAGTTGGTGGTGTACTGTCAATTTTTGTTCTCTGATGTTTTCTTACTCCATTTTTTTACTGTTTACGAGGACTGGACCCCATAACAGGTTCATAACTCCGATCAAAAGCATTTACCCATAATAAAAAAAAGGTTTTAATCCTTATAAGTAACATTGGTTTACATTAGGACAAGGCTCAAATCTTAGTCATATAGCTTTAAAGCATGGTGACAAGTTTGTCTACATATTATAAAGTAAGATAGATGTAAACATCAATGCCAAAAGAATATTACCATGCAATTCAAATTCTAGTCATCCTAGATCCTTAATATGTACAATTAAATCACCAATACCTACATGACATTATCATGTGATTTAAATCTAGGCAAGTGTAAAACCTTAGTCTATATAAATAAATTGTCGATGCCAATATGACATATATATAATTCAAAATTCGATATACATTAATCCCTAATGTGGCCGAGTGAATCGACACATACAATTTAACATGTCCTTAATATTACAAATGTTAAAACATTTAACTTGATACATGGTGTAAACTTCCATCAAATATTCCAATACTAAAGAAACTACTAATTAACTTAGGTTAAATAGACTTTGGTTAGAAATACTACCGTGTAACTTGAGTCAAGGGAACTTTAATTACAAAGAATACTCTCACACATCAATCGCACATATTATTATTGTCAGAGATGTACCACTTTTACTTTTCAAGTTTCAAAACAATATTATAATAATTATAAGTTATCATCCACACCAATTAAATTATGATGACTCTTACACCCCATCACTGTATGGTAAAGTTATAGAAGAAATACAACTTTAACATACATCAAACCCCAAATGAATAAAAAACCAGAATTGTTGTTTCCTTCTTTCAAACCTCCAAATTAACAAAATGTTGTTCCACCCAATCCAACCCTCCTCTCACCTCCTTCGTGTGATACGCCAGTCACGTAAATATGACGCAATTAACACCCAATAACCCCAAAATATGACGTAATCACTGTCATTAACGTAACCCCAACGTTGACTTTACCGTCCGGGGACGTTCGCCTTCATTGCAGCCGGCCGTCATAAACAGCCCCAGCTTTAACTCATCTACGCTTCCGTTCCATTAATTGCCCCGACTGTTTGGGAGCCCGTCAAACGAAATGCACTTAACTTTCGGACGCCTCTTAACGGAACTACACACAACAAAATACATAAACAGCTTGGAAGAAGAAAATAATTATAAATACCCCCGTTATTAGATGTGACGCTTTTTTGCGGCCGAGGGTTTCAGATAATTTACAGAGGGTTTGGTATTTTTTTACCCTAATCCGTTTCGTGTTTTTTCCGGCACTTGTATTTCTGCGATAAATTTAATGGATTTGGACGGATTTCGGTGAATTTTGGAGGAGATTCATGCCGAGATTCCATGGGATCTTTTTTTTCCTCGTCGTTTGAGCTCCAGAGTAAGGAATTTGAGTCATTTTTGTGATTTTTTTTTTTTTCGCGATAAGTATAGCGATGTTTTGGCGCAAATTATACTGTGTGTTTGAGAGATTTAGCGATTTTGTAGGCTGCACGCATCCACTTACAACTGTATGCTGTGATTTTTTTTGATTATCGCAAAATAGTCTGAGCTCAGACCCGTGTTTGTCGGCATAATTTTTGTGCAGTTTTATTGCCTTTGGTTTTTAAACTTTGCTGGCGAAGTTTCCCTATGCAATATGTCGATTCGCTGACCTGCATCTGTAACTAGTTTTGCGGGGTCCTTTTTGTTTTTCATTAGAAGGTTTCGAGTATCGACCCTGTGACCTGCCACTGTATTTATATATTCATATGATCCTGGAGACCTTTTTTGCGGGTTTCGACCTGTCACCTGTCGCTGGCAATTTTTTATACAGAGAATTTTACCCTAAGGACTGAATTTCTAAACTGCATATCTAGCACAAAATTCACGGCTAAATAGGAGGAGTTTAAGTCCGTTCTGCCAAATAGGAGGAGTTTAAGTCGTTCTCCCAAATAGGAGTTTAAGCCCGTTCTTCTGCATCTGGTGCAAAAAAAGATACTCGCTAAGTTTAGCCCATGGGCGTGTGCTAGAGGGGTCCTCTGCACGCCACAGTGGAGGATCCCGTTTTTTCCATCTTTATTTTCTTCCATTCTTGTCGTGCTTTGGACTGCTTGCTTGGTTAAACACATATCACAGAAAGTTTTAATTGCCTATGGCACTGGTTCAGTGTATTTTGGGGAGTTGTTAATTTTAAGGATACAAGAGAATGTGTATAGGAACCAGATAGGATTGGATGATCTGGCAGCTGGGCTTTTGATTTATTTGCTAGCACAAGTTTATCAGGAAGGGAGAACAATGTTCCCAACAGCAAATGAACTGGCTTCGTCATCAGGAGGTATACCCTCAATTGTCGTACCTACACGGTTTGTCTGGCCGCATGGAGGACGTCGTGTGTTTCTTGTTGGTTCCTTCACAAGGTAGGTTCTTTTGCATGGATTGCACATTGATTCTCTCTGTCCTTGCTAGAATACATTTTTCTGCATTAGTATTAGCTATGATTTGATGTGCATGTTCAATTGGCTTCTAAAAGCCATCCACTATTTTTGTATAAAAATAGTTTCAATGTGTGTGCAACGATTGATCAATTGGAGATGATTTGTATAATGCCAAAACATTTCACGGTTCTTTTTAATTGAGGAAAATTTATACATTGTAAGCAAATGAGTCTTCAAGTTTCAAAAGTCAATAATAGAAACAGACTTGAAGAGTAGCGAAGTGAAGCTACAGCGTCAATTATTCAAAATTACTCATGGGACTTTAAAAAGCTATAGCATGAAGTAAAACATTTCCATACAGTGGCTTTAAAAATACTAACACATAAGCTATTCAAGCTTTAAAAATACTAACGCATAAGCTATTCAAGTCTCTTTAATGAGAACATTTCCTCGCTGTTCACTAACTTCATTAAGTATAGGAGATGATGCAGAGTACCTTTGTCTCTTCTCTATTTCTTCCTCTGTTTACCCTCAAAAAAATTTAAAATCTGAGAAAACTCCGTTTTTTCAATCTGAGAAAACTCCGTTTTTTCAATCTGAGAAAACTCCATTTTTTCATAGCTGATATATTGGGAACACAAAGGGCTTCCTATTGTGTTGGATTGCACCAAGAAATCCTTAAACTAGCAGCCAAACAATTTTCAAGATACAGGGAAACAAGATATTTTTATAATTAACACATAAATGTGGTTAGAAGTTCTGATCATTCTCAGCAATTCCAGAACTCATGGAATGGAAGGATACCGAACAGAGTACCTACATTCAGCTTTCCTTTTTCATTCTCTCCATTAAAAATTAACACTATCTTCTGCAACATCCTTATAAACTAAATCTAAAAAGTTTTCCCCAAATTAAAATTCTGGGAATATCCACCATACTTAACATAATTTCCCTATAAGTTTCTTCTGGAAAATTAGAATTAGGGTAAATCAATAATTTATGCACCATACTCCACAATTTGTGATGTAGCTTTCAGATTCCCATTGAACAGCCTTCACTATTTTGTTCTGAAAGAATAGCTTCCAACAAGGAATTTCTACAACACCATGATTTTACTTCCAATGTTTTCTTTTTGATTTCAGATTTTAAAAAACCATAATGAATCTTTGTAGATATAGATGTGTATACATGCACTTGTGCCTGGTTGTGTGGGCACGTCTGTGCACACACATGGTCAATAAACTGGTACTTATCAATACGATACATTTGTATCTATGCTCGATGGATATAATTTAATGGATCCAATGGGTCTATTTTATACAGGGAGTTGTTTAAAGCATGTTCTTTAAAAGATCTCAACCTGTAATGAGCAGCTAAACGAGATTATGGTTAACCAATGACTAGCTAAAACATGACATGGCGGAACATTTACTAAAGAGATTTGTCATACAATATTGTTGTTAGGAGTCATGCGGCATGCATTATTTAGCAAGTTGGGATGATGTACTTATAAGGTTGTGTGTGTCACTAGGATTCATATGTATCATTATTGTTGACAAATAGATTGCGTAGCATAAAATACCATATGAGAGTTAAGTTTATGGAAGACAGTGGAACATCATGTTAATTTTTGGAAAGAATTCAAAGGTTAGAAATGATGCTTTTGGATATAACTGTGTCAAAGGTTTTAATTATACAGGTTGTTGCATGTGCAAGGTTATACAGGTTCTATTAATATGTTGAGATGTGCGTGACTTGGTTTTGTGGAGGAGTATATGCTGTTGTGCCATTTATATTTCAACAGTGAATTGAAGTTTGTTTCTTTTCTCCCAATCATATTGTTTAATAAATTACATCATTTGTGATTGCTTGCTGTTTCATTTAACAGTGAGGAATTGCTGACCTAAATGAATTGAGATGATTGTTTTGTGCCTGTGGATTTTTGATGCTGTATCAGGATTAAAACCTATTTATTTTCTGTGGGGATAAATCACATCATTTATGATTGCTCGCTGTTTCATTTAACAGTGAGGAATTGCTGACATAAATGAATTGAGATGATTGTTTGGTGCCTGTGGATTTCTGACGCTGTATCAGGATTGAAACCTATTTATTTTCTGTGGGGATTCAAGAGACATGAGAAGAATGCTGGAACAAACAAAAAATCGTACCTAAACAAATGCAGATAGTGGAATGGTGTTGTTATACTGACTTTTGAAGAGTGAAATTGTTTACAGTAATAGTTTGGAAGGTTTAGCTCAAGAGACTTGGATGAAGGGTAACTAGGATAACAATCTCAATGCCAAACTGAGGGTGCATACTGTGGCTTGTGGAGGTTAAACTTCCTAGATTCTTTAGTCATTGTCCTATCAAGAGAATGTCACTGGCTGAAGAATCTCCCATCACAAGTGAATAGAAAGTGGATACATTGATCAGGTTGAATCTACGTGTCACAGTTATGGCAGTATTTTCATGGGCATAGGTATTTACTGGCATTCAAAATATACTGGCTGCCAATACAACAACTAGTACTTCATGCATTGCGGTGTATGAGACTTATGAATTTGCTCTACCTTCTGTCATTGCAGAGACATTGAATGCGATTTTGTTCACATTCATCTTCTCAAAAACAATAGGTGCAACAAACAACCATTGCCACTATGTATGGACACTCCCTTGAGTATGTTGTTCAAGTCAGCAACCAGTATTGACATGTCTATGCAGAGAAACTAAATGGAAAGTTTTGCTTGTTGGATACACGTTTCTTTATTCAAACATATGTGGACTCCCAAGAGTTACACCATGCACACCTGGAGATGGGAGGTTAGGCTTGCTATTACTGGGACAGGTTTTGCACCATAAACTGTCATGCAGATAACCAATTGCAGATTGGTAATTTAGGAAGGCATTTAAAAACCATTCTACTAAACTTGTCCATTCTCTTGAACAGTGAATAGTCTGGTCGGTTCTTTGTCAAAAGAAAGGTTAAACTCTTAGTAATTATGTTTACAGATTCAACCATCACATCACCAAGGCCATGATTGTAGGGGTGGAGGGCAGTCTTGTCCTCAAATCTATTGCCTACTTGTATCCACCTGTCTAGAAGGAATTGGAAATGTTTATGACACAAAATTTGGGAAAGACATTCTTGAATGCCGAGATTGAAAATTAATAGTGTTGTTGCAGCATCTTATTAGCCAAATGCATATCTCGTCAAGTCATTTTATGAGTGGCAATAGATGAGTAACAAGTCCTCTTCTATCTCCAAGACAAAGCACAAAGATAAGTCTACAATGAATAATAATTTAAAATCCCACAATAATATATGGTCTGCCATTATGCCCTTATTCTTGTTGGAACAGGCATCCCAAAGAAGTATTTTGGATCCTTTACCTAGGAAAGAGAGATACAACTACATGCACACAGACAATTGATTTATTCTCTACCTTAGGATTGTTCTTCTCAAGGGCTGATCTATGCCCTGTAGTATCTGATATCTGGTTGGCTCTTGGACACAAAAAAGCAATTAAAAAACCAAGCTAGAATTTTTCTTTTTTATTGTGATCAATTTAATAATAAAGAAATCCCACAATATTTGATAAGAGGAAACTAGCACAACTGGAATTTCTGATGTTGTGGTCATGCAATATGGGGTTGTGAGAGTGCTTAATTTGGTACCATACAATCTTGGATGGTTTATCAATGATGTTGATAAATAGGGGACTGTAATGTTGTCCTACTAGAGATGTATATGGGGTTATCATTGGCAACCCATACATTGTGGATCAGGACTCAAGGTTCTGCAACTTTTCCAATTAATTTTGATTGGCAAAATATGGTAACTTCTAAAAGGCTAATACTTTTGAATGCTCATAGCCTCTTGTGTCAGCCGCATAGGGTAAAGGATTCATTGATTCATCTACGATGCTTATTCTTCTCAAAAATAGATTGATGTTAAACGATCACAAATTCAGTATTTCAACATTTGGACTCATTGTACAAGTCAAAAAAGTCTTCTAGAAGTATTCAAAGGCTTAGTATGTATTGATTGTTTACTCTTTAACAAGGTCACAAACTATTGAAGCTGTTGCTTTTGAAGCTTTGTGGCCACTTCCAAATCTGTTCCTTTTCCCTTGTTCTAGGTTACAGAGAATATATATTCACTGTCTGAAGGAATCAAATATGTAAGTTTGATCGGTGGTATTGCTATCATTAAGTCTGTATGGTTGGGGGCAATGCATGGAAGATAACAAACAAGATTAGGTAGGTGTTGTTTGAGTGGCTCATCATGCCTTTCAACTTGATCACTGCCCCCGTGACATGCCTCTATATTTAAGTTTGATCAATGGTTTTGCTATCATTAAGTCTGCATGGTTGGGGGCAACACATGGAAGATAAAAAACAAGATTAGGTAGGTGTTGTTTAAGTTGATCATCATGCCTTTCAACTTTGATCACTGCCCCTGTGATATGCCCTTAAAATATTCTTCTGACTGATGAACAAAATTCTTTATCTTTTTTAGAGGACTTTTTTGTGCATCTCTGGATGTCATGATCTTCAACAAGACATGGGAGGTGCATTTAGAGCACATTCATACATTTCTACGGATCTTGAAAGACAACTTTGTAGAGATTGGAGGACAACTTAAGGGCTTCATTAATCATTCATAGGGCAATGCATTTTCATTTATTTCTAGTTGTGATGGCCTTTGTACGTTGTGATGCATTTTATGTTATTGTTTTGTGCACAGGAAGTCCATATAAAACGTCACTCCTCTAGAGAACTCATTGCTCTTAATGACACAATCTCTATTTATGAAGGCTAATGATTACTTGCTGCTTCTCATGAAGATATTCCTGTCTTTCAAAAGAATTTGACTCACATACCTGTGCCAAATGTTTTTAACCTCCATATAGCCTAACACAATTTAACCAGAATAAGGCATGATATTTTTCATTTAGTTGAAGCAAATGATAGGATACATCTACATGCGAGTAGGTAATTAGTAACTTGTGCATCATTTATAAGAATAGTCCACCACATGTTTAGTGTCGCTTTGATGCATCCTTTCATAGAAAAAAAATTGTTTCCTTAATCTTGAAATAGCTCTTTTTTCAAACTACCGTTGCCTCTTATTATAAATCTCATAATGCCTTTTGAAACTACTGTGGTCTCTTATCATAAATCTCATGCACATTTTTAAAAATCTGGGCTATCCGTCAATAGACTATAATAATGCATAGAAAATACATCATGATTAGAAGTTGCAGCTCATGATATTACAGTCCAGCATTGTCTGGTCATAATTGAATATCTTTTTCTTGTAATTGGGAAGCTTATTACAGTGATAGGCGTAACCTACAATGGCAGCTGGGGGTGGTGGTGGAGTGTAATAGTATTTGACCGTCATAGGGTAGTTTTGACCTTAAATTTGACTGTCATCGGGAGCTTTTCTTCTTGCTTGTAGCAGGCGATCGAAGAATCGTAATATCTTGGACATACAGTTGAGTTTGAAGCCTGTTGTTTTGCCCAATTTTGTTTTTTTGGAGCCCAACACGGTGGTGCAGCTAGATTGAGGTCATCTGTCACCAGTCAGCGGAAATTTTTGGAGAAGGTAATGGAGTTGTTAGATAGTATAGTATGTGACAAATCCAAGATAGGCTCCTGAAAATTTGGTATCTCTTTGCCGTTTTCAGATAAATATGTTTAAGATATCTGTACTAGTTTATTTTCATCTCGAGCACAAGTTTTTCAGCCACAGTCTGTTCCATGCATTTAATATATCATGGTCAGATCCGTGGGAATCTTGAGTTTTGTAAGGTCAGTAGCCTAATTAGTAAGGTCACAAATATTTTGTGCAAGAGAGATGACATCTCTATTTCAAGGATGAATCATTGTCGTGATATTGAAAGGTTTTAATGATTTGCCAACAACACCTTCTCAAATCATTGAGTTTATTCACCAAGATTTGATTGCGTCTAAGCATGATCATGATTTGCACGATGTTGCAATTCCCATAAAAATACTTTCACTTAATGTTTGATGTCACTTTTATATTTGGCATCGGATCATTCTATGTGGACAAAGTGGATGCTTTATGTAAATAAATTTCTTTGTTTGAAAATTAGGAAAGCATCACTGCATTTCAAGTTGTGTTGACACTGCTATGTGACAAACCTCAGTTGTTGGCTGTCTTAATAACGACGGCATAGAACCTTCTTTTTGATGCTCCATGCATGTTTGACATGTAATTAGGCTCTTGGTGATTGGCCTTTAGGCTTTTAGTAAACAGGGCTAATTCTTCATAGGAAGCAATTTGTCCTATTTATTCCTTAAAATTTAATGATACTTCGTACTCCATTTGATCTCAGTTAGTAACGACAAATATTTCAGTAGAACCTTACCAGTTGCAAAGATTGTTCTTCATTGTAAAATCTCCGAGGTTTGACTCTCCCTTTCTTATTTTTCTAAATTGTCAAACTTGAAGTGACAAACAAATCGATATCAATATAAAGTTTTCACAAGTCAAATCATTCATGTCATTTTACCGTTGAATATTCTTTTGTATTTGTTCATTTAGACTTTTTTCTTATAACCTTTAACAAATTGGGATTGTAAATGTAAATAGGGGTTACAAGTATGTTCATTTAGGAAGAATGCACATACATGAATACTATATATTTTATAAGGAATGACAAATAAGTCGTGTGTTCTTTTGTGGATTTGACTTTAGTACAAGTTATGATTTACAATCGAAATGATCAGTTTATAAATACCAAATGGTTTGTATCCAATAGATGTGTTGGATTGAGAAAACCATTCACATCTGTTAATATTAATTTCAGCTTTAATGGTCTACATCTAACTGCACAAAAATTGGTCAGACTCTAGGTGTAATAGACAGAGTATCATCATTTGTAATTAGGGGTAGAAAACAGTTGTAGTCCTTGACACAAAATCTGTCAAGTTGACGTCCTTGAAAACTTACGTACCTGCTAGGCATATAGTTCCACCATATTGGCAGTACATCATTATTTCCCTAATTGATAAGTGCCACCTGAACATATTTTTAATTAACTTCCATGCAATGTGTTGTCCACCTTGGTGTAAAGGCCATAAGTCTTTAATAAACACTAACATGATAGGTAAAGTTATGGCAGTAGCCAAAAGACTCTGTCAGTTTTATAATTAGTAGATTCTAACAATGGTGCTATAAATAGGCATGTCCATGTCCTTTAAGGAAAATGAGCATTTTATTTGCTTTGATGTTGCTAATAGTTTGAACATTATAGCCCATCAAGGGACACGAGTTGGGTGTTGACCACATTGAAACTTTTAAAATGTAATTTTACAATATTGAGGTCCTTGGCAGATACCTTTTCTGATCATCTTTTCTAGTACAAATGATTTAACTTCTACATTTACTTTCATTCAAATTCAAAAGAAAACTCTATGAAATGTGACTATCTGTGCAATTTGAAGTTTCAAATTAATCATGCTTATTTGTTATGGTATTTGACTATGTTAGGTTTGCTGACCATATTCTCAGGCTTGCTGAAAATATTCTCATAACAGCAGTCCAAATCTTAAACTTTCTATTCCATAATTTATACATAGTGGATATTGGCGATTGCATATGCTCAATTCTTCACGTAGGAATTGTTTCATATACTTGTTGTCTTTACGATGAAACTGCAAATATCCTGTCATGAGAAGCTCTTTTGCACTCGAATAAGCCACACAGATAATTTCTTTGGTTGGCAATTTGTAGGATTTGTAGGATTCCACTAGACTAAAAAAGAGGATGAAGAGGTGAATATAGAAGCTCCTCTTCTAACTCAGCTTATGCACTTGGTCTGGTAGAGGCTCATAAGGATTAATGTCCATCGTGTTAAACTCCTCTTCATATTTTGGAATGCTATGTGAATGATGGTAAGAGGATTTGGCATGAATGGAGAGTAGATCTTGGAAACATTGGCCCTACAACATATTGAGATAAAGCACTTCCATGGCCTTTAGGGTTTCTTTGTGATAAATGTGTGCGTCCTCTCAAACGTACACCATTACCACGATCATGATAACAACTGCAACCTTTCACAAGATTGCCATATCTCAACTACAAGTAACACAACTTGGTTGTAAAGGGCAAGTCAGTCATCTGACGCATCGAGTGCTAGAGTTTACGTTGAGAAATGTTACATGAAATTGTATGATACCTTGACATCCCGTGCTTTGCTGGACACACATAGGAATGTGGCGTCTTCTGATGGATAAAAGACTTGATGTATTTCTGTCAATCAAGGATAGAGGAATTTGATGGTTGGCATTGGATAGTTATAGTTGTTGGTTGACAAAGGCAAAGTGCTTGTTGGCTGTCGAAATATTCAACTTGTTGGTTGGTGGAGACAATTGCTTGCTGGTTGGTAGAAGCAACTTAGGTTTGAAAGTTGGCACACAAAAAATGTCTTTTGTCAGTGGAGGACGGATCCTCCCTCACTATCATTTTGACATTTTATGTTTTGAAGCTTGTCTGTTGGTAAAATTCATTTTGTTCCTTGTTTGGAAAGCCCACAAGTATATTTCAACAGCATGTTTCTCATTCCAATTTTAGTTGCGTGTGCAGTCTTGTTTCTTCTTCCATTCTTTGATATTCCACCTGCTCTGTAAAGTTTTTGTCCTTTAATATTTATATTTGCTGAGATTGCATCCATTTTATTTGTGTCTCCCTTAGACAACTCTTTAATCTTTTGATTTGTGTTTTCTTAGATCACAATTTATGGTTAATGTATTTTCAAATTATTTTATCGAGTATGTTCTTCTCTCTTTTCTTTTGTATGCTCATTTTTATTCTTGTGACCTAGCATACAACACCCTTTATTGAAGAAATCTGATAGTTAATGAAAATTCCCATTGAACTTCTTATGTCAATTTACATTGGCACAATTTTTTTAATCCAAGTAATATGTGTGCAATTTTGGAATTACATTGTAAGAGTTTTCTTTCAATTATTTACTTGATAATTCAAATTTATTTTTTGGTCGAATTCTTCAGTCAATTTTGTGATGTTGATGTCTACTTCGAAGAATTTTCTCATTTACATCTTCATTTAATAAAAAATCACATTCTTAACAAAACACGAGTACTCTAACAAACTTTAGAATTCAGCTTTTCATTATTGGGTTCAATGTTGTGTGCCTTGTTTTCCCTACATAACATCCACACGCTTCTTGTCCTCTAAAATGCATAGATTTTTTGGCACAACATTTATAGATTACTCATATAATTGATTTCAAATTCCTTAATTACTCATGTATTGCTTATTGCCAATTGCCTTCACCAATGTAAACGTAAATAAGGGCTACATGCGTGTTCATTAAGTAAAAATAGACACACCCACAAAGATTATATATACATATTAGGAATGGTAATGAAATAGAGCATTCTATTTTTGTGGATCAGACTCTAGTACGATATATGGTTTGCAACTTGAAATGATATCCGTTTAGAAATACCAAGGTTACAAGAACCAACAGTCGCAATGGTTTGAGACAACTAATCATGTAAAGTGCAAACTACTATACTAATATCATATATATAAATATTAATTTCACCCTTATTGGTCTATAGGGGTTGTTAATGATCACCTTGTGTGTTGCATCTTCTCTAATTTCTTTTCTTCAACAATTGATTTTGTGGAACGAAAAACATTATAATGATCTAAGATAAAGATATTGCTCCTGTAGAAAATGGGGTTAATGCTTCAGCCTTCAAAGTTACAACACCACACACACAAATTAATAAATCAACACATCTAATTCAAATGCAATGTTAAACAAGTATATGTAAGAAAGTATATGAAATGTTTATTGAAGTGTCTGGTGGGAATAATAATCCTACAACATCTTTTAAAGATATAAATAGACTTTACAAATAGACATTACACGCCATAAATATATTTTATCAATAAACTTTATATTCCAGGACCTCTACTTTCATGTTCATGAGTACTCTTTGACTCGTCATGCGCATACAATAACTCATTAACTTCCTTTTATGACATTGCAACAATAGAACCTAAACTAATGCCTTTTTCTTGTGGGTAAATTGAAAAAGTCCCTCAATCGGGGGAAGACTAGTTGCACATGGGGTGATCCGCACATGGCCCAAGATTGACGGTGCGGTAGACGATGCCACGCTTGGCAGCGTGCTGCTGATTGTAGATCCATAGAGGTAATCTAAACAACAAAAAATCAAACACACATTTGAATGCAAAAGTATTTGTAGAATGCTGTAAGTTCTATTCAATATGCAAAATAGAGAAAAGCATAAATGTATACAAGGTTCAATAAGACCAGGAATGCAAGTTCTTGTGATCAGAAGGGGAATGCTTTCTTGCTGATTTGTCTAGACCGAAAAGAATGCAAAACTACAAATGTATAGAAAGCATGCTAACAATCTCCTATTTGATTTGTGTGTATGTGCTCTTTCGTTTGACCCCTTATAAGCGAGGCGGGTACAAAATATACATTCTTACAAAAAGGGGTTGCAACAAACGACAATTATAGAAGGGTATCTTCTGGGAAAGTTACGATTGGTCTTCATGTAGGTGTGTGGTTGGACTCCCAGATGTGTAGTGTTAATGACAAATTCTCTAAAAATGTCATAGACCTAGAACATGCCGGATGGCATGCCACGTGGTAGAAGGGAATTGATACGTGGATGCTGAGTGTGGATGTACCTGCGTGGCACCATAGAGATCCATGCGGTAAGGATTGAGGTTTTGTGGCAACTCAGAGAGGTTCCATGAGGTGAGTCAAGTGATGTGTGCAATACCACAGTTGGATGTGTTGCTACTTGGAGTTCAGATGCGCATTCACAGTGTTAGACTGTTGCGCAACAAGGAGCAAAGTGTTATGACAACTTGGGAAGGTACCAAAAGGTTGTGCATGTGCTTTGAGATACTGTGCACACGATGAACTCAAAGTTCATGTGAGTAGTGCTCATATTCGTGCGGAAGTTGAGTATGGATCACGGGGTTAACCATTTGATCTAGATCCCAAGAGGTTTGGGGAACAACACCCTAAACAAGGTTTTAAATGGATTGTTTATATATGCAGAAGCAACTTTTGAATATGATGGAGAAAAAAGAAAGTAATAGAAAACTATATTAATTTGTGTGTTATGTACTTGGCATACTCTTGAGAAAGATGTATGGTTGTCTACCTTATACTATTTGCTTGCTATCTAATGCTACAAATATTTATACATAGATTACAATGTTGTGAAGGCTAAAGAACCGTTATGGACGTTGAATTGTTTCGGGTTCTATGTGTGACTCTTCAACTTCTAATTAGTTATGTGCCCTGATTGATAGGTGTGTGGTATGCTGATAGATGCTATGGCATAATGCAAGCTCTGGAAGTGTCACTTGGCATAGCAGAATGTGGCGTGGAGTGGCCACATGGCCACTATGAGTTTTGGGTATTATGTGCAGGAATTGAGCTATGCGATATGTTTAGTGCTGCACAGTTGGGCGATGCTGTGCAAAGGTTGTGTGCTTGATGTGCGATGGTGCAGTGTTGTGCAAGTAGTGTAGAGTGCGCAAAGGCCATGTTGTGTAGAACACAAAGTTGTGCCAAATGGCATTGACATGGATCCTCCAAAATTTGGCGTGAGATGTTGTCCCCATGAAAGGGGGCACTGCCCCTCAACACTGCAAGAGCTAAGCCCATCACATTTATGTGCTCAACGCCTATTAAGGGTTGTATTGTTGGTCAATGTTGTGTAAAGTTTGCGTCGTGGTGTGTGATGGTCCAGTCCTATGTAAGTTGCGTAGAGTGTGCAAAGGTTGTGTTGTGTAGAATATGGAGTTGTGCTGAATGGTGTTGAGATTGATCATCTAAAATTTGGCATGGCCTCAACCTCGTAAGGTAAGTCCTTGACATTTACGTGCCCTGTGCCTATTGGGAGAAGTGTGTAATGTTCCTTGGCGTTGTGTGGTAGGTGCATGATGCTAGGAGCGGCATGGAGGTGCTCAAAGTGTGGAGGTGAACGAGTTCAAATGACTTAAGTTGTTGCATTCCAACTCGTGTTCGAATTCATGGAGGATAAAATTTGTAAAAGATTCATTGCCAAAAATTTCAGTCATAAAATTTGTGATTAAGTTTGACTTAAGAAAATAAAAAAATCTATATGTAATAAATTAAAAATTATTAAAAAAAGTTGTGTAGACTCTAGAGTGTGCAAAGTTTGTGTTGTGCAGAATGTGGAGTTGTGCCGAATGGCGTTGAGATTGATCATCTAAAATTTGGCGTGGCCTCAAACTCGTAAGGTAAGTCCTTGACATTTACATGCTCTGTGCTTATTGGGAGAAGTGTGTAATGTTCCCTAGCATTGTGCGGGAGGTGCATGATGCTAGGAGCGGCATGGAGGTGCTCAGAGTGTGGAGGTGAACAAGTAACTAAGGCAATTAAGGTGAAATCCCATGCTATTACTCCCACGTGGTTCTTCCTCAGCTGGAACTGCATTTTCACTTATTCTTTTATTAACTCAAACTATTAACATAACTAAAACCTTCATGAAAACTTTCAACACAAAATGAACTTTTGACTCCTTAAAACGTTTTAGCACAAGTTTTTATCAAAAACACTAGATATGACTTAAAGTTGCTACATTTGAACTCATGTTCGAATTCGTGGAGGATAAAATTCGTAAAAGATTCATTGCTAAAAATTTCAGTCATAAAATTCTTGATTAAGTTTGACTTAAGAGAAATATCTATATATAATAAGTTAAAAATTATTAAAAAAGCCCCTAGGGTAACACCTCAATGGTATGCCGTTGCAATAGTGGTCACTAGGTCATGGGTTCAAGCCCGATTGAACCGCAAGCATCGGGCGGGGCACCAATGTAAGCCCGAGGGATTAGTCTGTTGGACTCGCCTTGCATGCCTAAGTGTGCGCTAGGTTGTTGGGTCCACAATGGTGTTAATGCCGTTCGAGAATGGTGGGATACCCTCAGTTACCGAAAAAAATATAACAAATTAAAAATATTAAAATATAATAAAGAATATATATATCTAAATATATATTTAAATATATATTCTTTATTATATTTTAATATTTTTTAATAATATGTTTATATATATAAATTAGAAAATAATAAATAACTCTATTAAAAAATATTTTAATATTTCATAAATTATAACTTATGAATATATATAAGGCCCTAAAGGCTAAAATTATAAAATCTTAAAAAATTTAAGATTTTATAGATGTATTTAAAAAAATATAATTGAATAATGAATAATTAAAAATTAAAATGTCCAAGACTAAAACTAACATTGTAAAATATGAACCATAGTTCAAATTTAAACTTACCTGTTCCTGAATCTTCACAGCAGTTTGAACACTTCACGGGCCGGCAATGCGTTTACTGTTATACCCCTGCAATGTGTCTGCGTTTAGGGTTTTATGCAAATGGTGATCAGATAATATATGCAGAAAGAGAAGCTTCGGCGAGCAAAATATCAATAAACTAACATGAAAAAGCTGTATGATTTCATTTGCAATTTTTAACAATTTTTTTTGCCCCAGTTTGAAATTCAACGATTTTCAATTTTTATGGTTGCAGTTCAGCAAATTCAGCATCTTAGGATATGACTACCTTAAAGCACTCGATATGATTCATGAAAAAATTGTATGTGGTTTTTCCAGAAAATGTTTTGTCTTCGACAGTTATGGACTTCAAAATATTAAGGACTCTAATAGGACTTATAAGACTTAATCACTTCAATCAACAATCATAATACACCCTTATTCTTTAAGCCAACTTATTAGTGCTGCAAGTGAAAAATGATCACCATTATCTCTGCAAAATAACTAAAAGCTGCAAGCATCTTTAGAAATGTTTTGGCATCTCAACAAACGTTAGTTTCAAAGAGCCAAAAACTGAATTTCTCACTAGCATGTGATTATGTTGAATAAATTTAGTGATGAGGACATCTAATATGGTTAGTATTTTAACTGTAGTAATTTGTTAATCAAATCCATATGCAAGTGGGTTGATAGGAATACATAAAAAATTAGGCGCACAGCCAGAAAGGGTAGATAGAAATAAATTAAAAGTAGGTGAACAGCTGGAAACATTAAAATTCTAAATGTTATTGTAAGATTTTTGGTCTATATATTGAGGCTTCTCTTATGTAAATAGATTCTTTAGAAATAGTGTCATATCAGTTGGTATCAAGGCCTAACGATCAGGTCCTCCTATTTCTGAGATTCTCTCTCTCCTCAAATTTGAAATTTCTACGTACTGATTTTATTCAAGGTATTGGTAATGCCCTACAGTCTTTAATGCAATTATTGTGTATTTGGCACCCCAGCTCTCTCATTGTTCAGATCTCCGATTTTAGATTTCCACTGTCAAATTTCTTTTTTCTAATTAAGCATTCATCTGTTGCACGTTTGGGTTTTAACCATCTCTCCTCATTCTGGATATTGGCTCTGATCTCCAGCGTTTAATACACATTTCTTGCTGCCAAAGATTTGATTGCAAATTTTTGCTGTCAAATTGCATATCAATTTTCTGCTGCCATTTGCTGGTTCCATTTTGGATTTCAAGTTTCTTGCTTGCTGTTTGAACATACACAGCCTAGTAGCACTTCATTTCAATATTAGATGTAGTTTGGGGTCCTCCTTAACTACGCTTTTTACTTGTAGATTTGTTCTTGTAACAACAACGGCCTATTACTTTTTATTTGTTTTGTACCCTTTTGTTTTTGTTTGATGGGTACTTTAACAAAGTCCCTCAAGCACTGCCTAGAAGCCCAATTTGGTCAAGTTGCTTGCCTAGGAACACCACGACCAATGCCAACAATGGAATACATTTCAACTCCAACTTATGCAACAAATTATGAGCATGTCCCGGTTATTGCCATCACATAGAACCATCCAAGATTGTTGTCTTCACTTCCTACAGTTGTGTAGGAAATTGACGATTCTCCTTTGCTTCCCTATGTATAGGATTCTTGACATCCTAACTACGAGGCGTCATGCACTCCTCAGATGGTTAGCCACATGAACCACAATGAAGATATTGTTTTGGATACTACACCTCTTCTACAACAGGTTCAACTTGTGAGCAAGTCTTTTGATCACCACCTCGCCACTATTACATCATCTAGTGGTTACATTTAGAGAACAAGGCAATCAACACCATGTCGAGTCTGTTCCTATCTCTTTAATTACAGTCCACTCTTCTTCCTTTGGTCAATTCGAAATTCAGCAAATTGATGATTAACTTCATATTGCTCATCGCCTTCCTTAGTTGGCAGTGGGTTTTGATATTGAGCAAGGTTCCTTACAGATCCAAGATGGACTTTTCACTGCTTAGGTGTTGGCATCTTATCCTCTTGCTTCATTGTCTCCCATATGTTCTCTTAAGCAGGGAGGACACCCAGTGGCTTCGCTTTCAGCAACTCCTATGATTGAGTTCCACACCTTGGATCCAACCCTCTCTCCACTCCAGTACTGTCTTTTCAATACAAAATTCTTCTTCCATGCATCATAGCTTAGGTGTTGGCATGTTTTATTGCCTCCCATACCTTCTACTCTTAAGTAGAAAGGACACCCATTGGGTTTGCTTTCAACAAATCCTATGATCCAGATCCACGTCCTGGATCCAACCCTTTTCCCACTACAGTACTATCTCCTCAATACAAAGACCATCTTCAATGCAAATGATCAGTTTCAGGAGCTTGGATCTCCATGTGAGGATCTTTTTGGCATAAACAAAGCATTTCAATCCCATGCATATGACATTTAGATTATATCCATCTAGGGACTGCATTGTTTTGGTTTGAAAAAAATCCCTACACTGCCAGTTTCTATTTTCTCCTGGCTCATCTTGGCAGCTACATGGCAGTTTTGAAATTGGGGACAATTTCCTGTAAGTAGGGAGGAAATGGTGAGGGCATCTAATATGGTTAGTAAGCTAACTGTTGTTATTTATCAGTTAGATTCATATTCTAGTTGGTAGATACAAAAAAATTAAAAAGTAGGTGGACAGTTAGAAAGGGAAGATAGAAATAAATTAAAAGTAGGTGGACAGATGGAGCAGATAGAAACAAATTAAAATTTGGTGGACAGATGGAAATACTAAACATAATTGTAAGATTTTTAGTCTATAAATACAGGCTTCCCGCATATGTATATATAAAAATAGATTCATATCACTTAGAAATTCATCCTTGCATTTGCTGCTTTATGTTCGCCATTGCTTTTTTTCAGGTTTGGCAAACCACCATGATATCTATCTATTGCATATCAATCTTCACCACTGACCATATCTTTTTCTTCTCTAGAAAATGACAGCCATATTCTATGACTCTGGTGCAACTGTTTATGTTGCTGTTGTCCACCTGTATTGTTATTTCTCTTGTTTTCTTGCATCTGCATTCATTCAACCACGAACTCATCTGTCAATACTTGACAAAAGTCTACATGCGTGCTGATCACGATCATGATCACAAATCTGCTGGTAATATGCTGTTCGGAGAAAGCCCCAAGTAAGATGCTCATACTTTGCTAATCAATAATGGACAGTGTACATATTTATGTAATATCTTCAGAATTTCCTGCACTCGCTAAGTAATCCATTTTCAAGTCTTCAAGAAACGATGAAATCAGGAGGATCTGTTCTTCAGAAAAGAGCAATCTCAACACAACAATTTTACTCTGCATTTCTTCTATGACAGGCATGCAATCCAAAACAAATTCGATACCATGTTAACATTTCAAAGCCGTAACACCATACAAGCACGAACGAATAAATCAACACACCTAATATGATTACAATGTTTACAAGTTTATGGACCTTGATTGCAGCTTGCAGCTCAAATACTAAATATACAGTTTTTTCCAAGATTCCTTCTCGTGCTATACAAGTTATGAATGGACTGTTCATCTATTTGCCTCACATAGAAAAAACTAATAAACTTACATCTGGGACACTATGATATTGATGAGGTCCATGACACATTGTTAGTTAAGTGTTCCTTGACTGTAATTAATTGCTTTGCAGCAACTATTCTCTTGTTGTGCGAGATGCTGGAGCTAATTAAATCAATTGAATGGTTAATTGCAATATCTTTTATTTTTTCTGAATTTACTGTTATTACTTATTTGTAGTTCAATCTCTCCCTTTCTTTTTGAAATCCTATCTTTGAAGATTGGAGACCTTACTAGGTTGCCACATAAGATGAGAAGAGTTTTAGGACATTTCTGTGAAAGGTTCCAGATAGTGAAAAAAATTGTCATATTAAAGACATAAACTCATGTTTGTCATGCATTTGTTAAAAAGGTTCATCTATGTTGCCATCCTGAGAATTTTCATTATATGTTGCAGGACCTTTCTGGGAAAGGTTCGAGATAGTCAAAAAATTTGTCAATTTGTCATATTAAAGAGATAAACTCATGTTTGTCATGCATTTGTTAAAAAGGTTCATCTATGTTGTCATCCTAAGAATTTTTATTATATGTTGCAGGTGGGTGGACACCTTGCCAATGTCTCCAGTAGAGGGATGCCCATCTGTTTTCCAAATTATTTGCAACTTGGCGCCAGGACTACATCAGGTAAGAATGTTTTTGTTATGAATTTTAGGAAATCTGATTGGTATTTCCCCTATAAATCCACAATATTCTTAGTTCAAGTTTTTTCTTACTTCTGCTTTAAAATCAGTGCTTCTAACAATTTCTACCTGGCGGACACATCCTTTTTAGGTTTATATATCCATTTTACAAGTGCAATAGAGTTGTTTTAGTTTTAGTTTTATGTATGCAATAGAGGCATTTTTTCCTGCGTTTCTTTTGTGAGCCCCAAGTACTAATGTCCCCACTGTGACCCTGGGGCTCTGAGTACCGGAGATGCATTCCTGTGGAACACAAGAAAATATGAAGCACAACAACCGTATCTTGCTAGAACGATGGGGTAGGGAGAATTCATTGTTGAGGGTAAATACTAGCATGCATGCTGGGGATCTGTCCCATACGTTGGGAAGATTCTACGAATGAAGTATGTGTGGGAGTTTGTAAACGTGAACTATCTTATGAAGCTTGTTTGGTTGTCCCAAATACTGACTGCTTACATAGTCTTTTATTATTGGGCCACTTGCTGATAAAATACCTGTCAAGATGAAGCTTGTATCAGATGCTGAAATGAAAGGAAGAGCATTTTTGCTAAGGACATTTGTGTGCATGTCCACATAGCAGGGGTAGGCAGTAGCACATCTCAAATGTGAAGATAAGTTAAGATCCTGGTTGGACCAATTATGCATTTTTTAATGGAAAAATAATGTAATACTTGATACTCCAAAGAAGCTCACTTTTTTGTAAAATAAACTTATAATCTTGATTATGTCGTTGCTTATGCTTTCTTGAATTAATATATGACCAAAACACAATGAGACATTGATCCTGGTGTAATTTGTTAGATATTTCTTACAATAATTTTATAAATATTATCTTTCCCCAAGATTAGAGTTGTAAAAAATATTTAGTTGATCAGTGCTTATATTAGATGGTTCAACAGTGTTTGGTTGAGGCAGGTGGCAGTTTGGGACATAATTCTCTTAAGACGACCACTTCCCCTTAATATAGTCACCCCCTCAAAATTGTCACCTTGTCGGAGTCGCAATTTCTTTACCGGTGCTCAAAACTTGAAACTGTTATATGTGGTGGAAAGCTTAGGATTTTCTCTAGGTCATTGCCTTTCATGTAAGACTCTGAATTCCTCAAAAAATGCTGCGAAGGGCCTCAAAAATACAAAAATGACTCTAAAATATTGAAAAATTTGAAATCCTAAATAAGTCTGTTTTAATTAGTTCCCCTTCACGACAGATCCTCTTCAGTTTGTGGGGGAGACACTTGTCACATGGCTTTTCAGATTCTCGAGACGAGTCAATTCTTCTTCAGCGATGACTCACTTCATCTAGTCTTTGCCACACAACTACAAATAGTTGCAGATAGTGGAGGGCAAAACAAAGCACATAGGGAGGTTTATAATCATTCCCTCCAATGTAATGACCCCTTCTTGAATCTGATCTCATAATGACCGTTGGCCTATTCCTGGAAATCCGTAGGCTATTCGGAAGGTGCAATTGAGGGTTTCTTATTTTTTAGGATGTCTTTGCTCAAAGTTTTGAAGACGAATTCTTTCTGGGTTTTTCGAGAGCTTCGCGGAGGTATGTTTGTTTCAGTTTTCTGAGCATTTCCAGGAATTTACTATTTTTAGTAAATTCTATTTTTGGCAGCTAGCAGGATTGTCGGAAGGAGTTAACTTTCCCTTTTAAGTTGACTCATTCAGTTTTGGGCTTCAGAATTTGGTCTTGGTGGAATAAGTGAATTTCACTTAAAAAATAATAATAATGTTATAATTTAACGTTGACCTTGGCCTAGACAAAATAACTTAATGTTATTTTAAAAGAGGGACTTGAAGGGGGGCGCCAACATTGCATGGAAAGGGGGGCGCCACTTTTGAGGATAAGCTTCAAGGGAAAGCCAATTGAAGCCTATAAAAGAAGGCATTGGGTTATCATTTCTTCATCTTGGATTTAGTGCATTGTTATGCTGCCGCTTTGGCTCTGGAACTGCTTCGGGGAATGAAGGCCTCTTAGCAAGGGCATCTCTTCATGCTTGCAAGACAGCATCTAGTGGTGAATTAATCTTTGATATTTGTATTTGCTTATATAG
The DNA here is from genome assembly GCA_037957365.1 of Torreya grandis. Taxonomy (NCBI): domain Eukaryota; kingdom Viridiplantae; phylum Streptophyta; class Pinopsida; order Cupressales; family Taxaceae; genus Torreya; species Torreya grandis. Next base: position 1,656,663 of record JARHVA010000226.1, on the reverse strand, counting down.
TACTTTCAGCTATTGCATTGTTAGTTCCTTTGATATTATTAGAGTTTCAGATATCGTATTCTGTATAAGACATATCTAGGTTTTCAGTCATAATTCAGAAAATACAAAAAAACAAGTTCTGGGTATCATCTCATTGTTTTGGTTAGGCCTAGGCGCCCTTTTGCTCAATTTTATAGAATTTTTAGAGTAACCAGTGGACTTTTAGAGCAAATCGCCTTTTTTCAGTTGGGACACCCCTTTGGGGTTTGGCATTGGTTTTTGTGTAACATTTTGGATGCAGATTTGATTAGTTCTTTGATGCTAACTTGGGCGCCATATTCAGAAAGAGACTTTGCAACAGAAATCAGGTAGATTGCTTAAGTTTTGCATGAGTTATGAATATCTGAAGAAATTAATAGGGGGCTGGTTTTCCTTCTTTCTAAGAGCAAATTCTTTTGATTTTTGTAAGCTGACAGTAGTACTGGCAGCCCTTCTCTATTTATTCAAAGTTGATTTCAAAAGTTCAATTTTCTGATAAAATATTGTAATAGTTTACAGCTCCGCCTTATGGTAGCTACTTTCCCTATGGGGTTAGCAAGCACATTCTGGGTGTAGAGCATCCGCCCTATGGTAGCTACTTTCCCTTCTGGGGTTAGCAAGCACATGCTGGGTGTGGAGTAGTTTCTTTCTCAGTATTTCCATTAAAGCATTGTTATTAAGTTCACTCCGTCATATGGTAGCCCCTTATTCCTCCTTGGATTGGGTAGCACATACTTGACGTAGAGTTTCTTTGTTAAGTAATTTACTCCGTCTTATGGTCGCCCCTATTCCGCCTTGGATTGGGTAGCACATACTGGACGTAGAGTTCCTTATTTGTAATTACTCCGTCTTATGGTCGCCCCTACTCCACCTTGGACTGGGTAGCACATACTGGACGTTGAGTTCCATTTCTTGCATTAGAGTGGCAGAGTTATTTCAGTATATGTGGAATTAACTTCTAATCTTGACGGAATTACTTGTGATGTTGTAATCCAATATCTTTAAAAAAACAAAAAAAAAATTGGCTCGGAATATTTCATCCAAGTAGAAAGCAGTGTGGGAGCTTCACATCTCTTTTGAGATATTGTTGCCTTTTTCTAATAAGTAGATAGTAGTTGCTTACATACCTTCTCAATCAATAAAGTAGTTAGTTTCTCAATCCAAATATTGTTGTGTATATGTTTTTATCGTAAGTAGCCGATACTGGTACAGGTACGGATATGGATATGGGAATCGGATACATGGATACGGCAATTTTTTTGGGGTATGGATACATTTTTGGATATGGCCATACAAAAATATGAATAAAATATTGAAAATATAGTCAAATAAGTAAAATTAACCACATAATATGCATAGAGTAAACAAAATAAGTTAAATAATCACAAAACATAATGATAATTTGATGCCAAATGTCATGATATTCAGTGGTTGAACTTAGATTGGTCTTGGAACAATTAGATAGTGCAAATGTTACAATGCATGGACAAAAATCGAGACAAATCAGTATGTTAAAGTAGGTTCATTGTAAAGGGCTCACATATACCAATATGGCTAATGTCAACATTTTGCTAAACATGTCAAAATAATAGTAAAGAAGTTATCTATAATTTTACATACCCCACAACAACTAATTTGCCCCTAACATCCTAACCAAGTTTGTATGATGGTAAGGAATGGATAACTCAACTTTGATACTATTGTTACAAACAACTTTTCTTGTACATTCATACACATGTAGAGAGAAGATGCATGAAGTGCAACCCTTCTAAAGCACTGCAGGAAATGATAAATACATATTCTTGATGACCACCATGATGAAGACTAGAGTATGACCATACAAGAAAGAAGAGATGGAAACCATTTGAATAGGCACCATTTGACAATAAGATGGCCGGTACTTCCTCCAACAAAGAGAGATTATGAGCCCACTGTTTTTTCCCACAAAAGATCAAACAGGTCCACAACCTTTAACAGCTGGTAGCAAACACTCCCAACTTTGAAATAAACAGGCCCACAGTGTTTATTTTTTAATGTTTTTTGAAGTACATATTTGACTTTTTGACAAGTGCAAAAAAAAAAAAAGTTTCTGGTTTTGGATTCTTCTTGGATATGTCCAGGATGCGCAGAGCTCCTGGCATATCCTGGACATATCCATGAAGGATCGTATCAGGATCTGTATCTGATATGTATCGTATCAGTATCCGGGATCCTACACAGCAGTATCTGGTAACATTGTGAGTTGAAAACTCTAGCAGGGATGTATATGGGAATATTTGCAAGGCTCCCGGTGTATCCTGGACATATCCATGAAGGATCGTATCAGGATCCATATCTGATACGTATCATATCAGTATCCGGGACCCTATACAGCAGTACCTGGTAATGTTGCCAGTTAAAAACTCTAGCAGATTTGAGTACATTGAATATTTATAGCTTTTCTAGTTCTTTAGAACAGGTCTTTAGCTTTTTAATTGCAGCAGTTTTAAGATAGTCTTTCTTTTTTTATCAGTCTTTAGCTTTCAGAAGATTTTGGGTGCTGTAGCTTTCATGTCCAATATACATCTCTGGAGTTTTTTGCAAGCCCCTGCCTGTCTGTGGGAAGGGTTTGAAGTAATTTTTTGTAAAATTTTTTACCTTTAATGCATTCAAAATTTAACTTTTCTAAAACACATTGACTAACAGGTCAAAAGTTAAAACCTAAGCCTTGTGATTATTTATTTGTATTTGCTAAAGTCCTAAATAGCCGCCTAACATACATATATGTCTTGAAGGCCAAAGCAGCAGTCTTTGGGACCTGAAAATTGATTTCATGGTTCAACAAACTACACATTCAAGGTGGGATAGGGTCAAGGCACTTCCTGGAATGTTTTCTTTCGACAATAATGGGTTCAGAAATGTTAACGGTTGCTCTTTTCCTTGCAAGGATATATTTTCTTCATTATTTGGAAGCACTTGCATACCAATGAATGCAAAAATCATCAAACCCATAGATTTGGACTCTGGACAGAAACTGATTCTGAAAATATAAACCAACCTATCAGTCTTAAGAATTTCTCTTCGTATGATTACTGTTGTTATATCAAATCAGATTTATTAAATTTTTGTCAAGTATTTAGTGAAGATGAGGGGCAAGGGAACATGTGTTAATGAGCAATAGAGGGCGGTGTCAGTAAGATGAGGTACAGATATCGGGGACAAAGGAGAGAGGAAAAGAGGAATGGGTGGTGATGTTTCCTATGATTAGATATTATCATTGCCTAGAAATTCCCACATTTACGTATTTCCTTTTGTTCTAAAAAGGTTGATCTTCTAAGTAATCACTTTGCAATATGTGATTTTGCTGGTCAATCTTTTAGGATATCTGTCAGGGTATTCATTGGCAGCCCGCCTAAACAAATCTTTGTATGGTTTACAATCCAATGTAATAATTTTTGCACTTGGTCATCGAGAGCATCGTGTTTACTGTTTATAGATGCCCTCCCCTAGATAATGCTCTCATTAAAGGCTCTTTCTGAACATTTAATTGGTTACATCACTTCAGTTATTATTTGATTCTTGAGATGTAGGTGTGTTCTACAGAAAGAATCTGGTGTTTATTCATTAGATGTTTATTACATTGGTAAAGCCGTTCTGCAAGTCAGTCATCAGTTTTCACGGTGCAAGTTGTTAGCTTGGATTTTACTTTTCTTTAAGACCATGTATCTAAAAGTATACACTCATTATTATTTTATTTTTTAGTGGGGATTCTTCAAAGTGCATTAATGTATAAGTCTTCTAGATACATCTGCTTGAAGAATTGCAATTGTAGCTCATTATTATTATTATTGTTAAAACTTTGATGGTTGGGAGATTCTCATGCCCTGAATTTTCAACCAATTAGTTTTTCATTAAAACTTAAAAGGACCAACAACTATGTCTTATCTGACATGCTTCTAGTTTCATTTAGTTTAAATTCATCTCCTGATTGAAGTTCTAAGTCAAGGAGGGGAAAAATTATGGAAAAGGTAAAGCAGAAAGGTTTCCTCCAAGACGTAAAACAAGGGAGTTGTTTTCATGGTGGGCTTAGCTTGAGTCACCTGTTAGGCCTTACAAGTCTGACACTCTTGTGGGTTTTCACCTGTGCTTGCACACTCCTACACAGACCAAAAAAAAAGCCCAAATGAGTAAGCAACATTAATGATGTTCAATAGCATAAATCATAGCAGTCACATTATGTAGCCGAGGTGCATGTCATTAATAAAGATACTTACAATGCAACACAAATGTTAAAGGCCAAACGTCCTAACCTAATCCATCAGTAAAATTTAAATGTAAACATCCTGCATTATAATCAAATAAGGCACCATTTCTAAGCCACAATAACCAAAAAGCCATCCATATATATGTGGAAATACATCTCTAATGTCATGTGCATCAAAGTCTAGAATAAATAGTCACAACAAATCCATGCCCATTATAAGGTATAGGTGCTAGGATGTAGTGTGTCTGAAGTACACATATGAAAACATAATATCCAGAATTGTAATAATATAGTCACAAAGCAGCCATCTGGTGAGGTCCAGCTAGTCGAAAAGAGTGGGGGAGTGGGTGTGGCATTACAAACATAGTTACATGACTGAGTCTTGCTTGGTCAGTTAGTAGAATTTTGGCAAGACTTGACACTAAGATCCGGCAAATGCATAAGTTACGTATCTTTTTAAAAATAAACTGGGTTTTTTTAAATTCAAGGAGAAAATAACTTTGTAGAGGTCAAACATTCATAAGCACAAGGTGACAGATGTAAATAAAATAGTAAAAATTGAGCCATAATATTAACAAATTTGAAAACTGCATAAGATATTGGGAAACTCACATAATATTGGGGACTGTATACACACAGGCATCAAAATCAATATTAATTCTTCTCAGGTATCAAATAGTTCAATGCATAAAATGCCTTTATTTTGGTGGGAGAGGGAATTAGCTTTAATGGGTTAGTGGAGCGCCTGCAGGTCAATGAGAAGAATCCATGGGGCAGACTGGGCCAAATGAGTCGTTTTGAGTAGACTTGTCTAACTATTGTTTGTGATGCTCCTTGTATATTTGTGCAAGCTATGCATATGTGATCTATAGCGTACCAGCCTTTTCCTTTTATGCCATTATGTTTATTTATTTTTATTAATGCCACTCAGTTTGCGAAAACTTTTCATAGGTGTCTTATGAGTACCATCCTTATTATTTTATTATCTACTCTTATTTTGCAGTACAAGTTTATTGTTGATGGGGACTGCAGGCATGATGAGCAACAGCCTGTAATGACCGCCACCTTTGGGACTGTCAACAACGTCTTATTCGTTACGGCACCGGACGTTCCAACAACGGTAGTAAATCCAGAGTCACCAGGAACAAGATCCCACATGGAAGTAGATCGGGTCTTTCAACGGGTGGTAAGTTTGAGAAGACAAGTAATGCATTTTCTATTTTGAGGACTTGCTAATGGATATTTTGAATGAATGCAAAATTATATTGTTTTGAATGCATTGTCTATGAACTTGACTAAAGGTTGTAACATCTTGTATGTAAAATATTTTCATAAGCTTCAAGAGTCTGCTATTTCATTCTTAGATCAGTGATTGTACTATTAGAATTAATTCTATGTAAACTATAGGTGATAGGGTTATTGTTTTGGCATAAGATGCAACTTTTTCTATTGTCCTGATTATTCCATGTTTCATTGTGTCAAGGACCACCTTGTCCTTCTTGATTTAATGAGGTTTATGTTCCTAGGGGACCTATTCATCATGATCAGAATCAAAGTTAAATGGGGGAGGAAAACTTATCGATTATTTTAGTATTCATTGTCGTTTTCTCGCTTTGTGAGTCCTAAATTGATGGCCTTCAACATTACCTAAGATAATTGTTGAAATCTAGTCAATTGTTGCTTGTGATTTCAGTGTTGTTTATTGTAGTACATGATTCGTCATTGCGATCCCAAACAGGTCACATTGTCAGATGATACCCTGCAGGAGCAAGTCCAGAGGATTTCACAAGCTGAGATAGAAGTTTCAAGGCACCGAATTGTAGATTTCTTATCATCACACACTGCTTATGAATTGCTTCCCGATTCAGGCAAGGTGTGTGCTCATTTTGAAAATTACTAGAGGGGTTATTTCTAAATTTTTCCCCCCATCAGAATAGTGTCTGAGGTACCATATACCTTGCTTATTTGAAGAGCATATTGTCATTTCATCTCCCTCCATCATGTCTGCTGTGACTTTTCAGCACTTATAGTATTTTTAAACTTGCAGGTTGTGGCTTTGGATATTTGTTTGCCTGTGAAACAGGCATTTCATGTACTTTATGAACAGGTACCCAATTTTCTTTTCATATCTTGTCTGCACTTTTCCTGTTAAGTTCAATATTACTTCTCTTAATTATTAACCCACAATTAGCTTGCTTATACCAATGCTTAATTCAATTGATTAATCTGCTCTTCCCAAGTGATTTGCGTATGAAATTAGTATTTTTTTAGAGTTATAATTTGTACCTCTATTTAATATATAATCGTTTTGACTTCTCTAAAAAAAGCATTTTTATATAGTTGTATTATTTGTCATTATGCTGGAAATGAAATAAACTCGAAGGGATTGCACAATGAACATGAAAAGAAGACGAACAATATCGTACACATCACCATTAGCTTGAGTTTACTCGGGAAAAATCCATTGTGGATGAAAACTCCTGCAAATATCAGTGCCTCCTTCCCAATCGCCAATTTGCGAAATACAGGACATGGCTTAAATATGGAGCACGAGATGACAACATATTTCTACATTGTGCTAGACGCCTGCTTTTCTGTGCAATGAAAGTCAGTACTCAGACTGCTAAACATACTTTCTACACTCTGTGGCAACTTACAAGTTACAACCAAATTTGGATGTTTTGGCCAATGCCAAGCATACTTATTAATTCATCCAAACAGGTTACAGACTTAAAGGAAGGGAGAAACCTCTGGGACCAGGTAACAGACTGTCAGAGACGCTGGGGAAGATGGAAGTCAACATGTGAAATAGATTGACCTCATCTTCTTTTCTGGGTTGCCTGGTCTTTGGTCTGTTGTATTTGGACAAGTTCATCCCATGCTGAACATTTCTATACACACATCGAGGAAATCAGCCATGTTTTTGATTTTTTGATTACAGGGCGAACCAAACTCATCATAATTCCTCTGTTTTGGATAATTAATGCATAGACATTATGTTCACAGTTCCATCTTTTCTTTGACACAATGACAATGGGAGAACAACATGGAGATATACTTGGCCGGATGACTTCTTGATTCATTGGAGTTGCTTCTTCACTCTATCTGCCTCCAAAATATATTACAAGACTTATGTTGGGAAGCGGCGAATCTGCCAGCTATTTGATATCATGCTCTAACTCTCTAAGGTTGCATCACTTTGAGCTCTTGGAAAGCCTCCTTGAAATGCTGCAGCAACTCTTCCATTTTTTTGTTACTTGTTAGTACACATTAGCAGAATGTTTACATGGACTTACTTTGTCTCCATATTTATGCCTCAACAGAAGCGAAGCAAATTTTCCATTTATATTCATAAGTTTCTTGGCTTGGTTGGTACTTACCAATGAGAGTTAGGACTTCCCGTTGTATGCCTTGATAATGAAGCTCTCTCCATGCTTGACCAAATGGTATTTGTTTGATCTCATTGTGAAGATTGCATCCTTCTAATACATGTATTGGCTTCCACAAACTATAACACAAACATCAAGGGGAACAACTGTCAACAACTACTTCATCAATGTAACATCCATTAATACTAAACTTGAATCTTAACTCTTAGTTTCATCCATCGCAATGCGTATGGATGAGGATGGCTATATGCCTCCAACTGAAGCTTCTCCACTAATTCTTGTGAAATCAGATTTACTTGTATTATGATTAAAAAGGAGCATTGATTTTTGTTCTCTTAATCCCAATTTGAATATGGAAACGCTTAGTCAATTCACCTCTATGTTGAGTTTCTCTGCTACTCAAAATACACTTTCCTTTGAATTGTGCAAACTATTATTGTCAAAATCGGATCTGCACTTCTCGGACCAATCGATTAAGATTATATATAATTGGTCATATCATCGAGCCTATATAGACCTATCTTGGAGTGTTTGGGATTGGGGTTAAGAGCATCTTTTAACTCCTCTTTAATGCCCCCTTTTCTATTCTCATAATTGTTTTTCATTTACTTCTTCCTTGCCCTTGGCGAAGAAGAAATCTCTTTCCCTTCTACCAAGGTGGTCACGGCCTTCATGGAATGTCCTTTTGGTGTAGTTCTTGGGGTGAAATTCCAGGTCTAATTTCTTTAACATTTGTCCATCTATGTCACAATGCCCACAGTGATTCTTAGCCTCTTTATTATTGCAAAGAGTGGCAGCGGTTCTTTCATTTCCATTTACCTTTACCCTTAGGCTTGGATGCACCTTTCTGATTTGAAGAGGAGGATGGACCTTCTTGCCCTTTCTTCTTATCCATATTAATGTAGTGAGCTTGAACACATGCTTCATCAATGGTTTTTGGCTTGGTCATCGACACTTGCCTTTCTATGTGGCTATGAAGTTGCGTAAGTTACTTCATCATCACTCTTTGCTCTTGTGTGCACAACCCCGATTGGATTCAGTGGTGTATTCTTGCACACTTTGGCCTTGCCTTTGCTGATAATATTACCAATTTATGTCATGATCTTCTTCTTAGAAAACAAAATAAAACTAAGATTTGATTATTTTTTTAAATTCTTCCCATTTAGTAATAGGTGGTAATTTCTTCAAATCAAAACAATATGCATAACTTTCCCACCAAGCTAATGGATGAACTTAAATCTTAGGCATGCAAAAATAATTTATTGTTCTTCACTTGATGAAATCTGTAATACACCTTATGTTGGGCAATGCAATTGTTGAGTTTATTCATATCCTCCTCTCTTCATTGGTGCAATCTCCTCCTTAGTTTCTGCTTGGAAGGGTGGTTATGATAGGACATCGTGAGCTTATCATGGGACTGCTCTCTTTCTTTGCCTTTGGGCTGCTCTTCTCTTGCTGCCTCGTGTTGCTTTGGAGTGTCATAGGGAAATCCAAGCTCGGCAATGAAAGCCTCCATCCATTTCTGCATATTTTCAAGCTTACCCATGGATAAGGTGATGCTTCTTAGAATGGCCTCTATGTTTAGAAGGCTCTTGTCACGAGAGTCCTCTATATCTTGATGCATACATTCATCATGGTGCTCCCTGCTTTGTCTTACTTCTTGTTCCACCCGAGGAAACCTCTTGTTGCAATGGAAGCAAGGCAGCGTCACCATTTGCGTTTGCCAATCTTGTCAAGGGCATAAATCTGAAACACAACAATCCACACACAATCCTAGAAACAATATAAAGCTCTGATAGCAATCAAATCTGTATTTCACTTAGTTATACCAATGCTTAATTCACCAATGTTTTTTTTCCAATTATGAATGGAATCATTTGACTATTCAGCCATTCGTAAGTGTTTTGCAAAGAAATAAAACATAAGCCATAAGCAAAGAAATAAATTAAGAGAACCCATAAATTAAGAGTAGGAATTGTGTTTAGCAGACTAGCAGTGAATTCATTACAGAAGTATGTTGTCATCTTACAATGGTCTTGCAGTGCTCCACAGTCATAGCATGCATTCTTGCAAGCTCCACGGTCATGGCATGCATTCTTGCAAATTGGTGGTTGGAAAGGAAGCACATCCCCATCTTTCCTGGACTTTTCACACACAAGGGGTTTCTCCAGGGTAAAGATGTGTTCATGGTAACGTGTATGCTGTCTTTCATATTCATTATGAAATTCCTTCATGTTTAGTTCATTTCTAGTGCTATGGAAATCAATACAAATCTATGCTACTTTACTGGATACGTCCCTATGCCCCTATACCAATGATAGCAAAGAAATAAATTATGTTGTTTCTGTGTTGAATTAAGAACAGTAAAGAATATGGGTCAAAAAATGAACGCAGTAATGTATAATGGCCAGTGACAAATGCATCCCTGCACAGGAAAATGCCATTAAAATGAAGAAGCAAAAGACTAAGATTCTGCAACATACAATTAGATAGCCCATTTGATGTTTAATTTCAGAATGGCTTATGTTAAGAGATCCATGAGAAGGCATGGTTTGGTTAGTGCATATGGCATATTGGTGAGCTCAGATAGCACTCTTTTTTGTGATCTAGATGGAAAATGCAAGTATAGTCTGATCAAATGTCATGCCTGATATTCCTTTGCACATCATTGTTGCAAAATACTGCTTTAAGAAAGGGAGGCACAAAAACATAAATGTCACATGTCACAAGTAGTGACAGATGTAATTTCCCGCCCACCCCCCGCCACCCCGCCCACAAAACTATGGTTGATATATTTGGTCATATGGTAAATTGATTGATAAAACATAGAGTAATTGACTGTGTTGGTCTCTACCAGCCATGGCAGCAGATGCTAGGGACCCTACGGATAAAGCGGTCAACTTTTATCCGTTGTTGATGAAATAAAGTTTCTTGTTTGTTTTGTGAGAATCTGTAGTCACAACATGTTCATCAGAAAGATACACACCTACCTAAAGCAAACGTATGGATTTTCAAAAAATATTGTTGGGATGCCAAAATTACAGAATACATATTAACTTCTAAGCTATAGAATTAAAAACAAGAAATAGACTTGGAACATTTTGCAAACATATACTTCGTATTTGTTTTTGTATAGAAAGAAATACCTCAGTCAAAGTATAACATAATGTAAACACACAAGACTCATGATCAAAGTTGAAACTCAAAACTTTGTTTCTTTGCTTGTGTATTCTTTGAAAGCACAAATCCATTTAGTTTTTCGAAGCCTATAATAGAAAGATCATAGAGCTACCTTGGAACCTAAGGGTTACATGGATTAAAAGGCAGGAAAAATAAAAATGTAATGCACAAGCACAAAACAAGAAGGACGGCATACATAACACAAGAAAGATTTAGCGTCAAGAGCTCAAGCTTTTCATTAAGAACCCATGGATATATACAACTTAAATGATCTCCAACCTTCTAATCCTATGCACATGGCTCCTGTGCTCACAACATCTTGTATGTGACTCTAACGTTCCTTGATATTCCTCAATTTTCACACATACTATTGTACAGACAATCTATATATAATTAATGATGTCACCACCATTCGTAATTAAACATCTTGGAGAAGTGTTGGTTTTTGAGTTTTTTTATCACTACCACTGCTGAAGCCTGACATTATACTACTACAATACATATTGAATCTTGCTACCAGAAAATACTTGTGAAATTCCTAGCCGTCCACTGAACTTCATCACACATCCTGACATACCACACCTGGATTGGAGTCCCTAGGCAGCGATGTTGTATAACATAGTGAGTATTTCTTTGGTAGAATGTACTTGTCTACTATAAACCACCACAGAGGAATCAATGTAAGTCATGCAACTTGATGCCACATTTTCGGATCATGAATGTCTGCCTAATGAAAACAAGCTTTTGGATACCGGAAGTTGATTCACAAAGAAACGACACAACTACATTATCTGGTCATGGAAGGGTGCATTATCATTTCAGAAAAAAATCTTCTTCTGGATTTCATCAATTGCTTTCACGGCGGTAGAAGTTAGGAAATCTTTATTGGATGTTCACCTTCACATGTAGTTGGGTAGCGTAAGCAGATAGCTAGGTACTGGTTCTTTAAATGTGTTATCTCGAATTTTTCCCCCCAAAGATTATTTTGACTCTGCTCAATGGATGGGCACAAAATCCAAGAGCAATCAACAATGGTAAATTCAGAGGAGATTTCCCTCCCGTCTTTGTGAGCTGCAGTTTCCTTGTATGCTGAAATATTTTTTTACACTAAATTCTGAAGAGAGTTTTTGAGAAGATGGAAAAATATGGGGAAAATGAAGGAGAAATTAGAATAGAGAGCAGAAATCTTCACATATATTCTCAGAAATTGGAAATTCTAGCCACAGCTTAAAAATATCCAATTTGCCTTTGGTATAAGTTGATAGATGCTTGTCCATCCTATGGATTAGCTCAATTTTTCAAACAAATATTTTTGCATGTAGTCGGGTAGTGTAAGCAGATAGCGAGGTGCTGTTTCTTTAAACATGTTATCTCGAATTTTTGCACCCAAAGATTATTTTGACTCTGCTCAATGGATGGACACAAAATCTAAGAGCAATTAGCAATGGTAAATTCTGAGAAGATTTCCCTCCGTTTTTGTGAGCTGCGGTTCCCTTGTATGATGAAATATTTTTTGTGGTAAATTCTGAAGAGAGTTTTTGAGAAAATGAAAAAACATGGGGAAAATGCAAGGAGAAATCAGAATAGAGAGCTAAAATCTTCACATATATTCTCAGAAATTGGAAATTCCAACCATGGCTTAAAAACATCCAATTTATCTCTGGTATAAGTTGATACATAGTTGTCTATCCTATGGATTAGCTCAATTTATCGAACAAATATTTTTGTGTTTCAAATATGGAAAACTCACAAAATATGGAAAACTCACAGATTGTATGGAGTAGAAAATTACAATTTCTAACAATCTGTGTTTCAAATATAGAAAAGTCACAGATTGTTTGGTGGAATGGAAAATTACACTCTTTAACAATATGGGTTTCAAATATAGAAAAATCATCGATTGTATGGAATTGAAAACTACAGTTCCTAACAATCTGCGTGCGGCGAAATAGATACAGAAAATAAAGAATAGAGCCTTGATCATTTAAACATCCAAGCATAAACCACAAAATATTATTGCTACCAGCCTTGAAGCAAATATCCCATCTGAGAGTCACCCCAAGGGTACTTTGCTTTTCTGGTCTTTGTTAAAAACTGAAAATTCTACTCAGAGCTCCCTAAAAAATGGGAAACAAGTTTTCCTATAAGCATTTTTTTTGTTTTTTTCCCCCAGTTTCTCTGATGTTCCATTTCGGATCCTAAGTGCACACAGTCCATTAGAAACCCAAGACACTCAGCATCTTCCTCAATCTCCTTTGCTATTTTGGACCAAGAACCTAAATTTCATGCATATTTCTTACCAACAAGTGACATAGTCCACCGACATTCAAAGAAGTACACAGTCGTCTTAAGACTTGACAACCTTCAATTGCCATTTTTCTGTACCTGTATACTGGTAAATAGATTTAGCAATTGGGAAAATTTTCAAACGACAATCCCAGTGAACAAATATGTAGGTTCGTGATTGCATTTGATTCACAAATATGAATATATCGGTACTCTCTATACTCGTGGCCTGTTCAACCACAATGACTGGAAATGATTCCTTGCTGAGAGGAACGAGACGCATAGCCCCTATAGATACTGTAATTTGGTGTAGACTGATTTTGTTGTGGGAGAGACATCTGCTGATTAGGTTGTCTTGTTCCAACTGTTGTGGTTGTTTGGGAGGTTTTTTCACATTTTGTGGTTGCACCAATGTATCAAAGAACAACATTATTGGGCCTCGTTTTCACCTCAACAGGATTTCAGATGCCTTGGCTTTCTTTTTCCATTACTTGGCCATTGCATCCGTGTTTTCCATCAACTTCTAACCATTTTTTTTTAAGTGTTGCTGAAAACTGCCATTTTGATGAATGATTAAGTATTTGGAAAATCAGGTTTAGTTCAGCAGGTGTGACTGAGTGGTAAAGGCTGAGTGTTGCGACAATGAAGACCTATGTTTAAATCACTATGGGAACTGCTGGACATAAGCTTGCATGCCCCACGAAAATTCTGGTCCTAAAGCATGTGGGTAGAGTGTAATAACTCATGTTCAGAGCTGGCCACTGTTTGTTTCCCAAGAATGTGGGATTCATAGTAAGCCATCATTGATCTCACAAAAAGGAAGTTGCTTAACTAACCAATCGTTGTATCCCAAAGTTGTTGGAAATCAGAAGAAGTTATCTTGCTTTCATTGTCTTTCACCTGAGCATCTCAGGTAGAAATTTGCTTATTCTTTATCTCACAATCTTCCTATAATGTACCCACCATTTCTTCTTTGGAAACCAATTCTTGCTTAAGCTTCCATCATCGATTGACAACATATCTCCCTTTCTCGAGCCATCCTTAAAGGACAGGTTTAGCAAGATGAGCACACTTAAGATTTAGGTATGCTAACTTCTCCATGACAAGGCTAAGGGTTTCCTATTTCACACGGAGACCATTCTGTAAACTTAAATAGCATGCAAAATACTGTCAAAAAGCATAAAAAATGATTTTAGAGAACGTATAGCTATATTTTTTTATTTTTTATTACATTTAGATTAAAAAATAGTACAATGCAGGATTTACTATATTTTAGTTGTAAAAATTTAAAATCACTTTGCAAATTTCTTAAGTTTGACGTGTTTTTTCTTTTTTCTTTTCTGAATGAACAATAATTTGGCTGGGAAATAATAATAGAAGAGACCAAAAAAAGGCCAATAAAAATGCAGGTGCAGCTACTGTGACTGCAGCAACATGTTCCAATATAACTGGAATGACATAGCATCTTCAGAGGCTGCTGCAACTGCAGCAACGGGTTCTAATATAACTGGAATTGACATAGCATCTTCAGAGGTTCAGAATGATGTCTTACAAGACCTCAATCCTTCTCCCATTGTTGAGACAAAACAGTTGACATCTATGACTCAGAAGTCTGCTGTAACATAGCATAATAAGAAATCAGTCTTGCAAAAATTGTTCAAATATCCCTCAAGTCCATAACAAGGAAAAAGAATTTGATTTAATTTTTTTTTTTTTTTTTTTCTGTTGATTCGCTAGTTTTGTGCACGTACTCGTGATGAAAAACTCAAGAATACTCTGCAGAACTCGCCACGTGAGTTACTTGGCCCGCACTATAATTCGTGAGTTTGGTGAATTCGCGGAGATTATTCACAATTTTAATTGACATGGAATCCATAGAGATTCCACTCAAAGAATGAAACGTGAAAGTTGCTAGAGCCTACATGAACATAAGTGTGACAATTATCTCCATAATTGAACACTTCCAAACTTGGAAAAAAAATGAAAAAAGGGTAAAACCATAGTATACACACTCGCTGAGGACCAAAGGAGCTTGAATCAGACGATATACATTTAAAACTAAACGTTTTAAGTAGAAGAAACTAGATAGAGAGTTTCTTATATTTTAAGTTACATTACACACACACACACACACACACACTTTCAGGGTGTTTGAGAGTGGTTTTGGACCTCGAGGAGCTATAATGCAAATTGTAGGTTTTAGAGGATCCTATCATATTTCATAGTTAGTCAGGTTTCAGGATTTCAGACTTAGCCATATTTTAGGGTTTAAAGATTTCAAGACTTCAAGGAGACATCATAGGAGGTGTAAAGGCTGCATGAAGGAATGTAGGTATGATAGAATAGTATGAAACATCTCGCACAAAGTGCCACGATCCAATCCCACCCCATACCTGGTGCACCCTTTAAGGTGTGCATTCAGGAAGATTCGATGCACCGACGAGCCGCTGCAAACTAGATGATTTATACTTAATAAATGATAAAGTTAAAAAATAGTGCGAGAGGCATTCATGATTTTGAAGACAATCTAAATGATTTATTCTAGATTTGAATGTACATTTTGTCTTTGAAGTAATGAACGAATGAATACCATATATTTTAAGTGTTTCATCTTTTATAGATGAAAAAGGAGTATTATGCATTGTTTATATATATATATATATATATATATATATATTGTACGAACGTTTCCATGATGTTTCCAAATCAAGGGTTTTTGAAAATCCGTGTTTCCATTTACAAACAACATAGCTCTGTCCGACAGTCAAGGAGCATAAGCTAATCTTTATCCCTTAGTCTATTCCTAGCAACTAGCAACTCATCCCCAAACAATAGGATGACATACGTAGTAGAAAAGGAAAATATAAACATCCCTAATTAATAGGTCACAATGCATCCCTAGTCTAAAGGTGACATATCTTATCCTAAGCAACTACGAAAATACATTTTAACTTATTACAATTACACAAAAGTGAAATATGAAACTATAGTCTAAACTATAACCTTTGCATCCTTATCGTGTCTCCCACCCACAAAAGCATTGGACTTCCATGCTTTCAACAAAGAAGGAAACATTTGAGACATTTGGAGCTTTGAAAACCCTCTGGCCTGATGCGGAAGCTGCCCTTGTTGGTCAACAAGTTATGAAGTGGTTGACCCTTGATGGGTCTGGCGAGTTATTGTGTCAAAAGCTTGATCGACATCTAACAAAAGTTGAAAATATGGAACAACATTTGCAAGATGGCTGATGGGAACCTAGGACTCCATTGTCAATTCATAGTAGTGCTTGAGGAGATTAACACTGACAACATCATGAGTGCCCAACTAAGCTGGAAGATCTAGGCAAAAAGCATTCTCAGGGATCTGTTGAAGAATGGTGTAAGGTCCACAGCGGAGAGGCTCGACCTTACTGTGTGATTTCTCCTGAAAGCGATGTTTGTCCAAGTGTAGCCAAACTTTGCCCTGAACCTGAAAATGATGTGAGACACGACGATTATCCATCTGTCGGTTTTGCTTCTTTTGAGTCTTCTGTCGGATTTGAACAACGTCGGATTGTAGAGATTGCAAGTATTGGATGGAGGATTTAGTCTTATCTTGCTCTTTTTGAATGTGTTTGGTTCTGGTTTGGGTCTGGGAAAAGGGAAGGATGAAGGTACCTCATATGGAGCCAAAGGTTGAAAATCGAGACAGACCTCAAAAGGAGAATGTGCTATGGAGGAGTGGACTGCGCAATTGTATGCATGCTCTATGTGGGTTAGTCTCAAATCCCACTTAGTCGATAACTATGGTTGTATATCCTCCGACTTTGCACCAGAATGCAGTTGACTACTTCGATCTGACCATCCGATTGGGAATGAAAAGCTGTGAATCACGGTTGGAAACAATGTTGGTGGGTAGCCCAAATGAATGCCGAGCTAAGTGGAAGAACAATTGGGTTAAGTCACTTGTAGAATTGGCCTTGTGGCATGCAATGCACTTAGCCATCTTGCTGAATTGATCAACAACCCCAAAAACATAATTGCTATGTTGAACTGTAATTGGAAAACCACTAACAGAGTCCATAAAATAAGGATGGAAAGAGACAGACAGAGGGACACTCAGGCCAAGCTTGTGGTTTGTGGGTTTGGAGTGGCAATAGACTGTACATTGTCTCAAAAAGTGTAGAACATCTCTGCATGTGAGGCTAGTAGAAGAATTGCTTCAAATGGTGGAGTGTCGTCTGCTTCCGAAAATGGCCACTGTAAAGTGTAGAATGTGCTTCCCTCAGTAGTGGTTGACGATGATCGTGAAGCACACCATGTAGAAGTCTTGGGAAGACAACAAATTGGAAGAGGTTGGATGGCGAAGGCTTGTGAAAATCTTCTTGAAGTCCAGGTACTTTAATACTGAGAATACCATCTCTAAAATCCCAGATGTGAAGTGGTGACAACAGCCAAGGTGGAAGTTGTTGTAGGGCAACTCAAGCAATCATCAGCTGTGTTAGAGGTCTCCTTTTTGTACTTTATCACCAAACGAAATTGTTGTAGATATGATGCACACTTCATATGTCTAGCTTCTTCAATTTTGCTTTGCTATTGAAGAAACTGCAAAGGTAAATGATTTGTGTGGACAATTGTTTCTTTGCTAAGAAGATAATGCCTTTAATATTTGATGCATTGAACTAAGGCATATAACTCTTTGTCATATGTATAATAGTTCCTTTTGGCGGCAAAGAAAGTTTCAGAATGATGTGCCACGAGGTGGCGATTTTGCTTCAAGACTGCACCAAGTGCCAACTGTGATGCATCTGTCTCAATCTTGAATGACTGAGAGATTTGGAAAAATCAAAACAAGTGAAGTACACAATTTCTCTTCAAAGCGGCTTAGGCATGAGCCTGTTCCTCTGTTCAATGGAACACTGTTTTTTTTCTTTCAAATGATGCAATAGAGAGGGTAAATAGCCAAATATAAACTTGCGATAGAGGTTCACAAGGCCAAGACTCCTTAACTCTGTGATGGTGGAAGGAGTTGGCCACTTTAGGAGGACTTCAACTTCTGCAGGATACACCTTGATTCCATTAGCATCAATTACAAAACCAAGATAGGTGATTGATGTTTGACCAAAAGAACACTTGGCTTGGTTGGCATACAACTAGTTCTCTCGTTATGTGTGAAGAACATTCTCCAAGTGTTGATGGTGTACTTTCCAACTATGGGAAAAATCCATAATTTAAATGAGGTAGATGATTACAAATTGATACAGACAATATCTGATTACATCAGTCAACAACTTCATGAAGGTTGCAGGAGCGTTAGTGGCCTAAATGTCATTACTAGCCATTCAAAAAGACATCTTGGTCTTGAAGGTAGTCTTCCATGTGTTCTCCAACTGTATCTGAAGATCCATCTTGGTCTTGAAGGCTGTATTCCGTGTGTCCTCTGACTGTACCTGAACCCTAATGACATCCACTTTTGAGATCAATCTTTGAAAATAATTTTTCCCCTTGAAGCTGATCCAGAAGGTTGTCGATGTGTAGAAGTGGATACTTATTTTTTATTGTTATCTTATTCAATGCTTTGAAATCAATACAAAGTCTCCAAGTGCCATCTTGCTTAAGAACAAGTAGAATAGGAAAGGCACAAGGAGAAGTACTTTGTTTATAAATCTTTGGACAACATGTCTTGTATTTGTTTTTTGATTTCATCACTTTGTAAAAAAGATTGACGATACAATGGCACAAGGAGAAGTACTTTGTTTATAAACCTTCGGACAACATGTCTTGTATTTGTTTTTTGATTCCGTCACTTTGTAAAAAAGATTGACGATACAATGGATTATTGGGTGGAGGAACCATAGAAAGAATATCAATCAAATGATTGATTGCTTGAACAAGAGGGCGAGTTTTTAGCTCTTCAAGCTCATCTTTTTATGACTGCATCAATTTGTCAAGACTTGCATTCTTGTGAGAATTATTAACTTTTGCTTTGGAAGAATAATGTTGTGGTCTTGTGAAAATTAGAGTCAATTCAGTTGCTTGATTAATTGTTTTTTTTGCTTGTCTGCAACCTAGGACCAAGTTTGTTGTTTTTGCAGTGCATTGTCTGAAGTAGTATTTATTATCTTGTTGTAATGTTTATGCATTTTTGAGTGCATTGTAATGAGCTTTCTTGTCATGCTCATAGGGTTTTCAAAACAACAATCCATAGAGGTCACATCACATGTGACCTTATCCACAAATTTGGGGTCAAACACAAATGAAACAGTGCAAGTGTGCGTGATCTGTGACGATGAACCACTATCTTTCCATCTGAGTACGGATGAGGATGTAAGTCCTTTGGTAAGTGTTGTCTGTTGACAGTGGATCTTGCAATTAATTGTTTCTGCAATTTATTGTCGATGATATAATCAACCGAAAAGTTGTGTGAGGTGAGCTTTTGTGACAAACAAACTGTCACAACCCCCTTGTGTATTATGTCCATGCATTAGGGTGACTTTATTCAGTCGACCTTTGAGCTCATCATATGTGGTGTCATCACTTGCAGTTTTGATGGGAATGGATTGCGTTTCCTCATTGGCAGGATTTATAATCTTTTTCTGTAACTGACAACATTCAAATTGATCATGTCCCCTTCCATTGCAATTAGAACAATATTTTTCATTTTTATTTTGTTAAATTGAGGATGACAAGAGCTAGAAGAAGAAAAAGTTTTAGGAGAGAAAGATTTGTGCTTCTTAAAAGAAGGATTCAAATGCTGTTGTTGTGATGATGAAGTAGTCGGTGTGGTCTCAGATGACGCTGAGGAAGGAGACCAAGTGGATTTGTATTGGGCAACATGCTTCTCTTTACGAGTTATGCTTTGTTGAATGCTGCATCTAGTGTTGTCAGAGGATTGTATTTCATCTCTTGAAATAAGTGTGCTAATAGCCCAATTCTGAATTTTAGAATTAGGGTGGCTGTATCGCCTTTCACTTTGAGCATGATGTGCAGTCAATTAAACTGAAAGATATTCCTGAACGGGCATATAGGTACCTTGATGTAATTTGAGTCACTTGATATTCATGTCCATGTAGATAGATGGGTAGAAAGTCATTTTCAATTCCTCTGTCAACTGATTTCAAGTGTTTTTGCGATTTTGGCCTGCTCATCTTTCGATGATCAGGAGCTTGACCACACCTAACAATTCTAACATGGCAAATGGAACTTTATTGCACTCGATGATGGTATTGTACTCGAACCATGTTTCCATGTCTAATATTCAATTTGCTAGGACCTTGGGGTTGCGTGAGCTGTCATATATTTGGACCTCACATTTGGCTAGAACACGAGGAGGTGGTCGGGAGATATCTGATTGCTCTTTGTGCAACACAGTGATCTCGTGATCTCGTTGACTTTATCTGTCAATGTCGAGACCACATTGGCTAGCTCAACCATCCGGTTTTCCGTTGTTGGGGTCACCATTGAATGGGTGAATACCATCGGTCTAGAGGAATGAGTTTGTCATTTTATAAACAAAACACAAGTGTTTATTGGGATATGTGGCTCGGCCAACAATGCATCCCATGACAATTCAATGTTGTAAAAATATTTGTGTTCTATACCCCTTTAGAAATTTTTTTTGCCCCCCCTTTACAAAAACTTTGCCCTTTTAAAAAAAAATTAATTTGCTCTTTAAAGGAAATTATTTTGCCCCCTACAGTAAATAGTTCCCCTTTTCATAGTATGTTCCCTTACAAAATATGGATCCCCCCTTAATAACATTGTACGCTACTTGTTATTAAACTTTAATTTTAATAAGTTTGTAAATTTTGTCATAAAAGATTTTTTTTTGTAAAAATTGTAACAAAATTTTGAGTTACAACTTTATAACAAACTATAAATAAAGTTGGAAACCTATGGTAGGCCTTAGCAAAGGATGGTAGGTATAAGGTGATAGGGGAGGACTTTCTTGCTTGTGGGAGCTCGGTCGAAGACCATACGGTGCATATGTGGGGTAAGATCCGGATGCACGGTGTATAGTGGGTTGCTGAAAGATCTATAACAAGGTTGACCAAATAGATAACAGTGATTGACAATGGAATCCAACCGACTTTGAGTAGGGTATGACATCAAGCAGTGCATGGGGTACGATGCGAGAGTTTTTGGAGATCCAGGATGGTGTTGATGGAAGTGGTCGACCCAACCACTGCTATGAAGACTGTATTAGCAGTGTTGACTGGAAAGATGGTAATAATTGGCAATGGAATCCGTGTGACTTTGAGGAGGATACGACATCGGACAATACATAGGGTACAGTGCAGGACTTTGTTGGAGATTCAGGTTGGCATTGGTAGATGTTGGTGTGTGTCATTTTCACACTTGATGTGAAGACCACCTTAGGTGATGTGTTCCCAAGGTATGCACAACATTATTTAAGTGGTAGCTATCTTCATGTGTGAGAAGAATGAGTTGTAACTTGGGGAATGATCCTATCCCACTTTTCATTCGACCAATTAAAATCTCACTCACCTCTTGCTTTTCCAATATAAGGACTCTTTGTGTCCTTGTGGAAAGTTAGATTGGAGCTTAGAGTCATCTTCAGAGCTGGTGGAGATGTAGTTTGTTATAGAGTTATATTTTGGTTCAACCATTGTTGGTTGCACACATGTACATTGTATATTCAATTATTATAATACCATGTCTTCTTTGTTAGTGAATCTCTTTCTATGATATTAACACTATTGTGTGGATGGATGTTCATTATGGAGTTTTCTTTGGCCCTTCTCAATTTCTATATGGTATTCGAGTATATTCTAACAACCAAGGAAGCATTAATAGTACACACCCCGCCCCCCCATAATGTTGACTAAGGAGTGAAAACAAAGCAGCTATGAAAATTTTGAAAGGAGTGTTGGTGTGTGTCATTTTCACATTTGATGTGAAGTCGACTTTAGGTGATGTGTTACAAAGGTGTGGCTTATTGTGTAGTGTTTATATGCACCATAAATTACATAACCGACGAGTAAATGCGGGTACTCAGTTACTTGTCGGGAAAATGCTCAAACGGTTAGCCACCATTCAAACTTGCCAAAAAATTTAAAACCGTCGGTTTTTAGCTTTGTGGTGAGTACTCATCGGGTAATCGCAAGTGCCTGACGAGTACTGGCTGGGAGGCCTGTACATGTGATGGACATGTTAGGACTTATCTAGAACGAGAACGAGTCCAAGGCTGCAAATGGATGCCAAACGTTGATAAATGCTAAGAAATGTGGAGATTTGTCTTATAAATTGAAACATGTAATGTCCCCTTCTAACTAGACATTTATACTTTAGCATGATTAGCCTATCAGTGGTCCTCGTAGGCTAATGAGGCATGGTTAGAGGATCTTTTGGCGGTAGTTACCCCATTCGTCTCCATTCTTGGATTCTGTGGAGTTGGAGAAATAAGGAGAATTAATTAAATTAATTATTTGTAAAGTTATTAAATAAATAAATATTAAGGTGACCTTATATTTAATTAATTTAATAAAGTGATTTAAATAAAATAAAATAATATTCTAGAAGCTTCTTGAAAGATTGGAAAAAAAAGAATAAATAAAGGCTTGGCTAAGTTTCTAATCATCCAGTGTTGACATTTGCTTTGATATGTTCATTTGTGGAGCCAAGGGTTTCTACAGATTTTTGATTGTGATCTTTGGGAACGATACCTTCCATCGATTGGCATAACTGAGGTGGTGAAAGATTCCTTCGAAGGGTTGCAGCTGAGAGAAAAATACTAGTCTTTCTATTGGGCTTCATTTGGTGGCCATAGACCAAATTTTTTGAGGACATCTTGCATATTTGGTTGGAGATCATTAGTGGCATCATATTTGCATTGACTAGTAGCATTGAAGTCATATTAGAGGCAAGTGAAGTTTGATATATATACTTGCAGAGGTCTGATATAAAATTACAATCATCTTGGCAGCGATTGAAGACCACGATTTCACTCCTTGAGGCCTCATTTTGCATCGATTTCACCTTCTAACTTGGGCGCTCCATTCCTTGGGTCACGACAACAATATTTGGTGCTTGAGAGGAGACCAAGAAGCTGCTATTTATTTATTATTAGCATTCATATCAGAACATGGGCGATTTGGAGAAAGGTTTGATTTGACAAAGATGTGGCACATTTTGGATTTATATTTGATTGCTTCTTCATCATCAGCCCTAGGCGTTTCATCCAGGGTCTTTATATGTTGCTTTGCATTCATTTTCAGTCATGTATGTTTAAAGTGTGAGAGGCTACCATTGTACTTAGAGTTTTTTTTCCATAATATTGTAAAGCCAAGAGTCTCATCTGTCATACATCTATTTAGATCATTAGTGAAGGAGTTATAAGTTGCGCCTCGTATTGTATGTATTGTTCATTCACATTGCACTCTTTAGGTTGCATGCCAATTGTTTGACAAAATGTCAATTGGCTGTAGGTGCATATTTTATATGTAAAGTTCATATATTTGCATGTGAAAATACTAAAAAATAAACTTGCAATACATTCTTACTTTGATAGTAGTTAGTTTGCAATATTCTAAGGCATTCAAACATATCATTTGGCATCAAACAAACAACAAACAAACACTCAGAAATTTATACTAGCAAGCTGGAAGGTTACATGACAAGTGTTTGACAATATTCTTTGAGGATTTAATTAAGCAACTTGAGGGCAGATTGGACAAGGGATACTACAAAACACACCCCCTTATTTCATTCATACAAGATTTGGAGCATTCAGTTTGTCGTTGACAACTTGACAATGTCACAGTTGTATTTACATGATTATGCGATTTTGTACTTTATTTGTATTCTAATTTTAATGGAAAACACTTTCTCAACGTTTTAAAATGTCATTTAATCTATTTTGCTTCTAGAATGTCTTAAAAAATTGTGTTTATTTGATAAATTTAAACATTTTTTTCATTTGTCGGTTCATCCTGGTTATTCAACCAGCTCTGTTGGTTACTCAAAAATCCCCCTTTGTGAGTACTCCCCTGTTACAGTTATGTATACTTTGATGTGCACAACATTCTTTAAGTGGTCGTTATCCTTGCATGTGTGAGAAGAGTGAGTTGTAACTTTGGGAAATGATCCTATCTCTCCTTTCACTCAACCAAAAACAATCTTTCACTCACCTTTTGTTTTTGCGTTTCCTATATAAGGACCCATTGTGTCCTTTTGGAAAGCTAGATTGAAGCTTAGAGTCATCTCCAGAGCTGGTGGAGATGTAGTCTATTAGAGAGCTTTGTTCTGGTGCAACCATTGCTAGTTGCACACATGTACATTGTATATTCAATTATTATAATACAATGTGTTCTTTGTTGGTGAATATCGTTTTATGATCTGAGCACTATTGTGTGGATGGATGTTCGTTGTGGAGTTTTATTAAAGCCCTCCTCAATTCCTATAGCAAGAGTGAATGTCCCAACAGTTGCTGTGAAGTCCATATGATGTAGTCTGCAATGTGGTAGGGGCCACAAGAGGGTGGCGGTTTGCGTAGTGGGTGCTGCAACTTAGTGGTGCCCTTAATATTTTTTATTTTGATTTGTTTTTGATATTCTCTCTCTCTATATATATATCTTAAAAATAATCAAAATCAATAACTTTATAATGAGAAAATAGCATAAACTCTTTCTATGATTTGAGCAGTATTGTGTGGATGGATGTTCATTGCAGAGTTTTCTTGAGCCCTCCTCAATTCCTATAGCAGGAGTGAATGTCCCAACAATTGCTGTGAAGTCTATATGATGTAGTTTGCAATGTGGCAGGCGCTACAAGAGGGTGGCAGTTTGCGTAGTGGGCGCTGCAACTTGTTGGCCCCCTCTATATTTTTTTCTTTTGATTTGCTTTTGATATTCAATATATATATATATATATATATATATATATATATATATGTATATCTTAAAAATAAACAAAATCAATAACTTTATAATGAGAAAATAGCATAAAGTTTTAAATTGCAAAAATTTAAATAAACCTAGAAAACTTTGGAGGCTTGTAAGTTGGGCTTTGGGTGTCATCACAAGACAAATTGATAGTTTGTGCCTACTATTTTGGGCTCTCCGGACGTGACAACATTGTAAGTTTGGCTTCAATGTGCGCCAATTACAACTTGATAAAATGAGCATTGAATCTCCTAATCTGAAATTGGATAAGAACTTGCTTTGATATTAGTGATGTGTAATCCTCGGGGATACCACTCAACGAATGAACATGAAAGTAACTAGAGGTCTACACAAACATAAGTGCGACAATTATCTCCACAATTGAACACTTCCAAACTTAACTAACTTCCAAAGAAGAATTACAAGCCATTTTATAGGACTCCCATTGCCCTACAATCAAGGAGCTGAAACTAATCACTAGCCCTTATTCTACTCCTAGCAACTAGCAACTCATCCCCAAACAATATGATGACATACATAATAGAAAAAGAAAAGGTAAACATCCTTAACTAAGAGGTCAAAATGCATCTTTAGTCTTAGGGTGACCTATCTTATCCTAACAAACTAGGAAAATACATTTCCACTTATTACAATTACACAAAAGTGTAATATAAAACTATAGTCTAAACTATAACCTATGTTATGGTTACAAGAAGTTGAAGGGATAAAGAGATGTTTTGTCTTTGTTTCCCGACTATAGGGCTTCTTGATTCAAGCTTGAGGTATCCTCTTATGTATTTATGACCCTGTAGAGTTCTTGAAAGACATGAGAAAAGATTGAAATACATCAAAGATGGGCAATTGATGGTAGAGGAAGCATAGTGTGTGAATTGAAGTTTTGTGAAGTGTAAAGAAGGCAGTCAAGGGCACACCAAATTTGAGTTGAGGACTACACAGTTGAGATGACCGAGTACAATAGTCTCTCTTGCTAAAGAAGCAAATTATCCACTGAGGAGGGTAGAGGTCATTGCAAGTATAGGAGCCATTGAGAAGTTGGTGTAATTGTAAGCCCAAGAAGTACCAAGCTTGTAAATTGTAGAACATAGTGGAGATGAGGAAGCATGGTTTTACTATTCTAAACTTTTCTCAAATTGAGTTTTTTTGGGGTAATAACTTGTGTATCTCTCTTTCATATTGTGTTTGATTTCATTGATTGCATGTTTCAATTCCATGCAACTAGTCTACTATCTCAAACACTTACGAGAGCTCAAGAATCAACTAACACAAGCATAGCATTTGTTACTAAATGTTCACAACTGTTTTGCACTTCTATACAAGCACAGTGAATTGCAGTCATGGGTAGTAGCATGTTTAAGCTGTTAAGGGTGACATGCAATGTATATAGCATGTGGGTATTACATGCGAACAATTGCATAAAGAAGTGCATGTTATAGATGACAGCCATAAGAGCTGGCATACATCTTATTATATCATTTTAAGTGTTGTTATGTGGCATAGAACTTGGGGACAACACTTCTTAAAATAAATCCATGTTTGGTGAGTCGTGCTATGGAATAGCTATGCCAATTATTGATCAGATTGCATCAGAGTAGGTTTTCCTATTGCCTTGAAGGGGTTTGCTAATACATTTCCACGTTGTGTTCTATATTCTACCATATTTGTTTATTGACAAGAAAGTGCAAGTTTCTTGGTTGCAAAAGTTCAACCGCGGGCAAAACTTTGAAGAGAGAAAGGCTTGAAGTGCTTGAAGATACAAACCAACAAATTCAAATAAAAAACTTTGAGGTAGAAAGATGTTGCAGCACTTGGAAGATGTAAATCAAGAGTTGCAAGATAGATTGATGAGCCATGGAGAATTTCTCATGGGCATTATTGAGTAGTTGCAAACAAAGGAAGAGATGTTGGCAAAATTCCGAGATGATGGTGAAGGAGTGAAGAAGAGAGAAGAGTTTTCCATGCAAAGGAGACCATCCTCTACCAAAGATGCACAAACTATGACTGAGGTATGCAATTTAAGCACTCCACCATATTTTATTTCTTCCCATCAAGATCTAAACACTTCCTTTTGTAAATTTAAGAAGCGTACTAAGGGATTTGGCTCGTAGTTGCTAACCAAGATGGGTTTTGATGGAAAGGGCCTTGATGTCAATGGCCAAGGAATGACTAATCCGTTAAAGGTTGAGAAAAGTCCTCAATACACAGGTTTGGGATATGTTAGTGGCAAAGGAGGAGTTGGAGAATCCTTTGAAGAGCCCAAGCCACTAGCTCAACAAAACAGCCCATGCAAAGTAATGTCATCATTTATTTTGTCAAATCTAATGAGAAGTTTGATTCTCTAAAGAATGGGCAGGTCTCTCATGAAGAGGAAGGTAACATTATGCCACCTCAAAGGGCCAAATAAGAGTCTTCAAGAAGAGGACATTGAGAAGGAGATAGGACATTGTCAATCACATGATTATGTGAGCAAATGCAAGTTGATTTCAAGAAGGGGACAGCCTAATAGAATGGGAAAAGTATCAAGTAAGAAAGCAAAGCATCTCCCAAGAGTGGAGAACATCCCAAAGGACGTGGTAAGACATTACCACTTCACCATACTTGCACAAAGGGCAGTCCAAGAAGGTATGGAAAGCACAAGTCTTCCATTGTTTGCTTCAATTTTTAGAAGAGTGGCCATGTAGCACAAAATTGTTGTTATACATATCCATGTTCTTTTTGTGGAATGAATAACCCTTGTGTGGCCATGGGTTGGAAGAAGAAATCCAACAACAAGAAGCATGTGTACTTCAAGAGGAAAGATGCAAGCTGTACAGGCCACTTTCCAAACCAAAATGTGGAGAAGGGCAAGATGGTCATATTACTTAAGAAAATAGGCAAGAAATATTGCACTTATTGCAACATAAGTGGGCATTGGCATACAAAATGTTGGGAGCTTCATCCACAACTTCACCCAAAGAATTGCAAGGAGCAAACCAAGAAGGAAGAGATGTCTACAAACAAGAGGAAAGTTGTTCAAGCAACTATAAGCCAAGAGGTAGCAAATGAAGAAGCCCACTTATCTAAGGTAGAATCCATCAAGGGGGAGCAGCAGCCCATATAGGAGCACCCATGACCATTGCCAAGAGGTAAACATGGTAAGAGATTAATCCTTAGAAGGATACTTGCAAAACCCATTTTTTGATTAGCATTCATTTGAAGAGCTATCCAAGGTGGAAAATGTCAAGGAGCAGCCCATAGAGGTCCTCATCACCATTGCAAGTGGGTAATGGTAAGCATTCTATATTGGTTTCTTGGATAGAGTTTTGCATAGCTAAGATGCTGATTAGCTTGCAAATGTAAGCACCTCCTGATCACTTCTTGGTTTTCATTGTTGAAAGAAGCAAGAAGGAAACTAAACTCATTTGTATGAGCAAGTGTGGAGGTATTGCACTCACTAAGGGTGGATATGGAGTAGCCATTCAGTTTGGGAAGCACATGTATGAGCAGCCCATTGCATCATTTTCAGCATTCTCTTGTTTATGCGGATATGCAAATTCACATGTTTTCCTTACCAAGTTCTTGTAGCATTTGATAAGATGGGTAGAAGAGGCACTCTTATATGGAGAGAGAGCTCCAAGCATAGGGTGAAGACCAAGGTATCACAAAGGTGACAGCTTGTTGGTTTTCTTTTCCGCTCTATGCAAATTCAGAATTACATAATGTGTAGCATGCTTAGTTGTTTATCAATGTTGTAGCATGCATTTGAGAACTCGCATGATTGTAGCATAGAGGCATAGGCTGGTTTTCATAATCAGATATATTGTAACATGCTTATGTTGGTTGTGGTATGCACACAATAACCATAAACAACTGTAACAAGTTGTTAGAATGCTTTTGAATTGTTGTATGGACATGGAGTAAGGTTTTAGCAGGTTTTCCAAACAAGTTTTGGTATGACAATAGTTGGTAAACTTGTTGATGGGCATCTTGTAGCATGCTTACGAGGCCAAATGTTTTTTCATTGAGGGAGAAGAATAGGTTTGACATCAAGGCATTAATGCATGACGAGAAGTGCACCCATGGTGAGTAGCACTCCACAAAAAAAACTGCTGGTTGTGATGGATGTATGTTCTGACATCCATGTTTCTTCATCGAATATGTTTAATTCAATGTGTGTTGCATTTGTTTTGATGCAAGTTTTGAGTTGCAAGATATTGGCAACTTTGTAAATGGAATTGAGTTTTCAATCCATGTATCTTACATTTATTGAAATATGAGACCCAAGACGAGCACTTTGTAAATTTGGTGACTTGTAACACCACCTACATTATGCAATATGTTTTCTTCACTTGTTGAAAGAATCTGAACAACAAGGATGATGTTGTATCAACAACATCTTCTAAGGGAGAGCTTCACTCTAGCCTACAAGCATGTGCATTGCAGAAAAGGGTCTAAGAGGATCAACCAAGAGGAAGACCGAGACACTGAAGTGTGCAAGAAGGTCATTTGGCAGAGTTTGGAAGGAATTATGAACTTCTTATCAACTTGGTTTTGCAAGTTTCACATTGGGCAGTCACTCTCCAAGAGAGAGTAACAAGGTACAATCCAAGAAGAGGATAAAATTGGTGTCCCATTTTAGAAAATAGAAGGTGAATCCTTATCTTTTAATATAGAGCTTTTATGGGATTAAAATACTTCAAATTTGGGGCATGTGATTCAAAGTTTGGATCAAGAAGATCATCCAAATTAGTTGGTAAGGCAATTAACTATCATACAGGGATTAAGGAGTCATGAAAGCGACTAGTTTTTGATACAACGCCTAAAATAACATATGGTTGGCATCAGAAGTACTTTAAGAGTTCGTATTTGGGTTCCTCTCGAAAAGTTATGCAAGTTTTAAAAACAATGTATGATTTTGAGTCCATATGTGAAAGATATGGTCTCAGGAAGTTGTAGGACATATCGAAATGACTGGCGCACAATCTCAGAAAAAAGCACGGTGTTGCTGCACTTTTTAGTGACAATAAATTGAAGGGACAAAGAGATGTTTTTTCTTTGTTTCTTGACTCTTAGGCTTCTTGATTCGAGCCCGAGGTATGTTCTTGTGTATATATGAATCCGGAGAGTTCAAGAAAGACATGAGAAAAGATTGAAAGACATATGAGATGGGAAATTGACAACAATGGAAACATAGTGAGTGAATGGAGCTTTGTGAAGTGCAAAGAAGGCAATCAAGAGAAGAGAAAGCAATCAAGGGCAGAGAAGTTATATCAAGGGCATAGTGGATTTGAGTTGAGGACTACATAGTTAAGATGCTTGAGTTCAGTAGTCTCGCTTGCTGAAGATGCAAGTTATCTCTTGAAGAGTGCAATGGTCATTGCAAGTGTAGGAACCTTTTAGAAGTTGGTGTCATTGTAAGCCCAAGAAGGCACAAGCTTATGAATTGTAGAACATATTGAAGACGAGAAAGCATGGCTTTGCTCTTCGGGAGTTTTCTCACATTGAGTTTCTCTAGCGTAATGTCTTGTGTCTCTCTCTTTCATGTTGTGTTTGATTTCATTGATTGCACGTTTCAATTCCTTGCAACTAGTCTATTATCTTAGGCACTTAAGAGATCACAAGAATCAACTAATACAAGCATAGTACTTGTTCGTAAAGCTTCACAATTGTTTTGCACTTCTATGCAAGCACATTGAATTGCAGTCATGTACAAAGTAGCAGCTTGTTCAGGTTGTGAAGGGTAGCATGTAATGTATGTAGCATGTTGGAATTGCATTTGAATGGTTGCATAAAGAAGTGTATGTTGTAGATGACACTCTTAAGAGTTGGAATACATCTTATTACTGCAATTTGGGTGGTGTTCTATCGCATAGAACTTGGGGGCAACACTTGCTGAATTTTTTTTGTGTTTGATGAGTCGTGCTATGGAATATCCATGCGATTTACGGATCACTTTGTTGCCACATGGCATGCTAGATGTCACATTTCATGCATGTGCCATGTTAGAGCATCTTGGTAGAGCATGTCATGCATTGGTTCCAAACGTCACTCCATCAGGGAAGATGAAGTGACCTCGTAACCGTCTCTCCAATAGCCATTGTTAGATGTGATTGCCATCTTGTAACTCATACATGTATATATGTGTAGTGTTCATAGTTGCCAAATCCGACTGGATCTGCACAAAATCCGGCTGGGTTTGATTTTTTGGCCAGTCTTGATAAATTCGGTCCAGGTAGGCCCTATTGTTTTGAAAAAAATTATTTATTTTGTAAGTTTTCTGCAGGAAAAATACCTTCAACCATAAATATATATAATAATAACATTTTATATTACACTATTAATGTATATGATTGTATTTGTCAACTTTGCATATTTATAAAACTACGCTCACAAACACACAAAAATATATATATATAGATATTCCAGGCCAGATTTTTCCTAACTTTTTCAAGCATTTCTTTTTTTTGGATTTTTTTGCCTTCCCTAACCGATCTGGATTTCCAGACTTGGTAACTATGATTGTAACCACATTCGGCATCCAGTTACCTAGTTGGTAACCTAGAATCTATGTGCCTGCACATCTAGGCATCCACAAAGCTGAAAGATCACACACAAACCACAAAGGATTTTGTTGGTATTTGCTAGAGCTCTCAAACACATCTGTAGTCCTGTATTCTTTTGCAGCAGTCTATGCAATCGGCAAGGAAGCATTCCTCTTTTGATACAAGAGCTTGTATTCTTAGTTTTATTCACTCATTGTACACATCTGTACTTTCCTCTTTTTTGCATATTGAATAGAAGATGCATTTTTGCACATCAGTCTTCTACTTATCTCAACACGTTTGATGAGCTTGCTAGAGGAAGCAATAATTAATTTAGTTGATGTAGATGTGCCCTGTACATAGATAACAAAATCTACATGAGATCCACTTTAAACTGAATAGGATTTTTACCCATGCACATGATATTATGATGTAATTAGGGGCATGGAGAAGCTGACGCGTAGCTCTCATAACTCCAGGTTAGGTATGGATCAAATGGGTAACTTTTAGGTTAAGGTTTTACATTACCCTACTGTTATTAGGTTATAGGCTATATATAGACTTGTATTGTTTCCTTATCATCATTTGAGGCATTAATTTGCATTGTGCTCTCAAATTGAGGGATCTTTTAGATTGTACTTGTCAGCAAGGATTATTGAATGCTGGTATCCTACCTGAAGTAGTATGTTGTATATTTGGGTACATTGGTACCCTCCATATATCTTGCGTGCACACATTTCTGTTACTCTTAGTTTATATGCATTTCTGGTATACAGATTCATTACAGTTGCACTTACTGGGATGTTAGTAGATGTAATTGAATTAATTATAAACTCTTGCACAATTGTTTTGGCATGTAGATTAAAATTGTGGAACATACAAAATAGGGATTAATATTAGGGGTTGCCTGTGTTTCTAGTCAATTATAAAGTTGAAAAACCCACAACTTTCATTGTCTAATGATATCCTCAACAAAAGGAGTGTAAGACCAGCAAGCTTCTTTTCCAGCTCTTTCACTTGGAACGACCTACTGGAGCTGTTTCCCTTATGACAATATAGGAGGGGTTTCTCCCTTATTTGGTTTCAGAAATGTCAATATAGATAGTGCCAGTAATTTGCAGGTATGAAACCCATGCCAATCTTATAATGGTGGCATCACTATGCATAGTTACCAAGTCGAGAAATCTGGATCCATTTGGGAGTGCTAAAAAGTCCAAAAATCTGGAATTCTTGAAAACATTCGGAAAAATCTGGTTCAGGATATATACATACATATATATGAGCATAATGTTCTAAATATGCAAAGGTGGCAAATACAATGAAAAAAACTAATAACGTAATATAAAATGTTAATATATTTAACATATAAGGTTGGTGGGTGTTATATGTTTGCAGAGAACTTAAAAAAAAGAAATTAAAAACTAAAAATAAGGGCCAACCTGGACAAAACTTATCCAGCCTTGCCAAAAAATGTGGATCTGGTCGGATTTTGTGCAGATACGGCTAGAATTGGTATCTCTGTCACTATGGCACTCTAGACATAATTTACCAGCATCAATAATATGGTCATTATTTTTTCAATATTGTTAAGAATCAATATAGAATTGCTATGATATTAGATTGTTATTTGCTTGGAAAAGAAAATGTTGTATATTAATATAGGGAACTGCCCAACAGAGATGACGTGTTCTCCAGGTAAATTTGTAGATTGCAAGTAGCTGCAGAGCACCACAAAACTAGCTCAGAATAACACAACTTGAGAGAAGTATTCTGTCGAGAGATACAAAACGGTAATCAGTGACAAAAGAACAAACACCTGGGCAGAACAGGAACCCGCCGTAAGCTAAATAAAACAGAAGCCAGATTAACAATGGCACTCTTAAAAAGTATGAGTAACCTGAAAAATAACAGGCATCCTATGAGACTATCAATGAGAAAATAACAGGCATAACATGCGACTAGTAATGAGGAGCATGAAGGGCAGTGGATTGAGCTGAGGAAATCTGGCCATACAGCATACACTCTATATCTGGTGCTCCAACCACTTCAGGCTGCATTGTGGCTGCAAATATTCTGAAGCAGTGATGATGGAAACATCTTGATCATTGATTCTGTCTAGGGATATTCAGCCTTAGGACAATTGTTTGAAAGCCATTAGAGCCTTCCCATCATGTGATTCAATGCTGGTATGTTGCTTATAATATTCCACTCCTAACTCATTCACATATCTATGGTGGGCTGAAATTAATATTTGTGTTTGGGCTAACACAATGGTGACTGCCTTCTAAGCATGGTAGCCATATACCAAAAAACTGAGAATCTGTTGAAGCAAATAAGGGTGAATGTGTCACTAAAAGCTTAAAAAACAAAATTAGGAATCTTGGTTTGACTTTGGAGTTCTGTCACAAGCATAAAAAGATCAATCCCCTTGAAATGGAGAAAAATCTGAAAATTAACGTTGAAGTTAGCTTCTATAAAGATTACCAGTATTTATTAACTGTCAGAAGATTTTGAGAGACAGAAGCAACAAAAGCTTCTATGCACAGTTTACGAGAAAAGATAAGCACCCTGTGACTGATAGGACTCCTTAAGGCGTCCAAAATTGGTGTGGAGTAAATCTACCTCAAAAATCGCCCATTGCATTTATATGGTAGTATTACTTTGTAATTAGTCATTTGACCTCAATTAGAAGTACTTCAAAACACTTCTATTTCTAAATTTGTTATACAATTTTCTGATTTTTTCTGGAAGCTCTTGCACAGTTTAAACATGAATCAGCCAAGACTCCTCGGAATTGTAGAGTTCTGGAAAATGTTGATTTTCACTTGCGAATTATGCTTGCATTAAAATTGTTTTCACGTGCGTTCTTATGGAAATATTATAATATAATATAATTTTTTGTTGAGCAATATTTTGCTGGAAATTGGAATGAATTTGAGACTTTAAAATTTATATTTTTGGTAAAGGGTAATTATCTCTCCAGTTTATTACCTGGGGCCAAAAACCACTTAACAGAGTAAGCTGGGCTGAAGTCCAAATTCGATGAAGAGGTGGCGCCAGAACCTGATTGCCTTTTGCAGGCTTTGAGCCTGGGTCTTGCTGGAAACAGCAGTAACTGCTAACGAATTGTTCTAGTAGCTGCAGACACTTTGTGACTTTCAATTAGAATCTGCAGCCAATTGTAGTTCTATTCTGTTATGGTTTATTTTCATCTTATAAATTATAAAGTCTTAAGTTTTTGTAGTTTACAAAAGCTCTGAACCTAGTGTATCATAATTTGTTTTAAGTACATCTTTGGATCTTAATGTTAGCAGGGAATTCCAGTGGCACCTTTAGTGGATTTCAAGAAGGGAGAGTTTGTTGGCATGCTAAGTGCCTCCGATTTTATAACAATATTGAGAGAGGTATTTCAAATTATTACTCTTTTCAGAAGATTCTTTTATTTCTGTACAATTTTGTATGGGTTGTTGGTGTATTTTTTTTATTATTTCATACTACAGGAATATATGCTCATATTTCATTTCCGAGGTTTTCCACTTTGCTTGAAAAGTAGACAGGCACAGGCACATGCTTCTATTGAATTTATGTGCAACATGGATTGATTGCCTTTTAACTGTTAAATACTGCTGGCTGGTGTGAACAAAAATGTTCTTTTTTCAGGTGACATAATCCACCTAGAGAAGATGTGGTGGATATGGTAAATCGATGGATTTCACTAAGAGAAAAAGATGACTGTTAATAATTTTTTTTGATATGTTAAATGTTGTTTAATTATTAAAAAGCAAAACGTCTCTGAAGATTTTGCATCTTTAAAGGCAATCCGGCACTTAAGTGGTAGATCAGTGTACTGTTTGAACACTGGATATCCCTGGCCCCATTTTCATAAAATATTTATATATACCAAAATACCAATGGCATTTTTCTATCCACATACTAGTTGAATCCTCCCACCATATTTATCTGCTAAAAAATAGAAAAACCATTCAAAATTAGAAATATTTATTTCAAAGATATGAAAAGACAGATAAACTCGGTGCTTGCTAGTTATGCTGGCCAGGCCGTGAACATTTCTGTTATAATTGCATTGGACATGTAGAGTTTTCTCATCTGTATTTATAAGGCTGCTTACCCTTGCTGGAAATTGTCGCTTTGTCCAACAATGCTTTGGGTTAGCTCAATGCCTTCAATATGCAGCCATGTTATCTGAAAAAAACTTTCATTGTTTAGCTGAAGTTCTTGAGGAGTGGTGCTAACATGATAACTATAGACCAACATCCTAATTATATGAGTTGCAGCGTTGCAAACATATAGTCTGGAGCTGTAGTCCTGGGGTCGCGAAAGGAATTTCCGA
Organism: Torreya grandis; assembly: GCA_037957365.1. Classification (NCBI taxonomy): domain Eukaryota; kingdom Viridiplantae; phylum Streptophyta; class Pinopsida; order Cupressales; family Taxaceae; genus Torreya; species Torreya grandis. The sequence continues at coordinate 1,620,776 of JARHVA010000226.1, read as the reverse complement.
GGTTAACTGGTGATTTAGACATGCTGTCTCCCCTATATTCTCCTCTTCTTAGTTATTAGCCTCTTCTTTTCATATCAATCTATTAGAGCATATTTAGATCTTCAATCTGTTATCAAAATTCTGCCTCCTTTGATGCTCCAATAACTCTTCGCTCCTAGATCTTATTTCTGTGGCATCCATGCCTACAGTTAACTGCTTTTTTGCTCTAATATTCTTGTCCAGTTCGTTGTAATTGTGAGATTGGCTCTGGCAGATAAGATGAAAAGCCAACTCCCTATAACAACTATTTTATTCATCCCATACGCCATGTAAAATACCTACTTTGTTAGTGGGCAGTGTACTTTAACACATCCACTGTTTTCACTTTCAATCATAAGTAAATGTTCAAAATGGATGTCATCACGTGCTGCCAAATCTCCAGGCCTTTTCTTAAGACTCTGACAGGGCTCATAGGCTTCTGATTCCTGTGACAGATCCATCTAGTCGTTTGGAGTTTAGTGGGTCCAGTTTCTACTGTGGAGTTTAGTGTGTCCAGTTTCTACTGTTCAAATTGTTATGTGGACTAGGTTTTGTACTTTATTTTCTACCAGGTTCGTAGTGATGCTGTGTGCTCTATGAGACTTAATCCATATGAGCTGTGATAACTGACTAGGGCAAATGTTTGCATAACTTTGGTATTCTGTAGTGACATATAAAAGAGTAAACCTATTATTACATCCAGGTGAATAAAGGAATTACTAAAACACTGTTTAGGGAGATAATATTGAGGTACGATCTTGTGGATCTTAGCTTTCATATTGAAAGAATGTAATATGGATGCATACCTCAGAATCGAGACAGTAAAGCTATCTTTTTATCTAGGCTACACAACATATTTCTTGACCCTGTGCATACCTTTTCAGATAGTTTTAAAGGGTTTTTGTTTTTTGTATTAATAGAGAAATGAAGTTGCTAATTTGATTGAAAAAACGATCTATCGGAGGTCTTACCATTCTTGCACATTCTTGTTGTTTTTTTATGCTTTATGAACTTGTTCTCATTCCTATGATTGGTTTAACTGCATACCTCGTACACACATGAGTTTTGAATAAGGTATTTTTTCTCAACCTTTTAAGCTGGATGTATTGTAGATTGGAAACTATGGCGCGATGCTATCAGAAGAAGAACTTGAATCACATACAATTGCTGCTTGGAAGGATCGAAAGATGTTTATTAACAGACAAATGGACCGGACAACTTTGCCATACTGGAGACCTCTTGTGTATGTGAGTAGATGGTTTACTGTTTTACCTACCCAAAAATGTTTCCAGTCCTCCTCACGATTTAAACATGCGCTATGGATCCTCTCTTCATTCATCTTTCTGGTTAGGAGAATCTGATGTGTGAAATCATGGATTACTTACAATTATTCATGTAAGTAATTTGTCATTCACATTATAGATCCACACCCTTTTATTCTAATACAAAGCAGTTCATTTTCCACGTGGCTTTCTGTAGTTTTTTAGTTATAGCAGATCGTATGCATTCAATATCTTAAGGAGCGAAAGAATTGTTCTAGGTGCTTGCAGAAAACTAATATTTGTATCTTGATCACGATCGGGTTTAAGTGGTAGAGTTATTTTTATAAATTTATGAATTATGGGTTATTGAAGACATTCTTTGAATGCAATATGACTACTTTTAGTTAGTTTCTATTGGTTTGAAGATTGATAAATTTTGATTTATGCCCCGTTGATGGACCACCTGCATATAATTGGACCTTTGCTCAGTTAGCCTTTGGTCTATAAAAATGAAAGGCATGAAACAGTTTAACTCACAATTCTTTGAACCCATAATTCTCCTTGTATTAGTTCTTGATCTAGTCTACTACTTGTTTTGGAAATATGTTATCATCTAATTTTGGGTTGAGTGTGGTGGACAGGTATTCATGATATATATATGTTTGACTTTTGCCAGGTCTTTTTCCTATTGTATGTAATTAGATTGCACTTTGTACAGAGATTAATTGTTCAGCATTTTCATGTTGATTGCTGCTAAATATTTAGTGTGCCCTAGTACATGCTGTTAAACAAACTAATCTCTTTTTTCCCTGGATTTTCCTTTTCATTGTCAAGTTACCGCCTATTTTGTTATAATAGAAATGTTTTACCATTCATATCCCTTTGTCCATTGTGATTTGGTGGGAGCAATAAGGGTACTGTAAGATTAATGGATGTTTTTCTGTTCAACTTTACCGATGTTTATGCATACTCTCATTATGTTTATTTATATGCTTTGAGAGGATTAATTTGGAAATTAGCTGCTTGATAATCTTTTTCCTGGACTTATGCAGGTAAGTCCTCATGATTCTTTGAAAGATGTTGCCCACAAGATCTTGCAGAATGAGGTTGCTACAGTGCCTGTCATATACTCTTCATCACAGGATGGATCATCTCCACAATTACTGCACCTTGCTTCGCTTTCAGGAATTCTGAAATGTATGCTTTGTTTCAATTTGGGATCTTAGGATGTTGAATTATGAATTTTAACTAGATTATTGCCTAGTTGTGTCTGGAATAATCGAATTGAAAGAAAGATTCAAAATGCTCTGACACAATTGAAAATGGGGATTTAATTCAAAGCTCATCAATACCTTAAAATGATCTCACAGGCATTCCATCATTATTGTAGATAATGCAGGCATACAAAGGCTGGTTTAGTATCGAATATTAGTTTGTTTTGAAGTCTACTTATTTCCCTTGTATTTAAGACATTGATAAGTGGATACGTATGACAGCAAACTGTTTTATTGCTTATAAAATATGCAGGTATATGCAGGCATTTCAGACATGCTTCTAGTTCTCTGCCACTTATGCAGCAGCCCATTTCTCAAGTGTCCACTGGTACCTGGATCCCAGAAATTGGGGAAGTTGGTGGCCGCCCTCTGCAAATGCTTCGGCCAAATGCGTCTCTAAATTCTGCTCTTTCTCTGTTAATTGAAGGTCGGTTTTTATAAAAATATGAATAGGCTATTTAATCTGTTGTTTTTTAAATTTGAAAGCCAGGTAGTGACAATGAAATGCTGAGGAGAATTTTTAAAACTTAGTCAAATGAAGAGGTAAATAAATAGAAGAGGCACAAATAGATCTCACCTCGCAAGCTTCATCTGGACAAGTTTTCTGAAGAGCTCCATGAACTGGGAGTTTCATAGGATCTAAAGATTGTAAGCACGGAATGATATCTAGATAAACTATAAACTTAACTGCGTTGGAAAATGTAGATTCTGAAGCTGGTGAATATTGAATGTTATTATTTATTTTACCATATTGCAAATTTTTCTCATGAGCTCCGTTCAATGAGAATTTTCAATTTTGTCAGATCTGGAGATTAGCAATATTAGTAACACTATCTAGATAAATTATAAATGTGACTTTACTGGAAAAAAAAATTGATGTAGGTGAATCTTTATGGTTAGTTAAGCAGTGATTTATTATATTGTGTCAAAATATCGTCACTGTGGATTTTGGGTTCTCTTTAGTTGATTCTTTGTTTTACTTTGTATCCCTGTTGTCGTCTGTTGCTTCTTGATTGTAATTCATTTCTTATGAATTTTCAATTTTCTCAAGTATTAGGGAGCTGATTAATTATCTGAGAAAATATTGTTCAAGCTATAACTAAGCTATATGTAGCCGATATAGGTACGGGAGCGGGTACATGTACAGGTATCCGGTACGTGGATACGGGGGATTTTTTTTTTGGGGTTTGGGTACGGCCGTACAAAAAAAAAATATAAAATTAAAAATATAAAAATATAGTCATATAACCACATAATATGCAGAGGAAACAAAATAAGTTAAATAACCACAAAACATACTCATAATTTCAATGCCAAAGGTCGAACTTTGAATATTTTTATAAATTATAAATAGGTACATAGTGCAAATGCTACAAATTACAATATTTATTTAAATATTTTCGTCTTCATCTCCCATGACTTCCTCATGATATGGTTCATTAGAACCACAAGCAACAGTGCCACTCCCACTAGCTCCACTATGCAGGTCCTGTGAAGCAACCTCCAAATCCGTATCAAGCAAGGAAAGATAGGCAATGGAGGCATCCGAGTCAGGAGTCTTTGGGTCCATATCACAACACTTTGTAGCCCCTTTCGTGTACCTAGGTTGTTTGTGTGATAGAAGACATAAGTTGGAATGGACATAGACCAAGTCCTCTGCCTTTTTTGCTGCCAACTTGTTGCGCTTCACTGAGTGGATAAAGTTGTAGGTACCCCAGTTTCGCTCGACGTTGGAGGAACTTGCAACCTATTGAGGCAAGCCACAAAGTCAATTTATATTAGAATTTATAAAAATAGAAAAGACTAAAGTTAAAACAAAACATATAAATGAACAAGAAGGGTATAGAGTTTTTTTTTAAAATCTTGTGATAGAATTCTAATAACAAGTGGTTCTAGGTACGTGTATGCTTGCCCATGGAGGTACCACCAAAATTGAGCTTCTTTTTTCTACTTGTCACGGATGGCAGCAAGGGAGTGACTCCCAGAGGATATGAAATGTGCAAACTCTTCCCTAACTTGGTTTTCGATTTCTGGATTAGGGAAGAGTCTAGAGAATGCCGCCTTATATCCTTCACTAACCTCATCATCTCTATATGGTACGACCCTCCTAGGCAAAGAAAAGATCTTTGTACTTCAGTATTTGGGCGTCAAGGCAAAAGCAAGAATATGCAATGGGGTGGTCATTTTGTTCCATCTTTCAATGAGATGCGACTGCACTTCTTTGAAGAACTTCTTCGTGGGATCTTGCTCTTTGGCATTTATGATGGATCTAATGTTCTCAATCATTGAGTCTATTCCATCATAAACCTCACCCAAACATGGATGATGCTTGTCCACACATCTCAACATGCTGACAATGGGCTCAGTAAAACTCAGTAAATACTCTACACGTTCCCACCATGCATCATCAAGAATCCACGCTTTCACCTTTGTGGCCCTCTCAGTGTTTGCCTGCCTCCATATGCTCCAAAGGTTGTTGATGATCATGGTATTCAATGTCTCACGCACTTGAACAAGTCGTCTCAAGACGAGGGTGTGTGAGACAAACCGAGTCTCAGCAACCTAACACCAAATCAAAACAAATTAAAATTAAAATTAAAAAAAATGTTCAAATTACAAATTTTAAAATTTACAAACAAAATAAAAAATTAAATAAAAAATAACAATATACATGATTTATGACTAAAATTTAAAAATTTAAATAAAATGTTACCTTTAACAACTGCAACTTCGAGAAGGCCCTGAAGATGCTTTGGGACAAATGATAGATATGAACATTTGGATTTCGCTCGCCTCCTCATAGACTTGTTTGATCCAATCCATTTTTGTGTCCAATTTTTGTAACATAAGGTTGAGGGAATGAACGGCACAAGGTGTCCAAAATATGTGCCCATACCTCTCCTCAACCAATATGCTTGCAACTTTACAATTTTTAGCGTTGTCTGTTATAATTTGGACAACGTTTTGAGTCCCCACCGCCTCAATGGACTATCAGGATGTTGGCAATGGATTGTGCATCCTTCACTTGCCCTTCACAATTAACGGCCCTCAAAAACATTTACCCTTTAGGGCTCATTGCAACCACATTAATCAATGGTCTATTTGCTATATCTTTCCATCCATCGGAGATGGACACACCTGTCTCGACCCATGAATACTTGATGGGCTGCAATGCATCTTCAAATTTTTTCTTTTCTTTTGTCAACAAGGTGGTTCGCACCTTTTCATATCCTGGGCTCACAAACCCTTTAGGGGCAGTATTGATAGATCTCACCATATCTTGCCAATATGGTGATCTAACAACACTAAATGGAAGCCCACATGCATAGAGGCAATATGCAATACTCTGCTCTACCATGTCCCTTGACTCAATTTGGAATGACCTTTCCAATGTGCCCAAATATTTTGTTCTCTTGCGAGCAAGAGGTGAATCCTCTTCCTCTCTGACCACATCAGGGGTAGCAAGAAATGGGTGTGATGGGGCAGCCATACTAGGATGAGATTGATCAATATCCACAGTTGTGGATCCTTTCTTCCTCAAAGGATGGTTATGTCTTTTATCAAAAAGGGCATCTGCTTCTTGCTCTTTGATGTATGCAAGAACTTTTGCATGTGCCAAGTCATTTCCTGGTTTTCCATTTATACTTGGCCCACCACAAATTTTGATTTCTTCCCCTGGAATTGCACACAAATGGGCTTTCACCTGTTTATATGAGCTCTTGAAATGACAACCACATTCTGAACATTGCCAAAGGAAACACCCTCCACTTGGTAGTTGTTCAAGCAATGTCACATACTTCCATAGAGGGCTCGAGCACTGGTTCTGGAGGGTAACCCTTGACCCACTGAACTAACACTTGCATCAGCAGACATTATGGCAAATCGAAAATCCTTATAACACTTGACAAAATTATAATACTAATTAATATTGTTATATTTAGCATTTGTTGAAAGAATCTTCAAAATTTATTTAAAAAACAACAAAAAAAATCAAAACTAATTACGAACATACATTTATATTTAAAAACTAGGAAAAAAAAAAACTAAATAAAAAAGTTAAAAGTAAAATCCTACAAAACTGAAAAAAAACTTACCTTGAATGAAGAATCCTCTTTGTTGCAAGCTCCTCAAGATCCTTGGTGCCAAATAGGTATATGTAATGGTGTAGATTTAGCACAAGGAAGAAGATTCATGATCTGTCAACTGAAAAACTGAGCAAGAGTGATCAAATATGCAATGGGAGGTAAAAATGCAATGAAAGCTAAGTGTGTTGTTATCTTTTGATAAAATGAGTGTGATTCATGCTTTTAGGTTTGCAAATGCACTTTAAAATGTTTTTTGAGGTCCACATTTTGACTTTGACTGGGAAAATTACAAGGGAAAAAAAAACTGCTTTTTCCCGGGGAATACGGTGTCCCTATGCCTAGAGTATGCCGCAGCGCCTGCGAGTACTCTCGAGTACGTTTTCAGACGTACCTGGTTGTACCCGCAGGGGCTGGGGCGTACCCTGGGTGTAGGGACGCCATATCCCCCGTCGTACCCTATCCATTCCTCATGTACCCATACCCATACCAGCAGGGGCTTCCAGCTGTATCTGGTAACGCAGTACCTAAGTGATGATGTCATGTATTATTGGTAGCATATGCTTTATAGATCAAACTGTTTGTAAATTGCCAGTATACGATTCTTATACTGTCAAGCTATTTTCATGCACTGTAGATGTCATAGTTCTGTGAATAAATAGCTTAAGGACTTGGGACACAATTACCCATAGAGCTAGGCTGCTTATCTTCCTTTAGAATATAACAAAGAGCCTCAAGCATGATATTGAATCTGCAAAAACACAGCAAAGAAAGTGAGGCTCTTATTGAAGGATGTATGCGAGGGTTACAATTTCTTGCTTTGTACCTTTATAGTATAAACTGTGCATAATTTGTTTGACCTTATCCAAAAGTCTTGCTATGGTCTCTGTTATCCCATGTAAAACCTTGAAATGCTAGTGCAAAAAATTAAATAATAATAATTCTTCTAGAATCTAACAACTTCTATACTTGCATGCAGCTCAAGTTAGTGCAATCCCAATTGTTGATGAGAATTTTTCACTCGTGGATATCTATTCCAGAAGGTAATTCATATTTGCCAAAATTATTTTGCTACTTTATTTTCCCGCACTCATAAGAATCATTTTCATAAATAAGATACCATTAATGTGTTAATACTTCTTGTACAGAACGATCTTTCTTTGTGAAGGTTTCAATAATTACTGATAGACAGGGAAAATCTATGACAAAGTGGAGGATTAGCCGTGTCAGTGTGCTAGGGGCACTTAATTACTTGTTCTTATCATTTATATGTTGCCAATTGTACACTAATGATTCAAATTTTGGCATATACATGTACAGTGACATTACTGCTTTGGCAAAAGATAGAGCATATGCACAGGTGCAGATTGACAAGATAACTATTCACCAGGTAAGTTGGGTTTAATTTTTCTGTTATTCTTTCTTGTCAAGTTCCAAATTCCACAGGCACACTGCACATTATTGACTATTTATATGTCTGCACTAACTGTACCAAAAACATGCACCAAAAAGCGTGTATGTTACAATAGGTTGCCTAAAGAAGGTTAAACAGTGACCTTATCTGTCATTAACACTACTATTTCCTTTTATTAGCTACAAGGTCCTAGGTAACACCTTACTGCCTAAATCATTATCTTTAACGAACAATCTATCATTCCTATTGAGAAAGATGTGACAGCATGCTACTTTTTTACTTTGACCATGTGGGTAGATCCTTGATAGCATGAGTGTAGTGAGGTTTTACAGCCCTAGAATCATCTCGATCATAAATATGACACCTGCAGGTAATTATCTGTGTGTAAGATACATCAGGTTTTAACTATGGTTTGAAGTCAACTATAATTGAGTATGAAGAAGTCCAAGGAACTAAAGTTTTTCAGAAAGCGTTTGGTTACAGTGCTAAATCCTGTTGGAGGAAAGGTACACTGCAGTGGCTAGAAGAGTCTCAAAAGAAATAATCAAGAGAGATTGAATCTTGCCTCGTACATAAAACATTGCAAAATGGATCTGTAACTGTTCCTCTAACTTTTTTCAATGTATCATCATTCATTAATGGTGTATTTATTAGTATTGGAGGTGCCATGAAGGAGAATTTGACACCATGCAATAGTAGCAACTTTCCTTATGTAATATAGAAACCCCCTCCACCCTCATACTTCTTGATTTCTGGTGGAATTTATTGCCCTGCGCAGGCAGAGTTCTCTCTTTCTTGCGTTAGGTTTAACCTAAGACTGTTTTCAGGTTATTTATTGTCCATTAATTACTTATTTGGGCCGTGGGGGGCAGGATTCCATTAATTATAGCATCTTGATTTGAGGACCTTTCCTTTTAATATTTCTTGGATATATTGAATGTTGTTTCTCACTTCCTTAACCTCATGGCCCGTATCAGCCCTAGTAGCCTGCCTTTTGATGTTTTTAAAACACATGGTGCCTCAGCTTAGAAAATCAACACCTCGGTTAAGAGAGAAATTTCATCAGTTCTGGGCATGTTTTATTAGATTTTTTTTCCTCGCATGTATGCACTGACCTGCACTCAGCCCTGGTGAGCTCCAGGAGAAGACATCTAGTGGAAACATTCTTAATACCAGTGGCTTACATCCATTTTGGGCTGGTTTGGATGAGCGATTAGATCCAGCAAAGTGGTAGCAGTTTTTAACCCACTTCATCATTTATGTTGGATCTGGTGGACATTGACCTATGAGATGATTATAGTCTTTTGCCTGTTTTTTAATCATGTCGTTATCGTTGTGAAATATGGCACAGCTATGATAATTTATACATGAAGCTGATATTTGAATCCATGATTACAGGTTATTCTATTGCATGCTTAATTACATCATTGTAAGGCATAATGATTATGCCCTCTGGTGATGGATTGCATTATATACATTGCCAAATTTGGACATAAAATGGGAGTGGATGATGGGCACATCCACACTTAGCTGGAAATTTTTGCACGCATATTAATGTTTCTTTTTTGATGATCCGTTAGTGCTCTAGGCCTATCATTTTTATTTGGACAAACCTTACTTTGCTTCCTGTCGGTATGGTAAGAGGCTTTGAGGCACTAAGATTAGATGTGCTTTGCTTGTATCTATATGGCAATGAGATCGAGCCAAATGCCATCAATCATTGTTTTCATAAGGGATAGTATGGATGTTTTGTGGGGCTTTGGCTACTTCAGAAATTATAAAAGATTTTGGTAAACCAAGGGGGAAAACCTGTAGTTAGGTGTTTATGGTTGTGGATGTTTGTAGGGTTTCAAAACTTTGAAGCTTGTGTAGAAAAGTAGAACCCAGGTTGAAATCGTGCTTGCAAGAGGAAACAAAATGAAATAGAATGTTTTTGTCCACATATGATAAAATGGAAAAAGGGATCATGACAGATTTAATATTAGACAAGAGGAGTGCTTAATGCATCTCCAGTACAAATGTACAGTAAAAAGGTTTTTAAAAAGAAGGAAGAAGATAAAATGCCAGGTCAGCTGGGAAAGAGAGTAGAAGAGTACTATCCTCTAAGAATTATAAACATGTACTCTCATACCAAACAAGAGAGATAAGATAGTAATCAACGTTGTGTTTTCAAGTGGTAAGTATCTCTGTGACTTTTACCACAATTGAGGTGAATAGGATGTAATGAGCTTGAGTTGTTAAAAAGAAGGGAGAAGATATAATGCCAGGTCAGCTGGGAAAGAGAGTTGAAGATTACCATCCTCTAAGAATTATAAACACCATGTATTCTCATACCAAACAAGAGAGAAAAAAATAGTAATCAACGTTGTGTGTTTAGGTGGTAAGTAGGTGTGTCTGTGATTTTTACCACATTTGAGGTGAAAATAGGATGTAATGAGCTTGAGTTGTTAAATTCAATAGATCTATCTCATTCGTGTATAAGGTAGTACTTCATAGGTGTATGCGTCAAGCATCTCTAATCTCCATACTGTATGAAAGTTCTGTATGAACCATGGGAGTCTGTGAAAAGAACACGGGGCTACCTCAGACATGATGGTATAAAAGACATCCGAAAATGAAATTTTCTTCAAGTTCTGGCTTCAAGTTACAATGGCTCTTTGTACAGATATGATGTTTAGAAACTCGCAGCTGGGATTGATATAACCCAAAGGTGGACCAAAATAAGGAAGAAAAGCAAAGTTCATATGATGTGGACATAGATGAAAAAGACTTTCTCAGAATGCAATACCATATGTACAAGTGAAGGTGACCCTTTCTAGCTAATTGCCACCTTACATAACTAAAAAGGAATGTTTTGAGATCTAGTTGGATTTACAAGTTAATAAATGACAAATGAATTGGCATTATATGCTAAGTGAACATGCTAAGACTATATCAAAGATAAAAATGGCTAGAGACAAAAAATGTCACAAGACAAAGCTCCTAAAATACAAAAAACATATTAAAGACAACACATACTGGGCCTAAATGATCTGCATTAAATCTAAGATGCACATTTCGCCCTTCTGTTTTAGAAGAAATTTGTCATCAATCTCTTAATATTCCAATATGGAGTGATTGACTCAAATGGTGTCAAGTGAATTGACAAATGACAAATGATTTGGCATTATATGCCAAGTGAACATGCTAAGACTTAATCAAGGGTAAATCTTGCTAGAGACAAAAGATGTTATGCGACAAAGCTCCTAAAATACAAAAAATATATTAAAGACAACACATAATGAACCTACATGATCTGGATTAAATCTAAGATGCTCATTTTGCCCTTCCTGTTTTAGAAGAAAATTGTTCTCGATCTCCTATAATTCCAATATGGATGGAGATATCCACATAGATGGTGAAATGTGAACTGTTGGCAGCCAAACTATGTTTCATCTTTCAATCACATTACCTCATATTGGTTTGAGAGTGCTCAAGAATGAAGACAAGATGTAGTCTTTGACTTCACATTGCCCCTTCCAAGAGGAAGACTGAGATTGTTGACTCTACATTGCCCCTTCCAAGAGGAAGACTGAGATTGTTGACTCTACATTGCCCCTTACAGTTTGTATAATGCGGATCCTCTCATGGAACATTCAAGGCATTGGTGTACCTAACAAATGCCTATTTCTCAAATATAAAGACGGCAGAAAAAATAGGCATGATGCTACTTCAGGAAACCACAAGGGCAGGCTCCCTGAAGAAGATAAAGTATGCTGGTTTAATAACAAGGACAGGCTCCGTGAAGAAGATAAAGGTATGCTAGTTTATGGGGCAGCACACATTTAATCTATTGTGCAACAACAAGAACCATGATCCAATGGGATTCAGCCTGATACGTACATCAATCACACCTTCCCTTCCCTTGAACCCTGGTTTTTAACTTATTTTCACGAGGTTCAAGAAATATACCATGTGGTCAATGTTTACATGCTGTCTTATGGCAATAACATAATGATTGATACACCAATGGATGTTGTGGGTTATCAACAATAATTCTCATAATGTCACCTTGATGGGTGATTTCAACACCATTAAAAATTTAAAACACCCGAGCAAAAGAAAGGTGGTCAAGGATTCACTCAAAGAACATCTGAATCCTCAATTTAAAAATTGCCAAAAATCATTGATTAATTGTGATAAATTGTGAGTTGACAGAGAAAATGATAAATCTTATTGAAAATCGCGAGCAGAGAAGCTTCGATTAACAGGTGACTTTTGCTAAGTAATATTTGCGATTACTCGACAAAAATCGTCAACTAAATCACCATGACTCGGCCAGTAAAAGAATAAAAAGCCTAAAATGAAAAAAAATGATTTCATTCCTATTTTTGCATTTTTTTTGAGTGAACACATTCAGTGTTTTTTGGGGGTTTTTAAATCTATGCTATTCAAAGCTTGCAATCAATACCCTAACCTTATTTCCAAAATTTAGTCCTTGGAAAAGAACGAATTCTAGCTAGCTCAAATGCTTGGTATTGCCTTGCAAGTTCTGGGTACAATAGCGAAGTTCAATAGAAAGACTATTGGTGGTTAATTTTGGATATGCAGTGATTGTTTCAACAAATTTGGGAGTCGTGATTCACTGTGGTATTGGTACAAGCCTAGGGTTTTCATTGTTCAAGCCTCAAGGAATACATAAGTGATTAATTAGAGATTTATGTGTTTTCAAGCCTCAAGGTACACACTGATACAACCTACAGTGGCATAGCCTACATGGATTTTAATTTGTTTTCATTATCCTTGAAGTCTGAACTTTGAACTTGAAGTACTCAGTATTCAATAAGACTACCTTTCTAGTTTGACTTATGATATCTACTTCATTTTCTACTTTTGATTAGCAGCTAGGGTTAGATTCTAAAACATTTTTTTGTTTTAATTTATAAGGTTTAAGCTTGTTGTTTAATAATGACATCGACATCTAGCTTAGTTCCCTGTCGTAAGCCTTTGACCCTTCTTGGAAGCATTATGAATTGGTGGTAGAGGGCAACTGCATTATATGCAATTATTATGGGATAAAGATGAGTGGAGGTGTCTATTGCCTTAAATACCACATCACACATCTTCCAAGGAATGATGTGGTAATGTGTAGATAAGCACTGCTTGAGGCTCAAAGAGAGATGGTTGCTTACTTTGCGGCTTATGCATAGAAAAAATAGAAAAAAAAGAGGAGGGCAAAGAGGAATGATTATGACATTGAGGGCTCTTCTATTGCCCCAACCCAAAGTGGTTGGGGATGGGGATGAGGTTCATCTATTGAAGATAGTTCGACTACTTTTTTTGTTCCGTGAAGTAGCCCTGGGTCTCAACCTTCACTCGAAGGTGTATCGCTTGGAATCAGGAAATGCACAATGAAACAAGGATAGCTATGGCAAACTTTTGGCACTACAATAACATTTATTTAAATGTGGCAAAAAGCCCATATTGGGAGAATATGGTAATTGCATTGAACTTTGCTGGGGAGGGGTTCAAGGCTCCTACTCGTTATTTGAGTGGCCCATTGTTGGAGTATTCTATCAAACATCCACCAGCGATTTTAGAAGAGCAAAAAATAAGCTTGGCAAAAAAAGGTTGCACCATTTTTTTTGATAGATGGACGGATGGGAAAAACGGCACATTGACTATTTTTCTAGTGGTTTCAAGTGGGTAGGTGCTCTTTTTGAAGTCAATTGATGCCTCCCATTAAGTGAAAAATGCAAACACTTTGTCTGATATGTTGGATGAGGTAGTGATGGAAGTGGGTGTGGAGAATGTCGTCTAAGTTGCGATAGACAACACAACAACATATGTAGCACTAGGGGGACTTATTGAAGAGGCACCCTACACGTTTTTTGAACCCTTGTGTAGCCCATTGCATTGATCTCCTACTTGAGGACATAAGAAAGATCTTGTCTGTGAAAAATATGGTTGAAGAGGCAAGAAATATTCCCAAGTTATTGAAGAGTTGTAGATTTACAAGAATGAAATGGGGAGACTCTCTTCAACTCTATGTGTTAAAAGAAGAAACACCTCTCAGCCAGGTAAAATCAAATTGACTCACTTGTTTTTTCACTTTTTAGTCTCATTATTTGTTGATACTACTACTAGACTTCTTTCATTTCTTCAAGCCTAGAGGACTTACAAAATTATAAATGTCCTATTTGCAAATGTGTGGTGGGAAGATTATGGTGCGAAAACACCAATCTTTAAAGGTTGGCAATCTGTGTTTTGTGCCAGTCGTGTAGTTCGTTTGGGTGTGAATGTAATTAAAACATGTTTGAAGTTGTTCACACTAAAAAGCGCAATAAGTTGACAACACAATGCCCCAATGGCCGTGTATTTGTGCAGTACAATATTTGCCTTGTGTGAGGCATTTGACTTGGATGAGATCGATTAATATTGCGACTGGATTGTCGAGGATGCAGAGCCCGTGTTTATTGCGGAGGAGATTGCAGTTTTGGAGAGGGAGGCAAAATAAACAATAGCATTAGGGGCAATAGAGGCATCATGAGGGGTTGGTGAGGATGTTGATGATATCTTTGTGGATGATGTTGTGGTAGAGGAGGAATCTTTACCTTCCACTTCCATGAGACAGCCACAACAGACTTATACTAGGCGTTAGAGATGATATGTAGTATGTTTATTTGATATTTCATATTAGTTACTATTGTCTGTGATTCTGGGAATTGTAGTTTGTAGTTTGTACTCTTTTTTGGTCGAAAATTAATAGAAAATTTACAAATGCATTCTCTACATTAATTTCTCATGTCATTTAACAATGTTTAACATGTTTTTAAAGTTTATTTTATGAATTTATATGTTGTTTTAAGTAGTGATAAAGCTGCTGAGAAACTCCCGATTCTCAAGTACGAGTCACAATTTTGGGCTGCCGAGTAATCTCCGAGTACTAGTTTTTGAACTATGCCCCATACAATGGATTAGTAATGGCACAATGATCAATCTTGAGTTCACGCAAGGGCTGTTTACCTCTTCCAATCAAAGAAAAGGAAGAAGTTACATTACATAAAATGTAGATAGGATAATCATCTTTGATAGTTGGTTAACAACCGATACACAGATACATGCAAAAGTAAATGGCAATTCTCTCTAACCACTTGCCAATATCGCTGGATATTTCGAATAGGTCTAGGCACATTTGGAAGAACCAGTTTAGATTAGAAAGTATGTGGTTAACACGCCCATAATTCTCATCAATTATGACAAGGTGGTAGAAGGAAGCAAATCACATACAAGGTCATGAGATTTATAAATTCATGGGAAGTTTGGATTTTCTCAAACTTGGAATGAAGAGGTGGAACCCTCAACTTTTTGGAAATATCTTCACTTAATCTGCTCAAGCAACAAATTAGCTTGCCAAGGTGCCAAAGCAGATCAGCAAAGGGGGTTTCACAATTGAGATGGCTTCCAAAGAACAATTCATTTGAGTCTTAGCCATCATCGACCAATGGGAGGAACAAACACTACTATCTTCTCTTTTCAGAAAGATAAAGTCCTTGACATTGATGGATTCCCATCTTTGTTCTATCAAACCTATAGGGACTTGATAAAAGAGGAACTAATTGCAGTCATAGAAGAATCTAGAATAAATCGACAAATGTTGCAACAATGAATACCACAAATTGTCCCAATTCCCAACCAAGGTAGCCCAAGGAGAGAAAATGGACCAATACCGACCAATTGCTTTATGCAACATGGTATACAAACTCTTGTCAAAATTGATAGCAAGAAGGCTCATCTTGGCTACCAAAACTCATCGTAGGTACTCAAATCAACTTTTGTTCTTGGGAGAAAAATACAATAATGGCAATTGAAGAGATGACACAATTTGCAAATGCCAACACAAAATAGACCAAGAGTTAACTCAAGATGGATATGAAATGCATTTTGATCAAGGAGGATTTGGGCCTTTGAGTGACTTGTGGTATACCAATAGTACTTCACAACACGTGTTGTCTTCACCAACAACTTCAAGGTCATCCCAAACATACGTGGTCATATTGCAAAGTCCTAACTCATCTTAGTTGATACTACACAACTCCAACGGTATCAAACTTGTTCCGCACAATTGCATAACAATGCTTTGAAAAAATGACAAACAAAAAACTTGAATAGTTACCAAGCAAGTGGTTACCATTCTTGTAATGGTTCAATTGTCCCTTTGTCCTCTACACTTGTATATCAGTATATTTTTTCGTTCTTTTAAAAGGCATAAATAAAACAAGAAGGCACAATAGTGGATAGACGTCTTGTAGCACATTAGACCTCTTTGATCATTGTTTAGAACTATTGCTTAAAATAATCTTACAACTTATAGTTCAGCATGGTGTCTATTGTTCTCTTGTTTCTACTTAGTCTCATATCACTGAAATTATATACTTAAGTCGTTATGATTCATATATGCTTCCACTATAGCACATATATTTTGTTAAGTGTGTCTATCCACTGAGCGCCTCTTGGGCTCTGGATTAGTGGTGTCAGAGCATACACACTTCATTTCACATTCAGGTGGTATTGAACTTTCCATCTAAATCCTTCTTTGTTTGTATGCCCATGCATACGAGGTATGATTATTGGAAGTTAGGGCCTGAAACTTGTGACCCTTCGTCGTATCTTCCTTCACGTCCTCAGATGGCAGGCAAATCAACTCTAGAGATGCCATCCTCATAAATGCTTAGAAAATGATAGAGGATGCTTTACATTGGCAACGAGAAGATTTGGAAGAAAACCACATATGTGAAAGAGCGGTAATTGTAGATCACTTCACTCAACTTCTTAAGTTGTTTCATACTCATAACTCATCTACTTCTCTTGGACCTTTCAGCTATTAAACATTGTACAAGGTACAAGTAAATCTAGACATCCCTATTTTTGAAGGTAAACTAGATGCAAATGCCCTAGATAATTAGCTTAATCTAATCTGTTCCTACTATGCTTTGATCAATTCTTCGGTAACAAAAAGTTAACTTTTTCCCTTTTGAGAGTTTTTTAATTTGTAAGGAAATGGTGGGATAACTACTACATTGCTCATGAAGATGATGAATTAGACTCTATAAATACTTGATATGGTTTCGTAGAAGCATTGAAAGATACCTATTATCTTGTTGGGAACTATGATGATCAGTACATCAAGTTTTCACAATTGTGCCATGGTTGTGATCAATCTCTTCAAGAATATACAAACACATTTTACACTTTAGTTTTCAAATTGAATGTTCAAGATCATAATGGAATCTCATTTTGAAATATAGGTTAGGCTTGAGACCATTCATCCAATATGATATGGATTTTATCCATATCTCTTCTCTAGGAAAGGCCCATAGATTCGTTTGCAAATTGGAAGCAAAAGATTTCAAGTCTGAAATCAAGCAACATGCTAAGCAAGGAAATGGCCCTTTGTGCCATCCTCAAAAGAATACACCAACAAATGGTCAGACTAAGTAGTCTAAAACCAACAAGTGATGTACAATGCACAATTCTAGCAGTCACTCCAACAAAGAAGAGTGTTACTGTAGGAAAGCTCTACTTGCACAACTATAAATGTCGGGTATTACTCCTACAGTACTTGACAAAGGTTAAGTAGGTCATAGATTTTGAGCATGGTGCTATGGAAGGTATCGCAAACATCACCTCTTCCATTTTGGACTCAGGATGTAGAAAGATTGTTCCACTTTCAAATGTGGGTTACATGACCACTACACTTCATTGTTGACAATGGAAGTCAGAAGAACCTGATTTCCCTTGAAGCAGTATGAAGATTGAACTTGCCACTGATGCCTCACCCACAACCATACTCCCTTGGATCGTTCAGATCAAGCTTTGAGAATTGGTCACTCAACAATGTCACCTACTATACAAAACCAAGCCTTTTCAAGATACGACTCTCTGTGATGCAGCACCATTAGAGATATGTGATGATTTACTTGGACAGCCGTATCTTTTTTGATCGACATGAAACTTATGAAGCAAATTCTAGAAATGTTGTCATAGATGTTGGTGACTATAGATACCGAATACCGGAAGTAGTTCCTAAGATTTCACTCATTAGCGCCAAACAATGCAAGAAGCTAGTCAGTTCTAGTAAGAAATTTGTGCTTTTGATGGTGAGACTTGAGCGAAAGAATGCTCATGTGGTTCAAACTGAGTGTGATCCTTCAGTAAACACACAACAATTGAAGAACCTACTAGGAGAATACAATTGTATATTTCAATCGCCTAAAGAACTTCCTATGTATTGCATAATCAAGCATACGACTGATTTTATTCTAGGACTGCCTCTACCTAATGCATCTATATATCGCAGATAATTTCTAGAGAAAGAAACCAAGTGGCAAATACATGAAATACTGGATAAAAGGACACAATAGGTGAAGATCATTGATGTGCAACAACCCCATTGTGCTCTCGTGAAAGAAGGATAGCACATATAGGTTGTGCATTTATTACAAAGCTCTTAACATGATCACTATAAAGAACTGCTACCCTCTTCCTAGGATAGAGAACCTTTTGGACAAACACTGCGGTGCCAAGTTCTTCACAAAAATTGATCTCAAGTTTGTGTACCATCAAATTCTTTTTGAACCCTCAAACATCTAGAAAATAGCCTTTAAAGCCAATGAAGGTTTGTTCGAGTGGTTGGTTATACCTTTTGGCTTAACTAATGCTCCTGTAACATTCATGTAGTAGATGAATAACATTCTTTGACCTTTCACTACTACATTTTTCGTAGTCTACTTTGATGATATTCTAATCTTTAGCAAAACATGGGATGAAAATTTGTGTCATACCCAACAAGTGCTTCACACTTTGCAACAACAAAAGTTGTATGTTAACAGGGGAAGTGTCCCTTTTCCATGCATGAGATACAATATCTAGGATATATTGTGGATGCACAATGTGGATCTGACAAAGATCCACATCGTCTAGGAATGGCATACAACAAAAAATCTTGCAGAGCTTCACAAATTTTTGGGATTGGAAAATTTCTACAGGGGATTTGAACTTGGTTTCTTACAAGTAATTTGGCCGCCAAATCAAGTTACTAGAGGTGGCATTAAAGAACTTTCACCTGGACAGTCCCACAACAAAAAACATTTGACAAATTGAAATGCAAACTTTGTTCTATGCTAGTGCTTGCGTTACTAGTCTTCAACAACCATTTGAGATAGAGACTGATGCATTTGAATATGCACTTGTAGAAGTTGTCACTCAACATGGTCTCCATTTACTTGCTACAATGAAACATTCTTTGTCGTGCTAATGAATTATCCAACTTTATGCCATTGTTTAAGTATGTAAGCATTGGAAACACTACAAATTGGGAAAGGAGACTGTGATCCACACAGATCACAAACCACCAAGTTCTTGTAGACAAAAAACAAGTTGTAGCAAGAATGAAATAAAAAATGGTCTTCATATCTACAACATTTACGTTTGAACATCAAGCATATGAAGGGAAGTGGCAACATAGCCCCTGATTGTTTGATTCAATCTCTGATTCAAGCTCTCCTCTCTATGTTTGACGTATGTGGGTGTGAGACTAATACTTGGTTAGAATTGTGTACATTTGATTTAGACTTTGTAGAAACCTATCGAGCTTTGCATGTTTATAAGTCAATAACATTTCTACTACATGATTGACTCGTATACCAACTTATGTGTTTGTGTCTATTCTACAAGGTAGGGCGACATATATTAATATGGGAGGTTCATTTAAATAAGGTTGCAGGCTACTTTGGAATTGAAAAGGCCCTCACAGTATTTCAAAAGTACTTTTGGCCACATGTTAGATCATATGTTGCAAAATCCATCAAATCTTGTACTACTTGTGGCATAGCCAAACTGATTACCAAGAAGCAAGGTATTTACACACCTTTGCTGATTCCAACGGGACCGTGGGAATCTATTTCTATGGAATATAGTCACCCCAACTAGTCAGCATGGTAATGATTGTGTTTGTGGTAGTTGATGGATTCTCAAAGATGGCAATTCTCACATCTTGTAAGAAATCATCTCAGCTCTACAAACAACTCAACTTATTTTCATAATGTATGGATTCATTTTGGATTACCATCCACCATCATCACTGATAGGGGCAAACGAGCCTCGAGTAATTTTTGGAAAACATTTTGGTCTAAGATGGTCACAAAGTTGGAACTAGCCTACCATGTTCCATCCTTAGATTGATGGACAAACATAAGTGGTAAACACGATGATCACGCATCTTCTTAGAATGTACAATTCTAGGGAGCAGTGCACATGGGATCAACGTCTTACTTTCATTTAGCATAGCTCAAACAAAGCACTTTACGGACCTTCAACACAACCCTTTTTAGGTTTGCTTGGGTTTCCAATCTTTGGTACCCATTGATGCAGCTTATCCTAAGCCACCATCCACAACTACTTCTTCAACTCAAAAGGAAATTTTCAAACTGCTAAGTTTATTGAGCACATCCAACACATTCAACAACTTGTGCAGACCATTATGCAAAAGGCTAATGCTAAGTACAAGCAGTGCCATGATTGGCATCAAGCACTACACACCTTTTAGGTTGGTGATTGAGTATCTCTTCATTTGCAAAAGGAAAGACTAACAAGACCTTCTTGAAAGCTTTGTCTACTTCGATATGGGCCCTTCACTATCATCAGGGAAGTAGGAGATCATGCTTTTGAGCTCAACCTATGTTCTTATCTTGGCCTACATCCAATCTTCAATTAGAAGACTCATGTTATTAGTTTCCACCTTTGTTGGACTCTTTAGATGTTGCAGATACACTTTTGCAGGCAAAGATCAATCTTGATGATAGTACTTAATAAAAATTGGATCAAATCATTGATGAAAAAGTCAAATGCACCAGACAAGATAATCCTCTCTTTTAGATCATTAAATAAGTCAAGTTCTTTCATAAGGAAAATGGTTTACAAAGTGCAAATTGCCTCCAACTTTCTACATCTTCCACAATTGCACCCAGTGTGGACTATTACACTTTAAGGAGGGGCGATTGATCCAGGAGGATCTGGGTCTTTGATTGACTTGTGGTATAATGGTGGAACTCCACGCCATTCGCTGACTTCACCAACATATTTAGGAGCATCCCAAACATACATGGAGATACCACAATGTCCTAACTCCTCTTCATTGATGTCGCATACCTTTGACAATGTTAGACCTAGTATGGGCAATTGCCTAGTAGTGCTTCCAGAGAACGGAAAAAAGAACCACCTAAAAAATTACCAATCGAGCAATCGCCATTCTTGTATCGGCTCAAGTGTCCCTTTGTCTTCCACACTTGTACATTAATGTATTCTTCCATTCTTTGAACAAGTTAGACATCTTTTAGCACATACAACCTCTCAGATCATTGTACAAAATTGTTGCACAATATAATCTTGCAACTTACAATTCTAGCACAATGTCTATTGTTCACTTGTTTTTCCTCATCTCATAACACTCTGATTATATCTTTTGGCCTTTATCATTCATATACACTTCTGCCATAGCACATTTATTCCATTAAGTGTGCCTATTCACTAGATACCGCATGGTCATCTACACTTCTGCCATAGCACATTTATTCATATGCTTTTTGCCATTTGACTAGTGCAGATGGGGTCTCATAGAACAAATGTTGGCAGCCTTCGGGGTAAAGAGGTGGTTGAGTGGATAACCAACTTTATTACTATTCACTTATGTGGTCTCCTTTAATGCTGAGACTGGAGAGCGGTTTGGAAAAACAAAAGGGCTTCGTTAGGGAGACCCACAATAGGCTGGTCGCAAAAACAAAATCAACATGGAAAAATCATGGTCTCCCAACAATTGAATGTGGTCAAAGATACTTTGCCTTCCAATTTGTTGATGATACTTAAACTGTTTTCCCACTCTTGAGGGAAATAAAATAGATAGACATGTTGCTTTGTACCTACTAGCTAGCCTCATGACAATAGATAAGAAAATTTTTAATGTGAATTTTGGCAATATCGCTTTCAAGCCAAAAAGAAAACTACCAAGGATTCTTGGGTTTATAGAAGTTAAGGTTCCCTTGTCAAACCTTGGATTCCTGCTTCATTGAAAGCTTAAAAAGGAATAATAAACAAATTGAAAATCAAGCTAACTAAATGGACGCATTGATGGCTCACTTTGGTTGGTAGAGCTTAGCTCATTTAGGGCATTTTGCAAGATGTCTCAGTCTATCTTCTCACCTTGATCCTTATTCTCTGTTAAGTGGAATGTGAGATTGGAGCTGTCCAAAGGATTTTTTTATGGTGAGGGGTGGAAGATTGATTATAATTAAAAAACCAAAAACTGAAGGACTCAACATTAAAAACGTTTGATTGTGTCAATGAATTTGGCACGGTGACTATTGCAAAGGCCCACCTCCGCTTGGAGCCGAATAATTAGAAGCAAGTACATATTAACACATTGGGATAATATTCTAAATGCGCCATGGAGAACTCAACTCTCCCTAATAGCAAAATACATCAAAAAGTGCATTGGATTGTTGAAAAAACACATCACGTGATAATTGTTTTACCCTTTTCGTGTTAAACAACGAAAATAAGGTAAAACAATTGTAAAAGAGAGATCTATTATTTATTAATGTAAAATAGTACTTTCAAATCTGCCCTGTTGGCTAAAATGTATGTAACTAGAAAAAAGAAACTATTGAAATTGACAATTGAACTTGAAAAGAGACAAAAGATGATAGAATGATCTGCCTTAATTTTTTTGGATTTCTGAATGTAGATCTAGGTTGTACTGTGCAAAATTTGGGCCTCTGACTATGTAGGGAAGGGATTAGTGCCAGTGTTGATTGTGTCCTGGGTAGGATTGTCGGTGACCGCTGCACCTGTCCTATTGCGTCTATCATGCCCTATGTTGCCTTCTAGGTTTTGGAGCTTGTTGGGTCTATGTACAATTGGATGCCATGCCTTTCGGAACTTGCACTACCTAATATGATGGGCAGAAATATCTGATTTTGCTTCTTAAATGTCTTTGACCTAGTTTGCCACAAGATGTTAGAGAAAAAGAGAAGGGAAGAAGTAGTTGCTTCAGGCAACCACCAAGGTGGGATTGCAACTATGTATTCTGTAGGGTAAAAACGAACCCCTTGTAGTTCATGTAAAGTGCGAATGGAGAATTTGAGAGACGAAGCTTCGCGTTCTCTCCCTAAGTGTGAGATGCAACTACACCCACATTTGCTTAAGACAATTTTGGTACAAGAGGCAAGTCTTTGAGTAGAGATAGATCATTGTAGAGTGTGCCTAGACTTGAAAATGAACAAATCAATCGGAAATTTGTATTTAGCCTCGATCATATTTCTTTCAAAAACTTAATGGATTAACTGATTGGAGACCCCTAGATACTTTACAATGCTCATGGTTGATTTGTATATATAGGCTTCTCATGGTTTAAGTTAATTTGCTATTGGCGTGTAAAAGATGACAAAATAAAAGGGCAAAAACCGATAAATAGATCCAAACATTGACAAGATGCAACCACAGGAAGAGGGTCCCGAAAAACATAGAGGACAAGATCGATAGGTACATTGGTCCTACCGAGGTAGGATCGGTAGACCACCGTTCTTGTCCTAGAGGAAGAAATGAGCACAAATAGACAAAGGAGCGAGAAAAAAGGCGCATGAGCACAACAAAAACACGAGAGAATGACAAACAGAAGAAAAAAAGATTATGGGACCACACAAGGAAGGAGGACAAACAAGTGCCAGTAAGTCTTTAATTGAAGGTGATGACTCACATGCACAAAACAGTGCTAAAACATTGTAAAATGAATGCTTGTACCGAAATTGAGTGTCTACACTAAGTAGGTATTGTGAATTGAGTGCTTATTTGGGAAGACAGTTAGAGTTCATGCCAACCCTTGGGAGAGTTAAACATCTGCAATTTACAAGGACTGCTCCAATCCCACATATCATTACATAACAGATAATATTCACTGACATAACAGCCAAGAAATCAGATGTAATTGAGAAAGCAAAACCTGCTCTTTAGGGCTGAGTAACCAACTTGGTGGCTGAACTCAATGATAGATTCGTGGTATGTACTCAGAGGAAGGACATGATACCAAAAAAAGGTAAATGCACTATGGCCAGCACATGCAGAGCTCTTAACAGAACTGCTCAGCCACGAAAAAGTAGTGGAGAAAGCTTTGGAGGCTGAAAACATGGTTACTCCTATATGGCAAGGTCCTCAACGCTGATACTCTTCAAAAGAAAGATTGTCTTGGCCCCAATAGGTGCCCAAATTGTTAGAAAGATTTCAAATCCAATTCTCATTTGTTTCTTTAGTGTTCATATGGAAGAGGTTCACCCTTAACTTCAGTAGCTATTTAAATAAAAATTGCTTTGGATGGCATTATCTTTGGGTGGACAAACATGACCTCAGACATGTATACCATATACATGATGCACAAGTTGACTCCTGTCTTAGTTGTATGGAATCTATGGAAGGAACAAAGTAATAGAATATTTGAAAACGTCTAGGTGGTCTCACCAAAATAACTCAAGCCAAAATCTTTAGTATAACAATGATATGCACAAGGAACAACTTTGATAGGTTTGAAGCTTCGAATATGGTAGACCTTCGGATATTTCACACTTGGAACATTTTGTTCCACTATAGATTCATAGGTATATAGTCAACGACAGGATACATGGAGTCCACTTCCTTGTGGATATCTTAAAATCTACTTTGATGGAGCATCAAAAGGTAACTGCGGTAAGGCAAAAGTTGGTGGAATGGTCAACTGTCGAAGATCTCAAAGGTGAGGTGGTAATCTACTACTACAAGGAACCTGGAAACACACCAATAACATTGCTGAATTGCATGTTTTCAACTGATTTAAGAAATAATTTGACTCCTTTACCCATCGGAGGGGATTTCCATATAATAATAAATCTGGTTTCAAGGGTAAGACAAAAAAACAAAAGCCTAATGGTGCGACCAACCCTCCCATTCCAATCAACTAGAAAACAGAGTATGGACTTGCCCGGGTCACAAAGTCATGGACAAACTCTAGGTTCTTGTTCAACACAAAAAGCACTATCTTAACAAGGTGGCTGACCTACTGGCCAATTAGGCAGCTAACCAGGACCATGTCCAAGAAATGATTCTCCTCGAAGGTAAAGATGCTCTTCCACCAATTGTACAAAACATGGTTGCTGCAAAGAAATCAATAAATTGTGTTGATGATGTACATGTTTTATTTGGCACAGAGATGTTACAAGGAGCATAAGTCAAAAAGTGTTTCTTGCATAAAGAATGGTAATACGAATGCCCACGTCCTCTTTGTCCACATGCCACATAATATTCACTTTAGGATAAAATACATCGAATATCTCCTAGTATATTTCCTACTTTACTCTTCCTCACAAACACCTAAGCCTTCACATGGTATTTTTTATTAATGATGTCACTATAAAAACCATGCTCACCTATTCACCATTTCACTTAATGTTGGACTGTACTCTAATATTTGGCCACGTCAAAGAAATCATTCTCCTCAAAGGCAAAGATGCTCTTCCCCCAATTCTATGGAACATGGTTGCCATGGAGAAATCAATAAATTGTGCTGATGATGTACATGCTTAATCTTACACAAAGATGTTATAAGGGTTGTACCCCAAGCACTTTGCCTAAAGACTTCTCCAGGCATAAGTCAAAAAGTGTTTCTAGCATAAAGATTGGTCATACAAATGCTCACGTCCTCATTGTCCACAGGCCACATAATATTCGCTTTAGGATAACATACATCATATATCTCCTAGTATATTTCCCATTTTACTCTTCCTCACAAAACAGCTAAACCTTCACATATTATTTTTTATTAATGATGTCACTTTTAAAAACCATACTCACCTGTTCACCTTCAATTGTTTAGAAATTCACTATTTCACTTAACGTTGGATTGTACTCCGATGTTTGGCCATGCAGACACTTGTATTTTTTACCCAAGGCACTGGTGATGATTATGTCATTTCTAATGCTACCCCTCTTTATATTCTCAAGACCCACCCTGCCGTTCATCCTAGCAAATGAAATGTTCTATCTCACCTCCACCCAACCTTAATATCCCCACAATGGAGCTCTTTATTTCCCGTGATTTTCCTTTCTTCTTTTGACTTCCATGTGCCTTTACATTGCCAGGTGCCTCTCATGGCTCCTCCTCCTTTTCCACGAAGGTACTGTCCATAACTACTAGCATTTACTGTTCGCTCTATACTTTACCTGTCCAAAGCAGTGTATTAATGGGGGGAAAATGGGAAGATGGGAAAGGATCGAGGGTCTTCAATGTCAATTGGATTTGATTTGAATTGGATCAGATGACTTATTAATAGGCGGATTGGATTTGATTTGAGTTTGGTAAAGATTTACTGAGTGCAGGTTAGGGCCAGCCCTAGAAATCAAAGCCGTAAGCATACACCCACCCCCTGAACTGAAGTCATCGCCATTACGGCTTCATCTACACAAGGTCATTTTGATGGAAGCCAAAACCTGTGCAAAATCAATATTGTGGGTCTGTAATAGAGATTAGTGCCTGCTGAAATCCAATCAATTTGCAAGCACTTGAGTGGATAATGATTACCCACAAAAAGGTGCCACAAAGAAGCCCTCGCCTTCCAAAGATGGCTATAAAAGAGGCTTCTGGATTTTCAAAACTCAAGTGTATGAACCCAGGAAAAAATCAGTTGCAGGTATACAAATGAAAGGAGGGTATAAAGATGCAGCCTTATAACCCTAAGGTACAGTTCAAGGAGGCCATTGTGGGAAATGCTGAACAGAGGGAACACCGACCAATAAGCTTTGATGATGAAGATTTAGTGGTTGTGCCTCAGCTGACTAGGACAATGCAAAATATTCAGGTACAATACCTGACATGCACAATGTAAGTGTCTTATCTCAAAACCCGGGTATTGTTCTTAACCCAAACCCTATGTCTAATGTCAGGGCTCAACTCTCTCCTTTCCCTTCATGAACTGAGCTGCATACCCAAGTTTTTTCCCTTGTAGCTTGCTTTCTGCAGGATGAATGATTGTCTCATGTGCCAAATCGCTATTCATTTCCTCCTGTGTCTCAGAACCCATCAAGCTGATTTTATATCCCGCGCCGGAGTTTTGGCAAACAAAGCCAAGGGGTAAATCAGTTTCACTGCACGGTTGCCTTCTCAATGAGCCAAATGCCTAGTCAACCCTCTGACTCCCACAATGGGAGTGCTAGCTCCCACAAACGGCCTGAGAACCCTAAGAGTGAATCCTCACCCAGTGCTGCAGCTTCTATAAACACCATCACCATAACCATCCAGCAGATGACTAAAAATATTGAGGAAAGGTGTATTCATAACCCCTCCTTGGGCAAAGGAGAGATGCATTGCCAATCTAGTCCATTGTGTGCAACAACAACAAACCACAATTACTGTTATGTGTTGTACACATTGTCAACAACTTTCAGCAACACCAAAAGCGAATTGAAGCCATTGAAAAACTCCTTTCTGAACCAGCAAAGAGGAGATTCACAGCAATTCTTAAGCAGCAGGTCAGGAACCCTCAAAACCCTAAGAGACAAGCAGTCCATGCGGAGAGCTCTGTGGAGGCCACCATTCATGGCTCAGACTGGGTTGCCTGCGTCAACATGCCTCAAGCAGTTCCGGTAACACCTAACTGGGAGCCTTGCCCCACGAATGCAGAAAATGATAAACACTTTGTCCGCAAAGGGGCTTCTAATTAAACATGGTTGGTTGGTTTTTGAGCCTGCAAGGCCGATTTTCGCTTGGATCTTTCAATGTATCAAGGCTTTGTATGGTGGTTATTCAAAGGTTTGGATAGTCAATGGCCTGATATTTTAGGTTGTGGTTGGTGCAATATACTCAATGTAGTGGCATTGGTTGGAAGATTTTCCTTTGCTTCATCACGTTCTTAGTTCTATAGATGTATGGTTGTTTTCTTTGTTATTTTGATCGAGGGTTATGCATGGAAATGTAAAATCAGAAATATTGTACTTTCTCCCATGATCCTTTTGGATCAGGGCTTGGGCTTTGTAAATATCCTTATATTTAACACAAACGTTGACTCCCATTTTTAAAAAAATGGGTTTATTGTGGGTTTAAGCTTATTGAGGAAGGAAGTTATTAAGGAAGGAAGTTTGTCCTGAAATATCTTCTTGTTAAGCTTTTGGCAATTTTGTTAGTCGTACCTTGAATGTAAGGTAAAAAAACCTTATAATACTCTATATTGCTATCCACTTGGCGTGGACAAGGATCCTTCACAGCTTTTTGAGGAGATTTTATAATTTTCTGATTCTTATAACCATGAACCTTAAATTAAGTGCCTTGGTAAGATGTGTTTTTCCTTAATATTTTTCGCATCCAAAATTGTCACGTTTGTAGTGGCTAGGGTGTTGAGAACTTCAACCTTGTGTGACCTTTGTTGGTGTGAATTAGCCACGCATAGTTCAGCATCCATCTTCCTTCTATATACTTGTCGAGCCAATGACACATCATTTATGTTGATAAGGACATCAAGAAATGACCGGGAACTAGTGTTGCACATAGACTCATCTCCTACCACTAGAGTCACGTCTCGAAGATTGGTACTGTTGGTACTCATCTAGGAGATTTGCATTTCAGTGTTTTTTTTTTTATTTTAATAAATTTTTTACTCTTGACCTTAGATACGATGAGATATCAAAGATAAAAATCAATATAATTACTCTTTTGTTTTTTGTCGACAACGAAATCTTTTTTTTGATAGATAACAGCTTTTAACCAGAGCCTTAACCGGTTTTGGGACACAATAGGAGGCCCAGTCTCCAAATACTAAGAAACCATAACCCTGAATTAAACCTTCAACAACCAAGGAGCCCATAGCGAATTAAAGGCCAACCCCAAAGCTAAACTATTTAATACCCCTTTAAATAAATAAGAACGAAACATTTCAAACTAAAACATAATAGACCAATCAGCAATCCTCTTCAATACTTCAACACAATCTGCTTGCACAAAAGATCCTCCTCTAGTTGTTAATGTGCGCCTGCTCCTGTTGGAAAGCAATGACAACATTGTCCACTGGGTGCCACCATCAATAGAATTCATTGCATCAATTTGCAACCTTTCTGCTTCCTATTTCCTACCTCTTTTCCCTTGTCGTAATTTGGAGTCTTCAACTCACATGGATGTTGAACAATTGTCAAAATCTTTCTAGAGACCAACTTCTCTTCTTCCTCAAAATCATTGCCAATTTATTCATTCTATTGAGACCCTTCATCTATAGAGGCTCTTTAGTTGGGGATCAAGATCCAAGGCTCTTAACGACCACTTCCCCTCTACCCAAATGGAGGAAGATTGCTGTCCTGCGCTCATACCTTCCAAACCTCGAGTTGCTTCGACTTTTTCAACCTTTAGAGGGTTGTCTTGAACTCCTTGAGAAACATCCAAAGACAGAGAGACCTCAATAGAAGTGGATTTCACAGGGAAATGCAAACTGTGACCCAAATCTCGATTAGGACAACCAATCTTTCTAACCCACTTCTTCAAAATGGCTGCATGAGCACCTTCAAAACGCTTCTTTGGACATGATGCAATTTTGTGATCAGATTGATTGCAATTAAAACATCTAAAAGATAAACCTTCGAATTTAGTGAATTAAGTCCACACTCCATGGGAGGTTGAAATCTGGATGGAATGATGCAATGGTTTGGAGAAATCCAACAAAACACACACCCTGATAAAACTCTGTTGGACTTTCAAGGCGTCATCTATCTTAACAAAAACACCTATCTTCTCTACCAGATGCTTAAAAATCCCTAGATCTCGAAAAATTAGGGGAAGATTATAAAATCTCACCCAAACCAGAGCTTGTGAAATAACAGTGGATGCTAGATAAAAGAAGGGGGCTCAGGGTCAGAAACATTCCCTACTTGTTGATAAACCAAGGGCCCTTCTCCCAAATAAAGTCCATGTCACCAACCAGTTGAAACAAGAGCATAAAAAAACCATTAGACAACATCATTAAGGAGGGAGCGTCTAGAGAAGGCCAGGGGGCTTTGGCCCATTTTGAAAGCTCATCCCCAGATTACCGCTTCCCCAAACATCTGCCGATCAAAGACTTGTGACCTCTCTCCAAATTGATGGCAAAAATTTTCTCATCTGAAATCTCCAGAACAAGAGGATTATCAGAAAGAATCAATGCGACATCTTCGAAACAGGGTGTTTTCAGAATAGCCTTCCCTTGCGAAGCTGATTCTGCTCTCTCCTTAGACCTAGCCACCATCTCCTCTTCCTCCACAGAGGGCTCTGTCGCAGGAATTTGACTTCTTGGGATCAAGCAGGTATTAGATCTAGGATGAGTCTTAATAATAGAAGCTTTGCAGAAATCCCTACATGAATGAAAAATATTTGGAATATTCTTGCATTTAGCATAGACCAATGACCCACTGGATACCCTAGTTGTGCCCTTCCCAACATCAGATACCCTTTGCTTTGGTACAATGCCACCACTAAAAGAATCCCTGGCTGCCTCCAAAGGCTCCAACCTTAAGTTCCACTCAAACGCGCTGTGAGGGTCTTTCAACACTGAGGCGAAGCTCACTTGGGCTCTTTTTCCTTTACCTCTGCCACCGCCTCTCCTGCCATCTGAGCTGGGAAGCCCTAAATCTAGACCTCCTTCAAAACCGTCTACTTCTCCTTCGCTCGCCTGCCCACATACCCTCTGTAGCACCTGCTCCGTTACCATCGTCGCCTTCTCCTTCACCATTGTGATCTTGTTGACTTGACATTGAATATCTTTTTGTTTTAAGATCAATTTTTTTCAGTGTAATAATAAAAAGTGTTCTTAAATCATCCACATAATAAAGATATTTTCCAACGTTTCGGATCTCACTATTGGATCCATCTTTTGGGAAGAGAAGATTGAAGCCAAGGCTTGAATAGGAAGAAGATACATCTAACATCTTCACTTTAAAAAGTTATTAATATTTTTGTTAGGCGTATATATGTTAGATAAATCAATATTATACAACTTAATATAGGTTAACAAAAATATTAATAATATTTAAAGTAAAAAATATCTTTTCTTAAAAAAGTTATTAATATTTTTATTAGTATATATATAAAATTAACTACATAATAAATTTATTTTACGATGTTTCAGATCTCACTACTGGATCCATCTCTGGAGAAGATAAGATTGAAGCCAATGCTTGAATAGGAAGAAAATACATCATATATATATATATATATATATATATATATATATATATATATATATATATTAATGTTATTAATGTTTTTGTTAGGTTTATATATAGTAGATAAATCAATGTTATATAGCGTAATATAACTTAACAAAAACATTATTAAATTTTTAAAGTAAAAAATATTTTTACTTTAAAAAGTTATTAATATATTTATTAGTATATATATAAAACTAACTGCGTAATAAAGTTATTTTCTGACGTTTCAGAGCTCACTCCTGAATCTATCTCCGAGGAAGATAAGACTGAAGCCAGTACTTGAATAGGAAGAAAGGACATCTCTCTCTCTCTCTCACACACACACACACATATATATTAAAAAAGTCAATATTATACAGCCTCATATAACCTAACACAAATATTAATAACTTTTTTAAAGTAAAGATATTATTTACTTAAAAAAGTTATTAATATTTCTGTTAGGCTATATGATGCTGTATAATATTGATTTCTCTAATATTATATATGGTTTAATATTAAAGAAATCAATATTATACAACCTAATATAGCTTATAAAAATATTAATAACTTTTTAAAATAAAGAATATAAATAATATTAATACTCTTTATTTTAAAAACTATTAATATTTTTGATTTCTTTAATATTAAACCATATATAATATTAGAGAAATCAATATTATGAAGCCTCATATAGCCTAACAGAAACATTAAATAACTTTTTAAAGTAAAGAATATCTTTGTTCTTTACTTTCAAAAAGTTATTAATATTTGTGTTAGGCTATATGAGGCTTCATAATATTGATTTCTCTAATATTATATATGGTTTAATATTAAAGAACTCATTATTATACAACCTAATATAGCCTATAAAAATATTAATAACTTTTTAAAATAAAGAATGTTAATATTATTTATTTTAAAAAATTATTAATATTTTTGTTAGGCTATATTAGATTGTATAATATTGATTTTTTAAATATTAGATTATGTATAATATCAGAGAAATCAATATTATGAAAGCCTCATATAGCCTAACAGAAACATTAATAACTTTTTAAAGTAAAGAATATCTTTACTTTTAAAAAGCTATATATATATATATAAATAAATATTAGTAACTTTTTAAAGTAAAGAATCTCTATACTTTAAACAGTTACTAATATTTTTGTTAGGTTATATTATATATATTAATAAATACTCTGTAATTTAATCCGACAAAAACATTAATAACTTTTAAAAGTTAAGAATATTTTTATTTTTAAAAATTATTAATTTTTTTAAGATATATATATAATAAAAACTAATTACGTAATGAAGTTATTTTCTGATGTTTTGAATCTCATTATTGAATTTATTTTTTAGAGAAGAAAATATTGAAGCCAATACTTGAATAGAAAGAAGATACATCTAATAATCTTTACTTCAAAATTTTTTAATGTTTTTGTTAGGTTATATTAGACTCATTAATAATTTTACTAAAGTAAAGATATTCTTTATTTTAAAAAGATATATTATATGAGAAATCAATATTATTGATTTCTCTAATATATATATAGCCTAATGAAAATATTAATAACTTTTAAAATTAAAGATATTCTTTATTTTAATGTTTTTGTTACGTTGACAACTTTTTAAAGTAAACATTCTTTTTACTTAAAAAAGTTACTTATGTTTTCTAATATATATATAGCCTAATGAAAATATTAATAACTTTTTAAAGTAAAGATATTCTTTATTTTAATGTTTTTGTTACGTTGACAACTTTTTAAAGTAAACATTCTTTTTACTTAAAAAAGTTACTTATGTTTTTATTAGGCTATATATTAGGCTGTATAATATTGATTTCTCTAATATATATATAATATATATATATATATATATATATTTTTTAGAGAAATCAATATTATACATTAGGCTGTATAATGATACAGCGTAATAAATATATATTAATGGCTGCTGTATAATTTTACAGCATATATATTGTATAATTATACAACTTAATGTATACTATTGATTTCTATATATATTAGGTTGTATAATATTGATTTCTCTAATGTATGTGTACTCTAATGTATGTGTGTTAGAGAAATCATTATTATACATTAGGCTGTATAATTATACACTATACACTATACATATATATATATATATATATATGTATACTGTATAATTATACAGCCTAATGTATAATATTGATTTTTATATATATTAGGTTATATAATATTGATTTCTCTAATTTGTGCGTGTGTTAGAGAAGTCAATATTATACAATGTAATATATATAGCCTAACAAAAACGTGAGTAACTATTTAAGTAAAGAGATTTTTTATATTAAAAAGTTATTAATGGAACAAAAACATTTATTTTTAAAAAAAATAAAGGATATCTTTTAGAAAGTTATTAATTTTTTTGGCTAGGCTATATATATATATATGAGAAATCAATATTATACAGTGTAATATAGCCCAACAAAAACATTAATAGTTTTTTTAAAGTAAAGAATATCTTACTTTAAAAAGTTATATCTTTTTGTTAGGCTATATTAGGCTCTATAATATATATATATATATATATATATATATATATATATATATATATATATAAAGAATATTTTAACTTTAAAAAAATATTAATGAGCTTAATATAACCTGACAAAGATATTAATAACTTTTTAAAGTAAAGATATTTTTTACTTCAAAAAAATATTAATATTTTTGTTACATTAATAACTTTTTAAAGTAAATAATATATTTACTTAAAAATAATTACTTAGTTTTTGTTAGGCTATATATATTAGGTTTTATAATATTGATTTCTCTAATATATATATATTAGCCATCTCTGAGTATATGTTTCCCATTTTTCTGAAAAATGGCATTCCCACCCCCGACCTCACCCATGTCTGCTCGTACCCGTACCTATCTCTCGATATCTATGCTGGGAAACATCTTTCTCCATATCCATGGAATATGTTTATTATCTGACTGCCTGATGAGGTGTGCTAGGAACATGTCTACATGGTCTCTCCCACGTGGATAGTTTACGTTGGTATCATATGTGAATCTCTTCCACTATTTGGGTAAGAAGTGACGGCTGAGTCAATAGCAATGCCTCTGGTTGCTTGTATGTATTGCCTTGAAAGATAAAATAAAGTCCATGTTAGACACAGTTAAACAAGTTTCGTTGTCTCATCATTTGTGATATCCTTTAGATCCTCAATGGCCTCGTTAATAGGGATCTTTGTAAATTGGGATACAACTGCCAAATTGACCATTAAATCTTAATCGTCAACCCTCATCTTCAATTGTGTTTGACAAAATTGGTAGTCTTTGATATAAGACGAGCTGTTACCAACAAGAGGATTGAACTTTCTTTTGCCAAAAAGGCTTTCACCTTGCATGTGGTAGAAATAATGATGTTAACAATCAGTCTAAGCGGTGCAGAACGTAGATCCTCATCATGACCTAATTTTCATGAGTAAGCCTCTTCTTCATGTCATAACTTAGAGATGAGTCCTTGATAGCCCTTTCCACATCTCTTATCACTGTGGTCATTAGGTTCTTCTCTACGTTTGATAACTGCCATTGTTTAGAAAGTGGTCCCCCATTTTAGAAAGAAAAGAAAGAAAGAAATAAATTATATTAATGTGTCCACGGATGACAAAAAGTAGGTCAATTAAAGAATCAATCATCTATGTTTGAAACAGTGTTATGATTCCTGATATCGCCTTAAAAACAATCATATTTGTTTATGATGTTATTTTTCGTGGGCTTTACATTTCACAATTTTAATGCATACTCCTGTCGAATTTCCTCTGTAGTGTCACTTGGTATGTCCCTGATTGCACACTCAAGTCAACTATTATTTTTCCTATCAGGGTGTGTTGGGTATAATGGCAAATCCAAGTCCTCCTCCTAGCAAACTCAAGTATGGCTGTCTTATTCTTGGTCTGACAGATTAAAGACAGCTTATTCGAATGACCAACATCCTCATGAGATACACTATATGAGATATGAGGTTGCTGTAGTGTTTGCCTCACATGCAACACCTCTTGTCTCACTTTCAAGGTATCATGTATCCGAATCCCAATCTATAACATTGGTATTATCAAACACTGTTTGTATGTAGCTTATATAGAAATAGTAACTTACCACCAACAATAATGCACTGCAGAGTAAAAATTTCACTGTGAGACGAACCTCTAGGGAAGGCTGGTTCCTGTAAGATGTATCAATGGATCTCCACTCTGTGCTGCGAATCTACCATGGAAAAGGGAGAAAGAAACTTGAAATAAAAATCCTACCTAATAACGGTGATACACCAAAACGTTGATCCACTCTACTTGGAATCTTGAAGACTGAATCAAACAAGGGAAAAAGAAGACCTTTGATTTCAATTGATCACTATGCATAAATATTTCATGAGAAGGTTCGATCCAATGACCAAAACATGAGGGAAAACGATGGAGAGAGGTCCGATACAAGACACTTTGCAGCCACCTAACATCCACTTACAGTTTCAACAAAAGACATAGAGAACACTGAACATGACCTGCATGTAAGAAGTAACAAGAAGAAAAAGAGAATCAATGTAACATTATCCATATCATTTCCAAAATCTATTTCTATACCAAACACATCATGATTAGCATGGTCACTTTTTACTTACCACCAACAATAATGCACTGCAGAGTAAAAATTTCACTGACAATTTTGTACCTTCCTTTCTTTGCTTATATATTCAGGCTTCAGTATTGACTCTTGACGTATCATTTTAATATTTATTATTTTTTGATCAGTATTGTGATGAGAGCTCAGTTAAGAAATAAAAAAGATGATTGTTTTTACATCTAAATTGCATAAGGTGCAATTGGGTGAGTTTAATTTATTGCATGTCGCACTGCAATTGCTTTTTTTATTATTCAAATTAATGATTTATTATATGTTTATATGTATATTTTTAGGTCTCGATTCCCTGTGATGCCCACTGAAGTTTGGGGGTTGTCTCAAGATGTACCCGAACACATCCCTTCTTTCCGTGTCCTCAAAGCCTTGTGAAACGTTGGCTCTAGCTAATTCTTGTTGCTTTGTTCTATTTATAAAATGCAATTTTCTTATTAGTGTTATTCTACGATCTTTATGTTTTGTGGCTATCTAAACCCTTTAACTCATTGTAATAAAACCAGGCCCTGAACAATGTTTGAAAAGCCAACAATACATAAATGTTAAAACCAATTATAATGAATATTTCCTTTATTCTTGAAGGGCTGCAAAATAGCTAACCCCTCTACCATATATAGCTATAATGCCAGTAAACAGGAACTGTATTTTCACCGATTCCTTTGAACAATAAACGCTTTTCAAACTTAATAAATGACCAGTCAGACTGTTGAATGAATATTAGAATATCCAACTCTGTCACAGGGCAATTTAGACCTGCTTGTTTTAAATTCTGTTTTTCCGAATAACCTGCCAGGCAAATATAGGTGGAAAAATATGTAGAATTTCTATGAGGCTTTTAATGTCTGCTACTAGAGTTTCTATTTTTAATTCAGATTACACTTGGGAAATTCTTCTTCAAACTGCAGGCACTACAATTAGGGCAAGATAGAAATACTTCTGCTGTTTCTTTTGGTGGAAGGAGATGCCACATGTGCTTACGCTCTGACACTCTTCAGAAAGTAATGGAGTGCTTAGCTAATCCTGGTAATGCATTTTAATTGTTATTTTGGCTGTGATTTGTAAATTTTACAAGTTACCTTCTGTGATAGATATTTTAATTTTTTGGTTCTGACAATATGGACAATTGGTTTCTTGGTATCCTTCTTTGTTGGGGGGTTGAATGTTTAGGTGTTCGGAGGGTCATTTGTGTTGAAGCTGGCAGCAACCGTGTGCAGGGCATTATCTCCTTGAGTGACATTTTCAAATTTCTTCTTGGCTAGTTTCAGGTCTCATTCTTTGGATCCTGTTAGTTGAAAATGTAATTTCATTTTTTGGCTGTCACAAATTTGAGAGGCTGGTGTTTGTCGTCCCATTGTGATATCCTGTCTTGTAATTCAGGTCACAATCTGCCTTTCTCTGTCTTATCTGCTGAGGAAGGCCATGGTGCTATTTTTGCTAATCTCAGCTTTATTTGTTGACTGCATGTTGCCCATAGCTCCAATGCAAATCTTTCTAAAAATTTATTGCAGAAAAGGCTTTGTAAACCATGGAGTGAATTCGTTTCCCCATCTCAACCTGATAAAAATGAATTGTTTAGAATGTCCAGTTAAACTTGTAATTTGAGAAATATGAAGTCTTTCCATTGTTTACCAATGACAAGTAATACACATTCATTAAAGAATTGATTGCTTAGGCAGGACCTCCTGCCTAGTTTTGGGTTCTACAATCTAAATATCTGACAGACCATCAGTTTCTGTAATTAGCATGGATCGGCCTGCTCTCAAACAGGGGAAAGGTTTTCCTAACTGCAGATATGCTTTTCGTGGCCTGCTTTGGTGGGAAACAACAAAAAATATATTGAAATGGCTTTTCGAGTTGATGAATTGTAATTCTTAATTTTTATCGGCTACCTTCCTTTATAACCAAACAATAATGTTTTTGCAAAATTTTATTTATGTTGAACTAGCCAAGGCATAAAGAGATTTCTATGTGTGATCTTTATATTCCACAATGTTAAGGATTACAAAAGGATAACAGTAGCCAGATTATTTCAACGAAAATCTCTTAATCATAATTGGCACATTAATGGTGCTTTTTTCACGGAGCAAAAGAGTGAACAGAATTAGTTTTGGCCTACAGAGGACCTTCTTTAAGCTTGTGTGTTAATTTCATTATAAAAGGCATGCATGTCAACTCTGGAAGTTGTTTGCCTGAGTGGATACTTTTGAACTTAATGGCCTTTTTTTGGGGGAAATGTTAGCTTTTGGGTGGTGTTTGCCAACTTAATGGGTAATTTTTGGCATTTTTCTTGGTGTCACCTACCATGCCCATATGGATTTGCACTTTAACATTCATGTAAAGTCGGATGCATAATCCTCCATGTTTCTCTTCTGCACGTCTGCACTACTTTGTTGTGAGCCAACCCCTGTGATGTTTTTTTAATTATCCAGAAGGCCAAGGCTTGTGAAACAGATTTTCAGTCCTGATTTTTTACTATGAAATTTTCAGAATTTCAGTGTTTGTAATGTCTTAGCAATATTTTGTTTGGTGAATTTGAATTTGAATTAGAACCTGGCTACCAGCAGTCTTGCGTCAAATGTTATCTGTGGTGATGACATTCAAATGCGACTTTGGTATAATGTTTCGAGTTTTTATCAGCCTTCTTGTCTTTTACCCTGTTAATGCAACTCTAATAAATTACACGCTCTTTTAATTTTGAGTTCATATGACCATGGGTTCAATAATACCTTTAGGTTCTGCCCTCACTAGAAACTTACAGGGAATTCTGATTCTTAACCAAAGTCTTTTTAAGTTTTGTTAGCATCAGGTTGTAAGAACTGAATCACGGGAAATATAAATTTGACAGTTTTTCTAGTTTTCCATTCTCATGAATATGCCGAGTTTTTTGACTTCAATGTTGATGTGCCAAGTTTGATTTTAACAAGATGATTTAAGTGTAGATAATGTTAAATACTTGAGATGCTAATAGCAACGTCATCATAATTTAGGTGTGGAAAATGTCTGACATAATTAGTATAGACAATGTGGCAAACAGTTTTAGGTGAAATTCGAAAAAATTGCTATAACAGTAAAACCTAACTCAATTTTTTGGGTAACTCAAGTTTTTGGATTGTTTTACTGTTTATAATTTTGTTACAGGGCAAGATTGTCATGGAATTTATGGGTGTAACTATCAATTTTTAAGGCTAAGTTAAAAAATTCACTCATTGGAGGGGTGGCAAATGCTCCAATCTTCATTTTTTTTTCTTCTGAAGTGTAAATATAATTCAAATAATCAATTTAATTAATTAAATGACCAAGGAAGCATTTGTATAGAAACTGCCAATGATAAGTAGTTATAAGATAAAATTCAGAAAAATGCTATGATAGTAAAACTTAGCATATTAGTTATTGGGTTGTTTTTTTGTTTATATTTGTGTCACATGGTTAGATTGGAATGAAATCTAAACATACGAGTAGCAGGTTGTGGTGTGAAATCATGCTATTCATGGGTATAATCCTTAATTTTCAGGCTAACTATAAAATCCTTTCATTGGAGGGATGTCAAGTGATCCAAATCATCATCGGTTTTTGCAAAGTGTAAACATATTTAAATAATCAATTTACTTGATTAACATGATATACAAATTTTAGACTACTTGTAGAATTAAAACCATGTAATATTTCCTGTATATGAAGACATGCATTAGTTGAAAACATTAAAACTTGCAAGAAACCAAAAAAATTTCAAATAAACTGTTGTTAAAAATAGTAGTTATCACGGTCATTATGGTAGAACAATCATGAGTCGCAGCAAATCTTTTGTAAGAAGTTCAATTAAGAATCATATGTAATTTTACTATTGTTTTACCACATTATCTACAAAATTAGTGCTATGGCTATGCGCATTTGTTTATATAGTGTCTGTATTTATCAATTACATGAAGAATTGAGTATTGGACCAAGTAAACATGGAAAGGAAATATGTAGCAACACAAGTCCAAAATTAATCACAGATTTTACTCTAGAGAAAATTTGGGAAAATTTTAACAAATGAGCCTATGTTTTGTATTCTACATCAATTATACATTTGAGGTTACAAGGTAATGGCATGCAACAAAATGACGATTTCAATGATTTTGCATCTTCAAACTTTGTCCTATGATGTTTTATTCTCTATGATTTTGTATCTTCAAACTTTGTTCCATGATGTTTTCATTCTCTATGCTTTGCAAATGTTGCTCACTCTTAAAGTCTTCAAATGATCATAAGAATTCAACCAAGGTATGTGCATGGTGTTGTATAAAAAGCCCCAGATGACCAACTCACCAAATAAACAAAATAAAATTGACCCATCTTCTAGAGTGGGTTCTTGGTTTCACTTTGTTATTAAACATGGATTTAGCATTAAACAAACTTGTCATTGTGTTTTGGTGATGAAATTTGATCATGCTTGAGTGTGTTTGTTATATGGATAAATTCATTTGGATGGGTGGAGTGTAATATGAACCTATCTTTGAAACTTAAAGAGCAAACAAAACTGTTAGGAAGCTTTCTTGAATCCTATTGTTTCTTCTATATAGGGGGTGCAATGTCTAGGATATATTGTGGATGTACATAGACTCAAGGATATATTGTGGACTGACAAAGGTTTACCAGAGATTTGTATTTATCTCTGGTATTTGGTTTATCACATGTAATTTGGCCTTCAAATCAAGTCACTAGAGGTGGTGTCAAAACAAAATTCACTTGGACAACAACGCAACTAAAAACATTCGATGAATTGAAATGCAAACTCTATTCCATGTTAATGCTTGTGTTCCCTGATCTTCCACAACCATTTGAGATATAAATTGATACATTTTAATAGGCACTTGGAAAAGTTCTCACTCAATACGGTCATCAATTTCCCTGCCACAATGAAATGTTTATTGCCATGGTAATGAAATGTTCAATTTTATGCAATTGTTTGGACATGTCAACATTGAAAACACTACATATTGAGAATGAAGATTGTGATCCACACATATCACAAGTTGCTATAGTTCTTGTAGACATATAATAAGTTGCAACAAGAATGAAATAAAAAATAGTTATGATATCCACAACAATTCT
The DNA here is from genome assembly GCA_037957365.1 of Torreya grandis. Lineage (NCBI taxonomy): Eukaryota > Viridiplantae > Streptophyta > Pinopsida > Cupressales > Taxaceae > Torreya > Torreya grandis. The sequence goes on along the minus strand of JARHVA010000226.1, from coordinate 1,579,691 downwards.
ATTGGAACATCAAGCATAAGAAGGGAAGTACTAACTTAGTACTCGATTGGTTGATTTGAAATCAATCGAGCTTTGCATATTTGTAAGTCGATAATATATTTCTACTTGCAAGATGGATTCCTATACCAACTTGAGTACTTGTGTGTGCTGCAGAAGGTAGAGTGACATAAACTAATATTGGAGGCTTATTTCAACTAGGTTGCAAGATACTTCAGAGTTGAATAGATGCTCATGTAGTGTAAAAGTACTTGTTTTGTCCACATTAGAGTTTACGTTGTAGATTGCATTAAATCTAGTACTGCTTGTGTCATAGCCAAACTGCTTAATAAGAAGTAAGGAATGTACATACTTTTGTTGATTCTAGCAAGATGGTGGGAATTAAGTTCCATGGATTTCCTTATAGTCTCCCCAACTACTTAGCACAATAATGATTGTGTTTATATAGTAGTTATATTCTCAAAGATTGTGATTCTCACATCTTGTAAGAAATTTATCTCAAATCTAGAAACAATTCAATTGTAATTTTAAAATGTATGGATTCATTTTGGATTACCATCCACCATCTCTTACATGGATACTTGATTCTAGAGTACAATTGAAAAGCACTTTGGTCTATGATGGATAAAACGTTGAACAAGTCTATTGTGTTCCTTCCTCAAATTGATGAACAAACATAAGTGGTAAATATCATGATCGTGTATCTTCTTATAGTGTACATTTTTATGAAACTAAACACACGGGATCAAAGCTTTCATTTCTTTCATAATAGCTCAAACATAACATTTACGACTTTACAACACAACCCTTTTTAGGTGGGTACATACCTTGCATCTTGTTAACCGATTTGGCTATGGCACAAGTTGTACAAGATTTGATGCATTTTGCAGCTTATGATTTGACATATGCCTAAAATAAATACTTTTGCATTGTCGTGAGGGTCTTTTCAACTTAAAGTGTCCAACCTTGTTGACATAAGCCTTTGATATTAGTTTATGCTGCTCTGCCTTGCGTAGTAGACAAAAACACCCAAGTTGGTATAGGTGTCCATCTTGCAAGTAGAAATATGTTAGACTTACAAATATGTGAAGCTTAATAGATATTCACAAAGTTTGAATATGATGTGTACTAACCATGTGCTAGTCTCGCATCCACATGCATCAAACACAGTGAGGAGCATAGATCAAATCAAACAATCAAGTATTATGTTGGCACTTCCCTCCTTATGCTTGGTGTTCAAATGAAATTGTTGTATATACAAAGACTTTTTTTATTCGATTCTTTCTACAACTTGTTTTTTGTCTACATGAATTATAGTAGCTTTTGAACTATGTGGATTAGTCTCCTTTCCTAATATGTAATGTTTCTATTGCTTGCATACCTGAACAATGACATAAAGTTGGATATTTCATTACTGTGGTAAATAATGTTTCACTGTGGTAAGAAAATGGATGGCCATGTGGAGTGAGAACGATGCAGAGGATACCTTCAAACTAAACAACACTCACTTTGCTTGTTACAACTTGTTCACTTTTTGACAAAGGCTCATAGGTTATATAGCTCAATGTTGATTCTGAGTTTCTTGATGCTTTTAAGGTTATTATGACCATTCTTATAATCATCCAAGTCCTCTTTGATCTTTTTACCAACCCACATAACCTCTCAATACAACCTTCTCAACATACATTGATTCTTCATTGTGACAGGTTTCTTTGTAGCCTTTTTTTGACTTTTTTCAATTGTACAGTCAAATGAAGTTTGCTCTTGAGAAACTAGGGTTATTTTCTGACATCCTCTATTGAATTCTATCCCTCTATGAAGTAATTTGTCTTAACTCTACTCAGAAGTCACTTTTTCAATCCCTTTCAAGGCTTTGTCTAGGCCTAATTAGGTCTCTACTGCCCTGTGATTCACACAGTCGTTTATATCCATACACCTCAGTACCGTATTGGTCCAAAATCTTCAAAATCTATTAGTAGACATTATTACCCTACTAATCACCAAGTTGTGTGAATTTTCACCGGTGGCAACTCCTATAAAACAAGATATTGTCTCAAAACCTTAATACATGGTGAAGACTACTTGTGTCAACCTGAGAAGGGTAAATTTGAGATATTAAACTTCCAAAGAAATTTCAACCTATTGTGATGGTTGACTAGGGTTTGTATAACCACTATACATCTTTTTCAATCATTGGATCCATCTCTTGATGCCTTTGTTCAACAATTAACTCAAGTTCTTGGTCTAACTGTGTGTGTAGACATAGTCTACTACAAGGTCTGAGCTCACTACTATATGAAATATATATCCAAACGAATTGAAATTGCATAATAACCTTAAGAACATTGAAAAACAAGATCTTGCCGATTCATATGTGCATCAATCAACTTCCACAAAGTCTTCTCATCTCTTGATGCAAACTCAGTCATCATTCACACAGAATACAGGGAACACAGAGTCTGCAAGTTGAATCTTCACAAAAGACTTTGAAGACAATTAAACAAAAGCTTAAAGAACCTTCATAAACAATGTATCAAGCTTACCAGAATGTAGTGAGCATCAGGATTAGATTCTTCTTACATTTTTGTTTCAAAATTCAATCAAACATAGTCATCCATACTGCTAACACACATAAAATAGGGTATATAATTGTCTACCTTCAAAATGAGTAACTTCCTCTTTATTTTTCTTGGATTCTTTTCTCATACATCTCGAATGAATGATCCTTCCAAAGATCTTACATGTTTTATGAATCCTAGAATGGCTCTAATTGTTTTTGGACCCTCCAATGGTCACTAGAGAGCTAATTAAAACATTGGAACATACATTCAAGTTTACATTGCTCACATTCATAACTTAAGACTTACATTCTAAAGGCATGGTCCCTTCAAGACCTCATACCAGCAATTCCAAACCTTGAAGTTTCTTCAAATACCCCTGCAACTCCTAACTGGCCTCTCAAATTAAAAAATTCAAATTATTGAAATTGGTGAGAAAATGCCAATTTTAAATTCTAACCTTTCTAAACAAACTTTGAAACTTGGGAAAGATTATCAAGTGTATTTTATGACTACTAAAACCCTTCAAACATCCTAAACAAGCTACATGACCCCTAAACACTTGATTGTGCAAAAAAACACAAGACAAGTAAGGATGCTCCTGCATTAGAGAACTTCTCCAAGTGCATATTCAAATGCACAAGTTTCCATCTCAAATGATAGTTAAAGATCAAGATACATGAGTACTAACACTAAACAAAGTTTGCATTTGAATTCATAGAATGTTTTCTATTGTGTGGCTATCCAGGGGAAAATTTATTTGATGCCATCTCTAGTAACTTGATTTGGAGGCCAAATTACATGTGAGAAACCAAGTGAAAATATCATATAATTTTGTTTCCAATCTCATGAAGATGTTAAGCTCTATGGTATTTTTTGGTGGAGGCCATTCCATGAGTATCCAAAATATATCCTAGAATTGTATCTTTTGCATGGAAAAATTATTTGAATGTATAATTCTAAGAAGTAATGCACATGGGATAAAATTATCCAATTCATTTAGCATATCTCAACCATATCACTTTATGGGTTTACAAAAGAACCAACAAAACATCTAATTAGGAGGCTGTTGGTTTTCAAAAGCTTAGTTTTTCATAAGATGAGGGAACTATAAGCATCCAATTTCGACACAATGCAATATGCGATCATCTGAACGTAAAAACATGTGTTGTCTCTATTGCATGATAACCCTTCATCTATCAAATACCCTCTCTATTGCATTTGCTTTCTTCTGGTGTCTTTATCGCTGCTCATTCCTTTTTCCCTCCTAGCCCCTTTGGTTTTGCCCATGTCGATGGTGAAATCGCCACCACATTTATGAATCCACCTGTTTATATTAATCGAGGGTTTCGTCATCTCTTCCATATAGAAAAACCAATGATTTTGAATTGAAGAGATCGCTCCACCTAGTTGTACTCTTGTCTACACTTCCAGAACCCTCCTTTTGTGCCTAAGCATTTTCCAATATATTCTTACTTGTTTGCCCACTATGGTGGTTACAAACCCACCCATCTGCATTAACTAGCAGTTTATTCATGCACACCCATATGGGAAAACAAAAGGTTGGGAATCAAAGAGGAATCAATTTAAGTAGCTATCCTCTTTTCTACAATTCCAGAACCCTTTTGTTTTGAAACTACCTTATTTTCCCTCTTGTGCCTGAATATTCCTCCTTGTTTTCTTATTTTTAAATTGCAAAAATAATAAATTGCACCATATTCTTTGTGTTATATTGATTTACAACCTCATTTCAATTATGTATCTGCCATTACTTAGGTCAATTCACATCTTGATCTCATACTTTGTGGGTTTCCCTTGAGATAATATGCGACATATCTTATCTGGCTTAAATTTGGCTTGTCCAATTGTGGTTGACATGTTAGAGATTCTTAGTTTTCAATTTTTCTTAATAGGTTAAATTAATATTATAAGTTTTGATTATTGTTAGGAGATAGATACACACGCTTTGCTAATTGTATTCCTTTTTTTGTTTAGTCATAACTCTCAGATCCAATTGTGCTCTTTCTCCTTGTACCAAATTCTTTGAGGTTGGATAGGAATACTAGGTTTTCATCTTATATTCATTCATAATCTTTACATTGCTTTGTTTCTTGTAGAGTTTCCTCTATGTCTTCAATTGATCAAATATATTTCTTGCTGGTTGTGTCCATTTGTTCAATGCTAGAAGAGGTTTGTTGTAGTCCTTTATAGTATCAACTTAAGCTCCTTTACTGCTTCATTTTATTGTGTTTAGTGTGTTGTTAAAGTTTGTTTTCTTGTAAATTTACGTTGTATATGTAAGCTTTGTCTAATTCCTTCTTTATTGTTAATTTTTTTTGATTCATTTGTTGGTTGTTTTGTGCTCTAAAATACACAGTTTTAGATCTTCTCTTCATTCTTATCAGATCTCTTACATGTTTGTGATCATCCCTTTGTCCACATTCAACTGTTCCATCGTCTTAGCTAGCCAAGTGCATTTGCTCTTTGTTCTTCTTCCTTTCATTTCATTCATTTCCAACATATTATGTGTTTTTGTTTGTTGGTACGTTGTATAAAGTAATACATATATTTTATTTATGTTTGCATCACATATTTAAAAAACATACAAAAACATAGTTCATTAGCATCTTCAATCATTAATTCGATCAATATCATTATTAGTTAAGTTGAGCGTTTATAAGCAAGTAGTAGTAACATTAGTATTTCTAATTGTTTTCAAATGTTATCGATTCATTTCTTGATTGTTTTATGCTATCAAATACATAGTTTTGTACCTTCTCTTCATTGTTTTTAGATCTCCTATATGTTTGTGATCACCCCTTTGTAACCTTCAATTGTTCCAATGTGTTCGCAAGCCAAGTGGATTCCCTCTTTTTGTTCTTCCTTTTGTTTTAGTCATTTCTAGTGTAGTACTTGTTCTTGTTTGTTGGTTTAGAAAGTAATATGTATATTTTATCCATGTTTGCATCATATATCTCAAGAACATACAAAAACATAGTTCAATGGTATATTTAGTCATTATTTCAATCAATAGCATCATTAGTTAAGTTGAATGTTTATAAGAAAGTGATAATAAAGTTAGCATTTCTTAATTTGCTTGTCTTTATTTGCATACATTAGTTTGGTTTATTTCATTGATTTATGATAATTTATAGATTAAAAGTTACAAATTTCATAAGATACTATTAGTTTTTTTGTTCTTTAAAAAACAATACTCATCCTTAGGTCAAATCCTCTTAGCCCATTCTATGAGTTGGTTGTTTGTTGGCCTTGTTTTTCCTTTTCCCTTTTTATTAGTGATTGATATTTTTTAGGCAAGCTCAACCCATAATCATTCCTCATGTTATTCTCCTAGACCCTTCAGTATCTATCTAGAATAGAGTTGACTAAGAGCTTTGCTTTTTGATCTTTAGATCCACACCTTGCCCCTATTTGATATTTCCCTAGCTCAATGATTTTAAGGAACACCTTGAAGTTGCAAATGACTATTAAGCCCAATGAACTTAACCCCCAAGAGGAAGTTATTACAAATACTATCCCAATCTCGTATTAATCCACCCCAATTGCCTATTTTATGATTTATGATTTCTCCTCTTTCAATTGTCTTAGCTTGTCCTTGAAAATTCGAGTGCTCAAGGAGAATGTGTAGTTTTCCTCGTGTACAAATTTTAGTGAACCCAATATGAATGATCTTACTTATATTTTAATTTTCTTTCCTTCTCTCTTTTCCATCCCCCCTCTCTCCATTTTTATCTTGGTTGTCCATACACCTAACAAACATGACTGGTGTAGATAGATCCCTAGGTTTAGATACTTCTTCCAACCCTGGTCAGGCCCTAGAGCAGGGCCATTTTACCTCTCAAGAAAATAAAAATAACTAAACCATAGGAAATGATATCCTTGCTTTTTTTATTTTCTTGCGTAGGGAATGACTTTCTAGAGGAATTTCATTCATCGGTAGATGCTTCTCATATCTTGCATAACCAACATGGTTTTGATGACATGACTATTACTAGCACAATGCATTATCCTTGAATTATCACTCCTCACATTGAACTTCAACATCCAAAACATGAGGGTGAGTCTAGACTTGATATGTATAACCAAATAATTAAACAAATGGAAGATGAATTAGTTAATATGAATGAATATACAAAATGTCAATCATACCTACACCATTTCCAATATGTTGATAATCAAACCACCACAACAACAATAATTTGTTTTGGGGTATTATGATCTAACCCCACCTTCTAAACCCATATCAAAACCTTTTTATCATACTAAGGAGGTTGCAAATAAATAAAATCCCACACCTTAGCTAACATTCATAAGAGCCTTCTCATCATTACATTAGTAGAGCATTTTTGCGATCTTGATATCAATCACACCACCTTTCCTTTAACCTATTTGGTCATGAAGATATTTATAATACGACACAATCTTATAATAAAATGTATAAAACTCACATATAGTCATGTCATATCCATCTATCTCCTAGTGAACCTTCTTCGCCAATATTCCCTCCTAATCCTACCAAGCCTAGCTATTGTCACACCACATCAACACCAATTCATCTGGTTCCAACTTACTCGAATATGTATTCTAAATTAGCTTAACTAGAAAATTAATTCCCTACTTACATACCTCATTATCCTCCTCTAGTCTAAGATACTATCATTGCATTTGGGCCTTCTCATCCTCCATGTTTCCCTCCTCATCTTCCCACTGATTATTTAGGTGATCATTTGATAGGTAATTTTATGACCAACACCTTTATCGAGTATCTTAAGGAGGCTTCCGGAAATGCTATCCCCTTATGCTATGCTTTACATGAGATTCCTCAGCATAAGGGTGAAGGTGACCCTAATGCTCATATAATGGCTTATACCACTGTTGTAAGAGAGCTCTTTCCCTAGGTTATTGTTACTATCAATGTTTTTTGAAAGACTCTAGAAGGGATTGGTTTAGACTGGTATTATCATCTCCTTAAAGAATTTATTCACTCTTTCAGATAAATTATAATAAAATTTGTTAAATCCTTATACATGAACAAACTAATTTGCCTCAACATATAATTTTTTCCATATTAAAAAATAACCCAATGAGTTCATGGCCCTCTTTGTTACCAAGTGGTGATAAGTGCTTTATTATTTTAAAAATTTCCCACACATGGGCCATCTTGAGTTTTGTGATATTTTCTTCCCTTTCTCAATAAGGAAATCAAACAAGATGTCCAAAAATTCCTTTATAAATCCTATGAGGATGCTCTAGCTTGTGCCCTCCACATTGACTAAGCATCCATAGACAATGGCTGAAAATATTTGGACCAAAAAATAAATTTACCACTCCTAATTAGAATAATGGAAGTAAGAAAATAATAATCAAGGCCTTGAAATCGTCAATCACAATTGTAATGCTATTTCAAATGGGGTCACAAACAATACAAATTCTAAAAGAAACAATAATCAATCAAATAACAATAATAATCATAATAATAGATGTGGTGGGCAAAAGAACATGAGAAACACTCCCATTATAAATGTTGTGGAATTTTATCAACCCACACATCAAAATAAAAATGAAAATCAGAGTCATCACCAACACCATAATCAACATCAATATCAACATCAACATCACAATACCTTTCAAAATTTAACCAACATAATCAAAATAGAAGATCGAGAGACTACAATCCTCATAAGTTTTTCTTGTTTGATAAGGTGGTTGGACATGATACATTTACATGTATAGAGTATAATAATTTTACTTAGATATTGCTATAGGATCAAAGGTTCCTATTTATTGATATGTTCATATGAGCCACACCTTATAATCCTCCTCAAACTACGATAATCCCTATTGTCCTGCAAAAGGAAAACATGGGGATTTATATAAAACTCTTCCATGAACTTTAGTAAAGGGAAGGTCCACCTATTGAATAAATCTCACCTAAATGTCTTAACACACCACCTCTCAACCTTTAGCCTCTCCTTATATGTCAACCTCAAACAATCCTAATATAACTCCCTTACTTCATTAGTAAGGGAAGTCTAAAATTACATGGTTGTTAGATCTTGACACAGAGAAGGAAGCTAATGTCGCCATGTGTTTGTGAGATTATCATTCCCAACCTCATATTTCATATTACTTTGTGAGTGACAATATTCTACGAGATTTTAAGCTTGTTTGAGCTTATGACCTTGTTTGAGACCTCACAAAGACTTTTTCTCACATATCATTCATGTACTTGTTAAAGAACTCTCCTACCCATCACTTGGATTTATTATAGGCCTTAAGTCTTGGTAATTTTACAAGTGCCCCTCCCTCTCCTAAGGCCCAAATCAATCATATTGACCTTGACATTTATCCCCTTGGGAAAGGTTATAAGGAAACCAAATTTTTATTTGATATATGAAAATTTCCTTCAGATGTCGAGATATCCTAAAGGGGAGTTCCAAATCTCTATATCCATGTATAGGATTATAACAACTATGTCAAAAGAGCTATCACTGATGATGGGGATTTGTCAATATTTCCCCTTTTCCCTCCATTAATAGATGGGATATGATAAAACCAACTACCTACCCATCACAATACTGTCAAAGGCTAAAATAGTCTCAAATCCACTTCCATTGGGAAGATTGTCATGCATGTCACTCTTGAGCTTGACCATTCCTATCGAGTTGTACATTATTGATAAAGACATTAATTATAATATAATTTTGGGTAGGACTTGGATCCATATGATGAAGGCCATTCCTTATACATGTTTTTAACATATTATATGTTTGACTTTGGGGAGTCTATGTCACCAAGGACGATTGTAACCCATTAGATGTTAATTGGTCCAACCTTAGGAAGAATCCCAAAGTGCATATTGATTAAGAGTTATGTTCAGACTAGTTAGGAAAACCACCACCTCTTCCGCCTAATGACCATGTTATGGTTGCTAAGTGGGTGCCTAAAACGAATGCCAAAATTTTTAAGGACCCACAAAGTGAACAACATAAATAGGAGTCTATAACATTAGTTTTTATCTATACTAATACTAATTCTGAAATTCTTAAGCTGTCAAAAAAAGACCAAACTTGTGCCTTGACTTTTGGCCATCACACTATTGGGACATATAATCCCATGGTCTTGATTGTATCCTCACAAATAACATCATAGATATATGTATGATTGAAATCGATGAAATAGGGAAATTATTTATTTTCGAGTTAGTCTTATTTTCTTGAAGACTTAAAGATGCTCAATTTTGACAAAGCTAATTGTTGCCTGGGTGTAGACATGGTTATGAAGTGCATTTAGTTGTAAATCAATATATAAAGTTTTATAAAACCAAATTAGAGTGTTGAGCATAACTAGTAGGAGTGTTTGGCATGGACCACCATGCTGGATGTTGACCGCCAACTAGTCCCATCCAATTTTTTATCACTTTGCCCTCATTTTATCAACCTCAATTGTGTGTGTTTGCCTTAACCCATTATTATTTTTACTAAACCCATCCCTAATTATTTATTATTAACCACAATTGTTAAGGTGTTTCTAGGCCCCACTAATGCAGTAAGGAGGAGGAATGTTAATAATCAAGGAAAACCCCAGCTTCACTTCTCATAATTTCCAATTCCCAAGCACATTTGTGAGCTTTGGAACCTCCAATTCATGATTAAAATTGTCCTTGTCCTCACCGCATTATAGTCAAGACCAAAAAGGACCTTCATAAATACTAGAATTGGTTTAGGGTTTAGTCAACTAGGTAAGTTTCATATCCCCTATGTTTTAACAAATTGATATGGGATCATAGGGTTTTAACTAGGTAATTTTTAATTGTTAGGGTTTGGATTAACTTGAATTTGAATGAGCTCCCTTTGTATTTTAACTTTATATTGTAAAGGGTTTTAATTTTTTTTTATTTTGACCCTTGGTCTACTCACTAACCATATATGTACACTCAAATTATGAATGCTATTGGTTATACTTCAATGAAACTTCTATTGAAATACTTCATTGATTTTATACTTATTTTACATTTATAATGTAAAGAGTTTTGAATGTTTAGAATTTTGACCTTGGCTCTACTCACTAACTATATATGTACACTCAGTTTATGAAGCTTGTTGGTTATACTTTAATGCAACTTCTATTAAAACACTCTATTGATTTTATACTTGTCTGAACTAGTTAATGAAAACTATACTTTGCTTATCATTTATTATTAACATTCCTCATGACTATGTCAGTGGGGCCCAATAGTGCCTTAACAATCATAGTTAAGTAAAAATGCCCTATTCTAATACTTACTAATGCCCTATCGATTTTATCCTTAACTGTACTAGTATAATGCCCTATTATAATTCTCTATGTACTAATGTTCTATTCTAGGAGATAAAGTATAGGAGTGTGAGTTCTATTTCAAGTAGTAATTGACATTGAATGAATATGCATTCAATGAATTATATGTAGCATATTCTTATTATAGAAACTATTTAAATAAATGATGCATTGAATGAATGACTATGCCCTAACTAATCATTAATTACTTATAGTAGACAATAATATAATCAACATAAAACAAACCCAAACTGATATTATTCTCAATGATTGGATATTAAATAATGCAGACAATTATTCATTCAATGTCGATTACTACTTGAAGCTTACCAATGCCCTACTAATTTTATCCTTGACTATACGAGTATAATGACCTATTATAATTATCTATGTACTAATGCTCTATTCTAGGAGATAGAGTAGAGTGTGAGTTTTGTTTCATTTTTTATTGAATGAGTTATGTGTTCAATGAATTATATGTAGTATATTCTAATTACACAAACTATTTAAATAAATTATGCGTTGAATGAATGACTATACCCTAACTACTCATTAATTACTTAAAGTAGGCAATGATATAGTCAACATAAGAAAAACTATGCCCTAACTAATCATTTATTCCTTCAATCAATCAACAATATAGTCAACATAATACTCCTCAGTTATTCAATGATAATTGTGCTAATGTGAAGGATGGGCAGGTATAACTGTTTCTTGTGGGCTTGTAAAACACTTATTGGGATCATTTTTCTTAATAACTCAATCAAGTTAATAATATAAGGCTCATGAAAAACCATTGATTTTATTGTTGACTGCTTGAACCCCTGATGGTATGCCTATTTGAGAATGATTTTACGATCTTACCTTATTATGTGCTTAAATGTGCATCTATCTTTTGTGACTGAGCTCATGCTGATGATGGTTATAACTATTCCCTTAAATGGTGATATGAATGGATGTTTTTAATGTTTAATTTCTTGTTGTTAATTGAAAGAGTGACTTAGGTGGTGGATAACTTAGTACTATGTTTCTCTCAATTTTATGTTTCTCTTAACTTAGTATCTAGTATACACATTTCTTATGGGATTACAAAACAATTATCAAGTTGATAATAGAAGGATCATGGAACCCATTGAATATATCATTGAATTATTCAACATGATGGTATGCTTATTTGGGAATGATTTTATACTCAAGAGTTGGATATTCAACAATGCAAACAATGATTATGTATTGAATGAATGATCATATCCTAATTAATCATTAATTCTTTCAAGCAGTCAAAAATACATTCAACATAATACTCCTCAAATTTTCAGTGATAATTGTGCTAATGTGAAGGATGGGCATGTATAACTATTTATTGTGGGCTTGTAAAACACTTATTGTGTTCATTTTTATTGATAACGTGATCAAGTTAATAATAGATGACTCATGGAAACCCATTGATTATGTTGTTGACTACTTGAACTTGATGGTATGCTTATTTAAGAATCATTTTAGGATCTTACCCTGTTCTATTTTTAAACTTGCATCTACCTTTTGTGACTCAACTATTCCATTAAATGGTGATATGAATGGATGTTTCTAATGTTTAATTTCATGTTGCTAATATAAATAGTGACATAGGTGGTGGATAACTTAATACTATGTTTCTCTCAATGTTATGTTTCTCTTAACTTAATAGTCAATATTAGTCTTTCTTCTGAGATTGCAAAACACTTTTTGTGTTCACTTTTATTGACAACTCTATCAAGTTAATAATAGAAGGATCATGAAAACCCATTGACTGTATCCATGACTTCTCAAACCTGATGTTATGCTTATTTGAGAATGATTTTAGGATCTTATCATTTTCTGTCTTTAAACTTGCATCTATCTTTTATGATTCAACTCATGCTGAGGGTGGTTATAACTATTCCATTAAATGGTGATATGAATATATGTTTCTAATGTTTGATTTCCTATTGCTAATGGAAAGAGTGACATAGGTGGTGGATAATTTACTACTATGTTTATTTCAATGTTATGTTTCTCTTAACTTAGTACTCAATATAAGTCTTTCTTATGGGATTGAAAAACACTTATTGTGATCCTTTTTGTTCATGACTCTATCAAGTTAATAATATATAGATCATGGAAACCCATTGGCTATATTGTTGACTGCTTCAAGCATTTAATGTTTTGGGAGCAGAGTTGGAGTTTTGTGTGAATAGTGTTTAGTTAGAATACAAAGGTATAGAGTTCAAATTAATTTCTATGTAGCATATCCAACAATGATTATGTGTTTAATTCATATCCATTCACTGATTTATAAGTAGAATATCATATTTACTTAAACTATTCAATAAACTATGCATTGAATGAATGATTGTGCCTTAGTTAATCATTAATTTCTTCAAGTAGACAACATAAAATAAAACCAAATGCATTATGCAAACTGTTAGGATGTGACGTCACTATCCATGAATCACTATTCATGGACACTATTCATGATGATGTGGCATGCTGATGATGTAGATGGTTAGTGATGTGGCTAGGTGGTGATTTAACATGGCCCACAGTCGATGGTACAGCCCACAAAGCATCTTTCATGTGAAAAAGATGAGGAGAGAGAAATGGGGTGCATTTTTCCACTTAGTTACATGGGATGGATTTTGTGGATGCATGTGAGGACATGATGATAGTGGATCTCATGATTCCACTTAGGCATGTGCTGTGGGGTGCAATTTGTTTGCGGGCTCTTGTTGGATGAGGTCAAAAGTTGAGAATATTTTGACTCATGTGAAAGTACATGGGAAAGTGAGGGACAAGGATCACTATGTTAGATTTTGGTCACATGTGGAGTGGGACATATCACTTTGGAGTGCACATGGAGTAGTCAAGGGGGCATCATGAGATGCCATTCAAAGCTTGACTTGGCACATTGGGGAGACATGGTTCCCTATTCATGAATAGTGTACACACTTCTAAGATGGCACATTTTCTCCTCTCTTATTATTCTCTCTATGTTTTAAATTTTATTAATAGCATAAGCTTTCTTATTGTAATTGATCCTATTATAGGATCCATGCAAGCTTGAGCTTGCATGCTTGAAGGTTGAATCCTAGAGGCATTGTATGCTTGGTTCACAACCTGAATGCTTCAAGTGGAAGTATTGAGTGATTGTTTATTATCAATGATAGAGTTAAAAGAGGAGTTGTAAAAGAGAGTTTTTGTGTTAGTAATGAAGTCTAGAATCTGCCATTTTACTCATGATTTTTATTTGCACCTTGCAGGGTTTCCATGTAATCTTTGTGTAATGTGTTTTCCCTTTATCTCTTATTTTTTCTAGCTTGTTTTTTCACTTTAATTACTTGCACTGTAGGATGTTTTATTCCTAACATCTGGTATTAGAGTTTTGGTTTTGAAGCTTTGATTCTTAACATTTGGTATCAGAGCTTTGATTATGAAGCTCTAATTTCTAATATTTGGTATCAGAACTTTGGTTGTGAAGCTTTGATTTCTAATACAGAGCCATGGTGAAAAAAATCCTATGTGTGAGTGTTTTCTATTGTTGGTTGGTTTTTGGAAGTGGGAGTTATTGTGATAGAGGAAAGACCAAGTTAAAAAGAAGAAACAAGTTTTGTTTTGGCAGGTATCTTTCTGTGGAGCAAGGTGGAGGATATCTTGGTGAAGATCCTATTCTCTTCATGTTGCTAAGGAGAATCCTGTAGGAGATTTGTGAAGCTAAAAAATATTTTCCAGACAAGTCAGTAGCCTACATAGTGTTCCTGATGGAGAAGTAAATCTACAACTTGATGGAGGAAGTTGGTCTCCATAGATGGATGTTGAAGACAAGGTGATGATCTTGTTGTAGTTCTCGATAAAAATAAGAAGAGTTGTATGATGTGGTATCCTAATTACCACATATTGTTATTTGAGATGTAGATGACATGAAAAATCCATGCAAAGGAGGAGGTACAATAGATACCTAACATTGTACCTATTTGAAGTAGTGGAAAGAGAAGATGAAGAATACAAAGTGAGACCTAGTGTTCCCAGAAGGGGAAGGCCATGTGTTTGGACATGCAGTATAGCATGATGAATTCTAGATGCATTCTTAAGGCTTGAAAATTTGGTAGGTACATTGATGCACTGAGTAGCATGACAAATTATTTGGACCTATGATTGGTCCACTTGTGCCATGTTTGGGCATGTTTGATAGCTAGAGGATATGAGAAGTTTGGTATTGACTTCTATATCATCTTCTTTTTTTACCACTATCAAGAGTACTACGTACACTGGTTGCTATCCAAATTTGGATCAGCTTGATTCCTACATGGTGATCTCTCTAGAAGAGATAGAGTATTCAAAGAGATATAAGGATGAGGTAAAGAGTTGATGGTTTGCAGATTGAAGATTGTCTAAGATAAATCAAATGTGTGGATGGGAGTGCAATGGTACCTTCATGGAGAGCCAAAGTGTTTAGCATAGGTTGATAATATATGTGTTGATGACATGTTATATGTAGACCTCAACATGATCATTGGTGTGATGGATCAATGACAAGGATGTGATGAAGGTGGTATGTGGAGCAAACCCAGGATGGAGATGCATAAGGTTGGGAAAGCAAGAAAGTACCCTACTTCTTACAGTGTGAGTTATCTTCCTAATAACATCCTATAATAGATGAGAAGGCATGTTGTTGTCCTATGTATTAGATTCATCAGGAGTAGGAAGCCTCATGATTTCATGGTGAGCATTAAACTAAATATTCTAAAGAAGTAGGAGTTGTGAGAAATTCATGGTAGAATCCTGATTGGAGGATTGGTCTGTGGAGAAGTGAGATTAACTTCAAGGGCTGAAATCAGGACAGAGAAGTTTTAGTAGTGCGAGAAAACTTCTACTCGGTTTGTGTTGGGAAACAGAGGGCATAAATGGATAACTGGTTGCAAAATACTGAGGTGTGGTAAAACCTTGTGCATATTGACTTCAAGTGAGAGTATGTTAGGATATGAAGTCATTATTCATAGTACTATTCATGAATCACTATTCATAAGCACTATGCATGGCCACTATTCATGATGATGTGGCATGTTGGTGATATGGATGGTTAATGATGTGGTTGGGTGGTGATTTGGCATGGCCCATGGAGCATCTTTCATGTGGAAAAGATGAGGAAAGATAAATATGGTGCATTTATCCACTTAGTCACATGGGTTGAATTTTATGGATGCATGTGAGGACATAAGGATAGTGGATCTCATGATTCCACTTAGGGATGTTTTGTGGGGTGCAGTTTGTCTATGGGCTCTTATTGGATGAGGTCAAAAGTTGGGAATCTTTTGATACATGGGAAAGTGGGGTACAAAGATCACTAGGCTAGATTTAGGTCACATGTGGAGTGGGATGTAACACTTTAAAGTGTATATGGAGTAGTCAAGTGGGAATTATGAGATGCCATTCAAGGCTTGACTTGGCACATGGGGAAGACATGGTTCCGTATTCATGAATAGTGCACCCACTTCTAGGATGTCACATTTTATCCTCTCTCTTATTATTTTCTCTATGTTGTAAATGCTATTAATAGAATAAACATTTTCACTGTAATTTATCTTGTTAGAGGATCCATGCAAGCTTGAGCTTGCATGCTTGGAGGTTGCATCCTAAGGCATTCTTATGCATGGTTCACAACCTGAATGCTTCAGGTGGAAGCACTGAGTGCTTGTTTGTTAGCACTAATAGAGTTTCTAGAGGAACTATTGTAGAAGAGAGTTGTTGTGTTAGTAATAAAGTTTAAAAATTTCCATTTTTTTCATGGGTTTTCCTTGCACATTGCAGGGTTTCCACGTAATCTCTATGTAATGTGTTTCTCTTTTTTCTCTTATTTTTTGTAGCTTGTTTTTTCACTTTAATTACTTGCACTATAGGATATTTTATTCCTAAAATCTAGTATCAAAGCTTTGGTTGTGAAGCTTTTATTTTTAACACAAACTAAACCAATATGCCCATCTAGGATGTCTACTTGAAGGAATTCATGTTTTGGGGGAAGAGTTGGAGTTTTGTGTCAATAGTGTTTAGTTTTGATAAGTAAGATGCATGAGATGTGAGATGGTACATCATGTTGGGTTTGTATCACTGAATTTATTTATTAAATTTTATAACTATAGTAAAGATAAGCATTTGAGGAGACAATTATTAAGTGCCCTAGTATATGCTTCCATGTGAAAGTTTTCATTAGTAGTATATGTAATTTGTTGATGTAATGTGTGGTAAAGATGCACATTGTCAATTTTTTTCTCACACTCTAAAGATAAGCATGTCAAAGTGTTGAGGTTATGGATGTGCCAATTTTTTTTTTCTTATTGGTGGTGGATAACATAGTAATACGTCATCATACATGGTGTATAACATAGTAATACCTTTATCTCAAAGTAGTCAACAATACAGTAAACATAAAAAAACAAACTATGCCCTAACTAATCATTAATTCTTTTTAACAATCAACAATACAATCAACATAATACTCCTTATTTATTTAGTGATAATTATGATAATGTAAAGGATGGTTATGTATAATTATTTCTTTTGGGCTTGCAAAAAACTTATTTTGTTCATTTTTATTGATAACTCATTCAAGTTAATACTAGAAGGCTCATGGAAAACCATTGATTGCATTGTTGACTGCTTGAACCCTGATGATATGCCTATTTCAGAATGATTTTATCATGTTTATAATGTTTAATTTCCTATTTCTAATGGAAAGAGTCAAACATAAGTGGTGGATAACATAGTACTATGTTTCTCTTAACTTAGTACCCAATATAAGTCTTTCATGTGGGATTGCAAAACACCTATAGTGTTTGTTTTTGTTCATAACTCAATCAAGTTAATAATAGAAGGATCATGGAAATACATTGACTGCAATGAACATGAGATGAATATATGAATCTTGAAAATGCTTATTTTTTATAAATGTTTTCTCTTTTTTACATAGGATTATGGACAACATATATATCTTGCATATAGCTATTTGATATGAACCATCGGTCTATATAATGGTCTACTGTTGTTCATATTATTACAGTTTGTATAATTACCTACATCTTGCTTATTTGTATAATACCCTTCACATTATGTATAATGGTCTACTATATAATACCCTTTGCTTGTCTTGCTATGATAATGGGATATGTCTATTGGTTCATTGGTTCCTTTGTTTTATATAGTAGGATTGTTTTTTTTAGTTTTTATGTGAAGGGTAATATCTTCAATGCTTAAAATAATACTTAGTAGTGATATTGAATAATAATAAACCATTATACAGACTAATGGTTCATTATTTCTTTTCCTTTATGTAACAAAATGGACAATAGTGTCAATATACCAAAAATAGACCATTATTTAGACTAATTGTTCATTGCTTCCTTTGCTTTATGTAACAAGATGGAAAATAGTGTCAATAGGCCAAAAAAATACCATTGTACAAATTTATGGTCATTACTTTCTTTTGTTGATGAGCAAGATGGACAACAATGTGAATAGATAAGGGGTCAAACTTCTAAACATTCAAATTCCTTTGTAGTATAAAGATGGAATACAAAGGTATAGAGTTCAAATTAATTTACATGTAACATATTTGAGAATGATATATAGAATGTAAATGTTATTACATGGATAATGAATATATACAAGCAATGAATATATATACAGACTCCTTTTTGGAAAAAAATGTGAATACTTGATCTACGTATGCCATTACAAAGAATGTAAACTCTGTGAGTTTTCTCTTACATCAAATAAAGTGGATATACATTCTTAAAAATTTGATTAAGTGGTTTTATAAACTTACAGTGTGACTATACACCGAGAGGAAATGCTTAAATGCTGAAATTTGGATGTTGTCTTATGGAGGGAGTAGAGGGGTCTATGCCATGATCACCTTCTTATTATTATTCTGCTTTATAATAATGCATTTTCATGGGTACATTCACAGTCAAACTTTGAATATGAATGTAACATACTATGCCACACATTAGGGTTCATGAACCTCAATTACATTTCATTATGAGCCATACACACATGACATTTGTGTATGGTAATGAAGTTGTGAAGTTAAACCTAGGTAGATGGTGGTCGGAGCGCCAATAGATAAAGTAAATAATGATGATGCAAAGGTCAAATAAAAACATGGTCATCCATGCTGAACATTCAACACTCATAAATTATTTAGGTTGGATCAGTTATTATATCCTCCATTACAAGCGTAACTAGACAATATATTTAGCATGTAATATCAAGTTCGTAGTTGACCTCTATATCCATTTTGGTTACTTTATCTACCTATGCTCTATCTATTTCATTAGCTCATTATTCAGTTGAAAACCTTATCTTATGTGAAGGGGCACAAGATTTGAAAATGATGATTTAATATTTCATTTATCATCACTTGCATTAACCCGTTAACCCTTCATTGATGGGCCCCACTTATTACATCCTTGATTTTGAGTTCATGTTGAATGTACTAGCTAGTTACACTCACAATCGAGGATGTAAAAAGTGAATCCCATCATTAGAGGGATAACAGGACAATGAAATGGATGGAGAGGAGAAGGGTAGCCATACTATACAACATGCACATGTAGGTAAATTATCAGTGTGACCTCCACATGCTTGCTAGATACTTTGAGGGTCTTGATCACATGTTTGATGCCTACAAGTGTCATATGTGTATTATGAATATTTTATCTTTCTAGTTTAGTTATTTGGGTCTTGCTCACAGTCATGTGTTTGATCTATTGACTAGATTTTTGTATTAAAGAGATAATGTTATTTAAACCAAGTTGAGTGTTTTTTTTTATTTTAATTTTCTCTCTTTCAAAAATCTATTTGGATCTCATTCATAAATTATAAAACATGTACGAGTTATTAAGTCATTGATGGACATCATATTATCCAACTCAAATTAATCTTGGCCATTATTATGTATTTTCCCATACTTAGAATTAATACTATATAACAAAGTCTTATTTTTGATTTTCACCTCACATTATTGATAATGATGTGCTATGGGATTTGTAATATATGATTCCATTGCTTGGGATTCTAACATTTAGGTATTTGTGATCATTATAATGGCTATAAATATTTTGATATAACATAGGTTAATTTCTACATATCACCTCTCTTCAACTTGAAACTAGGGTTTCAATACACTGTGCCTCTATTCTAGAATAATGTTGCATCCAAACATGCATGCCTTAAACAACGATCATGTTTTCTAGTTGTTTCCTTGATGGATGAATGGAGTTGTGTTAGGAAACACTCCATTACATTAACAAAAAATTACAAACTAAATTATGCAAACAAATGTCCATTTGACCATCGTTAACTAAGTGTAATATGAAGGGGTTGAAAAAGATCTTAGTATATTAGGAAGAATTCATTATTATTCTTGTTTCATATGTATAATATGAGTTTGGTTCATTTATATTTTAAGTTAGGCTTATAGTTAGCTTCTAAATCTTGATATAAACCTTGATATGATTGTAACATGCATATAAGGGTCACAAAATTAATTATGTCTTGGAATGTGGATTAATATGTGAGTTATATATCTTGATGTTGATAAATTAGTTGAAGGATGATTGGGAACATTGTGTGATATAAATGTTTACATTCTAAAACTTTATTTGACTCAATTCTAAGAATAACTTATTCAAGTAGTATGATGAACTCTACATTGTAATGGAAACATTGTTATATGAATATGAAAATAGTTTTAATTGTATACCTTTTTAATATAGATTAAAAGTTTTATTACTCTTTATATTGGTGTGTATGATAAAAGGAAAAACACACAACCTTAAGATTTTGACACTACCCACAGTGTGTTACACAAAAATTATATCAATAAAAGGACAAACACAAAAAATTCTCATGTCCATACATGTATGCCAACATGTTTCATATCCATATAGAGCATGATAAAGTCTCTAATGCATACAATACATGTGTTCATCAATTGATATTTATATTAGTTTCATCCTACCTTTACTACCATTCCATGATGTATACAATCATGTTATATACTAGGGACAACGAATTTCATTGACATTTTTTTTTTAAAATATTAATTTACTCCATGCATTTTACAAGTTTTATGCCATGTGGCATGTACCATCTACAAATTCCATGTATGTATGGTTCATAATGACATGTAATGGGGATTCATTCATCATCACATGTGAAAATTAATTTTTATATTCATATACAAAGGATAAGTTTGCAAATCATCATGGAAATGCATTGTTATAAAATTGATCAAGATAGACGTCTCTTTGCTCCCTCCATAAGATAACATCTAGATTTACTCATTTAAACATTTAATCTCAGTATAGATTTACACTGTAACTTTATACAATGACATCATTAAAGCTACAAGGGCATTTATCCACTTTTTTGGAGGTAAGGAAAAACTCGCAGCCTTTATATTCTTTGTAATGATATGCATAGATCAAGTATATATATCCACTGCTTGTATAACACCCTTTATTATAGTTTATATAATGCCCTGCATCTTTCTTTTTTATATAATACCCTAATAATTTTATGTAATGGTCTACTATTGTCTATCTTGATACATAAAGGAAATGAGCCAATAAACCATCAATCCATATAATGGTCTACTGTCGTCCATCTTAAAGTAGTATGTATAATATTCTAAATCTTGGTTGTCTATATAATAAACTTTACAATATGTGTAATCATTTATTTTTGTCCATCTTGGTACATAAAGGAAAGGAACTAATGAACCATTGGTCTGTGTAATGGTGTAATGTTGTCAATTTTATTATAGTCTATGTAATGCCTTACATCTTACTTGTATGTATAATACCCTTCACATTGTGTAAAATGGTCTACTATTTTCTATTTTACTACAAACTGTTTAGGAACTAATGAAGTTGCATGTCATTATATTACAAAGTTTTTGTTTATTCCTTAATGGACATAAATAAAGATAAAAAGAAAGGAACCAATGAAGTTGTTAAGAGGAAACTGATCGACATTTTGAGTGCATATTATGATCCCAACAATCATACTTCATGTGACATCTCTTCATAAGACTATATGTCTATTAGTGCCATATACTTACTAAATATCTATGGTTTTGATTTTGTGTATCTTCCAAGAATCCAAATCCCACTCCCCCTCCCCACCCCTGCCCCTAAGCAATTTTATGGACCAATCTGAAAGTCTTGAACAAATGAATGCAATGGTAGATGATGACCTTAGAGAATGAAAACTAAGGCATTTAAAGACCAGGTTGGATGTAAGGGAGCAATGGGAAAATGTTATAAAATAAAGGGAGGACAACTTGAAGTAAAGAATTGAAGGAATGAATACAACCATATTGTCTCTAACAAATGAGAACAAAAATCTAAAGCTTTGTATTGAACGTGTAAGGAAAGAAAACATATAGGCTCAGATGTGACTCAAGGATCAAATTGCATCAATGAGAGTATATGAAGTTGTGGCATGTGCTAGGGCTATTGATTTAGAATTAGAGAATTATAGGAACATACACAAAAGAAACTTTTGAGGAAGAGAAAGTGTAGTCAAACTTTTTAATCCATCTTATGACTTGACCTAAAACTCCTCCTACCACATCCATGCTTCCTAACTCCAACATTGACAACAATGATCATAATTAGTGTGCTCCTTTACTATGGTTCATTTCACTATAGTTATTGAATTTAAAATATATATGGTTCATTTCACAATAGTTGTTAACTTTGTAGTTATTATAGTTTGTGAAAATTTTAAAATATGAATATGTATGCCTCACAAGAATGTGAAATTTGAAAAATTTCCTAACACTGTGTGTGCTAAATTGGATAAATTAAGTATGGATGATTTATTGGCACATGTGATATTTAGCATGAATGATTTAATTACAAATTTATCTTTTATTTATGTTGTCAATTTATTGTCTATGGTAATATAAAATCTATAAAAAACATTAAATCATATTATAGCTTGTTGGCACTCTTAATGGGTTCGACAATAACATAGTGAAGCCCAAATTGGGGATTATAAAAGATATGCGAAGTGATACTTACAATATTTATGTACCAAGTGATTACATTCATGGTATAAGTCCCATACTTAATAAATTTACACAAATGAATTGATTTACAATGGAAACACTTGGTGATGATGTAATCATTATCGTCAATTGAGATTTTTCATCATTATTATCTTAACCATGTGTAATAATACATACTAATATCACTTGTAACATTTAAGTATCATGAAAAAAAATTGAAGAACATAATAAAAATTTCATTCATTTACAATATTGATTAAAACTTGACATTATAATTACTCTTTACCAAGAGAGAGCCCTCAATTCATTACTTCTACATACATTATTTTGCTCCTTCCTACTCCCCAAGAAATACCTCAATATTATAACAACACATATAATGACAATACTATAAATAAAGAAAAATAATTTCCATAAACTAATATGTATGCCCTCTCGAGTCCCCCTAAACTCTCTGATTTGGCATCATTAGCAACATGTCGTGGTTGTAGTGCTAATGATGGTGTATGTTGTTCATCATTTGTATTCAACTCTGACTTGGAAAATGGCAAAAGAAGCTCATTAAAAATGTCTTGTAAATGCATAAGCCATGATACTACCATTGTATGAAGCACAATCACTTCTTGATCTACCCCAACTTATCATTGCTTTCACGTCCCCAACATCATATACATATTTGATCTTCACATTGACAAAATACCATACAAGTGACTCTACCTATCTATGAAATGTGGCCAACTTCTCATCTCTTACACAAATCTTACCAAAAATTTGGTCACACATTAATTCATAATTGATTTCAATAACCACATTCTCTACATTCTGATCATAAAGAGTCATAAGACCATAAAGAAGAGCTACATAGTATGAACTGTTCAATTTTATACCATCATTAATTAGAGCATAATTAAATGTTATCGCTTATTTCCTTAGACTATAAACAATATACACATATTTGAAACATGCATTGCTTGTACCATAGAAAATAATAATATAAAATACATATATATTGTCCATAATCTTATGCAAAAAAAAAAAATTAGAAAACATAAGCATTGTCAATATTTATATAGTCATCTGATGTTAATGAAAATAATTTGGCACACCTTAACCTCAACACTTTCACAAGGTTATCCTTAGAGAATGTGAACAAATAAAAAAATGACAATGTACATCTTTACCATCATTTCATTAACATATTACATATAAGGATACAAATGAAAACTTTCAAATGTCAACTAATACTATAGTGTGTCACTCTTTCCATTAACAATAGGAAACCAAACATTAGAAACATCCATTCAAATCACCATTTAATGGAATAGTTATAACCACCCTCAGCATGAACTGAGTCATAAAATATAGATGTAGGTTTAAAGATAGAACAAGGTAAGATCCTAAAATAATTCTCGAATAAACATACTTTAATATTCAAGTAGCCATGAATATAGTAAATGGGTTTCTATTTTAATGCTTTTTGGATTCACAAGAGAAACGTACAAGCAATAAAATTATTTGAATGAAATCTAATAATGTTTATATTTTAGCAATGTAATACGATACTTTGACAATATAATTCATTTAAACATGTGTAATAAATACATGAAGTACCAAGTAACTAAGGGATAAAAGAGAGATTATCTTAATTATTATTTTATTCTAGAATGTGGCAGTGATCAGGAATGATCACAAGGTTTCCCTAAAGATCTTAACCTTATTTGATTTGTATTCTGGCTATTTTTATCTACTAGATAATTATGTCAATCAAGGATAGTAACATCAATGCTAGTGTCTACTTTCAATGTAGGTGTCTAGTCAAATATATGTATAATAATGATTCCAAATTTTTATCAAGCTTGCATTGTGACCTATGTGAGTGTTTCACATCATTGGATGTGTCTTACTATGTGCTTAATCTAGATAATAAGTAAAACCCTAGTTCCTTTGCATTGTACCTCTTGTAATCTAGTGAAAATGAGTTAATAATGTGATTCAAACTATCCCTAACATCCCCATTTTGTTGCTAAGTGTTTCTTACATAGCCAATACTCCAAAGAGGGCCTTAGACTCACATATAGTTCTCCCTCCTATGCATATGTATGGAATTGTAACAATGTGACTATATGCTCTTTCTCCTAGTGACCCTTGGTATAAGTGATGTAATAGTATATTTGACCTTTCAAATACTTCATATATTTGATTGAGTGTTGTAGTGCAATTTGATAGCTTGAAATAAATATTACTTTTTAATTAGACAATTACCTCATCAAATTGTTAGGTATGTTAATTAGACTATAAACTTTATATATATAGAAACCTTTTGATTTTGAATTAGAACCTAGTAACATGTGAAAATCTAACCATAGGATATGTAAAGAGGGATAACAAAAGGGTCACAAACTGAAATATATAGAAGAGGATAAAAATATAACCCTGGATAGTTACATCATAGTTGGGCACTAACATTTATGTTAGTGTCCCAAATGGATGCAAGTGTCTAGGGGCTAAAAACATGTAGAAAATAAGAAAAAAAGGTAGGAATCCTTGGCATACATTAAATGAAGATAAAAAAATATAACATACAAGCCCAAGGGGTAGGTAAATCATGTGAAATAAGATGGAATCAAAGAGGTCCATAAGAGACCACATCACTCGATGTCTAATTATCAGTGAAAATTTATATACATACAAGGAGACTATAAATATGTGTAGTTTTACCAAAATGGTTGTATACATTAGAAACATTCATTCATATCACGATTTAAGGTAATAGTTATAACCATCCTTAACATGAGCTGAGTTATAAAAGATAGAGGTGGGTTTAAAGACATAATAAGGTATGATCCTAAAATAATTCCCAAATAAGGATACTATAGGTTTCAAGTAGCCATGAATATAATCAATGGGTTTCCATGATCATTCTGTTATTACCTTGATAGAGTTATGAACAAAAAAGAACACAATAAGTGTTTTACAAGCTCACAAGAAACATAATACTGAGTACTAGGTTGAGAGAAACACAACATTGAGAGAAACATAGTAGTAAGTTATCCACCACCTATGTCACTCTTTCCATTAGAAACATGAAATTAAATATTAGAAACATCTGCTCATATCACCATTTAATGGAATAGTTATAACCACCCTCAACATGAACCAATTCATAAAAGATAGGTGCAAGTTTAAAGACAAATCATGGTAAGATCCTAAAATCATTCCTAAATAAGCATACCATCAAGTTCAAGGAATCATGAATATAGTCAATGGGTTTCCATGATCCTTCTATTATTAAGTTGATAGAGTTATGAACAAAAAGGGACATAATAAGTGTTTTATAAGCGCACAAGGAACACTAATACCAGGTACTAAGTTAAGAGAAAAATAACATTGAGATAAACATAGTAGTAAGTTATCCACCACCTATGCCAATATTTCTATTAGTAACATGAAATTAAACATTATAAATATCCATTCATATCACCATTTAATGGAATAGTTATAACCACCCTTATCATGAGCTGAGTCATAAAAGATAGATACAAGGTTAAATACAAAACATGGTAAGATCTTAAAATAATTCTCAAATAATCATACCATTAGATTCAAACAATCATTAATACATTTGATGGGTTTTCATGATCCTTATATTATTAACTTGATAGAGTTATCAACAAAAATGAACACAAAAAGTGTTTTGCAATCCCATAAGAAAGTATAATACTGAGTACTAAGTTAAGAGGAACATAACATTGAAAGAAACATAGTATTAATTCATCCCTCACCTATGCCACTCTTTCCATTAACAACAGGAAATTAAATATTAGAAACATCCATTCATATCACCATTTAAAGGAATAGCTAAGTAACAAAAGATGGATGCATGTTTAAAGACAAAACATGGTAAGATTCTAAAATGATTGTCAAATAAGCATACCATCAGGTTCAAGTAGCCAAAAATCTAGTCAATGGGTTTCCATGAGCCTTCTATTATTAACTTGATGTTATCAAGAAAAATGAAAACAATAAGTGTTTTTCAAGCCCACAATAAACAGTTATACATGCCCATCCTTCACATTAACACAATCATCACTAAAGAACTAAGGAGTATTATGTTGATTGTATTGTTGACTGGTTGAAGAAATTAATGATTAGTTACAACATAATCATTCATTCAACACATAATTTATTGAATAATTTATGTAATTAGGATATGTTACATAAAATTCATTGAACACATAATTAATTCAATGTGAGTTACTACTTCAAATAGAACTCACACTTTTATACTCTGCCTTCTATAATAGAGCATTGGTTGTATTGTTAACTTCTTGAATCCCTGATGGTATGCTTATTTGAGAATGAATTTAGGATCTTAACTTATTCTGTGTTTAAACGTGCATTTATATTATATTACTGATCTCATGTTGATTGTGGTTATAACAATACTTGAGTGTATGTACGTAACATGGGTCAAATTTCAAAACATTCAAATTTATTTACAATATAAATCTAGAATACAAAGGTATAGAGTTCGAATTCCTTTATATGTAGTGTATGAAATAATGATTATGCATTGAATTCATAAGTATTCAAAAAATTATATGTATCATATCCTAATTACATAAATAATGTGTTGCATGTATAATTATGCCCTAACTAATCATTAATTATTTCAAGCAGTCAACAACATAGTCAACATACAACAAACTCAAATGTATTACATAATCTAAATTGATACGTCATTCTGAGATGTTGAACCAATATCATACTCAAAGGTTGGGGATTCAAAAATGCAGACAATGCAATTCATTATAACTAACCAACCTATATAGTAAAATACCTTCTTGGGGATGCTCCTACATTTCATGATTCTATAATTGAGTAATGGCAAATAGGCTTATGCACATGTAGAAAAGATAATGACAAATGAGAATTGGTATACTCTTTGAATAGGGTAAAGGCATGCAAGTAAAACGTTAGATTTCAATAGATATTAGCATTTTATTTTTCAACTAGCATTTGGCTTAACCCCTAACATTTACCTTAACTCTATCATTTGTCTTAATTGTTGTCATTTGCCTTAACCATTGTTATTTGCCTTAACTATTTTTGTTTTCCTTAACATATTTTTAATGGACATTATCCCAACTATAAGAATTGGAATTTGATCAATTTTTTGGGCCTCATAGACATGTTAGCTAAAAATATGAAAGCTCTTGCTAGTTAAGCCACTCCAAATCAAAGTGTTTTAAGCCTTACAAGTGCGAAGGAATTGAAGTTCTTTTTGCATTGAGACTATGCCTCATAATAATAATTAGTTAGAAGATTCCATGGATTCTTCATCATTTATATCATGCACCCACACTTAGATTCAAGATTTTAATTTTACAGTTTTAGTGAGGGCAAAACCATTGGTCAAGAATGAGGGTGTATTTCTGGTCTTTTCTTATGGGGGAAAGTAAAACAAGTCTATCACATTATGTTTTGTTGAAAATGAAAAATATATTCTCAGGTATCTCCATATTTATGCCACTATATAATTATCATCCCTATTCTAAAAAATAATGAAAAAAATATTTTTTGCATAGATTTTACAGATATTAACAAAGCATGTCTTAAAGATAATTTCTCTGTCCCATCTATTGATGTCATTGTAGATTCCACTATAGAGTTTGAGATGTATTTTATGGATGGATTCTTAGGTATAATAAAATTTGTATATTTGAGGAAGATTAGAGTAAAAATAATTTCACCTCCCCGTGTGGGACCTATTATTACGTAGTCATGCCCTCCAATATTGAGAACACTAGTGAAAATTTTCAAAGGGCCATAAAAGAATTTTCATGATCTCATCCTTATCATTTTAGATTCTTATGTAGATTATTTCTCAGGGAAGTCCAAAAAATAAATTGACCACCCAAGGACTTGCATACCATTTTAAATCATCTTAGAGAGTATCATATTAGGATTGATCTAAATAAGTGTGTATTTGGATTTACCATTGGGAAAATACTAGGATACATTGTCTCTAGGTGCAATATTAGCATCACTATTTACAAGAAAGCATATAGTTATTATCAATTTACCTATCATTGCTTAGTATTCATGGTATGTTGAAATTACCAAGCTCCTTTTGGATTAGTATTATCCTATAGGGGCTTCCTCTTAGTACAGGAAAAGTCTCTGTGTATTGACAATGAAGTATGTTATACTTGATGATGTTTTATATCAATGAGCTTTTGATGTTGTCTTGATTATATGTATAGATGAAAGCGAGTCTCAAAAGTGTTGCATGATTTCCACATTGATATTTATGGTTGTAATTTTAGTGTCCATGCAACTACTAGGAAGATTCATCACGAGCCATTTCTTCCCATTGTTGAACACGTTGTAGTGGATTTTGTCTGAAAGTGTGTTAAATTTTAAGATTTTTATCATGTTATTTATATCCAGACTCATGCCTTGCATCTTATTGTTATGCCATGGATATTTTACACTTGTGGCCTTAACCTTGTCAATATGTTAACATAGGCTTTCTCCAATGGCCACCACCACATTATCACCACTATTGAGTAATTCACTAAATGGGTGGAGGCTATGCCTTTGACGAGAGTCACAAGCTTTGTTATCACCAAGTTTATTTTGAATCAAATTATTTGAGGTCATAATATTGAATAATGGATCTCATTTAAATATTCATAGATGCATGGATTGTGTCAAAAGTTTCACATATCACATCACACCGCCTCCTTGTAATGCCCCTGGTCCAAATTATTGTCACCAACAAACCTAATTTATTTCCCAAAGAACTTGGGGCTAATTTGAGCTCTCAAAATGGAAGGGACTATCCCAAAATTTAGAATATGAGGATAAGTTGTAAACCCATATTTATTAA
The DNA here is from genome assembly GCA_037957365.1 of Torreya grandis. Lineage (NCBI taxonomy): Eukaryota > Viridiplantae > Streptophyta > Pinopsida > Cupressales > Taxaceae > Torreya > Torreya grandis. Next base: position 1,549,813 of record JARHVA010000226.1, on the reverse strand, counting down.
AATCCCAGGATTATTTTATTTTAAAGTTTTGACTTTCACTATTTTAAAACTCTCATTTTCAAATCAATGTGAAAAGGGGGGTTTATTGCATATAAATCTAAGTTTGTCTCAGATTTTAATTCTATTTACTTAGTCTTGGGTTTTGATTTTATTTATTGGTTTTGATTAATGACTATTTTAAATACCTTTAACTTATTCCCTATCTATAAAATTATATCACATCCATTGTGTAATGCATTTTTGAAAGGCTCCAAGTGAAGTTTCCTTTATTGTTCCAGAAATAGTAGGAAGATAAGAGTCAACCTCCAGCCTCACAGTCTCTTGGAATAAGTCTTGAGTTTATATAAAAGGAATGAAATCCCATGCAATGAATAAATGAATATGATGTGGATTCATACTGTGAACGTAAGACCCATAAGAATCACCAATTAATAAATTGATGTTTCCTTTATTTTCTATGAAACCGTGAGAACACTATGTGTGCTAGTTAAAGCTTTGAACGCCGCCATCTTTTCTTTATTTTTATGACTGATTTAATGCTTCACATTCATTATTTTTATTTGAATTGACATTTATTGAGATGAAAATAAAGGTAATTAAAATGAATCAACCTAAATTTAACTATTTTTAATTAATAAGGTGGTTTGATTTTATGTGCATTTAGAAAAAAACTCAGGTTTTGTTTTAAATCAAAGATTATTCACTCCACATACTACTTTGAAATATGTAAAAAGATGCCATTGAAGGCAAAAGTGGAAATTGATTAATATAGAGGTCTTTGGATTGGTGCATTGAATTCTCTGTTTCAAGAATGCTAACAAACAAATCTCTTATAATTTTAAGGAGAGAATTGAGAGATACAATGTTAAACCCTAGAATTATGAAGTAGAATAAATTATAACGACTTTTAATATTTATTGCAAAATTGCAAGACCTGGATGATGGGGATGAAGATCAAGAATCTCCATGGAAAATAAAAATCTCGTATTTACATAGGGCAACCAAAAAAATAGAATTCTTTACATGCATATAATTGATTATAGATATGTGCCATTACTATGAAGTGAATGACAAGAGGATATGTAACACTAGTGGAAGTATAGTTTTAGAGACCATGGGATTGCCATAATAAAAATGCTTAGATTATCAAAAGTAGTTTTTAGTTATGCCAAGGAGTAGATTTTTGATTGGAAGGCAAAGTATAAAGTTTGTGATGTATTGAAGAAGTAGAGTGAGAATCCAAATTCATGGAGAAACAAGTAAGATGTCATATTTTGTTCATCCTTTCAAGGTTTCTATTAGGGAGGTTATGGTATTGTTGAATATGGTGTTTGTAAGAAGTTGATTGGACCATGTTGACATTGCTTGGGTGGCATTACCTCAGAATGTACTAAAGGAAAGAAAATTTGAAAAAATTGGGACTAGTTGATTTCATTATATCTTCTCAATTATTTTAAGGAATGTAAATAGTGAAATTTTTTCATATTTATTCATATTTGATTGATTGTATTTTTTTTACATAAAAATATAGTGTTATTATTCTCAATCCCTGGTCTCCATTAAATAAGAAGTCCATTTATATTTTTTGTTGTGTTTTGGACAACCACTTGTGCCACTACAAGTAACCTCAAATTTACAATGAGTTTCTCCTAGTTGTTCATGAAGCCATCTATGATTCAAAATTTCATAGGATTTCCTCTAGCATGAGGCAAAATATTTTGAAAACTTAAATTTTGTTTTTATTTATAAACCACCTGGGTTGAAAAACTACCCATGATGGTTTTAAAACTACCATCATATGCAAATTGACAATTTTTTCACTGTGAAAAACTACTAACTTTCGGAGGCCATAACTTGATCATATAGACTTGGATTGTTAAGATTTTTTTTAAAAATTACACCACTCTTCGGGAGGAATCCAAATATACAATCAGATTTGGGTTATTTTTATTTTACATAGGATTTGTTTAATACAAATAATTTATTGGGATTTTTTTGATTAGTTATGAATCTTATGGCATTAAGTTTCAATATACATGCATAGATTTGATGAGTCTATCAAGGTTTTGGTGGCTAGTTTGGCTATAGACAAATTTGGAAAAATAGAGTAAGACTTATATGAGTTTTTAAAAGGGTACTGGCAGACTTAGCAACTAATTATATCTCAACATGTAAGATAGGTAGTTAATAATCACCTAGAATTAATATAAAATAGGTTTTTTGTCCTCTCGATGGCCATTCTTTGGCAAGCTTTGGATGAAAGTGACATTTTACGAGCAAGAAGAAAACTTGGAAAAGAATAGAGGAAACTGGGAATAGTTACATACAAGGTAAGAGATTCTAACCTTTTTTTTTCAAGGTTTAAATTTGAATTTGAGCTATAATTCTTTGCATAGAAAGTAAATATTTATCTAATTACTTTGATAAAGATGCATAGTTGAGTTGCATGCGAATGAAGCCTACAGTTGGAAATATGTTGCAGTTGGTACACAAAAATTCCTTTTAGTTCATTTTGGTTACATAATATTTTATTTTTGAGGAGTTTTTACTTGTTTGCATGTCTTCATTTAAAAAATTTAAAAGTTGACTATGTGATTCTTAGAAATATTTTATGAATAGTTGGTTTAGGGTTTTGATAAAATGTAAATGTCTTTGGGTATTTAGTAGAAGTCATGATCTTGTTTATATTTTCAATTTTGCTTTGCATGGTTTCATTGTTCCATTGAAAGTTTTCAAAGTGACTACTATAGTCTTATATGTGCAAAATAGTTTTGGTTTTGTTGGAATTTAAGACATTTTGGGTATTTAGACAAAGGTCTTAAGCATTGATTCTCTGTCTAGAATTATTTTTGTGTGACACTTGTCTACATGTTTCTATTTTGGAGATTTTGAATATGTCTATTGGTTTCTAAGTTTTTAATATAAAAATATTGTTTCAATTTTGGAAAAATGTAGAGGTATTTTGGGTTGTTGACAAAGGTCATGAACTTTGGTTTTCTTCTCACAATGGTTTAATATGGTTGAAAATGGTACATCGAACAAAATGCAAGTTGATTTTTGTATCTCAAGATATGTTTCAACTTTGACTTTCCCCAAGAAGGGTAGATGTGGGGAAAATATTTTAACAAAGCTGTGGGATTTAATTTCCCCAAGTAGGACAAATTAGGGAATGATCTATCCTAATATTGAGATGCATGCTTTGATTTTACACAAATAGGGAAAAAGATACGAGCTTGGACTAGATGAATTAATAATTGATGTTGGAATCACAATGACTGAGAGGGGATGTGAATTAGCCTTCAAAACTTTCTTATCAATTCCACTTAAGCAGTCATCAACATATAGATTAAGCAATGCATAAACAATCAACTATATAAACATGAAACAAGATTGCACAAGTAAACACACCATATATATGAGAAACCTTCAAGGGTAAGAAAATACACTAATAAATAAAAATGGACTACTATCCTATAATACAAACATCAAATTTAGTGAAGCACCCACTTCACATGGAACACCAACTCAACTAGGATTTAGTAAGCACCCACTTGCAAGGAGGTACCAACCCCCTAGGTGACTCAACACCAAATTATTCACCTAATATATTTGATCACCTTTAGGAAACCTTGTTTCTCAACCAACTTATGATGACCACTTCTTTAGCTCTTCACACTCTTAGCCCTCTTCTTGATTTGATTCAGTCAAATAACCTTGATTCTCATATAAATAAACTTTGTCAAAACTTCATCACAATTAATCTACACACCTATTATTGTCTAAAATACCTTATTATCTTTACCAATATTCTATTTCATTCGCATACCCTATTCGCACATAATAGGCCTAAAATTGCCTAGTATTTATATAAGTCTCTTATTCATATCCATCTTAGTTGGAAAAACATTATTACCCTCTTCGGTAAAAAATGAAATGGATATTAGGACATATCATAGACATGGATAAAATGTTATTTGATTCCCTTTAGGCCTGACCTAACTCAATTAGGCCTCATCTCATCTTATCGCCTTAAGGAGACCTAATCCCATTAGGTCTACTTAGGACATGTTACACTTTTCCCTCCTTGGAACACATTCAAACACATTAAATGATATGAAAACATAATATTACACTCAAATAGACATAATAAAATCTCACCTTATGTCCATGACACTTTTTGACTCTAATCACCACTTGAAGAATGCTATTAGCATTGTTCATAATTAGACTTGTGCATACCCATAAAGTTTATTTTGAAAAACTAAAGCAAAAACAAAAATTTGACAAATAAACATGGAAAAAAATCACACAAAAAATGTACATGACATTAGGGTCATCACCATGTGCTTTAGTCTTCACAAATTAGGGCAAAAGGACTCAAACCCTTCTCTGTAAGTAGCCCACTCAGAACTACCAATAGCTTCAAAACACAGTCATGGAAACTTGAAATTATGACACCAAAAGGAACACAATAAATAAATTAAAATGAATGAATATTATCTTCAAACACACTTATAACAACATCCAACAAAAATATCATAATCTCTAATGCCAATTATTGGTCTTGCAGACTAATTTGTTGACATTCTCTCTCACAGTCCTTACTTAGCTAGACAAGCCATTTTGGCTTCAACATTTCAAATATTGCTCTAAATATAAAAATTTTAAAAAAGAATTTATAGGTAATATATGTACAAATAAACATCACCATGTTAATTACATACTTCCAATTAGGGCAAATATCCTTCAACTTATCACTGTAAGTTGCTTACCCAGATCTGTCAGTTTACCTTCAGACACAATCATGGTGATAACGACCTTCAACACCTATGTAGAAAATTTTAGAGACTTAAAATGAATTTGTATGATATAATGAGATAATTATACAATATTTAGATACAAATATAACATGGTCAAATGGTAATATTGGTCTTGTAGACCAATCTCACAACCTTGTACCTCACTATCTCATCTGAACTTGATAGGTCAACTTATGAGCAACATTTTCATCATAACCAATGACCATCAAAAATTATATCTAAAATTAAAAATTATTATATGTCATTAAAAATTTATCCATGCACTTGGATTTATCTCGAATATATGATATCACATCCCTAATCAACTCCTCATTTTTGCCTAGTTTTTTCATTATTTGCATTATTAGGTTTGTTATCGACTGGTCAACTTGTAAGACCAATTTAACACCTGTAAGTGATAGAAAATACTCAAATACCACCATGGACATCAAATATAAGTTTAAATATTTTTCCTCCATCCATTTATTACTTTGACTTGGTCAAATCTGTCTACTATAACTAATCTCTAAGAAACAAGGCTTGTCTTATAGGGTCCACTCACACACCAGACAAACCAATCATACTTGGAGATGCCTGAGAGAGTTGAATATAACTTCAAATCAATTATCTATTCATACCAATCCATTCTGGGGACTTTTGAATAATATCTTTCACATCAGGTCATTGTTAGGGTTTTAGAGAGGGTTAACATTATTTTTGGTGTTAATGATTATTCATAAAGGAATGCCCCTCATTTCCAAAAATAATGCCTATAAATCTTGGATAAGACCCTTCCCAATATCTCCTCAATATCTTGGGATCTCATGTAGAGGTTACACATACCAATGAACACTTGAAAGTCCTTCTCGGGTTGAGAACCCTTCATTCTGTGCACTCAATGGATCTCAAAACCACTTTTCATGCCTTATATTGCAAAACTTGACTTGAAACAACATGACGTACTCCTGTCAATTATCACATAATCATACTTGCCTAGAAATTGATCTCAATATCTCATTAGGCCATGTTTTCACCATATTACTTTACTACACCTTGTTGGGTGAATATTTTATCACCAGTTAACTGATGAGCAAAATAGGTCTCTTCAACCACAACATAGGGAGATGGGTCGGTCAGATGTGCGGGTTTACCACATCAAAAGGGGAAAAATCTCTCCTCTCATCAAGGAGAGGTTCCCTTATAAATATGAGGAGTTATATACTATATATATAAGCAAAAAATAACACTTAGGGGTAGGACAACACCATCCATCTCTCTTTTTTTAGAGATGATGTTACCTACCAGAGAGAACTCCAACTGTTTGTTGTAAGACCACTTCTGAATGTGCAATTTTTGGCGACTCCGCTGAGGATCGAACGTGCAATTCTAGTTCTTTCCTATTGATAATTTTCCTCCCAACCTCGTGCAATAGTTTTTTGGTGACTCCACTGGGGACACAACAATTTTGCATAATTTGAAGCCTTAAGCTTCAAATTGAAGCATCACCTGTGTCTTATCCATTATCATTATAGCCTTATCTATTTCTGTTATATAATCTAGTCTATGAACCAGAGCCGTTGGGGATCAAACGTTTCACTTATTTTTTCCACTTTCCTCCAGGTCCACGCCAATAATTTTTGGTGACTCCATTGGGGATCGAACGTGTAGTTCCAATTCTTTCCCATTGATAATTTTCCTCCCAGCCTCGTGAAATGGTTTTTGGTGACTCCACTGGGGACACAACAATTTTGTGTAATTTGAAGCCTCAAAATTCAAATTGAAGCATCACCTATTCCTTATGCATTATCATTATAGCCTTATCCATTTTTGTTATATAATATGGTTTGTAAAACCAGAGCCACTGGGGAAGAGAGTGTAGTTTGAAGCCTCAAGCTTCAAGCTGAAGTAGGGCTAGCTCTTTTCCATTTTTGTTTTACAATCTAGCAACTCCATGCTATACTAGAATCCAGAGAGCCCAAGGTGTTATTGACCCATTTTTTGAGTTGGTGCAGTAGGGAAATTTTGATTTGTTTCCTCCACAACTTCAAGTTCAATGAAATAGGAGTCTTCTTCCTATCAACACCAGGTCACCAATACAAGGTAGAGCTTCTTTTTCCATTATTAGCAGAGCTTTGCCTATACACACTCCATCTAGATTTGTTATCCCCATTTTCCATAATCAAATCATGGCAGTTTAAGGCCCCTAGGTTAACTCTTTTGGCCCACTCAATTAACCCTCCACCTCTACATGAGCTACCATGCATTTCAAAGAATAATTTTCCTAAATTATTTGGTGATGGGAGAGTTCATCCTAATGAACACATTGCAACTTTCAGCATAGCCTGTGGTGTGATAGGCGTGGAGTATGAGGACGTAGCAGTCAAGCTATTTGTAGAAACATTTCAAGGTGTTATTGTAGATTAGTTCTATCATCTACAGGCCCATATTATGACTGACTGGAACACCCTCAAAGCCAAGTTTGAAGCAAGGTTCAAGCCTGCAAAATATGCACATGCCTTGCTGGCCTAGCTCACACAGATGAAGAAATAACCTCATGAACCTATGAGGGACTTTGTTGCCAAGTTGGACAAGCTGAGGAATAGGATTCCTACAATTGCTCAGCCAACACCTAAGAATCTTAAATATTTATTCATCAACTCACAGCTACCTGAAGTGAGTTTTTTGCTAGTACGTGCTAGCCACATAGACCATGCTTCTACTCAGGATCTGGCCATTGAGGTGGAAGATGATATCATCTTGGTAGGGAATATAAGAAGAGATCCTAATAGAGGCAAATATTCTTCATCTTTTGAGAATTCATCTATAGGCACCACTGATCAAATGGTGCAAAAGCTGGCAAATGAACTGCTAGCCTTGAAAAGACAAGTGGCCCAAAGTATGTCTGCTCCTCCTTATCAGGATATGCTAAGGAGGACATTTCAGAACCAGTCATATCAAGACAATGCTACCAAAATTCAAGGGCAACCAAATCATCTGCCTCCCCCATAGGGGAAACTTGCCATTAAAGTAGCACCAGCCAACTCAGCAGTTGGATATCTAAAAATAGAACATGATTTCTCTTTCTAACTTGAGTTTGATCAAGAAAATGATGTTGATCTCTTTGTAGTAGACCAAGAAGAATCAGCTAGTGACTCCAACATTGGTTTCCTGAATTACCAGGATGAACCTAAAAGTGAAGGTAAAGTAGTTGAGGGATCATATGCGGTGTTCACTCGGTCCAAGAATCAGTTAGCCCAACAAGCTAATAAAGAAAAAATAGAGGAGTGACCTCAACCTACAATTTCAATTACTAAGTGGGGAACCACTCTGCCTTTTCAAGCAAAGGACCCGATGATCGCAAAAAAGGTAAATATATCAAGCACTCCTTCATCTTCATCTTCAACTTCAATTCCACAGACCAGTACCACCCCTCCTAAAAACTAGAAGGATGAACTCCCTTCCCCTGTTCATAATTCATTTCAGACATTTGACATAGTTGACCATATCAAGAAAACTAAAATTCAAATGTTTACATTTGAATTCTTATAATCCAACCCTCAGCAGTTGGATAAGTTAGTGGAATGTGTGAAGAATAAAACCATCCCTATAGGACTAGCTGTTCCAAAGGTGATTCCCACATCCACCCAAAATAACCTTGTCATTGCTCCTCCTACTACTCCTAGAAGGACTGAACCATTTTATGTCTCCTTGCTGATAAATGGACACTAGATGAACAATTACATCATAGAATCAGGTGTGTCAAACAATGTCAGGCCTGCCAAAGTGGTAGAATCCCTTGGTCTCACACTAACCAAGACATTTGGGAGACGTTTCTCCATGGAGAACAAACAAGTGCCATTATTGGGACAAATCAAGGACACCCAATTTGCATTTATAGCATTCCCAGAAAAGAGAATCAAGATGACAGTCCTGATGGCCAATGTCCCAGCCTCATATGGCATCCTTCTTGGGCAATTTTTTTGCAAGGATGTTGGTGGTGAATTGAGCATGGACCTGTCTGAGGTGAGGATCCTTGTCAAAGGCATCATGCAGAGGCTACTTCCTGAGAAGGAGGCAAAATATATTGTCACCCAAACATCGACCCCTGAAGCTCAAATTTTGTTTGAGTCTTTAGGCAGGGGTAATTATTTTCTGTCTACTAAAGTTGTTCCTATTACAATAGATGAAAATCCTATAGGTAGTGATCCAAAAATTTATTCAAACAAGACATCAAAAGAATTGGTAGGGTGTAATATAAATGAAAAAGGATCTTCACTCTCTAATGAAGAAAAATTTGATAGAAGATCAATTTTTGATGATGTTTGGATCCTAGAATTTGATGGCAGCAATTCTTCTACCAGTGTTGGAGTTGGGATTGTGTTGATATCTCCTCAAGGAGATATTTTACCTTCATATAAGTTGCAGTTCAACAACACCAACAACACTATTGAGTATGAATCTCTGTTACTTGGGTTGAAGGCTATTCAAGACAGAGGTGTCAAGCTCCTTCATGCCAAAGGAGATCTCTCTGTTATAGAAGTAAAACTCTGCCCAAATTGAAAGGTGATTACTGAGACTTTGAGCTCAGATTGTTGATCATATTTCTTTATTTGAATGAGAAAGCAAGTTAATTCTAGACTTTGTGCAGTTATAGCTTGTGTCATTTAGGGGATCGTTCTTATGTCTGTTTCCTGAATGTATTCTTGTCTATTTTAATGAAATAAGCAGAACTAGTGGAAGTAATCAGGAAGGTGCCCTGAAGCCAACTGTGGAGAGACTTTGTGCTGCCACAATTGTCTTTAGTATGTGTGTTTTAGTTTCTTTCTATGTAAAGGACCTTGGGATGACTTTGTGCCCTCATTGTTCTTTGTATTTCACTCTTGGGCAGTTGAGGTGGAGACTTTGTGCTACATCTCAGTCTGCTGGTTACTATGCCCTTTGTTACCAGTTACTTGTCACTACCTGAAAGAACTCCTACTATTTCTTGCAAGACCACTTTTGAAAGAAGAGAAGTGCCTTCAGTTTCTTCATCTAGATTTCTCCTTTGTCTATGAACATCATCTCTAAAAAAAGAGAGATGGATGGTGTTATCCTACCCCTGAGTGTTATTTTTTGCACATATATATAGTATATAGCTCCTCATAGTTATAAGGGAACCTCCCCTTGATGAGAGGAGTGATTTTTCCCCTTTTGATGTGGTAAACCCATACATTTGGCCGACCCATCTCCCTATGCTGTGGTTGAAGAGACCTATTTTGCCCATCAGTTAACTAGTGACAAAATATTCACCCAACACATCTATGTCTTCACACCTTAAATACCTTAAAACCTCTATCCATGTTCTCTCCATCTCACTTACATGCTCACACAACATCTCACATTCTAAAAAAAATTCAAACATCATTCATATGCCTTGACAACATCTTATGACACTTCGTTATGTGAGGCAAGGTCTAGAACTAGTCTAGTTACAAACTTGGGCTTAAGGACTTACCCTTGTAGGCTCACCTTGAAACTATCTTGAGTGATCTAGAACTTTATATGCATCCTCAAACAACCTTATACATCCTATTATGCCTTTGTGTGTCTATCTCATTAGGCCACCAAGCTCATACCTTCTCACAAGGTCTCTCCATGCAATGACCAATGTCATGACTAGGCTTCTTAAACTTCTTGAAGCTTGATAACTGACCAAAAAACACTCCTTGATTATTTTACATCTTGATCACATGCCTTTCATGATACTTAGACAATATAATTCTTATGAAGACCCCTCTCCATTCTCATCAAGCACATGCTCATGATATGTCTCGGCTTGTTATGACTAAGCTTCTCAAGCACCTTGTACTCAAGGACTAGTAATCAAAACATTCTTACCTTGACCTAAATATTGACATCAACCTCAAAATAATCATTAGTTTGAGTTAAAATTATCTCTTGTCACATGGTTCATATCTCACAGACCACTTATCATGCATCTTTACCAAATGCATCCTGACATCAATGACATCAACCATGACTTTGACATCAATGATAACACTTATAAAAAAACTCCTTCTTTATCATTGATGGAAAAATATTTTTTAGTTTAAGCACTCTCATCTCCTGCAATCTACTCAATCTCCCTTCTTGAACTTTCTCCCCCTTTGACATTAATGACAAAGGGTCGTCCACAAAATGCCATCTAGAACTACACCTTCTTGAGGCACAGGTTATGAAGCTTTAATGAAATATGCTCCCCCTTAATCCATGGATACCTTATGTAGATGAACTTAGAACACAAGTCCACTTCTCAACATAGATCAAGATTAGTCAATAACCTGAATAAATCCTCCTCAAACCAAGCATCCACCATGTTTTTGCTAATTTTAGAGTGTCTCCATGAATCCCAATGAAGTCACCCCTTTCCATAGGGCACTAAAACAACACTAGTTCAGGGGATTGATAGATCTCCATGCTATTACAAGACTGAATGTCCTTTAGTATCCTTTTAGGCTTGATTTACATTACAAACTTGATCTCTTCATCATCTATTTAATCATCAATATGAGCTAATAACAAACTTCCTGACTAGATTTCACATCTGAAGTATGTTCTATCATATAAAATAGTCCACTTGAGCTTGTAGATTGATCATGACTCATCTTTACTATCTTTGGTTTCTATACATTCATTTGCCTTCTTTTTTGCACTCTAGGGGATTCAAACCTCATATTTTGACTTGATGAACTTTTAACTCTATTAAGATAAAATCTTGCAATGTGTCCTACATTATGATAATTGTATAAAATAACCTTATACATACCATTTAATTGATGTGAATTATGACTCCTTCCATAGTCCCATGAGTACTCATTCTTGGAGGGTATTCTACACTCTCTTGCTCTATGACCAAACTGACTGCATACAAAATAGTGACCATTGAATGAACTAGCATACTTCATATCATTAGGTTATTTGATAGGTCTTTTCATGTTGACCTTATTGTCTTTAATAACCTTCTCTTTGACTTGAGTTGCCACATTTTAATCTTATTTGAAACCAAGACCTGTCTTGTCACTTGCAGACTTTTGACTACTCAAAATATCATCTAGAGCCTCAATGCTCTTTTCAAACTTCACAAAGGTCCTCACCTTGCTAGATGCTTGATTCAACTTAGATTTCAAGGATTCCACTTTAGTTTCATACCTGATGCACTCTTCCTCTTTAGCCTTTAGGCTTGCATTGACTATCTCCATTTGTGCTTCTATTTGACTGATGATCTCATCATACTCCTTGGAAGTGTCACTTAATCTCTCCTCAAAAAGCCAATCTTCTCCTCATAGTCCTTAACTAATGATCTTAGTTTGTGATTTTTTCTTCTTTGGAACTTCAATCCCTCTAGGACACTCACCAATTCTGCCTCAAGGTTCACTTCAACTTCTTCATTTGATTCTATATCAACCATAAGGCCTTTTCCACTTGAGCAACCCTCATTATTTGATTCTATGTCCATGAATAAAGTTTCATTATTGTCATGTTCTAGTTCATTATTGCTACTATCACTATCATATTTATTTGAGTCACTTGTATTAGAAGAGTTACCTTCTTTAGTCTAGAATATTCTCTTGATATTGAATGTTCCTTTCTTACCTTCATACTTCCTAAACTCTTTCTTGTTTTTTTAGGCTTATAGGCCTTCTTGTCATCTCCATGATGCTCCTCATGTTCTTCAATATGCTCAGATTTATCCTTTTTAGGACACTTGGATACAAAAGTGACCAATCTTTCCACAGTTGAAACATTTTAAGGGAAAATTACCTTTGTACTTACTTGAGACAAACCTAAATTTCCTTGTAAACATGGCTATTAGTTGATCATCACCAACATCTAAACATTCCTCATCCTTGACCTTCTTGGCTTTTAACTTCTTCTCAACTTTGAAAGTTGATTCCTTCTTGGGAGGTCTCCCTTCATTAGTTCTCATATCATAGGCAGTCAAAATGCCATGAAGCCCATCCATATTTAGTTTGTCTAAATCTTGTATCTCTTCTACTGTAGATACTTTAGAGTCAAACTTAGGAGTTAGTGATCTCAACATCGTTGATGCACTTATTGTGCTCCTTGTGTCATTAGGGAACAAGGGGAAAGTGAGAAACTCAATTTTAAGTCATGAAAGATTTGGAGCTTGATTTGTTTATGCAAATATTTCTAGGAATAGCACAAATAGTAGAGATATGGTCACCACTTTGAAATTTTTCAAGCACACCCTGTTGTAGAGACAATATATGTTTATACAATGACATAGTTTGTAGTTAATCTTTGTGAATTATCTTAATATTTTCCAATTATTTCCAAAGATGTGAATGAACAATGGATATTTATAGCATCAACTAAAATACAATGATTCATGGTTAGATCCAAAAGTGAGCAGGTAAGGTAGGAAAGAGATTGTGCTTAAGATGAATAAAGATACCAATTCTACTAACTTTAAGGCAAAACACAAAAAACTAGCATCTACTAACTCTAGCATAATGCTCAAAGATAAATAAATGTATTTGAAGATTTAGAGGAAGGAAAATTAATATATATAAAATTATACATTACACAAATATAATTCACTTACAATAAATTTCATAAGCACACCTAGTTGTAAATGAAATGAAAACAGAGCAAGTATACTAACATATTAGTCAGCTTAGTGTTAAACTCAAGCTAAAAAATGCATATAATGAATATGATTTATAAATTAAATTGCATAAAGGGAACCATAAGACATAAAATCATGAGAATTCATAAATCACAGAACATACACAAAAGAACACTACAAACAAACTCTTGAATTTTTGGGCTCTTTGTATTAATTCTTACAATAATTATTTTCTGATTTACAAATGAGGGGGAAAACCCTATTTGAGTGGGCCTAAAAAAGGTGCCCAAATACAACCAAGTGACTTAAACTACCACATTATAATGGAATATTCCCAATTCAAATTTACAAACATAATTGAATATTCCTTATGGCCCTGGAGGTGATTATTGGATGGCTTGTTATTGTTGTTTTTCTTCTTCTCAACTTCTTCCTTGGTCCGTACTTTAGCACATGCCTGGTAGTTTTGATCTATTTGAGAAAAGTAAAAGATCATGGGCCTAAAAAATTTAGGTATGTCCTAGATTAGCTTGTTGTTCTATATGAGTATTGGCCTGAGTGCTTCTTCAATTACATCTCCTTCTACAACCTCTAATTAGCAAATGCCACAATGTCTATTACCTCTATAGAAATATTTACAATGGCTACATATTGATATAAGTGAGAAATTAAGACCTTCATCTATGTCCTAAACTCTTAATCATCCATGAAGGAGTCATTAGGCTTGGTCACTCTAATGATCATGACATCCTTCAGTAGTAAGACAATCTTGAATTCAATTTTCGCAAAGGATATATTTGCATCCTTGAGTTGATCCAACCATGTATTTAAAATCCTCCTCCTATTCATGAGGATGGTCTTTGTAGGAACAATGTATTCAAGAGGCAAGACTTTGAGGTCAGAAGACTTATTGCTTCTTGCCACTCTAGCCAATTTTGCCAACTTGGAGTCATAGAGTATAAGCTTTTGGTCAAGTTTAATGACCACCTTGGCTTGCTTGATCCCATCTTCTTTCCTCTTTTTCATCACATTATACAAGATAAAGACATTAATGATAACATTTATTATATAAATTAAATTACCCTACAACATAGTGGGTAGTGCTTACTCTTTCAACATTTTTAGTTCCTGTTACATCGTCTTCATCAAGGCAATAGTAGATTCTACTTGGTATTAAACTAAGGATATGGGGTCCTCTACATACTCTTGTAACTCTCCAGGTTTGGCCTTTCTCTTTCTAGTCAAGGTGAAGAGTGGATCTTTACTCTTGTATATCATAGTCGAGCTTGAGTGTGGCTATTACACTGGTCTTCTTACCACTCTCTTCATGGTTCCAATGGCTGCATCAAAATTCATGCCAAATTGGGGTGCAAAGGAGATTAATTTAGGCTTATCTTTCCTTGTTACATGTATAATATCCCTCACCCAATTTGGTACTATAGTAGCTGGTGGATGTGTGGGAGATGACTGCAATGGAAGTGCCTAGATAGAAGAGTAGGCCAAATTTATTACTAGGATGAATAGATTGGTTGGGTCTAACTGCCCAAATGGATTAAATAAAGAATTGGAAGGGCCCATATCAAGAATAAATTAGGGTAATGTTAAAGGCCCAATCATTTTGGTAGCTGTGGTGAGGTTAAGTGGCTTATGAAAGGGGGACACCCTTGAATCAAACTTCATGCCAAATTGGGGTGCAAAGGAGATTAATTTAGGCTTATCTTTCCTTGTTACATGTATAATATCCCTCACCCAATTTGGTACTATAGTAGCTGGTGGATGTGTGGGAGATGACTACAATGGAAGTGCCTAGATAGAAGAGTAGGCCAAATTTATTACTAGGATGAATAGATTGGTTGGGTCTGACTGCCCAAATGGATTAAATAAAGAATTGGAAGGGCCCATATCAAGAATAAATTAGGGTAATGTTAAAGGCCCAATCATTTTGGTAGCTGTGGTGAGGTTAAGTGGCTTATGAAAGGGGGACACCCTTGAGATGGGCCTAAATGGTGAGTGATGCACTAGAAGTGGCTACCTAGGAAGGATTAGAACCCATAGTATGGATAACACTAGTGTTTTAGGATCTTGATAGAGGTGGAATGTTGATGTGGCATGGGAGATGATGTGAGGGATGGTGTCCCTAAAGGAAGTAGTGGTAGTGGATGTGAACATGGGAGTGACAACAATGGTAAAAGTAGGAGCAGTTATAAATGTACTAACAATTGAGAAGGTGGAAAATGGTGCAATACTTACATTGGGAGTTTTATAAGTTGATGGAGGTGGCATTGCTCATCTCATTGTAGTCCTTGGTTATTTCTTCCTTGTGTAAACTTTTTCAACACTTCTCCCAGTTAGTGTTTGTAAATATTCCATTAAAAACTCCATGCCTTGTGGGGATTCTTCAAGTTCAACAACATTAGGTTCAGGTTATTCCAATTTTTATGTGGCAACTCCATCAACAGATCTAGAGACAATAGTAGGACCTTGAGAGAGGTCCAGTTGGATGATGTATTTTCCTACCTTGGAGTTTGGAAGCATGTTCTATCTACTTGGAGTGGATTGTAGTGGGGGTCTATAGGGTATATTCCTGATAAGAGGAACATTATCCTCTTCTTTTTCTTCTTCTTCTTTCTCCTTAAATTTTACATTAAACATTTTCTCATGAGGGGGTGGGCATTGAGGTTTTACTCTATCCTTCTTCTTCTCCCTTTCAAACCTCATTTCAAACTCTATGTTTTTCCTCATAGGATTTATAAGGACCACTTCATCATTCATGGAGTCTTTGTAAACCCATTCATGCACCTCCTCCTAATGCTTATATTCCAATGTCACATCCTTTTGTAACTTGAGAAGGTGTTTGGTAATGACATTGTTGGGGTCCCATGCCCTGAAACCATCCTTAGATAATAGGTACGAGTCCCTATGCCTTGAAACCACTATACTATCTTTCTATTTAATTATCTTAGTCCTCCAAAAATTTTAAGGAGTCTTGTGGGGGTTTATATTCTTTTTTCTATTGAATATGCCATCAAATCCATGGATTATTTGATAGGCCATCTCCTCCTCTGCCAACTTCATTGGCACATAGCTTGGTAGCCTGAGGGGAGCCACCATCTCTCCTTCTACTCAAATGACCATGCAATCAAGGTAGATCTAGAATCTACTCATTTCTCTCAGTGTCTATCTAACCTCTGGAGGGACCCTTGACATCTTACACTCGATGATATATTTATAAATAGGAGGGTAGAAATATTCTGTAATTATCTTGATGTGGTGTTTTAAGTGATGAATGTGCATTATAGAATATGTCTAGGGAACAACTTCATCTCTCATAGGAAACCATGTGTTTGGTCCTAATTGTGTATTTACACATATAACATCCAAAAAATAGCTCATCATGTATAATGGATCCATATTTTGGCAAGTATCATACATAGCGAAAATCAAGTTATTGCTAATGATGTCTCCAAATGAAGGAATTTGTTGATCCTCCAAGATTATCTGTAATAGAGGGATATTTTTTATATCTACATACCCAATTTGTGTGTTGTTAAATACTTTATTTAGTAGGGTGAGGCAAACCCTGACTCCCTTTTTAAACTAAAGAATGGGCATGTTCCCTTGGTTGTCCATGAAGACCACTTCAATTGGGTTTGTTACCCATGAAGCTAAGACTGCCTCTGATTTGTGTGCCTTATACCAGTTGTCAATGATGCTCTAGTTGTATTCTAGTTGTGGTAGGGGTAGGTCATAATATTTTTTCAAAACTCAGCCCTATAATAAAGGTAATGGGAACCCTTTGGTTCATTAACCTGAGAAATCCATATTCACATCTTGACCTCCTGAAGATGCCATAGACTAGGTCAGTACACGACATGACCTCTAGTTTCATTGTTGCTTTATGAAGACTAGCAACTTGGATTTTCAAGATATTCAAAGCCTCGAGGATGAATTCTATGTCCTTAAACATGACTAAATTGCCATATTGAAATAGAAAATCATCATTCCCAAATGCAATTATATTACCCAAAATGGAGGGTCTTAGCTATACCATTTTTGTAATGTCTTGGGTGGCAAATATCATCCTTTTATATCCTCCTGTAACTTTTTAGCTTCTATAATGGCATCCTAGGTACAATCTGTGAAGATCTTGAGCTTATTTAAATTGAGAACATTGATAACAAAGAGGGCAAATTCTTAGGGATTTAAATGTAAATATAAGTAGCAATAGCCAACTTGAGTAGGCTTTTGAAGATTACCTTGATTAATGAAGTGTTGATGGTAATTTTGGTTCGTGCTACATTAATGGCAAGCTCATCACCTTTGAATTTAAATTTAGCACTAATTTGCCTTTGATTTATCATGAATTTTAGCTTTAAAGCTAAATATTGCCACCTTTTTACATGTGACATGTCACCTCAAGTCAAAATGGGTGCTTGTGGGGCCTTAACATGACTAGGATGTTTAGTAAGCTCAAATTTGGACATGTGGCACCTCTTGATTACTCCCAAGATATAGCTTAGTGTGATGATTCATTTATACCTTGCTACATGACATCTTTCCATTCATAGGGAGCTCTCAAGCAGAGCCCTTTAGTTTTGGTCGATCATAGGAGTGCCACGTATTAATCTCATGGGAAATCAAGCTTTCTTTTTCTAGGTGACACTCTTGAAAGGATTTCAGAGCTTTGATTTGATAGATGTCACATTTGGAAGGCCTTTAGATAGCTATTGGTAACTTTGTGTTAATTATGTGGATCAAGTAGAGCCACACATTGCTCTTAGAGGCAATATTATTGATCTTAGATCACAGCTTCTATAATAATGATAAGTGACATCATTGCATGGGTTTAGATGGGGCATGTGTCTTTCTTCTCAATATTTTGTTCATTCTTTTTCCACTTATCATTCTCAGGAGGAGATTTGGATAATTGGTCACCATCGAGCCTTGATCAGATGGCTTGAGTGCATCTACATGTTCACTCAACAAGCTCTCATGAGCTTTACATTGGATGTGACATGGTGTGGACACACATTGATCTTAAGATGAATATAAAGGTAAAACACATCATTTTGAAAGACCTCTCGGGTCTGACTAGTTGCTATAGAGACATGTGGTAGCATTTCATAGAATTTTTCATTATGGTAGGACATGTGGTGGCTCAGATTGAATGGGCTTGCTTGAAGGAACTAGGTTCATGACACATAGCCTTTGGATTTGAATTCCAATGGATAACTCCTTCATGAGTTCTCAGGATGATGTCACATGGTTCATAGGCTTGCAAATTTGCTCCATATATCCTATGTGGGTGCATTTATTTTGGCCAATGGTGTAACTTAAAGTTTTGATAGGAAGGATTATGCCTTAGGATAAATGTCATGATGGCATATGGCACACTGAGGAATGAGTGCTTCTTTTGAAAGATATTTTACAATTTAACATCTTGTGAGGTGTCACAAACTGCTATGTTTAAGTTGACATCTTATGAATCCAAGCAAGAGACCAAGTTAGACTTCAGGAAACATTACATGCCCATCATAAGAAAATTAATCAAGTCTAAAGTAAAACTTTGAAAGTAAGTGATTTAAACAAAATATAAGGTTAGTCAAATGAGATTTGGTGAATATTATAGTGTTCATGCTGATTGGAAAACTAGGTAAAACATCCTTGGTGAAGGTCTATTTGCACATTTTAAAGCATTCATGGTTAATAATTCATCTTTAAATGAAACTTGACAAATAATTGTAATAATTCAAATATTTGTAAGTGTAAATTATTATTACAAAATGAATGATTAACCCAAAATTGTTAGGAAGTATAAAATGAATTTTGTATGCAATAAAATGTCTTAGCAAGCTTGACATCTTAGGCATTTTTGGAAAATTAAGATAGGAGGGTCTCCATTCTGGGAATAGGGGTTAGTTGAGCATCAAAAAATGGAAAAATCTATGGGGAAACATTTCAAGATGTTAGAATCTAGATCTTCTGTTCAAAGATGAATCAAAAGCTAATTGTCTCATTATTATTTTTAATTAATGTCAGAACTAATTTTCAAAATTAATGAAAACTCACAAGTTGGAAATAGAATTTAGAACTTGTAGACAATCATATTATGTGTGTGGCTTTTATTTCATTAACCATTGCCACTGGATTCATAAATGATAACTTTCAAGCTTCAAGACACCAAAACATGAAATGACTTAAGCATTCTTTAGATTTTATATACTAATGCTCTACAAGGTGAAAGATGGCTTGGGCATTATTCTGCTACTAGCCAGGCATCTATAGTTTTGACAAAGATACCTTTGGCTCCACTCCAGGCCTTGCTCTACTTCTAGCCAGGCATTCATAGCCCTGATCAAGATTTCCCAAATCACCATTCATGGAATATGAAGCAACTTATGATTTCACTTCATTAGTGTATCATATATATATATATAATACCTGCGTTCATAAACCAGAATGGTTGGGAACCAAAATTACCTAAGTGTAAGGATTATGTCAAGACATAATCTAGATGTTACTCACTCTCAGATAGAAAGTTCTACCAGGCAAATCATTTAGTGTATTTGAGTGATAGTATGATGGTCCACATAGATTCAAACTCTTATTCAAGAAAACGTTCAGTCATCTAAACTATATTACAACCTCAAAATAACTTATGATTTTCATGAGAAGACTAACTTATAATTAACCCCACATAACTTTTCTAAATTAGAACAGTGTTAAAGGCTTCCCAACTTTGGATTACTAGTGTTTAAGATCAACACTCTCTTCTTCACATTTTAGGTCTAGGTTAACACAAATTGAGCCAATTAATTATCATCAAGAGGAATTATTACTAAACTACAACACACAATAGAAAACAAAAGGGAAATAGAAATAAAGAACAAAATAGGAAACAAAGTAGGAAAGTAAGAAAGAAAGCAACATGAAAGCAAAGATAGAAAGCAAACTACACTACTCCTACCTATTATAACTCTAAACAAGCTTACTCTCCTTATGGAATTTGGGACAGAGCAATAGAGAAGTAATACTTCATGTATTGCCCATTGACTAGTAAGGTCAAGTCATGCCCTTGCAAGTCTTTGAGTTTGAACTTGTTTTCACCCAGTATCTCTGCTACTTGGTAGGGTCCAATTTATAGAGGAGTGAACTTGTCATGTTGTCCTTTTTTCTCATGGGCCTTGTCCTATATTAGGACCAAGTCTTAAATTCAGATTGATTTAACTTTGTCTCACTTGTCGAATCATCTCTTCACAACATCTTGGTGCTTACTGAAGGTTTTTAATGCTTCATCTCTAGCATCCTCCATTTGGATGATGTTTAGTATCCAGTTATGCACTCTTTCATCATCTTCCATGTACTCAAACATGAATTCATAAGTTGACAACTTCAATGTAATGGGAAATATAGGTTACTACCCATAAACTAGTAAGAACTAGGATGCCTTAAGTGCTTATTTGTATCTGGTCCTATTTTCCCATAGAGAAAATTTTAGCAGGGATTACCATTCTCTAGTTTATTTTCTATAGACTTATTTATGTCATTCATCAATTTTTTATTGGTGGACTCTAAAACTTTGTTACCTTGAGGGTAGTAATTTGAAGCAAACTTGATGACTATTTGATTATCATATGCCCATTCAATGAATTCGATCGATGCAAATCCTGAGCCATTATCACATACCAGAGATAGGGGTATCCCAAACCAAGTGATGATGTTCTCTTCAAAAAACTTGATGGCATCTATTTTTATACTATTCTTAGTGGCCATTGATTTAATCCACCTAGTGCAATAGTCTATGGTAGTGAGTACAAATTTAAGTCCCATAAGGAGTTTGGATTGATTATTCCCACAAAGTCAAGGCCCCATTGAGAAAATGGCTTTGCTTCAATTACTAGTTGCAAAAGAATGGATACCTTTACCTCTCTTCGGTCGAGCACTTGACATTGGTGGCATGTGCGCACATGAGCATGTGCATCTTTAAAAATGGTTAGCCAATAATAATCAACCCTCAATATCTTACATGCTATGGTGCACCCTGAAGGGTGGCCACTTTCAAATTTATCATGGGAGTTATCCATGATCTCTATGGATTTAGCTTTAGAAACAAACCTTAGGTAGATCCATTCATAGATTTTTCTGTAGAGGAATCCTCCTTTGATCATAAAGTGAGATGATCTCAGCGTAAGGGCCCTTTTATGCTCTCTCTTAAGGTGTAAGGACACACTCTATGAAACAAGTAATGAACAATGTCTTGGTACTAATCTCCACCAGGTATTTGACTTACTTCAACCTACAAAACATCAATGCGAGGATTAACATTTGCAATGAGTTGAATTAGACCTTGATCCCTTACTATCTTAGCAAGTTTTATCTATAATTCATATTATTTAAGCTTGGTCATCCACTTCCCTCTTATTTCACCAAGTTCATTCTATCCTAGCATCAATTTGATAGATGGATTAGACATTATGATATATGTCTTGTTCCTTAGGATGTAGTATTTGAATTTATTGACAATCTTTACTAGTGCATAAGCTTGTTTATCTAGAATATGATAGTTCAGCTTGACATTCTTCAGATTAGTTCTCATAAATTCTATGGAGTTCTCTTTGTCATATTCCTTCTATTTTAAGACAACACCAATAGTATGATTAGAAGCAAAAGAGTATAGATAGAAATCATTACTAAAATCAAGACTTATCAAGACAAGAGCTTGGATAATATCATCCTTGATGTATTAAAAGGTCTTATTTTATTCATCCATCCATTCTATCTTTGTATCTTAATTTATCATGCCATTAAGAGGTCTCACTATCTCTGCAAAACCAAAAATAAACTTTCTCACAAAATTGATTTTTCTAAAGAAAGATTTTAACTCTTTTTTTCTATTAGGAACTTCTAATTTTGAAATTGCATTGATCCTATTAGGTCGATGGTCATACCTTCTTGAGTGATCACATGTCCTATTAGTTTACCTTTAGTCACACAAAAGATGCTTTTCTTAGGATTCAAGGAAATGCCATACCTTCTACACTTATCCAACACTTATTATAAATGCATCATGTGATCTTCCCTATTTTAATAAAAAACTATTAGATCATCCATGTAAATAATGATGCACTTACCAATTAATCTATGAAATGCATGATCCATTACTCATTGTAAAGTTGCTCTTGTATTAATTAATTTGAATGGCATTCATTTTTAAGCAAATATTCCCCATTTAGTGGTGAAGGTAGTCTTCATTATATCATTCTTATTCACCAGGAATTGGTTATATCCTAAAAATCCATCAAGGAATGACATCATTCTATATCCACTTACTAGTTGTATGAATTCATGCAAAGATGGCAAGGGATAATTATCCTTTTTTGAGGATATATTTAAGTTCCATAAATCAACACAAAGTTTGATTTCCCCATTCTTCTTCTGAATTGGCACAATTTTGGTGACCTATGTTGAGTGTCATATGGTGAAGATTATCCTTGCATCAAGCAATTTCTTAACTTCCTTATAAATCAATGGTTCCAACATTAGATTTATTGGTCTTTATCTCTGCCTGAAAGGCTTATTATATTCATTTAATGGGATAGTGTGAGTGATCACACTAGTATCAAATATCTTCAGGTCATCATATGACCCAGAAATAACATATTTGAATTTGGTTAAAAGGAAAGTTTCCTTCTTCAACTCTTCATCGATGCAAACTAGACCAATGTTGACATTCTACTCATTTCTAGCATCTCCCAGGTTTATCTGCTTATAATCATTTCCATTTACCTTAGGTTGATTAGCTTCATTTACTTGCTTGTTTGGGTCAAACATTTTCTCTAAAGATATCATGCCTTTGGGGATTTGATTCTCTTTAAGCTGGATTACTCCATCTTCATTATCTTTCAAACTTTCAATAGAACTTTCATCCTATTCCAATGATATGAGATTCAAATATGCCAACATTGCACAAGATGTCAATTATCTGTTGGTTATCATCAAAAACTTGGAAGTGATTGATGTTATCTAGCATGAAAGGGCATGAAATTATCTCCATAATAAATTCATATAGGTTCAAGGCCTCTATAGGTACGAGGTTTGTTGCTACTGAAGTTAGAGCATCTGCCAACTGGTTTTGTTCCCTAGGCAAGGAAATAATATTGAATAAGTCAACGTACTTAATTATATCCCAAGATCTAAATTTATAATTTCTTATAAAATAAAGTTTGCATTGATATTTGATTTTAATCTAATTCACAACTAGTTCAAAATCACCATAAACCAACATTTATTTAACCTTATGTTTAATTGCAAATTGAAGTCCTAAAATAAGAGCTTCATATGCTGCTAAATTGTTAGTGCAAGAAAACTATAATCTATAAGAAGCTAAATACTACCTTCTTTTAGGATTTTTTAGCATAATTCCAATGCCTGAACCTTATTTAATTCATGCACCATCAAATTACAATGTCCAAGGGCCTTTGCTTTGTTCCTCTTCTATCTTATCACCTATAATTATATCATTAGATTCCAAAGTATAGACACCCAAGTCAGAGGATTGGTAATTTACCTTTTCATTCTTGGCATTGGATTCTATAATCATGTATTTCATCTTGGGTTCTCTATCAATCCTAATTTTATTGGGGATCCCACACCAAGGTAGCCACATATGAGAATAATTAGTGGAAATGTATCCATTCAAAGATTTAGTCCAGTCTCAACTCAATAAAAATCTATATGCCTCAAGTATGTCCATGACTTGAATGCTGATGAACTGTTATATTTGAGGAACATGAGTTAGCTGCATATGAATATTCAATAATTCTCTAATCACCTTCACTCTTGAATTGTCTAACTGTACCACCACCTTATCATATTTGACTGGGTTTAGTCCCAAATTTTCACAAATCCCTATAGGCATGATGCTAGCAAAAGCACCAGAATAAAGTAAGTAATTATGGAAAATTTTACCAAAACTTCTAATAGTTAACAAGAATGGTGGAAACTCATGCTTGATCTTGTATATTACCACATTGGCATGAGCTTGTTTATCCTTGTTGGAGCTAGGAATTTCATTCAAGGATTTCAACAAGAAATCATGTTGTTTAGTGATTTGTGTGAGCTCATACAATGCTATATTTGCCTTGATTTTCTTCATGTCTTCCACTATGTTGTATCCACCTTTTGATTTTATACAGGGAGCCTGTATTGTTAGCTGACTCTCCTTACCTTTGGGGTATGGAGGATTATTGTCTATGCTACCATCAAGAGGTGTATTTGGTTTGTTAGGTGAGGTGGAAGTTTTTAGAAGTGGGTTCTGATCTTTACTTCTCAAGGCATAGTTGCTTCTCTGGTACTATTGGAAAGTATGCACCTCCTCAACATTATCTTTTGGATCCTTCTCATCTTGGATGGGGAAGTCATAAGTCTCAACCATGAGGACTAATTTAGGTGCTCTAGAATCATCATTTGAGTTATCAGAGCCTTTAGTGTTGTTTTGATCATTGGGATTCATGTCAAACCCCTCCATTTGGCTCTAAATGTCCTCAAACACATGGTAGAACTCCAATGCAAACCAATAAGATTAACTCAAAAACATAAAAATAACTACTAACTATGATGATGCTTGCAAACTCTCATTTTAGGAGAAATGGAGGAATTTCGAATAGCCACTTCTAATAAATTAAAATACACATCCAACATGTTAGGCTTTTCATCTGGATAATGATAAATAGAATGAATGGCTGAATTTAAGAATTATCCCCCATTAATTTGAATATCAAACTTATTAATATAAATTAAAAGGCACATTTTTTCTTTCCACTTGGATAAAATAAAAAGAATGCTAGTCTAGCATAACACAATCTAGCTCTCCATGTCTAGAAGTATTACAGACTCAACACCAATTAGACAAGGCCATCTCATAGATGTTAATCTTAGGCAATTTACTCAAAGGGGGATCATTATTATTGTTAGACCTATTGAAAGGTTTATTATACCTTTGGAAATTATAATTTTTGTTGGAACTCTCACCAGTATTTCCCATTTTTTTCTTGAGATCCAAGAAATTATTAGCAAGATTTTGGATAGTCCTTTGGATTGAATCTAATTCTCCCTTTGGAGGCTTTAGGTTCTTGGTCTGAGTTGCAGTTTGGACATTGGTATTGTTTACAGGCACCATTATTTGATTATTTTTGGGATGTACCCCAACATTTGCTTGGTTAAAGAATCCAAGATGTTGGTTAGGTGTAGCATGACTCAAAGGAAATTGGTTGATCAATGGTAATTGGTTCAATGTAGGTTGGTTTTGATTCATTTTGGGAATGACGTTTAGAGTAGGCATAGTTGGATCATAGTTGGGATTGGTAAAGGTAGGGTGCCCTTGAGGGTGCATTTTCTCATCAATGTAAATTACTTCAGCATAGGCTAAAGGCAATGTGTCAATTTTCATGACTCTTCTTAGTAAGACAACTTTCATAAGATCCAAGGCATTCTTGTATATCTCCAAAGTTAATTCATCCACCATCTTATAGGGTGGATATGTCAAACTATACATCTTTTAGAACTTAGTGTTGAATGTCCTGATTGGTTCTTTTGGGTCCCTTTTTAAGGTGGTAAACTAGTGGTATACGACCCCTGGGCTAACTACCCTACCTAATTGGGAAATAAAGGTATCATTGAACTAACCATAGATTGTGATGGAGTCTTTAGGTAGGTTTAGGAACCAATCATAGGATGTGTAACTACATGTGAAGGGAAAGAGGTGGCAAGCCATGTCCTCATAGATCATGTTAATCAACCTTAAAGATACTTTTAAGTATTTTTTATGTTCCTCATCAGTCACCCTACTGGTGGGGGGGTTAAGAAAGGAAAATACTTCTCTATATTTCTAGGAAAATTATGCATAGGTCCACATACATTAATGGATGAACCAGCTAACCATGTCATGACTAGTACAAGGTGTTGTAAATTCTAGTTAGATGGAGAATTTGGCTGAATCCTAGACTTCCTACATCTACTTTATCTACTCTTTCTTTCCTATGGGTTTCTAGAGATGCTAAAGGGATCTTGGGTTTAGATCAAGATCTGGTTCAAATCTTAGGCAACTCTAGGGTGCATAATGGGTGCTAAGAGCAAAGGAGCTTAAAAGATAGCCTCTATAGATGTTAAATATCATAAAGATTAGTCAACCTTTTTAGAAAAGATTTATATCAAGTAGATTTACCTTGACATTTTAGGATTCAAGTCAAAAAACCTCAAATTTCTCAAAACCTACACAAATATTTATTAGTTTTGCACATAAACCTGGAAAGATTAGTGTTAAAATAACATTCCTATGTGAAATTCAACAATCTAAAAGTGTTTAAGAACTTTAAAATACCTTTAAGCACAAAGTTATGCAAAGATTCACTTAAATCCAAACGAAATAGAGCAATTAAGATCTTAAATGCTTATATTTAGTAAAATTAACATCTTAGAGGTCAATCTTTGCACAAATACCTAAATTCTTTAAAAAAATTATATCAAACTTTGCAAATATGATCAAAATAATCTTTAATATATGTAAAGAACAAGGTATTTCACCTATCTTTGCACGTATTTAAGCAAATACCCCGATTATTTTACCAAATGAACACTAACTTTGATGAAATATTTTAAAGAATGCTAATTTTTGTGTAAAAAATGAAAATACTTAGTGTTTTTTAATAGTATTTAGGTACTACAATTCTACAAAGATGCATGAAAATAGCTACATGGCACTCCTTCTAGCGCCATATTTTTTTCTTCATGTTGATGCACTTATTGTGCTCCCTATGTCACTAGGGAATAAGGGGAAAGTAATAAAATTACTAATAATAGCAAAAAAGGTAGAGATATGGTCACCACTTTGGAAGTCTGCAAGCAGACCCTACTGTAGGGACAATAGTTATATAGTGACACAGTTTCTAGCTAATATTTGTGAATTATCTTAATATTTGCCAATTATTTCCCAAGATGTAAATGAATAATGGTTATTTATAGTATGAACTAAGCTATGGTGATTCATGGGTGGATCTAAAATTGAATAGGGTAAGGCAGGAAAGGGATTGTGCTTAAGATGAATAAATATACCACTTATACTAACTTCTAGGG
Organism: Torreya grandis; assembly: GCA_037957365.1. Taxonomy (NCBI): domain Eukaryota; kingdom Viridiplantae; phylum Streptophyta; class Pinopsida; order Cupressales; family Taxaceae; genus Torreya; species Torreya grandis. The sequence continues at coordinate 1,522,255 of JARHVA010000226.1, read as the reverse complement.
CAAAACACATAAAACTAGCATCTTCCAACTCTATCATAATGAACAAAGTTAAATAAATGAATTTGAAGCTTTAGAGGAAATAAAATTAATATATCTAAAAGCATACATTGCATAAAGATAATTAACTTACAGTAAATTGCATGCACACATCTACTTGCAAATGAAATGAAAACAAAGCAAGTATACTAACATATTAGTCAGCCTAGTGTTAAACTCAAGCTAACAAATGCATATAATTAATATGATTTCCAAATTAACTTTTAAAAAGGGAACCATTAGACATATAAAATCATGAGAATTCAAAAATCATAGAACACACAAAAGAACACTATAGACAAACTCTCAATTTTTTTGGCTCTTTATATTAATTCTTGAAACAACCATTTTTTAATTTACAAATGAGGGGTAAACCCCTATTTATAAGCTCAAAATTCCTAAGACAAGTTTTATTTGGCCCATAAAAGGTGCCCAAATACAACCAAGTGGCTTAAGCTACCACATTATAATGAAATATACCTAATTCAAAATTTCAAACATAATTGAATATTCCTTATGGCCCTGGAGGTGGTTATTTGATGGCTTGTTGTTGTTGTTGTTTTTGATTCTTATCAACTTATTCATTGGTTTATAATTTAGCACATGCTTGGTAGTCTTGATCTATTTGAGCAAAATCCAGGATCATAGACCTAAACAAGTTAGGTATGTCTTGGATTAGCTTGTTGTGCTCTGTGAGTGTTGGCCTAAATGCTTCTTCAATTACATCTACCTTTTGTAGCCTCTAATTGGAAAATGCCACAATTTCTATTACCTATGTAGTATTATTTGCACTAGCTACATCTTTCTAGAATTGAGAAATGAATACCTTCATTTGTGCCCTAAACTCTTCATCATCTATGAAGGAGCCATCAGGCTTGGTCACTCTAGTGATCATGGCATCCTTCAGTAGTAAGGCAATCTTGAATTTAATTTTCTCAAAGGATGTATTTACATCCTTGAGCTGATCCAGTCATGTATTTAAAATACTCATCCTATTCATGAGGATGGTCTGTGCAGGAATAATGTATTCAAGAGGTAAGAGTTTGAGTTCAGGAAACTTATTGCTTCTTACCACTCTAGCCAAGTTTTCCAACTTGGTATCGTAGAGTGAAAGATTTTGGTCAAGTTTAATGACCACCATGACTTGTTTGATCCCATCTTCCTATCTATTTTCATCACCTTATACAAGCTTAAGACATTAAAGACAATGTTTATTATTGAAATTAAAGTTCCCTCTAGCACAGTGAGCAGTGCTTGCTCTTTTAGTCTTTTTAGTACCTGTTGCATCCCCTTCATCAAGGCAATAGTAGATTATTCTTAGGCTTGAACTAAGGATATGGGGTCCTATGCATAATTTTTTACATCTCCAAGGTCAGCCTTTCTTTTTCTATTTAAGGTGAAGAGTGGCTTCACTCTCGTATATCACAACCAAGCTTGACTGTGGCTACTCCACCTATCTTCTCACCACTCTCTTCATGGTTTTAGTGGTTACATCAAACCTCATGCCAACTTGGGGTGCAAAGGATATTACTTTAGGCTTCTCTTGCCTTGTTACCTGTGTAATATCCCTCACCTTATTTGGTGTTATAGTAGATGGTGGATGTGTGGTAGGTGACTGCAATGGAAGTGCCTGGGTAGAAGAGGAGGCTAAAGCTATTGTTGGGATGATTAAATTGGTTAGTTCCAACTATCCAAGTGGATTAAATAAAGACTTCGTAGGGCCCATGTCAATAATAAATGAGGTTAGCATTGAAATCCCAATCATTTTGGCAATTGTAGTGAGGTTAAGTGGATTATGAAAGGGGGACACCCTTGAGATGGGCCTCAATGGCTTAGTGGATGCAGGGGAGATAAGGGTGAGTGATGCACTAGAAGTGGCTACTTGGGAAGGAGTAAAACCCATAGCCTAGCTATCACTAGTGCTCTAGGAGCTTGACAGAGGTGGAATGTTGATAGTGGCATGGAAGATGAAGTGAGGGATGGTTCTTCCCAAGGAAGTAGTGGTAGGGGATGTGAACATGGGAGTGGCAACAACAATAGAATTAGGATCAGTTTTAAATGTACTAAAAATTGGGAAGAAGGACAATGGTGTAGTACTTATAATGGAGTTTAGGAACCTAATGGAGGAGGCACTGCTCCTCTCATTTTAGTCTTTGGTTATTTCTTCCTTGTGTAAATGTTTTCAACACTTCTCCCAAATAGTGCTTGTAAATATTTCATTGAAAACTCCATGCCTTATGCGAATCATTCAAGTTCAAAAAAATCAAGTTCAAGTTGATCCAAGTTTTCTATGGTAGCTCCCTCAATAGATGTAGAGACATGGTTGGCTGATAGATTTTCCTAGGTTGAAGCTTGGAGGTATGTCTTATCTACTTGGTGTGGCTTGTAATGGGGGTCTGTAAGGTCTATTCCTGATAAGAGGAATGTTATCCTCTTCTTCCTCTTCTTTTTTCTCCTCAAATTCTACATTGAACATGCTCCCATGAGTGGCTAGGAGATAAAGTTTTATTATGTCCTCCTCCTTCTTCTCCCTATCAAGCCTCATTTCAAGCTCTATGTTTTTCCTCACAAAATTTCTAAATATAACTTCATCATTCATGTCATCTTTGTAAACCCATTCATGCACCTCCTTTTGATGTTTATATTCTAATGCCACATCCTTTTGGAACTTGATCAAGTGTATGGTAATGACATTATTGGGGTCCCATGCCTTAAAACCATATTTAGGCAATATGTATGAGTCCCTATGCCTTGAGCCACTATATTATCTTTCCATTTCATTATCTTAGTCCTCCCTAGATTGTAAATATTCTATTGGGGGGATGTATTCTTTTTTATCTTGAAAATGCCATCAACTCCATGGAGTAGTTGATAGGCCATCTCCTCTTCTACCAACTTCATTGGAACATATCTTGGTAGCCTGAGGGGAGCCACCATCAATCCTACTCAGATGACCATGTAATCAGGGTAGAGATAGAAGCTACTAATTTCTCTTAGTGTTTGTTTAAACTCTGGAGGGACCCTTAGAAACTTTCACTCAGTGATAGATTTGTAAATAGGAGGGTATAAATCTTAAGTAATTATCTTGATGTGTTGTCTAAAGTGGTAAATGTGCATTACAGAATGTGTCTAGGGCACAACTTAATCTCACATAAGAGACCTTGTGTTTGGTCCTAATTGTGCAGTTGTACATATAGCATCCAATAAATATCTCATCATGTAGAATGGAACCCCATTATAGAAAGTATCATGCATATCTAAAATCAAGTTATTGTTAATGATGTCTTTGAGTGAAGGAATTTGTTGATCCTCTAGGATTATCTATAATAGAGGGATAGTTTTTATATCTATATACATGTGTACATTACCAAATCCTCTATTTATCAAGGTGAGGCTAACCCTAACTCCCTTTTTAAACTAATGAATAGGCATGTTCCCTTGGTCATCCATGAAGACCACTCTAGTTGGGTTTGTAACCCATGAAGCTAAGACTGTCTATGGTTTATTTTCCTCGTACTAGTTGCCAATGATCAATGATTCTCTAGTTTTAGTCTAGTTTTGGAAGGGGTAGGTCATAATATTTTTCAAAACTTAGCCCTATAATGAAGGCAATAAAAAGCCCTTGGTTCATTGACCTGATCAATCCATCTTTGTATCTTGACCTTTCAAAGATGCCATAGACTAGGTCAGTGCACAGTATGACCTATGGTTTCACTACTACTTTGTGGAGACTAGTAGCTTGGATTTATAGGATATTTAAAATGAGTTGAATTATATGAGGCATGGTCTCAAACTCATCAAGTTCCCTATCTCTTTCAACATTGTGATAGATACTATTATAATGCATGTCCCCCAAGTTTATGGCCTTGAGGATGAATTTTGTGTTCTTGAACATGACTGAATTATAATATTGAAATAGAAATATTCCCAAATGTAATGCTCTTACCTATAGTGGAAGGTCCTACCTATGCCATTTTTATAATGTCTTGGGTAGAAATTGTCATTCTTTTATATCCTCCTACAACTTTCAAGCTTTGGCAATGGTATCCTGGGTGTAATCTATGAAGACCTTGAGCTTGATTTAATTGATAACACAAATAGTAGAGAGCAAATGCTTAGGGCTTTAAATTCAAATATAGGTAGTAATAGCCAAGTCGAGTAGCCTTTTGAATATTTCCTTGATTAATACAACATTGATGGCAATTCTAGTTCATGCCACATTAATGGTGAGATCATCACCTTTAAATTCAAATTTATCACTGATTTGTCTTTGATTTACCATCAATTTTAGATTTAAATCTAAATATTACCACATTTTGACATGTGGCATGCCACTCAAGTTTAATTAGGTGCCCATGGGCCTTAACATGATTAGGATGCTTAGTCAGCTCAAATCTGGACACATGGCACCTCTTCATTACTCCTAAAGTGTAGCTTAGTGTGATGATTCATTTGTACCTTGCTATGTGGCATATTTCCATTCATGGTGAGCTCTTGGGTGGGGACCTTCAATTTTGGTCAGTCATGGGAGTGCCATGTGTTGCTCTTGTAGGAAATTAGGATTTAATTTACTAGGTGGCACTCTTGGAAGGATTTTAGAGTTTTGATTTGATATATGTTGCCTTCAAAAGGTCTCTAGATAGTTTTTGGTAACTTTATGTTAATTGAGTGGCCCAGGTAGAGCCACACATGACTCTTAGAGGCAATCCTATTGATCTCAAATCACATCTTCCAAAATAATGACAAGTGACATCATCATGTGGGTCCAGAGGGGACATGCATCATTCTTCATGGGCTTTTGTTCATTCTTATTCCACTTGTCATTCTTAGGAGGAGCCTTAGATAACTGTTTACCATCGATCCTTGATCAAACAACTTGAGTGCATCCACATCTCTATATGGAAAGCTATCATAAAATTTAGATCAAATACGATATGGTGTAGACATACATTGATCCTAGGATGAATTAGAAGGAAATATGCATCATTTTGAAAGATCTCTCAGGTCTAGTTGGTTACCACAGAGACAAATACTAACATCTCATAGACTTATTCATTATGGTGGGATGCATGGTGGTTCAGATTGAATAGGATTTTTTGGAGGAACTAGGATCATGACAAATAGCCTTTGGATTTGAATTCTAATGGCTAACTCCTTCATGATCTCTTAGGATGACACCATGTGGTTTGTGGGCTTCACAGATTTGCTCCACATGTCCTGCAAGGGGTGCATTTCTTTCAACCAATGGTGCAACTCAAAGTTTTAATAGGAAATATTATGCCTTAAGATAATTTCCATGATGAAATGTCACACACTTAGGAGTGAGTACTTATTTTGGAATCTGTTTTACAATTTGACATCCCATGAGGCATCATAAACCACTATGTTTAAGTTAATGTCTTATGAAGCCAAGTGAGAGATCAAGTTAGACTTCAAGAAATGTTAAATGCACATCATAAGCAAATTAATCAAGTCTAAAGCAAAAAAATTCAAGTAAGTGCTTTAAATGAAATATAAGGTTAGTCAAATGAGATTTGGTGAAGATTATTATATTCATGTTGATTGGAAAAGTAGGTAGAACAACCTTGATGAAGGCCTGTATGTAAATTTTGAAGCATGCATGGTTAATAATTCATCATTGAATGAAACTTGACAAAGACTTGAAAAAATTCAAATATTTTTAAGTGTAAGTCATCATTTCAAAATGAATGGTTAAACCAAAAAATTTAAGAAGTATAAAATCAACTTTGTTTGTAATAAAATGTCTTAGCAAACTCGACATCTTAGGCATTTTTTGGAAAATTAAGATAGGAGGGTCCCCATTATGGGAATATGGGTAGTTGAGCATCAAAAAACACTTTTTGAACAACTGTAGATTATTTCACCTCTTCTTCCAATCCTCTAATGACATTTACAACTTCATCCACCTTCAATAGGTAGGACACAATGGTTTCATCTTCAAAATTTTGAACTATCTTCGATGGGTCTACATCTTGGCCATCTTCACCTTGGTGTCTCCTTGATATATGGTCTTTAATTTATCTCATATCTCTTTAGCTGATACATAATGCATCACCTTCGCAAGCTCTACCTCTGATAGGCCATAAAGAATGGCATTCATTACCTTGGAGTTATTTTCACTAGCCTTCTTACCAGTTGCATCAGTTAGTGTAATAGGAGAAGCATTATATCTATCCACAACTGACTACCAAATATCATGACCTTGAGACATCAAATATATCTTCATCTTGATGTTCCAAAAGTCATAGTTAGATCTATTTAATAATGGAACCTTATTGGTAGATAAACCACCTTGAGCTTGCTGACAAGCCATCTTTGCTTCTCGGATCTCCTTTAGGATTTTAGACCTACTTTAAAGGACAAGGATTTGATACTAAATGTTGGAATAAAAATTAATGGGGGGTGAATCAGTGTTCAAAACTTTCTTATCGATTCCACTTAAGCAATCATCAACATATAGATTAAGCAATGCATAAACAATCAATTATACAAGCATAAAACAAGATTCAACAAGTCAACACACCATATATATGGGAACCCTCAAGGGGAAAAAAATCCATTGATATCTTCAAATGGAATATTTTCCTATAATAAAAACATCAAATTTAGTGAAACACCCATTTCACATGGAACACCAACCCCAACTAGCTAATCATCAACTCAACTAGGCTTCAACAAGTACCCACTTGCAAAGAGGCACGCACCCACTAGATGACTTATCAAAAATTCATCCACTTGATATATTTTATAACCTTTAGGACACCTTGTTTCTCAACCAAATAATGATGACCACTTCTTCAACTCTTCACACTCTTAGCCCTCTCAAATTGCCTTCTAGCCTTCTTCGCTAGACCAATTCTTAAATCGATTACGTCAAATGAACTTGATTATAATATATAAAAACTTCATAATAGTTAATATACACACATATTATGGTCTAAATACCTTCTTATTCTTACCAATATTCTATTTCATTCATACACAATAGGCCTAAAATTGCCTAGTATTAATACAAGTCTCTTGTTCATATCCTTCTTAGTCGGCCAAACATCCTTACCCTCTTAAGTCTAAAATGAAATATATTTTAGGATATCTCATATGCATGTATCAAACATTATTTGAGTCCCTTTATGTCTTACATAACTCAATTAATCCTTATATCATCTTTAGGCCTCAAGGAAACCTAATCCTATTAGGTCTACTTAAAACACATTACACTTTTCTCTCCTTGGAAAAAATTAAAAAAACTTATAGGGAATGAACACATCATATTATAATAAAATAAACTAATATAAACTACACCTTATGTCCATGAAACTTTTTGACTCCAATCACCACTTGAAGCATGCTATTAACACTATTCACAATTAAGCATGTGCATACCCAAAAAGTCTGTCTTGAACAAATGAAACAAAAGCATAATTTCACCAAAAAACCATGGAAAAAATTCAAACATACAGAATATAAATTACCTTAGGGTCATAATCATGTGATTTATTCTTCACAAATTATGGCAAAATGACTCAAACCCTTCTTTGCAAGTAGCCCACTTAGAACTGCCAACTAGCCTCAAAACATAGTCATGGAAATTTAAACTTATGAAAACTAAAGAAACACACTTAATAAATTAAAATTAATTAATATAATATTAAAAAATACTTATAAAAAACTACAATAAAAATATAATAATATCTACTGTCAATTATTGGTCTTGCAGACCAATTTGCTAACCTTCTCTCTCACAATCCTTACTCAGCCAGACAAGCCATTTTGGATTCAACATTGAAACTTATTAATATAAATATAAAACATTTTAAAAAGAATGGATAGGTAATATATACATCAATAAAATCACCATGTGAATTACATAATTTAACTTATGGAAAAGGGCCTCCAACTTATCACTGCAACTTGCTTACCTAGATCTGCCAGTTTACCTTGAAACATAGTCATGGTGATAATGACCTTTAACACCCATGTAGAAACTTTTATATAATTATAATTAATTTAGATGATATTATGATATTATTATAAAATATTTAGATATAAATATAATATGTTCAAATGAAAATATTGATCTTGTAGAGTAATCTCATAACCTTGTACCTCACTGTCTCATCTGAACTAGACAGGTCAACTTATGAGCAACATTTTCATCATGAACACTAACCTCCAAAACTTATATCCAACATGAAAATGTATTATACGTAATAAAAAATGTATCCATGCACTTGGATTCATCCCTAATCCATTATATCACATCCTTAATCAACTTATCACTTTTACCTAGTTTTTTTCACTATTTTCATCATTAGGTCTTTTAGCGACTGGTCAACTTGTAAGACTAGTTTAGAACCCATGATGGATAAAAAATACTCAAGAACCACTATTGACATAAAATGTAATTTTAAATATTTTTAATCCATCTATTTATCAACTTTGATTTGGTCAACTCTTACTGCTATAATAAATCTTTGAGAAATAAGGCTTTTCCTATAGGGTTCAATCGTACACTAGACAAACCAATCATACCTAAATATGACTAGGAGAGTTTAATACAACCTAAAATCACTTTTATAGTCATACCTATCCATTTTGGGCACTTTTGAATAATATATTACACATCAGGTCATTGTTAGGGTTTTAGAGAGGATTAATACTATTTCTAGTGTTAACAATTATTCATAGAGGACTGCCCCTCATTTACAAAACTAATACATATAAATATTATCTAGGACCCTTCTCCATATATCCTTAACAACTTAGGTTCCTATGCATAGGTTACACGTGCCAATGAACACTTGAAAGTCCTTTTCAGGTTGAGAACCCTTCATTTTATGCACTTGAGAGATCTAAAAACCACTTTTCATGCCTTATATTGGAAACCTTGACTTAAAACTTGGTTATCATACTTAAAACAAAATTAAATATTTATATCAATGTTCACATACTCATACTTGACTTGGAAACTGATCTTAATACCTCATTAGGCCATGTTTTCACCATCTTGCTTTACTACATTTGAGTCTTCACACCTCATTAGGTATTGAGCTGACCTTAAAACATCTATCCATGTGATACTAATCTCAATTATATTATCACACAACATATCACATGCTCAAACAATGTCAAACATCCTTCATATGTCTTGACAACATCTTATGACACCTCATTATGTTAGATAGGGTCTAGAATTAGTCTAATTGTAGACTTTAGCTTAAAGACTTACCCCTATAGGCTCACTTAGAAACTCTCTTGAGTCATCCAAAACCTCATATTAATGCTCAAAAAACCTTATACATATTATTATGCCTTTGTTCATCCATATTACTAGGCCACCAAGCTCATACCCTCTCATAAGTTCTCTTCATGCAATGAACAGTGTTATGACTAGGCTTCTCAAGCTTCTTGAAGCTTGAAAACTGACCTTGAAACACTCCTTGATGCTTATAAATATTTATCACATTCCTTTCATTCTCCTTAGACAATATCATACATCTACACACCCCTATTCATGTTCATCAAGCACACGCTCATGATATGACTATGTTTGTTATGACTAAGCATCTCAAGCACCTTGTACTCAAGGACTAGTACTCAAAACATGATTACTTTGAACTAAATCTTGAAATAAACCTAAGAATAATAATTAGGTTGCCTTAAAATTATCTCTTGTCACATGGTTCATATCTCATAGACTACTCACCATTTATCTTTACTAGATGCATTCTGACATCAATGATATCAACCTTGACCTTGACATCAATGACAACACTTATCAACAAAAAATATCCTAACAAAGTAGTGGAATTTAATTTCTCCAATTATTAAATATTGGGTAACGATCTATCCCAATAATGAGTTGCATGCTTTTATTTTCCCCAAATAGGGAAATATCTATGAGCTTGGATTAGATGGATGACTAATTAATGAATGGATTGCTTCATTTGCAAGCATAGATCAAGGATTTAATCAATTGCATGGATTAAGGATGATATGATCATGTTGATGGATGATAGGAAGGTGATAGACTGATGAAAATGTATGTGTATATGATATAAAAACTTTTCAAAGAATGAATAATTCACAAAAAACTAGGCACATGAGGATGCCCCAAGATGGATGAAATAATAATTGAAGAATGATGTGATAATGATTGAAAAATGATGTGATAAATTATATAAGAATAAGGGATTATTAGTTAGATTAAATGGATGATTAAAATAAGATTAATAATGGTGACAAAAATGGTGATGGTGATGATAGCCAAGTTGCCTCAGAAAATCTATGTAACTAAGCACTTCTTACATCATCCAAATGGACCTCATGCCAATGTAGTTCTCCCAAAAGGGAGGAATGTGATGAGAAAAATATTAGATGAAAATGGGAATTACGGTGGTTGAGTTGACCTCATAAATTCCATGTGATTGAGCATTTCCTACATAGTTCAAATGAACCTCAAGCTGATGTAGTTCTCATGAAAAAGGAGGAATATGATGAGAAATGATGAATAAAAATAGATGATTATCTGATTTGGTCTTAAAATGGACGAGATGATTGGATTTAAAACTAGATGACTTTGCAGTGGGATAAAATACTACTTTATCATGTCTCCACATAATTTTACAACTTGATTTTTGATGTAGCACATGATAGTGTGCACCATGATATTGAACACCATCATGACCTGGTTGTAATGTGCGTAAAGACTAATCCTTGATCCAATAGATAAATGACACAAATGTACTATGATATAAAAAACATAGGTTCACATTATTGTTATATGTTGAAGGATGGACTCAAGTAAAAGTGCAATAAATCACCATTATTTTGAAAAACCATGATGACCCTATTGACGTACTTGGACTATATCAAGTCACAACAAGAGTAACAAACAAATAAGTGAGGAATCAAACACACATAAACTAGAAAAAAAATAGTAGAAAGTATCTTGTCATTTAACAAATTCAAAATCCACATGTGAAGGCTTAATTACATTGATAGTTGGATGGTGCCCCCAAATAAGGATAGATGTAAGGGAACATGTTGTCAAAAATATCCCAAAATAAGTTGCATCCTATGAAATTCCTATAACTAAGCAATCCTATGAAACTTCCTATAACTAAGCAATCTTAACTATGATATATTATTATATCAAATAACAATATATCTCAACCATAATGATATTATAACTCATCGTATTAATCATACGATTAATAACTACTAACAAAATACTATTTAATTTTTACCACTAACTATTTACCTCTAGGTAAATATTACTTACATAATATTAATAATGTGAACAATATTCTAACATTCACCCCCTTGTGAACATTATTAATCCTATCTAAAATCTAGAGTGGGTCTAGCTTGAAATGTTGCCCTTTCTGTTTGTGCACTTTATCACATAGTAGGACCAAGTCTGATATCTAAAATGATTTCACCTTTGCCATTTTGTCAAACCATATTTTGAAAATGGCTTGATGGCTACTAAAGTTTTGTAGGGATTTTTCCCATGTATCTTCCATTTAAAATATATACAATAGCCTTGAATTTGTCTTCCCATTATCCTCTATGTATTCTTTCATAAACTTGTACATGGGAAACTTGAGAGTAATTAGAAATATTGGATCCAAACCATATACAATCAGAAAGAGTGAACTCTTGAGAACTCACTTGTATCTAGTTCGGTCAGTCTAGGTGCATATTTTAATAGTGAGTCTCATCCTCTAGGTGACTTTTATATAGATTTATTTATTGCATCTATTAGGTTCTTATTGGTTGAATCAACTAAGCCATTCCCTTACAGGGAATAGTTTGATGAGAACTTCAGTGTGATGCCATTCTCATAAGCCCATTTAGTGAGTTTAACCAATTGGAATACGAGACCATTGTCACAAAATAGTGAGGCTAAGGTATCAAACCACATAGTTAAATTTTCCTCAAGGAAATTAATCACTTCCTTAGTTGTGTTATTTCTTTCATCCATCTAGTGCAATAATTAGTGGTTGTGAGTATAAACTTGTGGCACACTGATGATTTCAAGTTGATGAATCTTACAAATTCAATTCCCCATTTAGAAAAAAGGATGTGTTACATCCTAATTTCACCCTATGATTTATAACATTTTGTTTTGTTATTTTTGGGAATAATGGAGTTTTATTCTTATTTAATAAACAAGTCTATAGAGAAAATTAGTAAGTAATATTCCCAATTATGGATACTGATTTGTGAATTTGAACTACAATTTGACCTTTTTAAAAATATTAAGAGAGCAAGGAGAAATTTAACTTATTTTATTTTGAGTTTTCTAGTCTGAGATAGCGTCTGTAAATTTGCATGCATGACTAGGACATTGTCGCAAATAAGATCCTGAACTTCATTTTCTGATTGGACAAGAGCATTGGAACTAGACACCCTAGGCTCTGATGCTATAGTCCTTATATGGTTCTATTGTTGTGAGGGTTTAATCTTTTTGGGTTTTGTTCACCTATTCAAGGTGAGCATGTGTACCAATTTTTAGGTCTTTGTTGTCAACAAAACTCTCTATAGAGCTAATTATTCATGTACTTGAATATTTTATGTAATTGAAAGAAACTTTGACAAATAGGGAAAAGAGGTTAGTGTGTAAAGGATGTGTTGAAATCACTTCACACCCCATGTGTGGGCATGCTGCCTACATACCAATACTCCGAGGAGGGATCAAGCTAATGTAGTTCTCCCATTGTAGTGCTTGGTATAATTATGTATGAAAATGTAACTAAAACTGAAACTAGGTGTACTTTAGATGGCTAAGGACTGGTACAAGGGTTTGAATAGGATTGAAATAATATTAGAAGGTTGTATGCAGAGAATAGGGAAAAGTGCTTGAGTGTAATTTCTTGTATTCTTGCTTCTCTCTCGTAAATGAGTAACAACCCTTCTAAATGAGCTTTGAATGGGTTTATATAGGAAACTATTGATCATGGGTTAGATGTATTCACATTATGATGACAAGGAAAAGGATGAGGATCAGAAGAATCTGACCATTAGGGCTAAAAATACACTTGGATAGTAGTATCAAAAGTAGGACACCCTAGAGTTCAACATTATAGTCCAAGTTAGGTGCTATTGTTCAGAGGTTACGGGACCTCAAGGGATGGATTAATCATGGGGAAAGTAGTTTGGGTTAGTTGGGGTTAAGTTTGGAAGGCCACAGATGTTTGGAAATCAGTGAAAAAGAGCCTAAGATGGTGAAGAGAGCAAGCAAGAGGGACCTATGGGTTGGATGTCATTAGTCATGCTCAAGTAACTAATTTTTACATTTTACATGACTAAATTTGCCCCCCCTTTATTCTAATGATGCAATAAAGTGAAATACTATGATAAAGTAAAGAATAAAAATAATACCTAAACTTACCTACAAAGGTGAAGCCCATGAAGCTTGCGTTATGTTGAGTAATATTGGATAGTGAATCTATGAAATGAAATAAAGAGAGATCAGTTCTTAATATATGTGATATAAAATAAGAACATACAAAATTTGAGTAAAAGAAAAAGGAAGAGAAAGGAACAAATACACCTCATCAAGTACGTGAACCAATACAAAACCTATTGTGATCCTGAGTAGGTTGAGTAATGTTGGATTGTGCTAGATGATGCTATACCAAAAGTTATATCACGAACAGAGCTAAATGCTCAATTCCCTAAAAAGTGGATCAAGAATGCAAAGGCATGCCCTTTGGCTCCATCATCACCTACTAAGTAAATCTAATGAATCATGTGTATGTCAATTGATATTTGGAATATGTGTCCAATCCCTCTGAATAGGTGGCTCAAGAATACAAAGGCTAGCTAGACTTTTGGCTCTATTGTTACCCTATGAAGTAAAGCTATGAAGTGATAACAGTATAGAATAGATGTCATATGAGATGGATCATAGATCCCGTGGATGTTCTGAAAGCCTAATAATATGGCATGGATAACGAAATGTATGCTAAAATCTAGGCTATGCTTGGCCATTTTGAGAGATGGAGGTTAGGCTTGTATGAAAGCCATTCAAAAATGATACAATATGCTTATGTAAAAACCAACTTGGGAACTTAAGTACTTAAGAATTTAAAATTGTATGAAAGTTTAACTTGAGAAATGATGCCAACCACCTGTATATGGAGTAAAGAACATAACTACTAAGAATGCCTAGGTAATAAAATGAACTCAGAAATAAAGAAGACCAATATGTCATGCATATTGTCCCCAATCACTGGTGTCTGGAACATGGATTTTGATCTAGAGATTATGTAAACTACCTAATCTAAAACTATAAGTGAGAGTCATCATGACATGCATGATACCCCCTATATCTAGATTTTAAAAATATATATATACTGAAACTACTGATTCTGACTAATCTGGATGTGCAAAACCTATAGCCAAGCTAAACTTTTTGCCTTTTATTAGAAAACCTAGGTGTTTTTATTCTTGGATAAGAGCACCAAAATGAGGACACCCCTATGTTTAGTACTAATGTCTATTTTTGGCATTGTTGTCTTATGCTGAAATTGGCTATTGATCTAGAATCGTCACTATCTTTCTATTCTATTCTAACTAGTTTGAACTCTAGATTCTAAATTAGGTGATCTGAATGATACTATTTTGACTGTTAGGAGATTTTATCTCTGTGATAAAACCCATGTTTTTTCCCTCTCTTTTAAGGGTAGGAATGATTAAACTTGTAATGACTACCCTCAGAAGAAAAGAGTCCTGCAAGTGTGTTATGTTGTATAGATACATGATATAACAATGAAATTTGAAAATATATCTCTAGAGATAACAATATTTGTATTGAGATATTTTTAGATCAATAAGGGTATGCCTAGATAGATATAACAATGTAAAAGCATGTGCAATGTAATGAACTAGAATTGGAGATGTTGGATGTTAGTTGTAAGTTATTAGTTTTTAGGGAGGGATGGAGCATGATGTTCATCATGGCATCTGAGAAAGCAAGGTAAATAAATGATATGGATCACACCATTGCAAACAAGGATAAACAATCAATAAAAAATCATACAAAGTAATAAGAGAGAGGTAAGAAGCATACAAGGTTGGCTAAGGGGCCATACAAACAAAGGACATGGGCACATGTGACTCAAATTAGAAATCAAGAATAGAAGGCATATTCAAATACCACATATATATACAATTTTAAACAAGAAAAGATTGGCATGAGGGCCACATACACATAGAAGAGTACAAACAAGGGACGTTGGCAAATGTCCAAAGATATACACACACAAATAAAAGCAAAGGATATTGGTAAATATCGTAAGGTACACATAAGAAACAAAACCAAAACTAGAAATACAAACACATCTAGCTACACAAAGTAAGAAAGGAAAGCATGTAAATTGGAAAGGTATAATCACATGTAACTAATCAAAGAAAGAGTGAAAGTATACAATACATGTTTAGTAAAAGACTAGGTATATGTTAAGAGAAACATAAGTGCTAAATACTAATGAAATGTTGATAGTAATCTGGTAAGTAATGTACATTAGTATGATAACTCAGAGTGTGTAGTTTACGGTTGACATAAACTGGATGGTGTTGTCATGTGGAAGATTCCCCCAGTGGGTATGTATATTGATGTGTATCTCGAATGTAGAATTAAGAATACCCCTTCAATGGGTAGAATGAAGTAATCAAGGATGTAGAAATCACTGCACACACTCAAAAGAGATCAAGTGAAGCATGATAATATAGATAAATCATCATATAATAGAATTAAATATTGAATGTAAGTCCTATCATGATAGTAGTAATTTAAAGCATGGATGATGCATATAATCAAAATGTTTTTTTTTTCTTTTTTTTTGTATTTTTGAATTTGACATCAATTTGCAAAGAGCAAAAGAATCCAAAGATTGTGTAGGTCTAGTGGTACCTTAATCAAGATGTAGCACCTTGGATTGAAGAGATCTTATCTCTTGCACAAGGGCTACCACATCAGGAGAAAGGGATGTACTAGCTGTAACTAGTGGTATAGAGGCAAGTTGGGCTGCTATAGGGAGTTGTTGAGACATAGTTGCCCCCATAGTGTCATTTTAAACTGGTTGTTCTAGGGTTTGAGAATATTTACCATTGTTCACTTTTTGTTGTTCTTCTTATAGAATTCTAAGCATGTCATTTTACATATCTGGATATTTTGTTAAGAGTTATTAAAGTTTTCTTTTATTAGTTTCATCAAAATCAGTATATCGGGCCATTGTGAAAGTAGAAAAATAATTTATAATGTGTTTGAATGTTTTGCATCAAATTTTAATAGACAATACACTAAAAAAGGAAAGTATTGAATATAAGAAATGCAAAGTCCTAAAAATAGCTAATTAGAATTTGCATAAAAAGGATACAGAGCTCGTAAACATGTAAGGTGATACCTCAAGAAGTGAAAAGATGCTAGTATACACAACTAAGGATTTTTCAAAAATATTAATATAAAATACTATGAATTTTTGAATTTAAAATTGATTTTATGAGTTTGATATGCAATTAAAAATTTAGAAAATGATTGGAAAAGTACTGGGAACTATTTGATGCAATTAGGGTTTTTTGAATGATTTTTTAAAAAATTAGTATGATAATTTTAAAATTTTGATATGAATTTATAGAAAATTTGTAGAATTTTGCTTAAAAATTTTAGGAAAAAATAAAAAATGTTTTTAAAATTAGCAATATATTTTTCCAAGTCTTTGGAATGTGTTTGTATGCAAAAAGGACCTAGTATGTACAAACTAGGGTTTTAACAAAAGTTATTAAAATTTTGTAATTAATTTGTAGATTTCTAATTTTTAAATACAAAAAAAATTAAGGAAAAAAATCAAAAATAATTTATCCTAAGGTTTATAGGGTTTTAATGCGAAAATTCAAAGTAAGTCGGGTTCACCAAATGTTTTGTTATTTTAAAGAATAATGAAGTTTGATTTCTATTTAATAAACAAGTCTGAGTAGGAAAAATCAGTAAATAATATTCCTAATTATGGCTACTAATTTGTGAATTTGAACTACAATTTGACCTTTCTAAAAATAGGAAGAGAGCAAGGAGAAATATAACTTAGCTTATTATGAGCTATCCGATCTGGGATAGGGTATATAAATTTGTATGTAGGACTAGGACACTGTCACAAATAGGATCCTAGACTTTATTTTTTGATTTGATAGGAGCATCAAAATTGGACACCCTGGACTCCGATGTTATAGTCCTTCTCTGGCATTGTTGTCTTAAGATTTTTAGCTTTTTGAGTTTTGTTTGCTTACTCAAAGTGAGCCTGTGTACCAATTTTTAGGTCTTTGTTGTCAATAGAACTCCCTATAAAAATGATTCTTTGTGTACTTGGATCTTTTATTCAATTGAAAGAAACTTTGACAAATAAGGAAAAGGGGTTAGTTTGTAAAGGATATGTTGGATGCACTTCACGCCCCATGTGTGGGTATGCTACTTACATATCAATCCTCTGAGGAGGATTCAAGCTAATGTAGTTCTTCCATTGAAGTTCTTGGTGCAATTGTGTATGAAAATGCAACTAAATATGAAATTGAGTGTACTTTAGATGGCTAGGGACTGGTGCAAGAGTTTGAATAGGTTTGGAATAATATTAAAATGTTGTATGTAGAGAATAAGGAAAAGTGTTTGAGTGTACTTGTATTATTGCTTCTCTCTTGTAAATGAGTGCTAACCCTTATAAATGAGCTTTGAATAGGTTTACATAGGAAACTATTGATTATGGGTCAGATGTATTCACATTAGGTTAACAAGGAAAAGGATAAGGATCAGAAGAATCTGATCATTGGGGCTCAAAATACACTTGGATAATAGCATCGAAAGTGGGACACCCTAGAGTTTAGCACTATAGTCCAAGTTAGGCATTATTGTTCAGAGGTTACGAGACCTAGGGGATGGATTCATCATGGAGAAATCAATCTGGGTCAGTTGGGATTAAGTTTGAAATGCCATGGATGTCTGAGAATCAATGAAAAAGGGCCTAAAATGGTGAAGAGAGCAAACAAGAGGGACCTATGGGTTGGGTGTCATTAGTCATGTTTAAGTAACTAAATTTCACATTTTATATGACCACACCTTTTAATCTATGGATTACTATGGTTTTTAACTAATTATTATTACTTTGATTTGAGCTTAGTGATATATATTGTTATGGAGCAGTGATATTGTTGATTATTATACATGATGTTACAGTTGTATTTTACTATTTTATACATTATGGATGTGTATTTGTTAGCTTTGTATCATTGGTTGATATAGATGATGACTTAGACTAACTACATACTTATTGTGAGGTGGATGTAGGATAGCTCCTACCCTCAGATCTTGATGAGAGAGAGCATCATCAAAGAGGATGGGTTATATGGGATGATTGGGAGATGATAAGATGAATTGCTAGTGACCCTACACACACGTACATTAGATTTAAGATATTATATACATAATATATTTTAAATGCTATTAAATCTTGTATGTGATTATATTAGTATGTGAATTTAGTTCTTAAAATGCATTAGATTTTTTTAATGTAATTATCTTGATTTTTGAGAATAAATCAAGAAATAGATATTTAATTACTAATTATATAGTTAACTTATTATTGGAAACAATTAGATAAATAAAAGATTACCATTATTTTAAAGAGCTTAAGTTATCTTAATTTACTAACCTTGAGTGAAGGCAAATTAAACATAGTCTCGGTAAGATGCATGAAATTGTAATTAGATGTCTAATCATTGTTTGGATGAGATCTATATAATAGACTCATGGTTGTATTGGAAAAGTGTGCTAGGGAGTTGAGAGCTAAAAATTAGATATCTTTATTTAATTGGTCACTTAGTATTATGTTATTAGATAACTAGAGTAATGTGGCATAATGATTCTTAAATAAATAAATTAAATGTTTTAAATATTAATTATGTAAGTGGAATTAAGAAAGAGTACGGCCTTGAAGGTGAGATATCTTCAGTTAGTAAAATGAAAAGAAGACCATGCATGGATAGGGAACTTAGAGAATAATAATATGTAAAGAGAAGGGACTAAGAGAGGAAGAGGAGGATAATTTTTTAAATTCATGAGAGAGTTTGAAAGAAGGGATAAAGAGAAGAAGTAGGCAAGAGAATTAGAAGAGAGATATTAGAGGAAACAAGAGAAAGACGTATTCTTCATTCAACAAATATCAAAAAGGTTGGTTCTATAATTATTTTCTTATATGTCAAATGGTGTGATTTTTTTGTGTATTATTTGTCTTGATTCTCATTATATGGACTGCATCTTATATTTATAAGACTGTATTATTTCTAAGGGCAGAGTTATATTTTTACTGAGCAGCGTCCTAGTTTAAGTAAATAGGAATCAAATTGGATAAGCACCATATTTTAATGAATTGTTTTTTAAATTATTAGACTTGTGTTCTAATTTTGTAAGTCAGTGTATCACTTTTAATTGTCAGTATCTTACATATGTGCTATCAGCAAATGTATGTTCTATGTTCTAAATGATATTATTTGACTGCATCTTATTAAACCTTTATATTATTTTTAAGGTCTGAGTTCCATTTTAAATAAGTTTACATCTTATTAGACATACATTTCACTAAGATAGGCTTGCATTACCAGCCCTTTAAATGACATCAATCTCCAAAGGTATTGATATATACTTTAGCAACATCCTATCTTCATGTACTAAGAAAAATGTTAATAACATGTAGTGTCTTATTTCATTTATTAAACTTGCATTTTATTCTTTGCCCTGTGTCCCACCTACATTTGGCTACATCTCAATTTATAATGATTATGTCATACTTAAAGGACTACGTTCCATTTCCTCTTTTAACAGTGTCTTAATACATATAAAGTGGTGTTGGATATCTACATCTTTTATTTAGATAATATGTTGAGTCATTTAGGTTATATGCTAAGTCATATGGATAGTTACGCCAAGTCTTTTAGATTGTACGCTAAGTCTTTTAAATAAAATAAAATAAAAATTAATGTAAGATTGAATGTCGGGCATAACTTTCTTATGCCTCAAACTCAAAATAAATTTAGAATGCTAAATATTTAATTGGAAGGCTAAGTATTAATTTGAAGCACAGAGGCATTATTTGAAATACTGAGTTAAAGTTGAGTCTTTAATGTCAACTGCAATATTTTATCCAAATGGTAAATGTGTAGTTTTATTGTTCATGCAATATAATAATAAATAAAAGTAGAATGTTGAGTCTTCAAATTGAAACGTCAAGTGAATAATTGAAACGTCAAGTGTAAAATTGAAATGTTGAGTCAATAATTGAAATGTTGTGTAAATAATTATATCTGCAATGATGTATTAAAGTGAAACTTTATTATAATAATAAATATTAAAAAAATGAAATGCACAGAGGAATGAAACTAGCAAAGGAAACTATATTTCTTCTTTAATGTAAGATCGAATGTGCGGTAAAACATTATTTTTGCCTCAAATTTATGTATTATAGTATCAAATCAAGTTATATTTTAATAATGAACATGGTTATCATGAGATCCTTATAAAGATCACCATATGAGTAGAATACTAAAGCGGTTTGTATCCGAAATCAATGTTGGAATACTCTATATACTCTACTTAGTAAAACTTTAACATCTTTCTTGACATAATAAGGAAACTTCTTACACAACAATTTTTATTATCATATTTACCCACTTTTAATAAATATAAAGCATGTGTTTATTAACAGAATGTCAGACTCATAGCTTCCCTATAGTATACTGTATTCGATCATATAAATTAAGAATTATGAAGATAATATATGCCTTGAATTTTGAGGTCAACCATCATATCTACACCTTCTAATTAGATTTTCCTTGTGTTGTTCATAGATCTTCATTATACCTATTGTTATATCATTATCTGAACCATCAATAAAGACAAACTACATTAGATTTTGTTGTGTTATCATGATGATGATGATGATGATGTCAATGATGACTTTTAACATGCTTATTTTGATCCTCCAATCTTTGTCAGATTAATTGGTGAGCTTTTGTCAAGTAGTAGATTGAGATATGACTATTTATATTTGTAAACCATTGTCATATGATGATTGTACTTCAAAATATATGTACATATATGCACATGAAGTTTAGAGGTATGAATAGAGTTTTATAGTTTTGAAATATCGCTTTACACATGTGTGAACTATAGTAAAGATAGACATTTATATGGTAATTTTATTATACTTCTGTTTGATTAATACTATATCTTTAGTGGTATAATTATATGATCTAAATCTATACTATGGATTTTCTTAGAATGCTAGTAGAGACAAATAGTATATATGTGGCATAGTAGTGTTAAGAAAACATGTCAATAGGGTCAAATTTTATAGCGATGTGTAAACATGAAAACTTGTGTGTAATAAATTTTATGATGGTATTTTATGTGAAAATGATTAAGCATTGCTAGAATAAAGTAGTGAATCTTGAATCTTGATGTGTGCCTAGATATTATGTTTTCATTTGATTATTATTGTGTAGTATAATCTAGGGTATACTCGAGTGGTATAATTCTATATTTTCGTATTTAATAATTATAATGTAAGATTGTTCATATTTGAGTAGGTGTTCATATATAATGAGATATGATATTATGAGATATCATAAGATACTTTAGCTTAAAAATGTATATGCTTAAATGGTACATACTCTAGTTGTATGTCTAGACTCTCACCTACATTGATTGATTAAATATGTGTTGGTTATTACTTGATCAATATATTTTATAAAAATTATTAAGATATCATGCATGCATGCATAAAATTTTGAGAGAGTAAATGAATGATTAGACTTTTATGTGATTGTATGACTTGCTTATTATATATACTTACTTGAATAAAAATGTATGATTCCATGTATTTATGACTACTTTATATGATTGACTATGAAAAATAGTAGTTATATCTTAAAACACTAGACTATAATAATATGGGATATCATGAGGTGTAGTTGTATGGATCTTATTGAAGTAATTGGGAAACTATAGTTTAATGTGAATTTTATCTAGGTGGTATAATCTATAAGCATTATTTCTAGTTTGAGATAGATAATAATGTAATAATCATTCATGCATTAATGGAATAATTGTACACTTTGCTTACTCATATGTTTAGCATATAATGTGATATTATTATTAGGAGGATGTAGCTAGTATAAATATTATGGTTAAATAATGTATAGTAAAACATTATCTTATGTTATGTATGATTTACATGTCAGTACGATATCTTACAATAGAATGAGTTTTTTATGATACACTGCATGTTTAGTTTTAGAAATCATACACACTTGGGTACTTACTTGTTCTCTAGATTCTCACACCGGTCTATCTACCTATCCATGAAGGGAGATTCATTCTCTAATAAGAGATTTTGTAAGAGATTATTGGTCTATGATTAGTGTAAAAAAATGGTCAGATGATGCTCTCATTCTCCACTATAGTACTTACTTGGAGACTACACTTGAAATTATTAGCGATACATGAGTTGGTTTAATTCAAGCTCTAGAGGGCTTGGTATCTATTAGTATATTAAGACTGAAGGTCCAATGAAAATATAATTATATTTCATTAGTATATACTTTAATATTAGTTATTGTATTAGTGGACCAGTTGTGGTTGATACCTAACGTATTTACTTTCCTTGCAATTATTAAAATTTATATTACAATCGGCATTTGAATTTTGAAAATGTTATTGTTTAAAGTTTATGATTGGATAAGTTGTCGATTTTGTTTCTATAAAAAAAATGTTAAGTAATTAAAAAAAATTACTACAATATTCTAAGTACAACTTGAGGGGTTGTAACATGTGGTATCATAGTTGTGTCTTGAACACTAGGACCTAATGAGTCCATTAGCATTTTCATACATTTCTATTTAGTGGAAAGGAGAAATGTGAATACATGTGTGGTACATTGAGTGTGTACCTTAAGAGCATTCGTACCTCCTTAAATATATTGATAAAGGGTTGATTAATGAGTATCTCGCTAGTGATGGTTTTATAAGGTGTTTGGGTAGTTAAGTGCATAACATAGTTCCTAAGTTGTGAACAAGAGTTCCCTATCATATTCTTGATCTTTTAGATTAAACACTTTGAGTATAATTACATCTTTCTTGGTAATTGAATCACCTTCACCATTTGTGTTTTGTGTATGAAGTTTTTCTCACTTATGTATTTATGTTTTAGTTTTGTGTCTTAAAAATATCCTAGAATTGGGAATCCTATAAGACCATTCTAGATTGGCACCACTTAATATGGAGGGAATTTTCTTGTATTTGAATGTAGATGTATTGGTTGTGAATTTCTTTGTGATAGGAGTTTGTGGAAAAGAATACTTATGTTTATATAGACTTGAGAAGAAGTGTCATCTCTCTTAGTTATCTTAGAGGTGAGTTTTTATGCTCTCACTCTCCTCTTACATCATTTTAAGTTATTGAGAAGATTCATATTTACAAGATTTTGATTTAGTGTTTTCTTAAGCATAAATTTGTCTATGAAATGTTATTTGATCATATTCCCTTGAGTTCGTGGGATAGTGTTTCTAATTCTTGTTGAGAGAAGCTATAGTATTGGATAGATTGATGCATCTTTGATGATTATTATTTTCTTTTTGGTTTTAGAGGTAGGTTATAATACTGCATTTACAAGTTTAGTAAGTGAATAATGATTGGCAACAAGGATTACAAGGTTTCTTTTTATCATGTGAGGGTATGTAGGAGATTTGCTTTTGAGATGTTAGCTCTCTACTTTTCACTTGTGACATTTTAGAGTCACTATTTTATCTAACTTGTTAACTTAACCACAAAGAGTGGCTAACTTTGAATTTATGTTAATTTTAGGTGATTATAATTATTATGTTACTATGTACCTTTATTTAAATTGATATTATTCTCTTTTTGAAGCATGTTATTTTGAAGAGTTTTATATGTACCTTTCTTCGAGAATAAGTAAGGTATAAGATGTGTAGAACATCTTAATAGTCTAAAAGAATTGAGGTAAACTTTTTAACTTGTTATGTGCTAGTTGTACAAGCAAGGAGACATTGTCTCACTTATAAGGTTGTAAGGACAATATGATCATTGGCCTTTGTATATTATGATACTTTTAGTATTAATTCTACTTAACTATGAATTTAACACTATAGGTTAAGATGTGAATTATGGCACTAGTAATGTTTAGCTAGTGGTAACTTAATATAATCTCGAAATGATTGTATGATTTTTCTCATATGTATGTTAGTACATCTAGAATATTTAGCATATAATATTTCTTTTTATGATATATTAGGAATGTGAGTTCTAAGTGATAGGATGGTATCCTACTTAGTCTCACATTGACTCAGTTGTTAATGAGTTGGATCTAATAGATGGACTTATCAAATTTAGGATTTGATGATGGACTTGTCAAATTCAATCATATGGTCATACACATATAGATTATGGATAGGAATTTCATGATTTTTTATATGTTGGAAATGTAGTATTTCTAGTTCATATTCCTCATCATACTTGTCAAGAGCTCTATTGAGTAGTGACGGTATTGACATGTTATACTTATCCAAAGCTACATAGAGTAGTGATAATATTAACATTTACATATCATTCTTGCTAGGTTCCCTAAATATTTTTCTCTAATATGAGAACTACACTCTATAGGTTAGAGAGATGTGTATAGGGACTAGAAAGTTTTGTGGAACTCTCTTTAGTCATTTGTTTTGGCTATTATGAGATCACATGTATTTTTAGATAAGTTAGTGAAACTTTTACCTAGATATTATAAATGTCTTGCAGTTTTGGACCTTGGGGTGGTCATGATAGAACAAATCAGTGTAAGTGATATTCACAAAACTTATTTGCATAAAAATAGATGTCATAAAATAAGGTCTTATGGGACCAATAATCTAAGAATAGTGTTAATTAGGAGAACTAGTATGAGTTCTTCAGATAAAATTTTGCATTTGTTAGCATGATTTGATACTAGACAAAGTCACAAGGTTCGGGTTTGAGTTCAAGTTCAAGTTCGACAATGATAAAATTCAGTTCAAGTTCGCTAATAGATAAAGTTCAAAAAAAAATTCGTCATTAAGTTTGACCTATATAAAAACATAAAAAGTATATAAAAAAATCAAAAAGAAAACCAAGAAAAATAAAAATAATTTTAAATAAATTAAAAAATTAATTAAAATTTAATTTTATAAATAAAATAAAAATAAACATAAGATGAAATTAAAAAAATGGAAAAATAAAAATAAAAATAATTATAAATAAATTTAAAAAATAAAAAGAAATAAAAGATAAAATAAAAACAAAATGAAAATTAAAATAATTAAAAATTAGTTTAATAAAAAAATAAAAACAAAAAATGTTAAAACCCAAAAAAGAAGAAAAAAATAAATGATAAATAAAAAAATAAAAAATAAATGAAACAAAATCTGCCTCCCCTTCCCGACCCTTAAAACAAAAGGAAACAAAAAGTTTAAATGTCAAATCATTAAAATTAAAATTAAAATTAAAATAAAATTCCTAAAATCATGATACGATAAAGTTTTATGTTTAAAAAAAAAATCATAACAAATGACAAACCTACCTCATGTCACTAGGTCATCGATCGTCACTCTCTGAACAGTTCTCCTCCCTCGATAGATGGTGATGGCTTGCAACTGGGTGTTAGGGTGAGAAAATAGACAACAACCTCCTTTAGGAAGCATCCTCCATGCAATCTCCTTGATAGCACAGTGGAAAAGCAGACCTTGGCCCTCCAACGATGCATTGTAGACTATGGTAAAACCCTTGAAGCTCCCTTTGAACTCCTAAACTATAAAAAAATCAAATGAAATCCATCAAGGCTCGGTAGGTCATCGCGTATTTTCCCCCTCAACATTTTCATACTCAGGATAGTTTTAGGGCTTGCCATCTGAACATTAAAGTCACCGAATCAGGTGAACTTGAGCGATTTTTTAATGAAAGGCATTAAGTTCACCGAATTCCAAATTTTTAGGTAAAAATTTGGTGAACCTTGTGACTATGATACTAGATATTATGTGTTTATCCTATTAAACTATGTTTGTTATTCAGAATTATGGACTGAATAAGTGTCATCAGGATGATGACTATTTTAGGGGGGAAGATATTACATCCCAATTTTACTTTATGATTTATAACCTTTAAATCTATGGATTAATATGGTAATTAAATAATGATTATTACTTTGATTTTATCTTAATGGCATATATTTTTATAAAACAATGATATTGTTGATTATTATACATAATATTACAGTTGTATTTTATTATTTTATACATTATGGATGTGTATTTATTAATTTTGCATCATTGGTTGATATAGATGATGACTCAGACTAACTACCTACTTATTTCGAGGTGGATGAAGGATATATCATACCCTCGAATCTTGATGAGGGAGACCATCATCAGAGAGGATAGGCTAAATGGTATGATTGGAGGATGACGAGAGGAATTACCAATGACTCTACACACATGCACATTAGATTTAAAATATTATATGTATAACACATTTTAAATGCTAGTGAACCTTGTATATGATTATATCAGTATGTAAATTTAGTTATTAATATGCATTAAATTCTTTTAATTTAATTATTTTAATTTTTTAGAATAAATCATAAAATAGATATTTAATTACTGCATATGAATAATAATTAATTATAAAATTATCTTATTATTGAAAAAAATAGATAAATAAATAATTACCATTATTTTAAAGATCTTAAATTATCTTAATTTACTAACCTTAAGTGAAGGCAAACTAAGCATAGTCTTGGTACGACATGCATAAAATTAAGTTGAGAACTATAAATTAGATATCTTTATTTAATTGGTCAACTTAGTCTTATGTTATTAGATAACTGGAGTAATGTGGTGTAATGATTTTTAAATAAAAAAATTCAATGTTTTAAATATTATGTAAGTGGAATTAAGAAAGAGTAAGGCCTTGAAGGTGAGATATCTTCAACTATTAAAATGAAAAGAAGGCCATGCATGGATAGGAAACTTAGAGAATAATAACATGAAAAAAGAAGGTCATAAGAGAGGAAGAGGAGGATAGTTTTATAAATTCATGAGAGAGTTTGAAAGAAGGGATACAAAGAAAAAGTAGGAAGGAGAATTGGAAGAGAGAGATGGAAGGAAACAAAAGAAAGGCATATTCTTCATTCAACAAATATCAAAAAAATTGGTTCTATAATTGTGTTTCTGTATGTCAAATGATGTGATTTATGTGTGTATTATTTAGCCTAATTCTCATTACATAGACTGCATATTATATTTATAGGACTGTGTAATATTTCTAAGGGCAACATTATATTTTTACTAAGCAGCATCTTAGTTTAAGTAAATAAGAGTCAAATTGGATAGACACCATATTTTAATGAACAGCTTTCTAAATTATTAGACCTGCATTCCAATTTTTTAAATCAGTGTATCACTTTTAATTACCAACATCCTATATATGTGATATCATCAAATGTATGTGCTGCATTCTAAATGATATTATTTGATTACATCTTATTAAACCTATATATTATTTTTATAGGTCGGAGTTACATTTTAAATAAGTCTACATCTTATTAGACCTGTATTTCACCAAGATAGGTCTACATTACCAATCCTTTAAATGACATCAATCTCCAAAAGTATTGATATATACTTTGGCAGCGTCATATCTTTATGTCCCAGAAAAAATGTTAATAACATGCAGCATCTTATTCCATTATATGCAACATCTTATTCCATTTATTAAACATGTGCTTTATTCTTTGACCTGCATCCCACCTATATTTGGTTGCACCTCATTTTATAATGATTGCATCACATTAAAGGTCTACATTCCATTTCTTTTTTTGATAGTGTCTTAATACATATAAAGCAGTGCTAGATATCTATATCTTTTATTTAGATAATACATTGAGTT
Source organism: Torreya grandis (assembly GCA_037957365.1). Lineage (NCBI taxonomy): Eukaryota > Viridiplantae > Streptophyta > Pinopsida > Cupressales > Taxaceae > Torreya > Torreya grandis. The sequence goes on along the minus strand of JARHVA010000226.1, from coordinate 1,494,175 downwards.
ATTTAGGTTATACGCTGAGTCATATGGATAGTTACATTGAGTCTTTTAGATTGTATGCTAAGTCTTTTAAATAAAAGAAAAAAATGTTTATTTTTAATGCAAGATCGAATGTTGGGTGAAACTTTCTTATGCCTCGAACTTAGAATAAAATTGGAATGCAAAATATTTAATTGGAACATTGAGTATTAATTTGAAACATGGAGGCATTATTTGAAATGTTGAGTTAAAGTTGAGTCTTTAATATCAACTACAATGATTTATCCAAATGGTGAATGTGTAGTTTTATTGTTCATGAAATATAATAATTAATAAAAGTAGAACGTTGACTCTTCAAATTGAAACACCAAATGTAAAATTGAAATGCTAAGTCAATAATTGAAATGTTGTGTAAGTAATTATATCTGTAGTGATGTATTAAAGTGCAGCTTTATTATAATAATAAAAATGGAATGCACAGAGGAAGGAAACTAGCAAAGAAAACTATATTTATTCTTTAATGTAAGATTGAATGTTCAGTGGTACTTTATTTTTGTCTCAGATTTTCGTATTATAGTTTCAATAAAGTTGAATTTTAATAATAAACATGGTTATCATGGTATCCTTATAAGGATCTCCATACGAGTAGAATACTAAAGTGGTTTCTATCCAAAATCAATGTTAGAATACTTTGTATACTCTACTTAGTAAAACTTTAGCATCTTACTTGACATAATAAGGGCACTTCTTACACAACAGTTTTTAGCATCATATTTACCCACTTTTAATAAATATAAAGCACGTGTCCATTAACAAAATGTCATACTCATAGATTCCCTGTAATATATTGGACTTGATCATATAAATCAAGAATTATGAAGGTAATATATGCCTTGAATGTTGAGACCAACCATCATATCTTTACCTGATTAAAGTTATCTTGTCTTGTTCATAGATTTCCATTATATTTGTTGTTATATCATGATCAGAACCATCAATAAATACAATCCACTTTAGATTCTATTGTGTTCTCATGATGATGATGATATCAATGATGAATTTTAACAAGCTTATTTTGATCCTCTAATCTTTTCCAGACTAATTGGTGAGCTTTTATCAAAATGTAGATTGAGATATGACTATTTATCTTTGTAAACCATTGTCATATGATGATCGTAATTGGAAATAGATGTACATGAAGTTAGAGGGATGAATAGAGTTTTATAGTTTTGAAATATCATTGTACACATGTGTGAACTATAGGAAAGATAGACATTTCTATGGTAATGTTATTATACTTTTGTTTGATTAATACTATATCCTCGGTGGTATAATTATATGATCTAAATCTATACTATGACTTTGCTTAGAATGCTAGTAGAGATAAATAGTATATCTATAGCATAGTAGTGTTAAGCAAATATGTCGATAGTGTCAAATTTTGTAGTGACATGTAAAGATGAAAAATTGTGTACAATAAATTTTGTGAAGGTATTTTATGTACAAGTGATTAGAGATTGCTATAATAAAGTAGTGCATTGTGATGTGTGCCTAGATATTATTTTTTCATTTGATTATTATTATGCAGTATAATCTAAGGTATATCTAGGTAGTATAATCTTGTACTTGTTTGTTTAATAATTATAGTGTAAGATTATTTATTCATATTTGAGTAGAGTGCTCATGCACAATGAGATATGATATTATGAGATGTCATAGGATACTTCAACCTAAATGTATATGATTGATGGTACATACTCTAGTTATATGTCTAGACTCTCACCTACATTGATTAATTAAATGTATGTGTTGGTTATTACTTGGTCAATATGTTCTGTAACAGTTAGTAAGATATCATGTATGCATGCATGCAATCTTGAAAGAGTAAATGAATGATTAAACTTTTATTTAATTGTATGACCTTCTTATTATATATATTTGCTTGAATAAAAATGTATGATTCTATGTGTTGGGTGAATATTTTGTCATCAACTGACTGATGGCAAAATGGTTATATCAACCACAACATAAAGAGATTTATACGGCAAAATGGATGTGGTGACCACATCCAGAATGAGACAAATCTTTCCTCTCAGCAAGGGGAGGTTCCCTATAACTATAAAATACTAGTATAAGTTGAAAATAGACACATGGGTGAAATCATACCATCCATCTCTATTTTTTCAGAGATGATGTTCACAAAATCGAGGAGAATTTTGGTGTAATTATTGAAGGCACTTCTCTTCTTTTAGAAATGATATTCAACAAATAGTAGGAATTCTTCTTGGGTAGTAACTGTAACTATAAAAAACCCATGAAAGCACAAAGTCTTTCATTGCTTCTCCCACTGATTTAGGATAAGGAAACCATAGAATCAAGTGTAGCCCAAAGTCTCCACCTAAAACTACAATAGAGTAAAAGATTACGAAGAATAAGAGGAGCTCAAAGTCTCTCCAGTATCCTTTACATAAAACACAAACTAAAGACAATTATGGTAGCACAAAGTCTCCCATAGTCAGCTTTAGGACATCTTCCAGCTTATTTTTACTTGTTCTGCTTATTTGATTAAATGGACAAGACTATATTTAGGAAAAAGACACTAGAAAAATTTCCTAGATAACACAAGCTATTTCAACATAAAGTTTGAAAGGTTACTTGCTTTCTCATTCACTTAACAAAATATGATTAATAGTCTGAGCTCAAAGTCTCAGGAATGTCTTTCAATTTGGGTAGAGATCTGCTTCTAATAATAGAGAGATCCCCTATCTATAAAATGAGAGATTACAATATATAGCATCTAAAGAAAGACTTGGGCACTTGTTTTCATGAAATGGCCCATGCTGCATTGAATGCATTGAATATTCTATGAAAGGGCCATGCTGGAATAGGTTATCGACCTTAACTTTAGTGTTATAAATCATATCAAATGTCTCCTTTGAAGCATGGGTCACCTGGTCTTCTTTATGATGCTTACATAGCTGTCCATTTGCCTTTACTTAATGAAGAAAAATAGGCCGCACCATTGAATGCTTGTGTTTTTTGAGGTCCACCTGGTGGACTACTCCACCTACTGGAATAACTCTTCTATAGATATTTTTGAGTTCTCTGTATCATTCCCTCTTTCCTTGCTACATTTTGTCTCTTTCTGGTGATCTAAGCTCTCGGGGTTATCTTCTCACTTTCTGCTGGCTCCTTCAGCTCCTTTCTTGGCTAGTTGTTGAGTTTGTTCTTAGGTCTGCGCTCTTTTGAAAATCAATGGTTATTCCATTACCCTAAATTTGACATCTGTGGGGATGTCATCGGTTGCTTGAACCACTTTGAACCTTGAACCTTGAAATCTTTCGATTCAATGGTTCATTGGTTCAAAGTTCATCAGTTTGATAGTTTGGAAATTTAATGTTTTGTAAAGAGTCGCGTTCACTTAATTTTCTTTTATGCACTCAAGGTGTCATCGAACCAATTCGGTTGAACCATTTGGTTGAATTTTTTTTTGGAATCTTTCACTTCAACCATTTGCTCAAACTTTGATCTTTGAACTTCAAACCCTTTGAACTCGTTGAACCTTTAAACCTTTCAAAGTTCAATGATTCAATGGTTCAACGGTTCATTCTAACTCTTTGAATCCTTTTATTCTTTGAGTCTGTTAAACTCATTGAACCATTGAATTTGTTGAACCTTTGAACCTTTGGGAGGTGGGGTTCAATGGTTCATTCCAATTATTTGAACTCCATTGTTGAGTCTTTTGATTGAACCTCAGCGTTGAACCATCCTTATAATTTTTAGGAAATGCCTTAAGTATTTTGAACTTCCTTTTGAAAAAGCCCACCTGTTGAACTTACAATTTTCTTAGCTAAAAAGGCTTGAGTAATTAAAAAACTTAACAACTCAGAACATTTTTGAGAAAGAAAGAGAGCATTTTGGCCTACAGGACCGAAATGGTCAACATGTCCACAAAAACAAGTGACAAATTTTGAGAACAATAGTTGGCTCCAGTTGGGAAACTTCTATCGATTGAAATTTTGAAACAATTGAAGGGAGTAGAATCTAGAATCTCAGTGCTTTTATCTATGCCATTGGGCTATGGAGTCATGCTTACCCAAAAAAAAGGTGCCAAAAATAAATGAACAACACAAAACAAAGAAAGACTATACATATGTATAATTGGACTTATTTGATACTTCAAGGATCGAAGTGTTTCAGATGATGCCCACTATGAGGTAGTGCAAATGGCGTTCTATCTTGATATTTTAGTAAGAAACTATTTTCACCATTTAATCGATGAATGGCAAATGGACCTCTCCATAAGGAATCCAATTTTCCATGCATTCATTTTGGTTCTCTCCTCTTTTCCCATAATAAGACTTGATCTCTAATCTAAAAATCATGAATCCTTTCTTTCTAGTCAAAGATTTTCTTTACCAGACTTTGATGTGCAACAATACGATCCACCACCATAGTTCATTGCTCATTTAATTCAGTCAAGCACATGATCCTCTTGTCGATGGAACTTTCAAAAGTTGAATCTTCTACTGCCTTTGCTAACTTTAATGCTAGTAATTCTAAGGTGATTGGTATCTTTGCATTTAAACCATACAAAAGTTGAAATGGTGACATACTTATCACCCTGTTGGGTGTAATCCTGTCTCTCCATAAAGTGTCAAGCAATGCTTTATGTCAGGTTCTCTAATTGTTATCTACCAGCTTCTTAATAATGGTCACCAAGTTCTTGTTGCTTGATTCTTCTTGACCATTTCTTTGCAGATAATAGTCAGAAGAGTGGGAGATGATAATCCCATAATAGTAGTAGAATTATGTAACTTCATGAGAAGAGAAATAGGCTGCATTATCTGTTACAATCTTGGTTGGAACTCCAAACTGAGAAATAATATTTTTCTTGAGGAAATTACATACCACTTCTGAAGTAGCATACTTGACTGAAATAGCTTCCACCCACTTGGTAAAATAGTCTATGGCTATGAAAACATAGTCATGTCCACCACTCGAGGACAGGTTTACAGTGCTAATAAAATTAATTCCCTATTGCTAAAAAAGCTCTTCAATTACCACATGCTTGAGAGGTAGCACGGCCAACTTGGGTTTCCCAATGAACTATTGACATAACTCGCATCTATGCACTCAAGTGTATGAATCTCAAAATAGAGTAGGCCAATAGTACCTAGCTCACAGAATCTTATGGGCAGTAACAGGTGCAAAAAAATGTCCTCCATAAGCCAAATTATGGAAAGACTCCAAATTTTTCTCTGTTGCACTTTATCCATGCAATAAAGAAACACCCCATCAAGGCTCCTCTTATACAAACCATTATCCCATAGGACAAAGTTAGCAGCTTTCAACTTAACAGTCCTCTTTTCTTTACGAGACAGGTGAGCAGGACATTCACCATAGGTAAGGAAATGAGCAATATTAAAATACCACTCATTCATAGTGGTGACAAAGAGAACTGTAGGCATGTCTTCAACCTCTATTTCTTCATGCCCTACTTCTGGTATGTTATCAACAATTAATTGGCATAGGCCTCTTCCCTGCACAAGTTTTGTAGGTTTGATAACAAGATCAAACTCCTGGATTTTAGCAATCTAATTACCTCTTTTAGTTCCAAACTCTTGTTGAGTTAGAGTGGAATTTATTATTGTATCGGGAACTAGAGAAATAGTGTGTGAGTTTAGGATGTAAAAATGGAAGTATTTTACTTCTTTAACCATAGCATAATCATGCTTCTCCATGTTTGAATATTTTAGCTCATGAGCTTTGAAAGGACAAATCATGAAAGATATGGGGGACTCCACACCTTTTTTCTGTTGAACCAAAATGGTTGAAAGCATGTGTTTAAAAGCATAGCTATATATCACAAAGTCTTTAGTGTAATCAGGACAAACCAGAATTGGGGCATGGGCGATAGCTTTCTTGATGTCTTGAAATGCTGACTTACCTTCTTCAGTCTAGTTGAAAGTAGCTTTACCCTTCATCATGTTGACAATGTGGTGAGTCTTTTTTGTGAATTTAGGAATGAAGCTTCGTAGAAAATTCACCTTTCCAAAGAAAGAATGGACCGTAGTCTTATTGGTAAGAAGAGTAAGCTTTTGGATGGATTTGACTCTTTTTGGGTTGATCTTTATGCTTTCTTAGGATACAGTGTGATCAAGAAGTTTAGCTTTTGTAACCCCAAAAATTGATTTTTTTGGATTAAGAGAAATACCATTTTGCTGACATCACTCCAGCACTTGTTGTAGATGATGCACATGATCATGACGATGTTTAGAAAAAATTGTCAAGTCATCAAGGTATACCACAATGAACTTTTCCATTTCATTTTTGAAGGCAAGATCCATCGCTCTCTAGAAGGTGGCACCAGCATTAATCAAGCCAAAAGGTATTCTATGATATGCAAATGTGCCCCAAGGTGTAGTGAAAGTGGTCTTATGTTGGTCTACTTCACCAACTTCTACTTGATTATTCTTGAAAAACCATCTGACATTGATAACATTTTTGTGCCAGTCACTGTTTGCAGTAACTGATCCATGATGGGCAGGGGATAGTTGTCTTTTAAAGATGACTGATTTAGATTTCTCAAATCAACACATAGGCAAATTTCTCCATTCTTCTTTCTCACAGGGACTATGTTCGCAATCCAAGTGGAATGATGGATTGGGAAAATAATTCTTGCATTCAATATTTTCTGTATCTCAGAAAGAATAGTGCCTGATATCCTGGGGTTGTACTGCCTTTGTTTCTACTTGTGAGGCAATGACCCAATCTTGAGACAAATTTTGTGCTAAATTTATTTAGGCCTGAGAGATTTTAGATCATCATAAGAGTATGCCAAAACATCAATGTAATGGCGAAGCAGGGTAATGAATTTGAATTTTTCATCAGGAGTGTAACAATTCCCGATGTTGATCATTTTGAGATTATTTTATGTACTCAAATTTATTTGATCAAAATCCTTAGAAGATTTTGAGTTCATTTATGGCTTCTTGATACACCTATCATGCTTATTGAATAGATTCTCAAGAGAAACTAATCATTTGAGAATTTTATTCCCTTTAAGCTGAAGGAACTTTTCACCAATTTTTAAATTTGTTTTGAGAGCTGATTCCCATGGTGGAGATTCACTGCCTTCAAAATGAAGCTTCTCAAAGTTGTCCATCTGTTCCAAAAAAATAATTGTTTAGTTGTCACTATTAAATACCTACCAATGGTCAACATTATCTAGTACACTTGGTTTAAAGACTAGCTCAATAGTGTACTTGTGCTCTTTTAAATCTCGATGAGGAACCATGAGAGTTGCAGAGATGGCCAAGAAATATACTCAATTATTAAATCTCTGGACATTGAAAAAATATTGAACACCTCAAAACCTTCAATGTAGTCCCACACTAAATTATGATAATGTCACAATCTTTCATTCTTGGTTTGATACATATTTCTCACTTGACAAACCACCAGCTCAGCATCTCCCTGGGCGTGAAGAAGTTTGACACCTTTATCTTGAGTAGCCTTTAATCTGAGCAGCAAAGATTTGTACTACAACTTATATGATTAGGGAAAAATATCTCCTTAAGGAGATATCAAAACAACTCTAGCTCCATAACTAGTAGAAGAATTATTGCCATCAAATTCAAGAATCCAGACATCATTAGAATTTGATCTTCTATTATATTTTTATTCATTAGGGAAGGAAGATCCTCTTTCATCTGTACTACACTCTACCAACTCTTATGATATCTTTTTTGAATTTTTTGGATTATCACTTATAAAAAATTTATTTGATGAAACAAGAACATCTTCAATAGATAGAAAGTAGTTGCCCATTCCTGAGGATTCAAACAGAATTTGAGCCCCAGGGGCTGATGTTTGGGTGACAATATATTTCAACTCCTCCTCAAGAAGTAGCCTTTACATGATGCCCTTGATAGGTATCCTCACCTCAGATAGGTCTATGCTCAATTCTCCACCAACATCTTTGCAAAAATTTTAGCCAAGCAAAATGCCATATGAAGCTGGAATGTCAGCCACCAGGACTGTCATTTTAATCCTCTTATCGGGGAAGGCTACAAATGCAAATTGGAGATCTTTGATCTGTCCCAAAAAAGGCACTTATTTGTTTTCCATAGAGAAACATCTCCTAAAATTTTTAGTCAAAGTGAGACCAAGAGAGTCTGCCACCTTGGCGGGCATCACATTGTCAGAGGCACCAGAGTCTATTATGCAGTTGCTTAGCTTATGACCATTTATCAACAGGAAAATATAGAAAGGTTCTATTTTCCTAGGGAAAAAAAGAGGAGTAATGAAAAGATTATTTTAGGTGGATGTGTTCTTTTGGGGATCATGAGTTACCTTTGAAATAATTTATCCTGTAAAGATGGTTTTGTTCTTGATGCATTTAATTAACCTATCCAACTGCTCAGGGTTGGCTTGTAAATATTCAAATTTAGACATTTGGATCTTGGTCTTCTTAGTATGATCAATTATATCAAATGACTGAAATAAACTAGAAACAAAGGAAGAAAGTCTATCATTCTAGGTTTTATTGAGTGTGGTACTGGTATGAGAAATTGAAGCAAAAGGTGCAAGATTGTTTGAGGTACTTACTTTTTTATTGATCATCAGGTCCTTTGATTGGAAAGGTAGTGAAGTCCCCCATTTAACAATTGAAATTTTTGGTCGAGATTCTTCACTTATTTTTCCTTTATCATCTTGTTGAGTTAACATCTTTGCAAAAAAATTAGCCAAGCAGAATGCCATATGAAGCTGGAATGTCGGCCACCAGGACTGTCATTTTAATCCTCTTATCGGGGAAGGCTACAAATGCAAATTAGAGATATTTGATCTATCTCAAAAGTGGCACTTATTTGTTTTTCATAGAGAAACATCTCCCAAAATTTTTAGTCAAAGTGAGACCAAGAGAGTCTGCCACCTTGGCGGGCATCACATTGTCAGAGGCACCAGAGTCTATTATGCAGTTGCTTAGCTTATGACCATTTATCAACAGGAAAATATAGAAAGGTTCTATTTTCCTAGGGAAAAAAAGAGGAGTAATGAAAAGATTATTTTAGGTGGATGTGTTATTTTGGGGATCATGAGTTACCTTTGAAACAATTTATCCTGTAAAGATGGTTTTGTTCTTGATGCATTTAATTAACCTATCCAACTGCTCAGGGTTGGCTTGTAAATATTCAAATTTAGACATTTGGATCTTGGTCTTCTTAGTATGATCAATTATATCAAATGACTGAAATAAACTAGAAACAAAGGAAGAAAGTCTATCATTCTAGGTTTTATTGAGTGTGGTACTGGTCTGAGAAATTAAAGCAGAAGGTGCAAGATTGTTTGAGGTACTTACTTTTTTATTGATCATCAGGTCCTTTGATTGGAAAGGTAGTGAAGTCCCCCATTTAACAATTAAAATTTTTGGTCGAGATTCTTCACTTATTTTTCATTTATCATCTTGTTGAGTTGACTAGTTTTAGGACCTGGTAAATACAATGTATGATCCATCAAACACTTCTCCTTTACTTCTAGCTTCATCTTGGTAATTCAGGAAACTAATGTTGAAATCACCAGCTAATTCTTCTTTGCCTTCTATAAAGAGGTTAGCATCATATTTTTGTTCCAACTCAAGTTGGAAAGAGAAATTATGTTCGGCTTCATGATAACTAACTGCTGAGTTAGTTGGTGCTGCTTTAATGGCAAGCTTCCCCTGTGGGGGAGGAAGATGATTTAGTTATCCTTGATTCTTGGCAGCATAGCCCTAATATGACTGGTTAGAAAATGTCCTCCTTGTTATATCTTGATAAGAAGGAGGAGAAGACATCCCTTGTTCCATTTGCTTTTTTAGAGCTAGCAATTCATTTGCTAGCTTTTGCACCATAGGATCAGTGGTGCCTGTAAAAAAAATTTAGAAGATGAAGAAGATTTACTTTTGTTAGGATCTCTTCTTATCTTTCCTGCCAAGAAAAGATCATCTTCAAATTTAGTGGCCAAAATCTAAGCTAAAACAAGATCTATTTGGCTAGCTCGCCTCAACAAGAAACTCACTTGAAGAAGCTGAGAATTGATGAAGAAGCATTTAAGATTTTTAGGTGTCAGTTAAGCAATTGTAGGAATCATGTTCCTCATCTTGTCAAACTTAGAAATGAAGTCTCGCATAAGTTCATGAATATCATTCTTTATTTGCATAAGTTGAGTTAACAAGGCATGTGAATCTTATACAGGTTTAAATCTAGCCTCAAACTTAGTCTTGAGAGTGTTCCAATCAATCACAATTTGTGCTTGCAGATGATAAAACTAGTTTGCGACAGCGCCTTGTAATGTTTCCACAAATAGTCTGACTGCTATGTCTTCATATTCAACTCCTATCACACCATAAGCTATGCAAAAGGTTACAATATGTTCATCAGGATGAACTTTCCCATCACCATAAAACTTGGGAAAATTTTTCTTTGAACTACGGGGTAGCTCATGTAAAGGTGGGGTTAGATTCAGAAGACCAAAAGTATTACCCTAGGGGCCTTGAGCTACCATGATATGACTAGTGAAATGAGGGATAATAAATCTCTGTGGGATATGTATAGACAAAGCTCTACTAACAAAGGAAAGAGCAACTTTGCCTAGTATCGAAGACCTGACATTTGTAAGAGGAAAACTCTTGGTTTGATGAAGGCGATATGGTGGAGGAAAAAGATCAAAATTATTCAGCTGCACCAACTCAAATACAAGGTCAACAATACCTTGAGCTCTCTGGCTTTGCATATACGGTGGATCTACCAGAGTGTGAAATAGAAATGAAAAAGAACTAAAACTGCTTCAATTTGAAGCTTGAGGCTTCAAACTATTTATTCTTCTCCAATGGAATCACCAAAAACTGTTGGGTGAATATTTTGTCATCAACTTACTGACGATAAAATGGATGCTGTGACCACAACCAAAATGAGACAAATCTCTCCTCTCAGCAAGGGGAGGTTCCCTATAACTATAGAATACTAGTATAAGCTGAAAATAGACACAAGGGTGAAATCATACCATCCATCTCTCTTTTTTCAGAGATGATGTTCACAAAATAGAGGAGAATTTTTGTCTAATTACTGAAGGTACTTCTCTTCTTTTAAAAATGATATTCATTAAATAGTAGAAATTCTTCTTGGGTAGTAACTATAACCACAAGAAACCCATGAAAGCACAAAGTTTTTTGTTGCTTCTCCTACTGATATAGGACAAGGAAACTATAGAATGAAGTGTAGCCCAAAGTCTCCACCTGAAAATACAATAGAGTAAAAGATTATAAAGGATAAGGGGAGCTCAAAGTCTTTCCAGTATCCTTTACAAAAAACACAGACTGAAGATAATTATGGTAGCACAAAGTCTCCCATAGTCAGCTTCAGGACATCTTCCAACTTATTTCCACTTGTTTTGTTTATTTGATTAAATGGACAAGACTGTATTTAAGAAAAATACATAAGAACAATTTCTTAGATAACACAAGCTATTTTAACACAAAGTCTGAAAGGTCACTTGCTTCTTCATTCACTTAACAAAATATGATTAACAATCTGAGCTCAAAGTCTCAGGAATGCTTTTCAATTTGGGCAAAGCTTCACTTCTAATAATAGAGAGATCCCCTGTCTACAAAATGAGAGATTACAATATATAGCATCCAAAGAAAGACTTGGGCACTTGTTTTTATGAAATGGCCCGTGCTACATTGAATGCATTAAATATTCTGTGAAAGGGCCATGTTGGAACAGGTTCTCAGCCTTAACTTTGGCATTCTAAATCATCTCAAATGTCTCCTCTGAAGCATGGGTCACCTAGTCTTCTTTATTATTCTTACATGGTTATCCATTCGCCTTTACTTAATGAAGAAAAATAGGCCACGCCATTGAATGCTTGTGTTCTCTGAGGTACACCTAGTGGACTACTCCACCTATTAGAATAACTCTTCTATAGATATTTTTGAGTTCTCTATATCGTTCCCTCTCTCCTTGCTACATTTTGTCTCTTCCTTGTGATCTGAACTCTTGGGGCTATCTTCTCTCTTTCTACTGGCTCTTTTGGCTCCTTTCTTGGCTAGTCGCTGAGTTTGTTCTTAGGTCTGTGCTCTTTTGAAAATCAATGATTATTTCATCACCCTAAATTTGACATCTATAAGGATGTCACCGATTACTCGAACTACTTTGAACCTTAAACCTTAAACTCTTTCGGTTCAATGGTTTAATGGCTCATTGGTTCAAAGTTCATCAGTTCAACAGTTTGGCGATTCAATGTTTTGTAAAGGGCCGCATTCACTTAGTTTTCTTTTATGCATTCAAGGTGTCATTGAACCAATTCTTTTAAACCATTCGATTGAACCATTTGGTTGAACCTTTTTTTGGAATATTTTGCTTCAACCATTTGCTCAAACTTTGATCTTTGAAATTTGAACCCTTTGAACTCGTTGAACCTTTGAACCTTTCGAAGTTCAATGGTTCAACGGTTCAACGGTTCATTCTAACGCTTTAAATCCTTTTATTCTTTGAGTCCATTAAACTTGTTGAACCATTGAACTCATTGAACTTTTAAACCTTTGAGAGGTGGGGTTCAATGGTTCAACGGTTTAATGGTTCGTTCCAATTCTTTAAACCCCGTTGTTGAGTCTTTTGATTGAACCTTAGCGTTGAACCATCTTTATAATTTTTAAGAAATGCCTTAAGTGTTTTAAACTTCCCTTTGAAAAATCCTACCTATTGAACCTATGATTTCCTTAGCTAAAAAATCTTGAGTAATTGAAAAACTTAACTGCTCAGAACATTTTTGGGAAAGAAAGAGAGCATTTTGGCCTGCAAGACTGAAATAGTCGACATGTTGTCCACAAAAATAAGTGATAGATTTTGGGAACAACACTATGTATTTATGGCTACTTTGTATGATTGCTTAGAATGCTAGTAGAGACAAATAGTATATTTGTAGCATATTAGTATGAAGCAAACATGTAGATAGTGTCAAATTTTGTAGCGACATGTAATGATAAAAAATTGTGTGTAGTTAATTTTGTGAGGGTATTTTATGTGTAAGTGATTAAATATTGCTATAATAAAATAGTACATTGTGATGTGTGCCTAGATATTATGTTTTCATCTAATTATTATTGTGTAGTATATTTAAGTTATATCTAAGTGGTATAATCATGTACTTGTGTATTTAATAATTATAGTGTAATATTTTTTATTCATGTTTGAGTAGGGTGCTCATGTATAATGAGATATGATATTATAGGATATCATAAGATAATTCAATCTAAATATATATGACTGATGGTACATACTCTAGTTATATGTCTAGCTTTTCACCTACATTAACTAATTAAATGTATGTGTTGGTTATTATTTGATCAATGTGTTTTGTAACAGTTAGTAGGATATCATGTATGCATGCATACAACCTTGAGAGAGTAAATGAATGATTAGACTTTTATGTAATTGTATGAAATTTTTATTATATATATTTTCTTGAATAAAAGTGTATGATTCCATGTATTTATGACTACTTTGTATGATTGATTATGTAAAAATAGTATTTATTTTTTAAAACACTAGACTATGATGATATAGGATATCATGGGGTGTAGTCGTATGGATCTTATTGTAGTAATTAGGAAACTATAGTTTAATGTGAATTTTACTTGGGTAGTATAAACTATAGGTATTATTTTTGGTTTGAGATAGATAATAATGTAAGATCCATTCATGTATTAATGGAATAATTGTACACTTTGCTTACTCGTATGTTTAATATGTAATGTAATATGATTGCTAGGAGGATGTAGTTAGTATGAATCTTGTGGTTAAATAATGTAGAGTGAGACATTATCTAATGGTATGTATGATTTATATGTCAATGCGATATCTTACAATAGAATGGTTTTTCTATGATCCATTGCATATTTAGTTTTATAAATCATACACACTTGGGTACCTGCTTGTTCTCTAGATTTTCACACCATTCTATCTACCTATCTATGAAGGGAGGGTAATTCCCTAATAGGGGATTATGCAGGGGATCATTGGTCCATGGTTAGTGTATAAAAGTGCTCAAATGATGCTATCCCTCTCCATTAGAGTACTTACTTGAAAACTATACTTGAGATTATCAGTGATACATGAGTTGGTTCGACTCAAATTCTGAAGAGCTTGCTATCTTTTATTATATTAAGGTTAAAGGCCCAATGAAAATGTAATTATATTTCATTGGTATATACTTGAACAATAGTTGTTTTATTAGTGGACTAGCCATGGCTGAGTCATAATGTATTTAATTTATTCTTAGTTGTAAAAAGTTATATTACAATCGACATTTAAATTTTGGAAATATTATTGTCTAAATTTTATGATTGGATAAGTTATTGAGTTTGTTTCTGTGAAATAAATGTTAACTAATTTAAAAAAATTACTACATTATTCTAAGTAAAAATTAGTACATTATTCTAAGTGCAACTTGAGGGGTTATAATAGGATGCTCTTCTATTACAGGTTGGAGGGGCATTGTTACATGAACCTTGAAGAAATTTTGGCAGTTGAGATAGATACCAACATGAGCATGGGTATCCCTGAATATGTTGGGCCAATAGTATCCTACTCATATGATTTTATGCATTATCACCATTTTGGAGAGATGGTTACTGCTAAATTTCTCATGAAAGTTGGTCATGACTTCCTTAGTTTCTTCCTCTTTTAGACATCAGAGGTATATTCCTTTATAATTTTTCTAGTAGAGCACTCCTTTCTTGAGAATTTAATGGTTTTCCTTCAACCATAGGGGTCTATTTTGTACCTGGTTCAATTTTGGAGGAGGATTCTCATTAAGAAGATAATGGATAATTGGATCATACCAATCCTAGTGGCCTACTTTTGATTGGTATAATAGAACCATAGTAATCCTTGGGCTAATTTTAGTAATATAATGAGTGAGACTCTATCCTCTCACTAACTTGACTAGTTCAACTTTTAGATCATACTCTTTTAACTTGGCCATCCATCGACCTTTACACTCTCCTAACTCATTCTACCCCAACATAAGCTTTATGTTAGGGTCAAGAACAATGGCATGTACCTTATTTCTTAGGATGTAATGTCAAAACTTTTTTACAACATTTATTAAGGCATAGGCATGTTTTTCTAGGGTGGATTACTTTAGCTTTGTCTCCTTCAAGTTTGTGTTCATGAAGGCTATCAGGTGCTTGTCTTCATCTAATTTTTGAGTGAGTATTATGGTTATTATGTTCTAAAGCAAAGGGGTAAAGGTATAAGTCCCTCATATAATCCATGTTGATTAATAACAATACCTACATAATGGCATATTTGATGTCTTGGAAGGTTTCCTAATTATATGGGTTCATTCACCTTTGCTTCATGTTTTAACATTGCATTCAGGGGCTTAACAATCTCAACAAAACTAGATATAAAATTGCACACAAAATTAATCCTACTAAAGAATAATTTTAATTATTTTTTACTATTAGGAATTGATATTTGTAGATACTAAATCTAAATTATATATCACCTCGGTCTTGTACACTTAGGAAATATCTATCATTATTATACCCTTTAGTTATAAGACCTTCCCACTATTGAAATGCTCATATTCATTATCTATTTATGCCAAATTGCTTATCTCTTGGTTTGACCATATGTTATTTTGATGGTCGAGCCTTCTATGTTATGAATTTTTTTTTAAAATTGATTATTATATTTCTCTGCTAGTTTTGGATATGTACCTCTTATCTATCTCCCTAGACACTTGCATCCCAGTTAAATGCCTACATCGACGTAGGTGTCCCTTTTCTAAATAAGCATCCAGTGCCCAAAATTCATCCAATTTGAAAATGTAACATGTCCTTATGGTCAATTTAAGTGATTTAGTGTGAGATATTTTACCAATTGATTGGTATATATACAAGATCAATCTTCATTCATAACTCACCTATTAAATGCATACCTCTCACATACACATAAAAAATAATTATCAATCGAGCATTCAATTGAGAAAAGATACAATATTCATTCCTATTTCCATATTAGTCATAGGATCATTTTATCTACATGTTTGAATTAATTAAGGAGCAGCCCATGATCCATATTTTCCAAGTGACAAGCTAGGTCATTATATGTACTTGTTTATCACATATTACATCCTTGTACACACACAAGCCAACACATTAGGGGATAACTACATCATTCTGAGGCTCTATTTAGAGTAGTGGATATGTAGGAAGCACCCATTGAAAGAGGGGTCCTTAGGGTTAGTTTGACACTGTGATCCCACTAGCCCAATTTTCCTACAATCACTCCAAGGGTGAATAATCTAGGATTTGATCATTAAATGAAGAGAAACTACCTATGCACACAATCTAAAGAAATCAAAAGAAAGGTGATAGAAAAATAGAATGCTCTAGTTAGTCTCTATTGGAAAAAAATATCACCACTGACCCCTAGCATTTTTAAACTGATTTTGAGTCATTGTAAGGGGTCTTTTTGAATCAAACTCCCTTCAAATGGAATGTTTAACATAGTTTAAGGTATTTTTTCAAAAGTTAAGGTTTATGTTTCCATTGTTTTATACTTGTCTAAGTCATTCCTTATGTAAATACTTATTTCTAAAGTTATTTTTTTGTCTCAAACATGTGCTTCAAGCTTGGTAGGTTCAGTTTAAAATTCAAATAGGTGATTTGGATGTTTCACACACATGTCAAATCTTGTGAGTCAATTTTCAACATGAAGGTGGCAGGTTAAAGTTGTCATATTATGAGAAAATAAGATGTTACATTGAAGTGAATTCCAAAACTCACAATTGATGGAGGACCCACATGGTCTACCACAGCCTTATCCATACTTCTCAAGCTAGAATCTTGATAAGATAGGAGTT
The DNA here is from genome assembly GCA_037957365.1 of Torreya grandis. Lineage (NCBI taxonomy): Eukaryota > Viridiplantae > Streptophyta > Pinopsida > Cupressales > Taxaceae > Torreya > Torreya grandis. The sequence goes on along the minus strand of JARHVA010000226.1, from coordinate 1,477,282 downwards.
TATAGGTTCAAAACAAGCTTGTGAAGAAGGGAAGATTTGTGATGGATAATTCATGAAAGAGGAGGCACACTAGGGATAATGATCTTAGGGGTTTGATGGCACCCCTATGCCCTTCAATTTTTTAGCAATAGTTTTGAGAAAAAGGGGCATATCTTTATGAACAATCACTAAGAGTGTTTGTAGCTCCTTAAAACCCTCTAAAACCCCAACCTCATGGTTTTCTCTTTTGTAAAGTACATTTATGAATCTATTGATGCAAATGTAATTTTTTGTGAGATATTTAAGGGCCTAAAAAATCCTCCTACACCTTATTCAATCAAAATTTCAATGCAAATAATGGTAAAATGTGTAGGTATAGGCTGCAAGGTTTTAAGAATGCAAGTGTTATAGTCTGAAAATGTATTTTTAGAGTTTTATGTGATTGATTAAATGAATACAATGATTTCAATGGTTATAAGGGATAATTAATGTCTCAATTAAAAATTAATGAGGTATTTATACCTCATAAAACTAAAGCAATGATCGTTTCTCTTTTCCTATGTGTCATTATTCTCAATTTTTAGATTATTGTAGGTATAAAAGAGTGGTTTTAGGTCATTTGATTGATTTATAATGACTAAAAAATTATTTTAATTGTTATATGGGTTAATATAGGTTATAATTAAAAAATAATGAGGTATTTATACCTCATATAACTCAAGAAAATGCCGAAATATAGACCTATGGTCATGCAAATGAAGAAAATGCAAGGTGAGGCAACACTAAAAATGCCATAACTTGAGTTTTAGAGCTTCACAAATCATGAAATTTTAAATAAAGGATGAGAGAAAAATTGAAAATTTTTATAATGGTTTTTAGGTCTATAAAGTTCATTAAGAGAGATAAAATGGGCCACATATATGCACCATGAAGGAAACCAGGGTTCTTGACTAGTTTGCTCATGGTTGAAGTGTGAGTTGAGTGTTTCAGACCTTTTAAAGGCCATCCAAGCTTATGATATAGTGTATAAATATTTTTAAAATTTTAATAAATGATCATACACCTCATAAAGAGACAAAATGATCCCAATTCACTTGAAAACACTTCTATGTCACCTACAGGGCAGCAAACAGGCATTTTTGAAAGAATTTTTATTTGAGAGTTTGATGAGGTATTTTTGAGTTTTTACAATTCCACAGGTCTAACCCAATTAAACCTATAAAATTAACCCAATAAGAGATCTAGATGAGCCTTGAAACTTATTTTTGACCCCCTAATCCAATTTAGGGCTTCTCAAGGCCTAAAAGGACCAAATTAGGCATTTTTGGGAGTTTTAAGTGGAATAGAGGGATAAAAAATTTCATGGAGGTTTATGACAAAATTAAAATTATTTTTAAATCCTCATTAGGCATCTTATAATCCCAGATCATGAAAATTCACCAAGTTACAATTTTTCACTATGCATTTCATAAGCTTGACAAGACAAAGTGGGCATATGAGATGTCATACATGTTGCATTAGTTTGAGTAGTTTTACATCATCTCATGAGGTTTCAAGAAGAGGTATCAATGTGGTGGAGGTACTTATGAAAGTGTGTAACCCCCCAATCAAAGAGGGTAGGGTAATTTAAAGAGAGGTTTGATGAGTCATCAAGCACAACCAAGAACTCCTATGCCAACTTCATGAAGACCATCATCACATCAAGAAACACATGTTCAAGGAAAATTAAAGGAATATTCTCTCACCTTCCACTTGGATTTGTAACTAACTAGTGATGGATGACATTTGTCATAGATTTTTTTCATGTATTATCTCCTCTTTCTCCTTCTTTATTCTATAAGTATGGCTTTGAATGGCATTATAAGTATCCTCAATTTGAGTATGGTGAAACCTTGATCACATAAACACTTGTACTTTTCCTCTAAAGTGAATATATGTTGATATCTAGCCTTCTTAATCTTGTAACTAGTGCATGTCCATGGTAGTTTGATGAATGTTAGTGATAGTGACTGCAACTTCTTATCATTTGTCCTATCTCTTTACCTCTTTGAAGGTTGTTAGTCATCTTAGCAGTTCATATGATGTGTACTACATGGTCCTACAATGGCTAAGTGTGGAGATTGATTCACTAGTGTCTCTTATGAGACCTCTTATTCATCCCTCTTGGATAATGTCTTAACCATAACCTTTGTATTGAAACACTAATGCTTGGAGACTCATTTTGAGTTGTGTAATAAAATTTCAGTCCTAGTTCATAATGTTAGTGTAGTATAGGCAAGTCGTGGATACTAAGTTTGGTGCATCACCTCCCATTTACTTGTTTTTAGTTATCTCTCTCTTCTATTTTCTTTGTAAGCAATTGGCTTAGTAGTAATTTCAGATGATACATCAAGGGAGCTATCCCTAATCTAGAGATTCACTTCAATTATTAGGCCACCCACAACCTAGAGGTGTCTCCACATGTCATCTAAATGAGGAAGGCTTGAACAACCTCTTCAAGAGTGCAATTTAGACTGATAACAGTTTTGGCATGTCTGGTGGGACAAGTACAATAAGTACTTCATCTATTCGATAATTTTTGGTGTGTTCTTTAATATATTAGCATTTGGAGGCATTCCTATCAAACACCAATGACAAATTCAAGTTTTAATTAGTTGGTTCTAGAAGCCTAGGTACCTAATTCACAGATTTGTTAATAGTTTCTCTTTTTTTTATTTGCCTCATGAAGTTTGATGGTTGAGTATGGAAAGAATTTGTATTTTACACCTCTTTATCAGTAGTATAATGATCCTTATCATCAATATAATAATCCTTAGTATCCCTATGTTGATCCATTCTATCCCTGTGTTGAGTCATATCAGTCATATTATGAGCCTAGCTTCTCTTATATGACCCAAGCTATGTAAATGATCAAACTTATTATTAGTAATATTATCCTCCTTTCCCATGCCAAGAGCTTGGTCAAGTTATCCTGACCTCCTCCAATGATTTGCAAGAGTTAATGCAGGTAGTAGAGTTAGAGAGGCAAGAAACCCAATACAATCAGCCTTATGTGCCCTTTCTTACCTTGAGTCGGCCTTCTCTTACCCCCAACCTAGCCCAAGTTGTAACACATCATCAAGAGGAAGCTTTTAGGTTCAAAATTCCAAGTTGGAAGCAAGTGGTAGATTCATGGGATAATAAATATGGAGAATGCCTAGATTTGAGAATTGAAGATAAATAAAAACCTTTGCCTATACAAGCTACATCCATCTCTCCCCAAGAACCTCAAACATTTCCATCATGGATGTCAATCCAAGAATGCATCAAAAAGAAGGAAGAAGTGCTTGTTGAGGAGGTTAAGGATTAAAACATATCAAAATTTGAGAGATTGATTGGTGAGTGGAAGGACAAGAATGAGGAATCCTTTAAAAACATCTCTTTTACCCCTTTCCAAGACCCCCTAGATAATCCATTTGCTTTAAAAATCCCAAGATTCAAGAGTGAATCCCAAAGCTTATTCATGAGCATAAGCATCCTATCTTTGAAGATCCTATTATATGAAGGGTAGATGAAGAGTTTACAGCTGAAGAAAAGGACTCCTCAAGTGATTATGATGAAGAGATCACCATTGACAACCCTATTTACAAAGGAAAGGTAACTCGGTATTTTGGGCATGTTTTTGGTGAGGAGGTTAAATAAGTTTCATCAGTTACAGCTAGTGAATTTTCAAAGGTTTTCTCATAAGAATAATGAACATGAAAAGGATAATCCCAAAGGTGGGCAAAGTGAAGGCTTGAATGAAAGTGTATTGGCCCCTATTAAACAAGAAAGTTTTGATTATTTGTGGTAATAGTAATTTAACATTTGTAATGAGTTTGAGACTTTTTGTAGTAATGTATCTCCTAATGAAGGCATTGATAGAGTGGCTGCCAATATTGGGAAATATACTCAAGACCATACTCAATAAGATGTTAATCAAAGCATACCCAAAAGAGGCCATGAAGAATATTGGAGATAGAATTTAGAGAATATTGAAGGACTTGAACAGCTTGTAGCAATTTTCAAGCAAGATGAAATTCTTCAAAATTTCATGGAGGACCAAGAACAATGTCTCAGTGAGCCAATAAGGGTTGAGGTGGCATCTATCCCCAAAAATCAGAATGTGATTACTCTTGAAGGCACTTTCAAGGTTGGAGAGTAACATGAGGTGAGAATAGATCCACAAGAAGAATATGTTTACATTGGATATGTTTTTTCTCCATCAAATCTAATGGATGTTTTGGTTCTGATTGTTAGTAAATAAGGCCATGAGCATGCCAATAGTTCAAGAGGTAAGGCATATCTCTCACCTCAAAAGCAAGTCTCCAATGGAATATATATATTAAAGGCCAATTTTATCATATGTAATCAAGAAAATTATGAAAGTTTTCATTTTGATCTAGGTGGAGTAAGCTTTTTAGGTCTTGTTCATAGTAGGTTAATGTTTTTGCTTTTTCTAAGTGCCTCTTACACATTATTTGTATAGTTATTTTTTGCCTTGTCTTTCCTCTAAGTATTATTAACATAGTGTGTGTTCTCCATTGCTTTGTTATTTATGTTAAAGGTATTATTAGTTATCCCTTCATTTGTTTAAGGAATTTTTAGACCTTTTGTTATCTCATATCAGTTTGAAGTGATGACAAGTGACTCCACAGCCTAATGGACTAGTAAGGCTATTGGTCTAGAGTGCTTAGCAAATAAACACCCCCTGGAGGTCGCCATGAATCTTGGCAATTTTTTCCACCATTGACCCCTAGCACGTTAAAATTGGTTTTAATTCATTTCAAGTGGTCCTTTTGAGTCAAACTCCCTTTAAATGGCATGTTTAGCATAGTTTAAGGTACTTTTGTAAAAGTTAAGGTTTATATTTCCATTATTTTATACTTATCCAAGTCATTATTTATGAAAATACTTATTTTGAAAGTCATGTTTTGTGTCTCAAACATGTGATTCAAAATTTTTAGGTTCAATATAAAATTCAAATAGGTGACTTGGATGTTGCACACACATGTCAAATCTTGTGAGTTAGTTTTCAACATGAAGGTGGCAGGTCAAAGTTATCATATTATGAGAAAATAAAATGATATGTTAAATTGAAGTCCAAAGGTAACAAGTTATGGAGGACCCACATGGTATACCATATCCTTATCCACTTATCAATCCAAAATCATGATAGGATATGAGTTTATAGGTTCAAGACAAGGGAAAGGCAGTTCAAGATCTTCATCAGGTCACAAGCTTGTGAAGAAGGGTAGATTTGTGATGGATAGTTCATGAAGGAGGAGACACACTAGGACTAATTCTCATAAGGTTTGGATGGAACCCCTATTCCATTAAAAAAATTTATAATATTTCTGAGTAAGAGGGACATAGCTTTATGAATAATCACTAAGAGTGTTTGCAGCGCTTTAAACCCCTCCAAAATCCCAACCTCATGATTTTCTCTTGTTTAAAGTGCATTTATGAATCCATTAATGAAAATGTAAATTTGTGTGAGATATTAAAGGGAATATATAACCTTCCTACACCTTATTTAAACAAAATTTTAATACAAATATTGTTGAAATGTGCAGGTACAGGTTGTAGGGTTTTAAGGATGCAAGTTTTACAATAAAAAAGGTGTTTTTTAGAGTTTTATGTGATTGATTGAATGCATCCAATAGTTTTAATGGTTATATGGGATCATCCAAGTCTAAATTAAAAAATAATTATGTCTTTATACCTCATAAAACTCAATATATGATCATTTCTCTTTTCCTAGGTGTCATTGTTTTCAATTTTTAGATTATTGTAAGTTTAAAATGGTGGTTTTAGGTGGTTTTATTGATTTATCATGACAAAAAAAGGATCTTAATGGTTATATGTGTCCATATAAGTTATAATTCAAAAATAATTAGGTATTTATACCTCATATACTTCAATAAAATGCCAAAATATAGACCTGCAGTCATGTTGATGAAGAAAATGCAAAGTGAGGCAACATTAAAAAGGCCATAACTTGAGTTTTGGAGATCCAAAACTCATGAAATTTTAAATAATGGTTGTAATAATTATTAAAAAAATTACAATTGGTTGTATGTCTTTACAATTCATTAAGAGAGATAAAATTATAAAACATAAGTTTGCACCATGAAGGAAATCAAGGTTCTTGACTGGTTTGTTCATGAATTAAGTGTGAGTTGAGTGTTTCAGAACTTTTGAAGGCAAGCCAAGATTATGATATGGTGTATAAATTTTTGTATACTTTAATCAATAATAATACACCTTATAAAGAGATAATTTGATCCCAAGTCACTTCAAAACACCTCTATGTAACCTACAAGGCAACAAATAAACATTTTTGAAAGAATTTGTGTTTGAGAGTTTGATGAAGTATTAATGATTTTTTCAACTCCCACTATCATACCCAATTGAAACCTATATAATTAAACTAATAATAGATTTAGGTGAGCCTTAAAACTCATTTTTGACCCCTAAGCCAATTTAGGGTTTCTTGAGCCTTAGAAAGACCAAATTGGGCATTTTTGGGAGTTCCAGGTGGAATAAAGGGATAAAAAATTTCATAAAGGTTGATGCCAACATTAAAATGTTGATACAATAATAATTAGGCCTAGTATCTTCTCAAATCATGTGAATTCACCAAGTTGCAGGTTTTCACTATGCATTTGGCAAGCTTCACAAGATGACAAAGTGGGCATATGAAATGTTAGACATGTTGCATCAATTTGAGGAGTTTCACATCATCTCATGAGGTGTCAAAAAGAGATATAAATGTGGTGTAGGTAGTTATATAGGTGTGTAACCCCAAATCAAGGAAGATAGGTTAGTTTTAAGAGAGGTTTGATGAGTCATCAAGCACAATTAAGAACTCCTATGCCAACTTCTTGAAGACCATCATCACATCAAGAAACACATGTTGAGGGAAAATAAAAGGACTATTCTTTCACCTTCCTCTTGTATTTGTAACTGATTGGTGATGGTTGACATTTGTCATAGACTCTCTCCATATACTATCTTTCTCTTTCTCCTTCTTTCTTCTATAAGTATGCCCTTGAATGACATTATAAGTATCCTCAATTGGAGTATGGTGAATCCCTTCTCATATAAACACTTTTAATTTGAATCTAAAGTTAATATATGTTGATATATAGTCCTTTTAATGTTGAAACTAGTGTATGTCCATGGTAGTTTGATGAATGTTAGTGATAGCGTCTATAACTTCCCCTCATTTTCCCTATCTTTTTACCTCTTTACAAGTTGTTAGTCTTCTTATCAATGGTCCTAAAATGGTTGAGTGTGGATATTAGTTCACTAGTGTCTCTTATGAGACCTCCTATTTGTCCCTCTTGGCTAATGTCTTGACCATAACCTTCATATTGAAACATTAATGCTTGGAGACTCATGTTGAGTTGTGTAATCAGATTTCATTCCTGATTCATGTTCTTCATGTGGTATAGGCAAGTGGAGGATACTAATTTTGGTGCATCACCTTCCATTTACTTGTTTTCAGTTATCTCTCTCCATTTTCTTTATAATTGTTGACCAATTTTGGTCCTATAGACCAAAATTGAGCACCCCCTCTTTTCCCTTCCTTTATAGGGCCTATTAGCCAGTTTTTGATGAGTTCACCCCACTATAATTTTATGGGTTTTCTCTGTAACAGGCCCGTTTCCATCAAAAAACCAAGTGTTTTGAGTCTTGCAAGTAGTTGGGTTGATTTGGAACTCATTTCGATCCTAGATGTTTAACAGGGCAAACAGATTACCTCGGGTGAGCCTTTTATAAGCAAAATGGGCTAGTTTCAAAGGGGTAGAAGTATTTTACAAAAGCTTCAAAGGTTAGGTACCCTTACGGAGGGCACTCAGGTGCCAAATAGGGCCTTTATGAATTCATTCAAAAGACTACTCAAAGCCCAAAGTACCTTTGTGGAGGGCAAAAAAGTGACAAATGGGACTTTTTAAAGAGCTCTGAAGGACAACCTTGGACCCAAAGTATCATTGTGGAGGGTAGAAGGTCCATTTGTAAAGGCCAGGCTAGAAAGCTATAAAGGAAGATTTCCTTCAAAAAAAGTGACAAGCCAAGAAATGGATTTCTTTGGATAAAATATTTGAAGAAAATCCATGAAGAAACTCAAGGAATGAATTTCTTCAGATAAAATGTCTGAAGAAATTCACCAAGTAAGGAAATCCAAGAAAGGATGCTAAAGGCACCAATTCTTTCAGACAAAATGTCCGAAGGAATTCCTTCAGACATTTTATCCAAAGAAATTTGACATGACAAAAACCCAAAGGGTAGGTGCCCTTTCGGAAGACACTTAGCCATAAAAAAAAGGACCTTCCCATTTTTCAAAGGGTCACTTTCCCTTTAAAAAAGTCTATTTAAAAAAAGTTGATAAAATTGTTGAAGGTTAGTGACAGGCCCATGAACGTCAAATTCAAGGTAGCGAAATAGCCATTGGTTTTCAAATGGTGACAAGCCCATGGACATCAATTTTGATGGGATGTGTTAGCCATTGGAAAGAAGCCAAAGAACAAGTTCTTTCAGATAAAATGTCTGAAAGAACTCATGAGTGTAGGCCTGAAGGAATTCAAAGGCATAAAGCCAAAAAGAAATTTAGCGACCCACTGAGAAAGGAGCCCAAAAAAGAAAAGGATAGCCCTAGGAGCCCAAACTATCGAGAAAGACAAGAAATAATGACAAAAGAGAAGAAAAAGAGAGCATGGATAAGAACATGGCCACACACATATAAGACAAACACTCAAAAAATTCCAAGTGACATAGCCAATCAAGCCTAAGAACAAACCAGATTAGTCCAAGTGGCATAGGAGGTGTCAGTAGGAGAAGTAATTGCTTACAGATGAAATAGTCTCCATGGAATAGAAATTAAGAGATTTGTGCTAGCATTCAAGAGAGCAGCCCATTTTTTCTTTGTTTGGCATTAATAGGTGGATAGTTATGTAAACTTTCATGGAGAGATGGCTTTGTCAATTATGGAAAGAAGTGACCCATACTTTTACAGGAGTGTTTAATACACCCAAGTAGTAAATTCAATATATGAGACACCTACAACATGGCTTTCACAAGCACACTTAATGAGAAGCGAAAATAATACAGGCCTCTTGTTCTTGACTAGTCAAGGGTCTTTCTCCAACACACACACACACACACACACACACACACATTGTAACCTCTCAGCTTTGAAAGATATCTCTCACTTTTGTATGGTGAAGCCTTGACAAAATTTGCCTTTAATCAAAAGAAGCATTTTACCTCCAACTGATTTTTTACACTTTTGCATATGTATGTGTATTGTCTTATGTTTAGTCATTTATTTTAATGCTTTCATAGGTCGATGCTAGTGTATCTAGTGTATCCAAGAACTTCTTTTGTAGTTTAACAAGAAGCATCCAGGTTGAAGTATAGGTGTAGGTGAGAAACCATCCAACAATGTGCCTCTATATTACTTATGGTAGGTTCTTCTTCATTATACCTCCATCAAACCCCTTGTTGAAACATTGATGTAGATGTAGTCTAGTCTCTTATTCAAATGAAGTGTCTATTCGCTCCTTTTGGTACAAAGCATAGATAAAAAATGAGTAGATCAATCAATTTTAGTGCATCACCATCTTAGTTAGTTTCTATTTTAATAGCATCCCTCTCTCTTTTCACCCCCCCCCCCTCCGCATTGTTAGTAGTAGAAATTCAAGACTTTAAGGTGCATCAAGGGGAGCTAGCCCCTGATCTAGAGATTCACTCCTCAATTTTTCTACCCACAACAAGAGGAATGTTTCCATTGTGTCGTGTGGAAGAAAGAAGTTGAGTTTTCATTTAAAGGGTATAATCCACTACATCAATAATTTTTGGCATGCCCAATGGGATGCAAATTACATCCTGTAAGTTTTAAGATTGATGTTGGTCCTGTTATTGTAAAAATCCAAAAGTAAGAGCTATAATCCAACATCTGGTGACTCCATTTTAAGAATTTAGTCTCTAGTTACTAATCAGCCTGGCACCTCATGCCTAAGGTCACCACAAGAGCTTCTTCTAAGGGTGTCCCTTTCAAATTTATTGAGCTACATTTAAACTCAGCAAAGAGACTAAGGTTTGAAACAACTCATCCTTACATGAAAAACTAGTTTTTTAGACCTGCCATAAGATATACCTACACAAGAACACCCAGGTTGAACCCTGTCATAGTCATGGCTTTACCTTTTGTGGCCTTCAATGGTCAGAGTCCTTTGAACCTTCTACAGTTGGACCCAATTCTAGGGACAAACCTTAAGATTATTCCTCCCTTTAGTGGAGAGGGGCAAATCACCACTATTGAGCATATCAAAAACATATCCAACCTCTACAATATCCATAATATCACTGAAGAAAATGTAGCCATCAAGTTATTAGCCTTGTCCTTTAAAGGTAAATTTTTGGACTAGTTTGGGACCTTGCCTATGAATTCAGTTGGCTCATGGAATGAATTAGGCACCCTCCTGACAAATAGACTTGGAGAGAAGAGTGACCATATGTCTCTAGCTGAGTAATTGACCACTATGAAGAGAGATCCGCATGAACTTATGCAAGATTTTAACACTAGGCTCCAAAAGAATTGGGACATAATCCCCATTCTAGTGAGGCTGACCCCAAGCTATGATTTCCTTTACTTCTTAAAGGCTTTGAATAGTGACATTGTTGTCATGATAAAGTCCATGGGTGGACAAGTTTTACCAATTGCTTATGAAATAGCCATAGCTACCAAAAATTATTTGGTGCAAACAGGAAAGATAGCCCCTAAACCCCATATGTTGTTATTTCCTGATTTATAGCCCTCAACTTAGCCTACCATGCCCACTTTAGCCCCTCTACCTAGTGTAAAAAGGTTGGTTACTACCCCTAAAAATGACCTTCATGAGGTTAAGAGTTTACTACAGAGTGTCACCAATGAATTAGTGGCCCTTAAAAGGCAACAAGCTCAAAGCTATCAACTGAATCAAGGGTACCAGTAGTTTGGGTAGATAAATAAACCTCTTTTCTAGAATTATAATCAAGGGTGGGTTTAGATTACCTAGGTCAGACCTTATCAGAGTTATAATCCAAGTGCCCCTTCATCATCCAAGGCTCTTATCTCCACTCAAAATAATTTGGTATAGGAACAACCTAATTGTCCACCACTGGGGTGTGGTCAATAACAAGTTACTTATGCTAATGAGCTACCAAATCAATGTATGCACACATAAGGTGATTAGACAACCCAATTCCCAAGTTTTGAGGCATCAACACAATATAGGAGAGACAATAGGCAAGCTCAATCTGATTCCACTCTTATGAACCACCTAGAAGGGGAGTTCTATGTAGTCAATTATGTGGGGATCGTAAATAATCAAGATGATTATTTTGCATCCAACACTAGGTCCAAGAAGAGAGCTATAGAGGAATATCAAGTAGATACTCAAGCATATGTGACATCTTTTTCATCACAATTAAACTAGAAATTTCCCAATTATAGACTGTCTGTTGCAGCTTCGACTCCTCAAGTTGCAAATGCCCCCAAGGAGAACTCAAAAGAGAGCAACCTTCCAATTAATGTGGTGGACCAAATGAAGAAGCTACACATGAACATTGTGGGATTCATTAGCAATTCCAAGATAAAAGGATATACTTCAAAAGGAATTGCATGGGTTGAGTGAGCAAGTTATCCTAGCAAAGACTGATAATGTGTTGATTGTGAATGGGGCTCCTCCCATCGAAGGTCAATCAAATAAGGATGAAAATGTCCCTCCTTTATATCTATCCTTGATTATTGGGGATTTTTTGGTCCACAATTTCATCATTGACATTGGAGCAAGCACCTCAGTAATTCCCAAATGCATAGCTGACAAAGTAGGATTCAAATATGAGTAAATGACCAAGGGAGTTCTATAGTTGGATAGATCACCAACCAAGACATTGGGAGTGGTAAGGGGCTTGAATCTAACTCTCCATGCTTGTCTAACCTTCTCTATTCCCCATGATGTGGTAGTGGTAGATGTTCCCCCTTACTTCACTCTTTGCTTATCTAGGGATTTCACGTCCAAGATAGGTGGGTACTTAGTAGAAAATTAGTCTTACATGGTCTTTAGGACCAAATATGGAACCAAAGTGAAGATTAAGTTAGATCCTATCCATAAATATCACCTGGAGCCATACTCACACAAGGTATCAACTGTCAGCTATGCCATCATTGATGAAGAATAACTCTAGGTAGACCAATCCCCACCATCTTCCCTTGAAGGAGTTGCTAACCTGATCTTAGATGAATGGGGAAATGACAATTTTGAACATGATCCTTACAAGTTCATCAAAGAGGCAGGTCTTAGATTTTACTGCATGCATGAGAAGGATACTTTCATGCCAAATGTAATGAAGGCAAACCAAGAGAGTTGTGGTTTATGGCAACTTTTCTTTGATGGATCTAGAAGCAAGTTGAGATCTAGTGGTGGAGCAATGTTGGTTTCACCTTCAAAGGAAAATTAATTTTCAACTTTCAGGTTCCAATTCTCCTGCACTTGCAATGTATTATAATATGAATCTCTTATTCATGGTTTAGAGTGGGCAAGAAAAAGAGGAATCAAAGAATTACACATTTTTGGAGACATCAAGTTAATTATAAACCAAGTGAGGGGTCAAAACTTGAGCAAGAACTCCTTAATCAAGTCTTACAAGCATAGGGTATGGGACCTAATGGAGAGCTTCATTGCTTTCAACATCACTTCCATCCCAAGAGAAGAAAACAAACATGCAGATAGACTAGCAACAGTTAGTGCTCAGTTTGGCATTCCCAAGGGAATAAGTTAGGACAGCAATCAACACCATTTAAAGGTGATAGTAAGACCATCTATACCAAATAATGTCACCAGTTGGTAGGTTTTTTATAGGGACTAGTAGATAACACTTTTATTATAGGAGGAAGTTGAGTTCGCTTCTAGGAATCAATCCAAGTTGTAGCAGTAGTATGATGGCCAAATTGTTCAACTAAAGCACAACATACTTCCTAAGGGTTTGGTCACTCTTGAGATCATCTTCAATGAGGATGACCAACTCAATTGTGAAAAATCAAGCATCATAACCAAGAAAGAGAATTACAAAAGGGTTAAAATATTCAAGGATAGGCTATTTGCACTTGGGAAGGTATGTACAAATGAGGAAAGACATTCTTTCATTTTGTTATGCCAAGAGATTATCGATGTCTTTAATTGGGAATATGGTGATTTAAAGGGGTTTGATCCAAGCTTGGCCCAACACACTATTGCACTAGAAGAAGGTGTCAAACCCATAAAGAAAAAATAGAGACTAATCAATCCAAGGATTGAGCCTCTCATGAGGAAGGAACTCACCAAGTTGGTTGAGTCCAAGATCATTTTTCCTATCAAAACGTTTCTTGGATGGCCAATTTGGTTCCTGTTGGGAATAAAAATGGAGAGATATAATTGTGTGTTGATTTCAGAGACCTTAATAGAGTCTCTTTCAAAGATCACTATCCCCTCTCAAGCATGGAATAGATTCTCCAAATGGTGACAGGTAGTGAATGATTCTCCCTCCTGGATGGGTACTCTGGATATAATCAAATTCTAGTACAAGACTATGACCAGTATAAAACAGCCTTCACCACCAAGTGGGGAACTTTTACCTATAGGAAGATTCCTTTCAGGCTATCAAATGCTAGAGCTACTTTCTAATGAGCTATGGATATGGCCTTCCAAGGTTTGATAAATGACATAGTGTTGGTTTATCTTGATGATGTGACAGTCTTCTCCAAGGAGGTAGGACAACATCTAAAACACCTAAGGAAAATATTTGAGAGTTGTAGAGAGTTTGGCATCTCTCTCAACCCTAAGAAATGTGTGTTCACTATCCATGAAGGCAAACTCCTAGGTCATGTCATTTCTAAAGGAGGCTTGACCATTTATCTAGAAAGAGTGCATGCCATTTTAGCATTATCCTTGTCTAAACACAAGAAGAGCCTACAAAGTTTCTTTGGAAAAATAAATTTTATTAGGATATTCACCCCTAATTTTGCTAAACTGGTCAAGCCACTAACTTCTATGTTGAGGAAGGATGAGACGTTCACATGGATAGCATAAAGGAGAGATAGTTTGAAAGGATCAAGCAAGCTATCACCCAGGCTCCCACCTTGACTAGTCCTAACTTCTCCAAAGACTTCAACCTCTACACCTTTGGCAATAAAGAGGTAATCTTTGCATTTTTTAGCCAAGGTTTAGAAGGCTATGAGATTATGTACACTTATGTTTAGAAGCAAGCACTTATAGTTATACAAATCTTAAAAAAATTTAGACATATGTTGTCAAATAGAAAGATTCACATCATGGTGCCACATCCTAGTGTCAAAGATTTCTTGCTAAGCCATGACTTGAATGAAAAGAGGGCAGGGTGGATCTCCAAGGTGATGGAGTATGATGTAGAGATCAAGACCACCAAGCTGGTGAGAGGAAGAGGGTTGTGTGAGCACCTAGATATAGACTTCAAAGAACCAAAAAATGGAATTTTGATACTCAATGATGGAGTTGTACTAGAAATGCCCACCACCACTAAGAGATGGACACAAGATATGGTTCATTTCCTTCAAACTAGTGAGTGCCTATAAGGTCTTCATAGAACTAAGAGGAGATATTGCAGGCTCCAATCTCATCCTTATGTCTTAGTAGATGGAGTGTTGCTTAGAAATGAATTTTTAGGGGTACTCTTGAGATACATTGATTCAGATCAGGTTGATAGAGTACTGTCCAAATTTCATGATGGACCAGTTGCTGATCACTTTGCTCCCAAGGCTACAACTGCAAGGATTATGAGGGATGGCTACTTTTGGCCCACCTTGTTCAGAGATACTCATGCTTGGGTGAGGAGATGCCATAAATGTTCTCTCTTTGATGTAAAATAATAGCTAGTTGTAATGCCTCTGCAACCTATTCAAGTAGAACAATCATTCATGTAATGGGGATTAGACTTCATAGGGATGATCAACCATCCTTCTAGTGTTGGGTAAAAGTGGGTCTTGACCACTATAGATTATTTCACAAGATGGGTAGAAGCCATTGCTTTGAAGGAAGCCAATGAGAGTGTGGTCCTAGACTTCTATGAAGGCCTAGTGACAAGATTTAGGGTCCCAGCCACAATTATTTTAGACAATGTATTGGCTTTCTTGGGAACAAAGACAAGTGAGTGGGAATTAGGATATGACATCTATCTCAGTACTTCCTCTAACTACTACCCATAAGGGAATGGGCTGGCTAAGTCCACCAATAAGAATCTGATCATGATCATTAAAAAGATAATGGAGGAAAATCAAAGGACATGGCATGCCAAGCTGAAGACAACCCTGTGGGTAGATAGAATCACTCTAAAGAGGGAATTTGGCAATTCTCCATACACACTTGTGTATGGAAGGGAAGCTAGACTTCATATTTCACTTGAGTTACCAACCTTGGATCTTACCCATTAGCTGCAATTAGAAGAGAGCGACAGTATGGAGGTTTAGATTTTGTGAATTAATAGAGATTTAGGAGGTAAGAGACCAAGCCATGGATGCCATGACTAGTCACCAGTAGCAAACAAAAAATAATTTTGACAAGAAATCCTCATCAAAAGACTTCTCAAAAGGTGACATTGTCTTGAAATGGGATGAAGACTGAGCTAAACTTGGAAGGCACACGCAGTTTGATGCCTTGTGGAGTGGTCCATATGTCATCACCCAATGCAAGTAACATAATGCATTCTAACTCTCCAGGTTGGATGGTGAGGAACTACATATCCCAGTCAATGGGATTTATCTTAAACATTGTCACTAACCTTCTCTTATTATGTACATAGTTTCCATATTTTCCTCATTTTCCCTACGTGCTTTTATGCATGTTTGTAGTTTTTTAGCCTTGTGTGTGTTATCTTTTCCTTTTGGGGTAAAATATTTATTGGTTCTTAGGTTTTTAAAAGCTATTTTTAGTATTCCAAGATGTAGTCTGACTCCATGCCTAATGGAACTTTAAGCTACTAGTCTTCTCGAAGCATAGCAGGCATACTTCCCCTATGAATTGCCAAATGTGTTGACCAATTTTAGTCCTATAGACCAAAATTAAGCACCCCCTCTATTCCCTTCATTTTCAGGATCTATTAGCTAGTTTATAATGAGTTCACCCCACTGAAATTTTATGTGTTTTATCTGTAACAGGCCCATTTCCATAAAAAACCAAGTTTTTTTAGTCTTACAAGTACGTGGGTTGATTTGAAACTCATTTCAATCCTAGATGTTTAGCAGGGCAAAAAAATTACCTTGGATGAGCCTTTTATCAGCAAAATGGGCTAGTTTCAAAGGGGTAAAAAGTCTTTTACAAAATCTCTAAAGGTCAGGGACCCTTGCGGAGGGCACTCAGGTGCCAAACAGGGCCTTTGTGAATTTGTTCGAAAGACTACTCAAAGCCCAAAGTACCCTTATGGAGGGAAGGAAAGTGATAAATGGGACTTTTCAAAGAGATCTAAAGGACAACCTTAGACCCAAAGTACCCTTGTAGAGGGTAGAAGGTCCATTTTCAAAGACCAGGATAGAAATCTGTAAAGGAAGATTTTCTTTAGAAAAAGTGACAAGCTAAGAAATGGATTTCTTTGGACAAAATGTCCAATAAAATCCATGAAGAAACTCAAGGAATGAATTTATTCAGATAAAATGTCTGAAGGAATTCCTTCAGACATTTTATCCAAATAAATTCACCAAGGAAATCCAAGAAAGGACACTAAAGGCATGAATTCTTTCAGACAAAATATCTGAAGGAATTCCTTCAGACATTTTGTCTAAAGAAATTTGACAAGACAAAAAACCCAAAGGGTACGTGCCCTTTCAGAGGACACTTGGCCATCAAAAAAAGGACCTTCCCATTTTTTGAAGGGTCACTTTCCCTTCAAAAAATTCCATTTACAAAAAAATGATAAAATTGTTGACAGATAGTGACAGGCCCAAGAACATCAAATTCAAGGTAGCAAAATAGCCGTTGGTTTCCAAATGGTGACAAGACCACAAAAATCAATTTTTATGGGATTTATTAGCCATTAGAGAGAAGCCAAGAATAATTTATTTTAGATAAAACATCTGAAAGAATTATTTTAGATATTTTGTCTGAAAGAACTCATGAGCACAGGCCTGAAGGAATTCAAAGGCATAAATCCAAACAAAAATTTAGGGACCCACCAAATAAGGAGCCCAAAAAATAAAAAGATATCCCAAAGAGCTCAAACTATCGAGAAAAACAAGAAATAATGAGAAAAGAGAAGAAAGAGAGAACATGGCTAAGAACATGGCCACGCACATATAAGACAAACACTCTGAATGTTCTGGGTGACACAGCCAATCAAGCACAAGAATGAACCAGATTAGTCCAAGGAGCATAGGAGGTGTCAGTAGGAGAATTAATTACTTGTAGATGAAATAGTCTCCATGGAATAGCCATTAAGATATCTGTGCTAGCATTCAAGAGAGTGGCCCATTTTTTCTTTGTTTGGCATTAATAGGTGGACAGCTGCACAAAATTTCATGGAGAGATGGCTTTGTCAATTATGGAGAGAAGCGACCCATACTTTTGCAAGAGTGTTTAATATGCCCAAGTAGCAAATTTAGTATATGAGACACCTACAACATGGATTTCATAGGCACATTTAATGAGAAGTGACAATAAAATGGGCCTTTTGTTCTTAACTAGTCAAGGGTCTTTCTCCAATTTCTATATATATTGTAACCTCTCAGCTTTAAAAGATATCTCTCAATTTTATATGGAGAAGCCCTGACAAAATTTGCCTTTAATCAAAAGAAATGTTTTACCTCCATCTATTTTTTTACACTTTTACATATGTCTATGTATTGCCTTATGTTTAGTCATTTATTTTAATGCTTTCATAGGTTGACGCCAATGTATCTAGTGTATCCAAGATCTTCTTCTGTAGGTTAAAAACAAGTGTCCATGTTGAAGTATAGGTTCATGTGAGCAACCATCCAATAGTGTTCCTCTAGAACACATATGATAGGTTCTTCTTCATTATACCTCCATCTAACCCCTTGTTGAAACATTGATGTAGTCTAGTCTCTTATTCAAATGAAGTGTATGTTCACTCCTTTTGGTACAAAGTGTAGATAAAAATGAGTAGATCAATAAATTTTAGTGCATCACCATCTTAGTTAGTTTCTATTTTAATAGCATCCCTCTCTCTTTTCACCCCCCCCCCCCCACCACATTGTTAGCAGTAGAAATTTAGGACTTTAAGGTACATCAAGGGGAGCTAGCCCCTGATATAGAGATTCACTCCTCAGTTTTGCTACCCACAGCAAGAGGAGTGTTTCCATTATGCTACATGGAAGAAAGAAGTTGAGTTTTCTTTTAAAGGGTGAAATCTACTGTGTCAACAATAATCAATCGGTTTAATATTAGTTTTAGATGATACATCAATGGAGCTATCCCTAATCTAGATATTCACCTCAATTATTAGGCCGCCCACAACCTAGAGGTATCTCCATGTGTCATATAAATGAGGAAGTCTTGAATGACCTCTTCAAGGGTGAAATTTAGAGTGATAACAATCTCATTTAGATCCAATTAGTATTCTATATAGGATACATGTGTCATAATTAGACACTTGTATCAATGCAACTATCCAGATCTGACACATGCATCTGAAGCCACAAAGTGAAAAATTCTAGAATATGATGAGTATTCTAGGATCCTAATCTAGTCCACTTCAATCAAGTTTCAGTTTAGATCTATATGCACATAGTGAACTAGATAAATACTCTCAGTTCTAATTTATCGCACTATCAATCAAAACTGTATTTTCTATTTTTGACTTATCTCAGTATTTAAATTTAGAATATTGTTTATCTAGTTTATAAATTAATTAGCCTACTATAAATCTATTTATCACCTTTGTGCTTAATTATTTCTATATTATTAACCCTATTTTCCCTTGTATAATCAATTTTAAGGTTAAACATTTGGTGAACCCAACTTTGATCTAAAAACCTTAGAATTGACCTAAGGTTTCTAGAATTTTTTTTCATGATTTATTATCTCTAATTTTAAAATATTCAAAATTTAAATATAAAATTTACCTTTTTATAATTATGATAAATATGGATACATCTATTGAATACTTTTATTTCCAATATCTCTTTTTAGTCATTTATTTTTGTCTTATCTACATTGTTAGAAAGTTTAAAACAACCAAATCAGATAATGATCCTAATAAAGATAAAACTCAAACTTCTCTTTACCAATATCTACAATTATATTTATCCTCTTCATCATAACCCTAAGGATGGTGATATCTACCATCCTTATAATCAAGTCCATGTTATCAATCCTTTAAGGGATAAGGTAGATGGTACATGTATGCATATTCAATCTGAAGCACCTAGGGCTTGTGCTTATAAATCCCTAAAATATCAAAACATCACTATAATCAAGTGGATATAAGAGTTACACAATAAAAATTTGTATTTAAATTCAAGGATCGCATTATTGGAAAATTAGATAACACACCTAAAAATCCAAAATATGCTAGTGTTAATCTTGTGTTTGCATCTTCCTCTAGAAATGTTATACCCAACAAGGTTTCATATCCAAATGAAAATCTAAAATAGAATACATTTAAAATAAGTGATTAAGAAAGTGAACACAAACCTAATAAGAGTCCAAGTGAAATTTTAAGATAAATGCTTCAAAAAAATTGATTCAACTTCATCCTCTACATCCTATAACGATATCAAAATACTATTGTGCATATCATATAATGTACAAGCATCATTTAGATTGTTTTTTTTTCATTAAAGAACAAAATACAAAATATAAATAATAGTAATGGTGATATCATTGATACATCAATCAATCAACCCACTCACATTACAAGAACCTCTCATAAAACACAAGTGCAAAAATAACAAGTATGGGTACTAAAGGATAATTCAGAACAAAAATAGTTACAAAGGAAAAAATTAGAGTAAGAAAAGATTCAAAAGGTAAATATAGAACAAACTATTACAAAAATATCAAAATGAAAAGGAATATCTATAAAAGGCAATGTTACAAAAATAACAAGAACAAAAGTTGAAAAATAAAACTCAAGATAAGCAAACAAGAATTTTAAAAAGAAGGTTCTTAACAAAGGATTTTTCAAAGAAAGACATGCATACAAAATTAAAAGATATAAATATGGTTGCCAAGGATCCAAGGATCATATTTATTCCTTACATAGAGGAATAAAAATTTGTAAGGGAAATCCTACAAAGTATATGCTTTCATCATCAAATAAAGAAGTCAAAGAACAAATTATATTTTTTCCTAGTGTGCAAGAAAAGATACATGACTCTTCACTATTTCATAATGAGATGCAATATTTTGACAATGATGAACATACTCAATAAAAACAAATTTTCAAGAAGGAAACTCCAATATATGGTGTAGTTGGTTTTCCATACATATATGCTCAATAATGTATATCAAAAATTCAAGAACAACCTACAAAGTTACATCTTTCCTATACTAATACCACAAAACATTGGTATGATGCTAATAACATAGAAGATTGTTATGATCTTGGTGATACTAAATATGCATCATATGAATATGATACACATGATACATAGCCTTTATAGAGGCATTCCATTTACAAGTACATTAGCTTATAGTAGCACTTTTCCTTGTACATGTCTTCTTTGTTGATATTCCAAAAATACCCCAAATTTTAAAAAAATAAAAAATAAAAAAAATATTCAGCATTTCCATAGCTTATTATCTCCTTGGCATCCATGTTGTCAGTTCCATTTTGGTAGATAACATATCATTTATTTATATATGCACACATATGTTTAAGAATTAGTATTTTATGTTCATGTTGATTGCTTATTTTCCTTGCTTGTTATTATCTTACATTATGTTACATGTTGGAGAATATGAGTATGCTCCATTATTGTGGCCCTCATGCTTATGCTTGGCTATGTTGACATTTGAACATGTCATGGTTTTTTGTATGTAAACATTTGAATATGTCATTCCATGTTTTGTGAAATTTTGAATAAGTCATGTCTATTCGATTGTGTGACATTTGAACATGCCCCTTATATGAGGTTTCCTTGGACCATTGCCTGTTACTTTACTTTTGAGTGTTCTTGTGTGTGTGCTTGATTTATTTATAAGCTTGAATTGTTAATCTCTAGATGTTTCCATGATCTATATAACATGTATCTTAGGACTTGATGTGATCACATTCTATGTGCTTCAATTATATATCTACATATACATGTTCCTCATATATGCTACATGATCCGTTCACAACTTATACAATGTTTTATCCTTCTGAGGTAAGGTAACTACCAGTTTCTACTTCCCCTCACATCAAAAGGGGGGATATCAGTGTGGGAATGTCATATTGGTATGACCTTTACATTTTTCATAGATTTATAATATAATGGGGGCATGTTATAGAAACATGTTCTCCACACTTATACCAATTCTCAGATTTTCCAGATTTAATGGGGGCATGTCATGGAAACATGTCATCCACACTTGCACAAATTTTAAATTGAATAAATTTCACATTTATATGATTCAAATACATATTTTTGGTAGCATTATATATATTGATACCATTATTATACTTAGGTTTCAAATTTTAAATACTACTATGGATTGTTATGATACTTAGGATAGACTTTTAAGGATTATTATTGAGTCAATCTACTACAGTATTTGGTTCATCTTTGGAAGGATGAGATTATTAAATCACTCAATATTACCAAGTTTATAAGTTAGACTTGATTAAATCATATAAATTCATTAGATTTATAGGATGGATTGATTAAATCATCCACCTTACCAGATATATAATATGATTTAATTGGATCACTCACACTTGCCAAGTTATAAACATGATTGGGTTATACGATTGAGATAAGCTCAATGGCTATGTGGAAACTCACCTTTTCACCAAGGTTGGGGTTTTTTTGTCCTCTTATATATATATATATATATATATATATATATATATATATATATATATATATATTTACAGGTTTCAAAATTATACTAATCTTAGCTCCAATGCTTCATAATGAAGCATGTCTTTAAATTAAATTTCCAAAAGCCAAGATGGTTGCTTTGAAACAAAGTGTACTCCCAACCTTGCTCTCTTTACTTTCAAACATTAAAATCCTTTAAATTTTGTATTATATGAATTGATTATACACTATAACACATTTTTGGTTGCATGTCAGTCACCAACAAATAACTCAAGTTGGGATCTAGCAAAGGCAAGGTGTGTTATACACACCCAAGTATGCATTTCTTATCATTTAAACTATCAATTTCATTACTAAATTAAAGGGTAAGAAAATGTAGATGATAAATCTAAATTATATAGCACCGCAGTCTTGTACACTTGGAAAATACCTATCATGGTTTTACCCTTTAGTTTTGAGACCTTCTCTCTACCAAAAGACTTGCATCCACTATCTCTTTGTGTCAAATTGCTTATTTCTTAGTCTGATCATATGTTATTCTAATGACCATGCCTTTTATGTTGTGTAAAATGATCTAAACCTAATCATTATCCTTCTCTACTAGTTTTTTACCTATACTTATTTTCTATCTCCCTGAACACTTGTGTCCTAGATAGATGCCTATGTCGATGCAAGTGTCCCTTTTTCAACTAAGTGTCTAGTGCTCAAAAGTCATCTAATTTACAAATGTAACATGTCCTTGTGGTCAACTTAATATTGTTCTATATATAATATCAATCTTCATTCATAACTCACCTATAAAATTCATACCTCTCACATATAGAGCAACAAAATAAATATCAATTGAGCATTCACTTGACCAAAGCTGCCATATTCATTCATATTTCCATATTAGTCATAGATGTAGTCTATATACAAGTTTGAAGTATTGAATTATTAACTCATGATCCATATTTCTTAAGTTACAAGATAGGTCATTGTACATACTTGTTTATCACATATTGCATCATTATGCACACACAAGCCAACACATTAAGGGACAACTACATTAATTTAAGGCCCTCTTTAGAGTAGTGGCTATGAAGGCATTGCCCATTGATAGAGGGGTCCTTAGAGTTAACTTGAAACCATAATCCCACTAACCTATTTTTTACACAATCACTCTAAGGGTGAGGAATCTAGGGTTTGATCATTTGGCAAAGAGTGACAACATGTGTGCACAATTTGAATACATCACAATAAATATGATATAAAACCTATAAATCTCCAATTGGTCACATCCAAGTCTAGTGGATAATTTGTCCTTGACACCTACATCCAAGTTAGATAGGTGCATTGATGTAATATTCCAAATCTAATGCAAGTGTCTGAGGCCACAGAGTGAAAAATTCTAGAATCTGATGACTATTTATGGATCTTGATCCAATCCATTTCTAGATTGTTTAAGTCTAGATCTTCATGCATACAGTAAACTAGCTAAGTACTCTTATTTCTAATTTATTGTAATATCAATCAATAGTTGTGTTAGAGTCATATTAATTCATCTTAGCATATTATTATTTTATTTATTAAGTTGTTGTACCTATTACTTTATTCCTGGATATTTTTTATTCATCATTCCTATGTTTTAGGAAGTTGTTTGGATATCTATGTGATTATATGATAGCCTATGTAATATTTAAAATTTAACTAAATATAATATAGTTCCACTTTTTCATTTGGTACCAAAGTATTTTTAAGTGAAAACATCATTGAGGTGGAGCCCTAAAGCACCCTTTCTCTCCCCCTCTAAGCTCAACATCATTATTTCTAGTAGATGTCATTATTAAGAATTGTAGATTGTCGTCCTATGGTCCCTTGTCTAATCAACTTGAGCAACCTGATAAAACCATTACATTTCAAATTTTGGGTAATGAATTAAAGGTATTATTCACAAGAGCCACTACATTAATCATAATTTTTTTAATTTATCTTGATCATGGACTGTATTAATATTGTCATTAGAGTTTTTGAACTTTGATAAGAGTTTACATACTACATGGATACACCAAAACCTAAATTGGTTTGATGTCTTGCACAATCAATGTCTCGAGCTCATAGTTTAGCCACTCAATGAGTAAATTTAACCTCTGAGCTTATATTCCAGTTGATTATTACTTTTCTAGTAGACTACAAAATTTATATAATTGGCTAAACTTTGATCAGTTAGAAGAGAAGCATAGGTTTCAAGTGTGCGGTGAAGAAATCCATTTCAACCTCCAAAATGTTGTACTCAAACCTATAGTCTATAAGCCTAGTCTTGTCTCTTTTTATTTGTTTAAAACTTTTAAAATTCTTATGTGGGTGCAGTGAAGGCTTTCATATCTTCAAAACAATGTGTTAAGTTTGATGGTCCTTAAGACATTTTAGCAAAAAAAAAGTTTTATTTTAACAAATTTAAAATAAAGTTTATCCATTCCACTGCTTGAAAAGATACGTTGTAATATTGACTACATTTCCATTTTTAAAATTCTTAAAAAAAAGGACATCTCAAGTTTGAATACCCTCATAAATTTATAATTAACATTTTCTATTTTGATTGAAAAGACAAAAAGGGAAGGTAGAGGGGGAGGGGCGGGGGGTCTAAAATAAACTTAAGAACAAATTGGCCAAAAAAGGGGGGTATTTATTTTTTTATTCATGGAATGTTATTTTCCACATATTATAATTTCTTTCTTATAAAAATATTATAAAATTTAAATCTTTCAGAAAATACAAAACATGATTCAATTTGCACAATAACAACATTTGATGCAAGTGATGCTAATTACGCTTGATTTACAACATATATATCCTAACATAGTTTTAAAAACAACATATAGGCAATCAACCCTATAAAATCATCAGGGATAAATAAGGTTAAACATTTTTATTTAGTCATCCCTCCATTACCTGTTTGATTGAATCGAAAGGTGTAAATCTTAACAAGTGGAAATTCCAAGTATATATGGAAGTTATGCCCACATATATGGAATTATATCTAATAAAGTGCTAATGATTGGTTAAACCACTTTTAGTACTATTTATGTTCCACATACTATTCTTTTTTATGTACATTTATGCTTATTTTGTGTACCGTCAGGTATATAAAAGGGGTGAGCTTCTTCCACGTATAGGTATATAATAAGGGAACATATGTAGAAAGGTTGGTATATCAATTTGATGGTAGATATAAAATGAGACCTTGATATATGGAGTGATAAGGAACCAATCCATCACCTTTAGTCAAATTCTACATAATGGTTGGAAATGGCCCAAAATTATTTTTGCAAGACTCACAACTTCTATATGGCAACAACTATGTCATTTAGAAAAAAAAAATTAGGACACATTTAGAATTTGAAGATGTTTGGCCTATTGTCAATGGATATCTCACCTAACATGCCACTGACATTGATTAATAACATAAGTTTGATAAAACAATCGAAAGGTAAAATTGATAATAATTTTCATGGTATATGATATGGCACAACCTCATATTTGTGATGCCACAATAGCTAAGGACACTTTGGATAAGTTCCAAATAGTGTATGATACTAAAAATGAGGGAATCATTCTCTATTTTCAAATTTAACTTCATTCACTCAAATTGAATTCCATCAAAAAAGTAGAAGCTTTTATATGATGTGTTGCAACCTTGAGAGCTTCGCTCCAAGTATTATTTGAGCAAGTGTCAGATGCCTCTCTTGTACTGATAGTCATGAGAGCACTGCCACATTCCTATTGTTTAACCCTAATTTAAATCAAGTAAACCTTACTTGGGTAGATAGGGTTAAGGCTATATAAATGATAGGACACAAGGGTGGATTTCAGATCTACAATAGGCTAATTGATGTGTTAAACTCAAATGTACCATATGTTGAATTTATAAAACTAAGAAATTTTATTAATGGAAAGTAAAACTATGTTAGATATATAAATGAAATAAAATAAAGTACTTAGTTGGTTTTGATGCAAACATAGTGTTGGATCTAGTATAGGTAGAATGTAGGTAGGAAGATAGTTCTAGTTCAATCATCAGATTATGGATATGGTGCCTCTTGTTCTTTGGACAGTTGCATCGACTTGGGATGATTATATCAATGCTTGTGTCTAAGTTTGATAATAGTGTCCTATATAGAATATATACTCAAAAAAAATGTGACCACTTGGATGCTTTTGGGTTTGAATTTGTCTTCACTCTAGTGCATTCAGATCTAGGTCATAGACTATCACTCCTGGTGAAATGGAAAAACCATAGCTTTCCATCTTCAATATGATCTTGGTTAAAATGGGTTAGTGGGAATATGGTGTCAAGTTAACTCATAATTACCCCATTGTTAAAAGGCATTGCCTACATATCCAATACTCTAGAAGAGAGCCTTAGACTCATGTAGTTATCCCCTACATGTTGACTTGTGTGTGAATCATGTAATGTGTAAAGAAAGTATAACAATGACCTAGCTTTTAATTTGGAAAATATGACCTTATAACTACTCCTTTTATACTTTAGACATATACCTGGGTTGTTCCTTTGATTGATATTAGAAAAGGGTAGAATAGGAAATCTTTTGGTAACTTGAATATTTCTTGAGTGCTTCTTGAGTGCTCTTTTGGTCTAATTATTAGGTGAGGAATGAATGAGGGTTGATATTATATTTATATAAATTCTATCATGATATGGATTTCATTAAATCACTTAGGCCAACCATTGTGATATGTTTCATTTGTAAATTAGATTAATTAAGGGCATTGGACACTTGCATTGGGTCAGGACAACAATGTCAATACTACTATTTACCCTAGATGCAAGTGTCCAGGGAAAAGGAGAGTAGTCATAGGCTCAAAAAAATTTAAGGTGTAAGATAAGTACATTTTAAGCATTCTAGGTAAGATGGGATGTTTGTGTCATCAATATAAGGTTAGTCAAACTAATAATTAGGCCAAGGGGCATAAGATAGATCAAATGTGAGGCTTGAAAAAGTAAGATGTGTAAAACTAAAAGGACTATCCAGGGTTTGAGTTTGTTAAGTGTACAAGACTGAGGTGTTACAAAATAAAAAAATAGTATCTACATTACCCCCCCCCCACATTTAATGTGGTAATGAAATTGATATTTAAAAGGAAATGGATAAGTATCTAGGTGTGTATGCACACCTTATCTTTGTTTGAGTTAAATTTGAGTGCTTTTCTAGAGTTGAATTTAAATGCTTTGTTGGTGACTGGCCTGAAACCAAAAACATGTTATAGTGTATAATCAGTGCATATAATTTGGGTCAAAATTACTTGAAATAGATTAAAATTGAAAGAGTAAGGTTTAGGAGTACACTTGTGTGTCGATATAACTGTTGTTCCCAAAATCTGTCACTCTTTTTTGGGACAACACATGAACTATTTTGGTTCTACAGGCCAAAATTCTCTCTTCCCTTCTCATAAATTGTTTTGAGTATTCAAATTCTTTATATTCAATATTTTTCAGCTAATGGACTCGTAGGTTCAACAGGTTCAACAACTTCAATAGGCGAGCTCTCACGAAGGAGCAAGTTTCCAACACTTAGGCAATTTCAAGGATGGTTCAATGCCTAGGCTCAACCAAAGTTCATCAACAAGCTTCAAACAAAGGATTGAACCATTGAACCATTGAACCCCACTTCCAAAGGTTTAAAGGTTTAAAAGGTTCAAAGGTTCAATGGGTTCAAAGGTTCAACGACATCAGCAAACTTAAAGAGTTAAGCGCTTCAGCAAAAGTTCAAAGTTCAACCGCTTCGACAAGTTCAATGGCTTCAAAAGACTTAGAAGAAAAGAAGGATTCAAAGAGTAAAGAATGAACCGTTGAACCATTGAGCCTTGAACCAAAATGGTTCAACGAGTTCAAAGGTTCAACGAGTTCAATAAGATCAAAATACTTAACTGAAAGAAAGCTTCAAACAAAATATTGAACCGTTGAACCGTTGAACCAAAGTTGGTTCAATCGGTCGGTTCAATCGAACGGTTCAAAGGGGTCCCCCAAAGCCTAAAGGGAAAGTGCCCTTGCGGAGGGTAATGAACAAAAGGAAAGTGCCCTTGTGGAGGGTAGTGAACAAAAGGGAACAAAAAGATATCCTTCGAAAAGATTTTATGCGGTAATTTTACAAGGGAAATCCTTTGAACAAAATGTTCGAAGGAATTCCTTCGGACATTTTGTCTGAAGGAATGATCAAAGGCCTGATGGAAAGCGGCTAAGGCAAAGGAAAGGTTTCCTTTAGACAAAATGTCTAAAAGAATTCCTTCAAACATTTTGTCTAAAGGATTTGAAGAAGAAGGCCACCTGAAGGACCCCGAAGGGCAAGTACCCTTGCGGGGGAGCTCTCGACGACCAAAAAATGGACCTTTCTCAAGGCCCAAAGGGACACCTTCCCTTTGGGGGGTTTCAAAGATATAAATCTAAAGGAATGATCAAAGGCCTACAGGCTTGATTCTATAGACTCTGTAAGCTTGATTCTACGGACTCTGCAGTCTTATTTCTATGGACTCTACAGGCCTATTTCTATAGACTCCACAGGCTTGTTTCTATAGACTCTGCAAGCTTGTTTCTACAGACTTTGTAGGCTTATTTCTATGGACTCTGCAAGCTGGTTTCTACAGACTCTGTAGGCTACTTTCTATAGACTCAAAAGACTTAGAAAAAATAAAGGCTTCTAAGAAAGAGGGTGAACCGTTGAACCTCAAACCAAAATGGTTCAAAGGTTCAATAGGTTTAACAGTTTAATGAAAACTCTAAGCAAAAGAAAGAAGTGAATGAACCAAAGAAGCGATAAAACCAAGGAGTTGAGAAGGTTGCCCGAACCGTTGAACCAGTGAACCAATGAACTTTCAAAGGTTTAAAAGTTCATGGTTCAAAATGGTTTAAGTGACGAACGACCAATGACGTCCCCACGGACGTCAAATTTAGGGTAATAAAATATCTATTGATTTTCAAATGTGGCATGAAACCTAAAAACAAACTCAGTGACCAGCTGAAGAGGGAGCCGAAAGAGCCAGTAGAAAGGGAAAAAATAGCTTGAGAGCTCAAATTACAATAGAAAAGAGGAGAAGACCAGAAATATCTGTGTAGGAGTTATTTCCAATAGGTGGAATAGTCCACCAAGTAGACATCTGAGCTCACAAACATTAAAAAGCATAGCTTATTTTTCTCCCTTGGAATAAAAGTGAAGGGACAGCCGCGTACATTTTTGGAGACAGACCAGATGACCCAAGCCCAAGAGATGACATTTGAGATGAATCGACATGCCACAGTTAAAGTAGACATCGTGTTCCAGCATGGCCCTTTTTGACTAAATTGAAAATGTATTCAAGGTATGGTCGTTCCATGAAACAAAGTGCCAAGCCTTTCTTGGCTACTATATATTGTAATCTCTTATTTTTATGCAAGGGAGATCTTTTTGGTTATAGAAGCAAAACTCTAACAAAATTGAAAGGTGATTATTGAGACTTTGAGCTTAGATTATTGATCATATTTCTTTATATGAATAAGAAAGCAGGTTACTTCCAAACTTTGTGCTGTAATATCTTGTGTCATTTAGGAGATTGTTCTTATGTCTGTTTCTTGAATGCGTTCTTGTCCATTTAATGAAATAAGTAGAATTAGTAGAAGTAATTAGGAAGGTGTCCTAAAACCAACTATGGGAAGACTTTGTGCTACCACAATTGCCTTTAGTGTGTTTGTCTATTTTCTATTTCTGTGTAAAGGACCTTGGGACGACTTTGTGCCCTCATTGTCCTTCGTATTTCACTCTTGGGTAGTTGAGGTGGAGACTTTGTGCTACACCTAATCCTGTTGGTTACTACTCCTATTACTAGTTACTTGTTACGTATCAGAAATAACTCTTGCTATTTACTGTAAGACCACTTCTGAAAAAAGAGAAGTGCCTTCAGTGTTTTCACGTGGATTTCTCCTTTATTTGTGAACATCATCTCTAAAAGAAGAGAGATGGATGGTTTTTTCCTACTCCTAAGTGTTATTTTCTACATATATATAGTATATAGCTCTTCATATTTATAGGGAACCTCCCCTTGATGAGAGGAGAGATTTATCCCCTTTTGATGCGGTAAACCTGCACATCTGGCTGACCAATATCCCTATGTTGTGGTTGAAACACCATATTTTGCCCATCAATTAGTTGGTGACAAAATATTTATGCCAACAATTTTTTGGTGAATTCGCTGGGGATCGACAAGCATTTCCAATCCTTTTCCAATTTATTCAAATTGAAGCATTTCATATCACTAGGGAATGACATGAAGTAGGAAGAACACTACCAGCTTCATGCTAATTATTTTTTGGCGACTTTGCTGGGGAAGAGTGCGCAGTTTGAGGCCTCAAGATTCAAGCTAAAATAGGGCCAATTCTTTTCCATTTTTATTATACAATCTGGCAACTCCACGCTATACTAGAAGTTAGAGAGCCTAAGGTGTTGTTGACCCTATCTTTGAGTTGGTGCAATAGGGCAATTTCAATTTATTTCCTCCACAACTTCAATCTCAATGAACTAGGAGTCTCCCTCTTACCAATACTAGGTCACCAATACAAGTCAGAGCTTCTTTTTCTACTGTTAGTAGAGCTTTGCCTATACATACTCCACCCAAATTTGTTATCCTCACCTTCCATAATTAAATCATGGCAGTTCAAGGCCCCTGCGATAACTCTTTTGGCCCACTCAATTTAACTCTACCTCTACATGAGCTACCATGCAATTTAAGGAAGAATTTCCTCAAACTCTTTGGTGATGGAAGAGTTCATCCTAATGAACACATTATAGCTTTCAGCATAGCCTGTGGTGTGATAGGCATGGAATATGAGGACATGGTAGTCAGGTTGTTTGTGGAGACATTACAAGGCACTACTACAGATTGGTTCTATCATCTACAGGCCTAGACTGTGACTGACTGGAACAATCTCAAAGCTAAGTTCGATGCAAGGTTCAAGCTTACAGAAGATGCACATGCCTTGCTAGCCCAGCTCACACAGATCAAGAAATAACCTCATGAACCTATGAGGGACTTCATTGCCAAATTTGACAAGCTGAGGAATAAGATTCTTATAATTACTCAGCCAACACCAAAGAACCTTAAATGTTTCTTCATCAACTCATAGTTGTCTGAAGTGATTTTTCTACTGAGACGTGCTGGCCACATAGACCTTGTTACTCCTCAAGATTTAGCCACTGAGGTGGAAGATGACCTTATCTTGGTAGGAAAGATAAGGAGAGATCCTAACAGAGGTAAATCTTCTTCATCCTCTGAATATCCATCTATAGGCACCACTGATCCAATAGTGAAAAATCTAGAAAATGAGTTGTTGGCTCTCAAAAAGAAAATGGCACAAGGGTTGTCATCTGCTCCTTCATACAAAGATATACCAAGAAGGACATCCCCCAATCAGTCATACTAAGGCAATGCTGTCAAGAATCAAGGGCAACTAAATCATCTTCCTCCCCCTTAGGGGAAATTGGCCATTGAAGCACCTCTAACCAATTCAGCAGTTGGATATCTTGAAGTAGAATTAGATTTCTCCTTTCAGCCTGAGTTGAACCCAAAATATAACGTTAATCTCTTCACAGAGGGAGAAGAAGAATTAGCTGGTGACTCCAACATTGGTTTCCTAAATTACCAAGATGAACCCAAAAGTGAAGGTAAAGTAATTAATGGATCATACATTATATTCACCCAGTCTAAGAACCAATCAACCTAACAAGCTGATAAAGAAAAAATAGAGGAGTGACCTCAACTTGCAGTTTTAATTGCCAAATGAGGAACCACTCTGCCATTTCAAGCAAAGGACTTGGTGATCGCTAAAAAAGTAAGTACCCCAAACATTTTTGCACCTTCAACTTCAAATTCATAGACCAGTACCACCCCTCCTAAAAACCAAAAGGATGAACTCCCTTGCCCTATTCATAATTCATTTCAGACATTTGACATAGTCGACCATGTCAAGAAAACTAAAATTCAAATGTCTAAATTTAAATTCTTGCAATCCAACCCTGAGCAATTGGATAGGTTATTGGAATGTGTGAAGAATAAAATTGTCCATGTAGGACCAACTATTCCAAAGGTAACTCCCATGTCCATCTAGAATAACCTTGTCATTACTCCTCCTGCTACTCCTAGAAGAATTGAACCATTTTATGTCTCCCTATTGATAAATGGATACCAGTTAAGCAATTGCATCATAGACTTAGGTGCATCTGACAATGTCATGCCTACCAAAGTGGTAGAATCCCTTGGTCTCACACTAACCAAGACATTTGAGAGATGTTTCTCTATGGAGAAAAAATAAGTGCCACTACTAGGACAAATCAAGGATGCCCAATTTGCATTTGTAGCATTCTCAGACAAGAGAATCAAGATGATAGTCCTAGTGGCCGACGTCCCAGCCTCATATGGCATCCTTCTTGGGTGAAATTTTTGCAAGGTTGTTGGTGGTGAGTTAAGTATGGACCTATCTAAAGTACGGATCCTAGTCAAAGGCATCATGCAGAGGCTGCTCCCTGATAAGGAAGCAAAATACGTTGTCACTAAAACATAAGCACCTGAAGCTCAAATTCTATTTGAGTCTTCAGCCATGGGTAATTACTTCTTATCCATGGAGGAGGTTCATGTGGCATCTGATGAAAGTTCTAAAAATAACAATCTAAAAATTGATTCAGGCAAAATAGTAGAAGAGTTGACAGGATGCAGTGCAAGTGCAAAAGAATCCTCCCCTCCAAATGAAGAAAAATTTAAGGTAAAATCAGTTCTTGATAATATATGGATACTAGAATTTGATGGTAGTTATTCCTATACCAGTTCAGGAGCCAGAATTGTGTTGATATCTCCTCAAGGAGATATTTTTCCTTCTTCATACAAGTTATAATTCAACAACACCAAAAACACTTTTGAGTATTAATCACTGCTACTTGGATTGAAAGCCACTCAAGACAAGGGTGTCAAGCTCTTTCATGCCAAAAGAGATGTTGAGCTAGTGATTTGTCAGGTTAGGAACCTGTACCAAACCAAAAATAAGAGATTTCACTATTACTGCAATCTAGTTTGGGATCAAATTGAAAGTTTTGATGCTTTTAGCATCTCTGTAGTTCCTAAGGAATTCAATGATCGAGTTGATGCATTAGCTGTTTCTACAACTCTTTTAGTTCTTCACTTAGATTTTAAAGGAGACAGGGACACTATTAAACTAGTCTTTCAACCAAGTATGCCTAACAATGCCAATCATTGGCAAGTGTTTAATGGCGACAACCAAATCATTACCTTCTTGGAACAAAATGACAACTTTAAACAGCTTCACTTTAAAGGCAATGAGCCTCAAAAGCTTGAACCAGCCCCTGCATCAAGTTTAGACGTAGGTGAAGAATTCTTGCAACTTAAAGAGAATAAAATTTCAAAAGGCGTGGTTTCCCTTGAGAAGCTGTTTGAAAAGCATGACAGGTTCATCAAATAGAAACAAATGGATTCAAGCTCTTCTCAGGAGCTTGATCAAATAAATTTGGGTACCAAGGAAAATCTCAAGATGGTGAACATTAGGAAGTGTTGCACTCAGGAAGAGAAGTTCAAGTTCACTGCATTGCTTCGCCAGCACATAGATGTTTTGGTGTACTCTTATGATGATCTAAAGTCACTCAGGCCTAAATAAATTCACCACAAAATTCCTCTCAAAAGTGATTTAGTGCCTTAAAATCAAAAATCTAGGTAGTACAATCCAAAGATATCAGGTACTATTCTATCTAAAATATAAAAAATGTTAAATGCTAGGATAATCTTTCTAATCCATCATTCCACATGGATTGAAAATAGTCTGTGTGAGGAAGAAGAATGGTTAAATTTGCCTCTACATAGATTTTAAAAATTTGAATCAGTCATCCTTAAAAGATAACTATCCTCTACCCATCATGGATCAAGTTCTTCAGACAGTGACCAGTTCAGAGATGTTATCAATGTTAGATAGCTTTTTCAAATATAATTAAGTAGAAGTCGATGAAGTAGACCAACATAAGACTACCTTCACCATGCCTTGGGGAACCTTTGCATATCAAAGAATGTCATTTGGCCTGATAAATGCTAACGCCACTTTTTAGAGAGTAATGGACTTTTCTTTCAAATATGAAATGGGTAAGTTCATTATGGTGTACATTGATGATTTAACAGTCTTTTCCAAGCATCATCCTAATCATGTGTGCCATTTGAAACAAGTGTTGGAACGATGTCACCAAAATGGCATTTCTTTAAATCCCAAGAAGGCTATTTTTAGAGTAATAGAAGGAAAACTGCTCAGACACATTGTATCTTGAGAAGGCATAAAGATTGACTCAGAAAGAGTCAAATCCATCTAGGAACTTACCCTGCCCACAAGTAAGACTGTAGTTCACTCTTTCTTCAAAAAGGTGAATTTTTTATGAAGGTTCATCCTTGAGTTCGCAGAGAAGACTCACCACATTGTGAATATGATGAAGGTAAAGGCCACTTTCAGCTGGACTGAAGAAGGCAAATTGGCATTTCGAGATATCAAGACAGCTATTACCCACATCCCAATTCTAGTTTGTCCAAATTATACCAAGGATTTCACCATATATAGCTATGCTTCTGAGCACACACTTTCAACAATTCTAGTTTAATAGAATAAAGGTGTGGAATCTCTCATATCCTTCATGAGCTATCCTCTCAAAGCTCATGAGCTAAAGTATTCAAACATGGAAAAGCATGCTTATACAGTGGTAAAGGTAGTGAAGCATTTCTGCTTTTACATTCTGAATTCCCACACTACTGCCCTGGTTCTTGATACCACATTCAAATCCATATTAATTTAGCAAGAGTTTAAAACCAAAATAGGTAATTGGATTGCTAAAATCTAGGAGTTTGATATGGTCATAAAATCAACGAAGCTAATACGGGGAAGGGGTCTTTGCCAATTAATTATTGACAACATATCTAAAGAAATAAAAGTAGAAGACACATCAACAGTCCTCTTTATCTCCACCACGAATGAGTGGTATTCGAATATTGCTCATTTATTTACCTATGGTGAGTGTTCTGCTCACCTGCCTCATAAAGAAAGGAAGATTGTTAAATTGAAAGCTGCCAATTTTGTCCTGTGGGACAATGGCCTGTATAAGAGGAGCCTTGATGGAGTGTTCCTTCACTGCGTGGATAAAGAACAGCAGAACCAACTTTTGAAGTCCTTCCATAATCTGGCCTGTAGAGGACATTTTTCTACACCTGTGACTGCCCATAAGATTCTGTGAGCCAGGTATTACTAGCCTACTTTATTTCAAGATGTATATAAATGGGTACGAAGATGTGAACTATGTCAACAATTCATTGGAAGACCCAAGTTAGCTGCTCTACCTCTCAAGCCAGTGGTGATAGAAGAGCCATTTCAGCAGTGGGGAATCAATTTCATTGGTACTATAAACCCATCTTTAAGTGTTGGGCATGATTATGTCCTCACAGCCATAGATTACTTCACTAAATGGGTGGAAGCACTTCCAACCAAGCATGCTACTTCAGAAGTGGTATGTGATTTCCTCAAGGAAAACATCATTTCCAAGTTTGGAGTCCCAACCAAGATTATGACAAACAATGCAACCTATTTCTCTTCTCATGAGATCACTCAGTTTTATTTTTATTATGGGATTACCATCTCCCACTCTTCTGATTATTTTTCACAAGAGAATGGCCAATCAAAATCGAGCAACAAGAACCTGGTGACCATCATCGAGAAGCTAGTGGATGACAAACAATGAACCTGGCATAAAGCATCGATTGATGCTTTATGGGTAGACAAGATTACACCTAAAAGGGTGATAGGTATGTCACCATTACAAATTTTGTATGGTCTTAATGCAGAGATGCTAATCACCCTGGAATTGCCAGCACTAAAATTGATAAAGGTAGTCAAAAATTAGACATATGAAAGCTCCATTGACAAAAGGATCATGTGCTTGACTGAGATGGATGAGCAGTGAACTATGGTGGTGGACTGAATTGTTGCACATCAAAGTCTAGTGAAGAAGCTCTTTGACCAGAAAATAAAAACTTGTGATTTCCAGATTGGAGATCAAGTCCTGTTATGGAACAAGTGAAGAGAACCAAAGGGAATGCATGGGAAGTTTGATTCCCTATGGAGAGGACCATTTACTATCCATTAGCTCAATGGTGAAAACAATTTCCTATTAAAGTATCAAGATGGCACGCCCTTTTCTCTGCCTCACAATGAGTAGCATTTGAAGCACTTCAATTCTTGAAGCATTAGATAAGATCATCTGTATATATGTATATTTGTATAGTCTTTAGTTCTATTTTGTGCTTTTCATTTTTATTTTTTGGAGCCTTTCTTTTTTGGGTAACATGACTTTGTAGCCCAATGGCATATTTAAAGGCACTGGAGATTCTAGTTTCTACTCCCCTCAGTTGTTCCAAAATTTCAACTAAAGGAAGTTCCCCAACTGGAGCCAACTGTTATTCCTAAAATTTGTCACTCCTTTTTGGGACAACACATGAACTATTTTGGTCCTGCAAGCCAAAATTATCTCTTCCCTTCTCAAAAATTGTTTTGAGTATTCAAATTCTTCATTATTCAAGCTTTTTGAGCTAAGGGACTCACAGGTTCAACAGGTTCAATACCTTCAATAGGCGAGCTCTCATGAAAGAACAAGTTTCCAACACTTAGGCAATTTTAAGGTTGGTTCAACGCCCAAGTTCAACCAAAGGTTCATCAACAAGATTCAAACAAAGGATTGAACCATTGAACCATTGAACCCCACTTCCAAAGGTTCAAAGGTTCAAAAGGTTTAAAGGTTCAACGGGTTCAAAGGTTCAACGATGTCGGCAAGCTTAAAGAGTTAAGCACTTCGACAAAAGTTCAAAGTTCAACCACTTCGACAAGTTCAATGGCTTCAAAATACTTAAAAGAAAAGAAGGCTTCAAAGAGTAAAGAATGAACCATTGAACCATTGAACCTTGAACCAAAATGGTTCAACGGGTTCAAAGGTTCAATGGGTTCAATAATATCAAAAGACTTAACTGAAAGAAAGCTTCAAATAAAAGATTGAACCATTAAACCAAAGTTGGTTTAATCAGTTGGTTCAATCGAATGGTTCAAAAAGGTCCCCCAAATCCCAAAGGGAAAGTGCCCTTGTGGAGGGCAATGAACAAAAGGCAAGTGCCCTTGCGGAGGGCAATGAACAAAAGGGAATAAAAAGATATCCTTCAGAAAGATTTTTCACAGCTAATTTTACAAGGGAAATCCTTCAGACGAAATGTCTGAAGGAATTCCTTCAGACATTTTGTTTGAAAGAATGATCAAAGGCCCGATGAAAAGTGGCTAAGGCAAAGGAAAAGTTTTCTTTGGACAAAATGTCTGAAGGATTTGAAGAAGAAGGCCACCCGAAGGACCCTGAAGGGCAAGTACCCTTACGAGGGGGCTCTCACCGACCAAGAAGTGGACCTTTCTCAAGGATCGAAGGGAAACCTTCCCTTCAGGGGGTTCCAAAGATATAAAGGTGAAGAAATGATCAAAGGCCTACAGGCTTGATTCTACAGACTCTGCAGGCTTGATTCTACGGACTCTATAGGCTTGATTCTACGGACTCTGTAGGCTTGATTTTATGGACTCTGTAGGCCTGTTTCTATGGACTCTGTAGGCTTATTTGTCCAGACTCCATAGGCTTGTTTTTATAGACTCTACAGGCTTGTTTCTATGGACTCTGTAGGCTAGTTTTTACAAACTCTATAGGCTAGTTTTTACAGACTTGAAAGACTTAGAGAAAATAAAGGCTTCTAAGAAAGAGGGTGAACCATTGAACCTTGAACCAAAATGGTTTAAAGGTTCAATGGGTTCAATGGTTCAATGAAATATCCAAGCAAAGAAAAGAAGTGAATGAACCAAAGAAGCAACAGAACCAAGGAGCTGAGAAGGTTGTCCGAACTATTGAACCAGTGAACCAATGAACTTTCAAAGGTTCAAAAGTTCATGGTTCAAAATGGTTCAAGCGACTAGTGACCAATGACGTCTCCACAAATGTCAAATTCAAGGTAATAAAATATCCATTGATTATCAAATGTGGTGTGAAACCTAAAAACAAACTCAGTGACCAGCTGAAGAGGGAGCTGAAAGAGCCAGTAGAAAGGGAAAAGATAGCCCGAGAGCTCAAATTGAAATAGGAAAGAGGGGAAGACTAGAAATATCTGCATAAGAGTTATTTCTAATAGGTGGAGTAGTCCACCAAGTAGACATCTGAGCTCATAATTATTAAAAGGTGCAACCTATTTTTCTCCCTTGCAATAAAAGTGAAGGGATAGTCACATACATTTTTGGAGATAGACCAGATGACCCAAGCCTAGGAAAAGACATTTGAGATGAATCGACACACCATAGTTAAGACAGATGCCATGTTCTAGCATGGCCCTCTTTGACTAAACTAAAAATGCATTCAAGGCATTGAATGCAACATAGGTCATTCCATGAAACAAAGCGCCAAGCCTTTCTTGGCTACTATATATTTTAATCT
Source organism: Torreya grandis (assembly GCA_037957365.1). NCBI lineage: Eukaryota > Viridiplantae > Streptophyta > Pinopsida > Cupressales > Taxaceae > Torreya > Torreya grandis. The sequence continues at coordinate 1,438,687 of JARHVA010000226.1, read as the reverse complement.
CTTATTTTTATGTAAGGGAGATCTTTTTGGTTATAATAGCAAAACTCTACCAAAATTGAAAGGTGATTACTGAGACTTTGAGCTCAGATTGTTGATCATATTTCTTTATATGAATGAGAAAGCAGGTTACTTCCAGACTTTGTGCTGTAATAGCTTGTCTCATTTAGGAGATTGTTCTTATGTCTATTTTTTGAATGCATTCTTATCCATTTAATGAAATAAGAAGAATTAGTAGAAGTAATCAGGAAGGTGTCTTGAAGCCAACTGTGGGAAGACTTTGTACTGCCATAATTGCCTTTAGTATGTTTGTTTATTTTTAATTTCTATGTAAAGGACTTTGGGATGACTTTGTGCCCTCATTGTCCTTCATATTTCACTCTTGGGCAGTTGAGGTGGAGACTTTGTGTTACACCTCATCCTGCTAGTTACTACTCTCCCTATTACCAGTTACTTGTTACCTATCAAAAAGAACTCTTGTTGTTTGCTGCAAGACCACTTCTGAAAGAAGAGAAGTGCCTTCAGTGTTTTCACTTACATTTCTCCTTTGTTTGTGAACATCATCTCTAAAATAAGAGAGATGGATGGTGTTGTCCTACTCCTGAGTGTTATTTTTTGCATATATATATATAGTATATAGCTCCTCATATTTATAGAGAACCTCCCCTTGATAATAAGGGAGATTTGTCCCCTTTTGATGTGGTAAACCTGCACATCTAGTTGATCAATCTCCCTATGCTATGGTTGAAACACCATATTTTTCCCATCAGTTAGTTGGTAACAAAATATTCATGCCAATAATTTTTTGGTGACTCCACTAGGGATCGATAAGCATTTCCAATCCTTTTCTAGTCTATTCAAATTGAAGCATTTTATATCGCTGGGGAACAACGTGAAGTAGGAAAAAACACTGCCAGCTTCACGCTAATAGTTTTCTGGCAACTCCACTGGGGAAGAGCACACAATTTGAGGCCTCAAGCTTCAAGCTGAAGTAGGGCTAGTTCTTTTCCATTTTTATTCTATAATCTAGAAACTCCACGCTATACTAGAAGCCAGAGAGGCCAAGGTGTTGTTGACCCTATCTTTGAGTTGGTGCAAGAGGGCAATTTCAATTTGTTTCCTCTATAACTTCAAGCTCAATGAACTAAGAGTCTCCCTCCTGCCAATACCAAGTCACCAATATAAGGCAGAGATTTTTTTTTTACTATTAGTAGAGCTTTGCCTATACATACTCCACCCAAATTTGTTATCCCCACATTCCATAATCAAATCATGGTGGTTTAAGGCCCCTAGGGTAACTCTTTTGGCCCACTCAATTTAACTCCACCTTTACATGAGCTACCACGTAGTTCAAGGAAGAATTTTCCCAAATTCTTTGGTGATGGGAGAGTTCATTTTGATGAACACATTGCAGCTTTCATCATAGCCTGTGGTGTGATAGGCATGGAATATGAAGACGTGGCAGTCAAACTATTTATGGAGACATTACAAGGCACTATTACAGATTGGTTTTATCATCTATAGGCTTAGATTGTGACTGACTAGAACACTCTCAAAGCTAAGTTCAAAGTAAGGTTCAAGCCTATAGAAGATGTGCATGCACTGTTATCCTAGCTCATACAGATGAAGAAAGAACCTCATGAAGCTATGAGGGACTTCATTACCAAATTTGACAAGCTAAGGAATAGGATTCCTATAATTGCTCAGCCAACACTGGAGAACCTTAAATATTTCTTCATCAACTCACAGCTACCTGAAGTGAGTTTTCTATTAAGATGTGCTGGCCACATAGACCTTACTGCTGCTCAAGATTTGGTCACTGAAGTGGAAGATGACCTTATCTTGGCAAGAAATATAAGGATAGATCCTAATAGAGTTAAATCTTCTTCATCCTCTGAATATCCATCTACAGAAACCACTGATCCAATGGTGAAAAAGTTAGAAAATGAGTTGCTGGTTCTCACAAAGCAAATAGCGCAAGGGATGTCATCTGCTCCTTCATACAGAGATATACCAAGGAGGATATTCCCCAATCAGTCATACCAAGGCAATGCTGCCAAGAATCAAGGGTAGCCAAATCATCTTCCTCCCCCTCAAGGGAAATTAGCCATTGAAGCACCTCCAACCAATTCATCAATTGGATATCTTGAAGAAGAATCAGATTTATCCTTCTATCCTAAGTTGAACCTAGAAGATGACGCTAATATCTTCACAGAGGGAGAACAAAAATTAGCTGGTGAATCCAACATTGGTTTCTTGAATTACCAAAATGAATCTAGAAGTGAAAATAAATCAGTTGATGGATCATACAATGTATTCACCCGGTCTAAGAACTAGTCAACCCATCAAGATGATAAAGAAAAAATAGAGGAACGGCCTCAACTTGCAATTTCAATTACCAAATGAGGAACCACTCTACCTTTTAAAGTAAAGGACCTGGTGATCGCTAAAAAAGTAAGTACCTTAAACATTTCTAGACCTTCAACTTCAAATTCATAGACCAGTACCACCCCTCCTAAAAATTGAAGGATGAACTCTCTTCCCCAGTTCATAATTTATTTCAGACATTTGACATAGTCAACCATGTCAAGAAAACTAAAATTCAAATGTCTGAATTTGAATTCTTGCAATCTAACCCTGAGCAGTTGGATAGGTTAGTGGAATGTGTGAAGAATAAAACCATCCCTACATGACCAGTTATTTTAAAGGTGACTCCCACATCCACCCAGAATAACTTTGTCATTGCTCCTCCTACTGCTTTTGAAAGGACTAAACTATTTTATGTCTCCCTGCTGATAAATGGACACCAGCTGAACAATTATATCATAGACTCAGGTGTATCTGACAATGTCATGCCTACCAAAGTAGCAAAATCCCTTGGTCTCACACTGACCAAGACATTTGGGAGATGTTTCTCTATGGAGAACAAACAAGTGCCACTACTGGGAAAAATCAAGGACACCTAATTTACGTTTGCAACATTCTCAGACAAGAGAATCAAGATGACAGTCCTAGTGGCTGACGTCCCAACCTCATACAACATCCTTTTTGGGTGAAATTTATATAAAGATGTTGGTGGCAAGTTAATTATGGACCTATCTGAATCAAGGATCCCAATCAAAGGCGTCATGCAAAGGCTGCTCCCTAAGAAGGAAGCAAAATACGTTGTCACTAAAATATCAGTGCTTGAAGCTCAAATTTTGTTTGAGTCTTCAGCCATGGGTAATTACTTCTTATCCATGGAGGAGGTTCATGTGGTGTCTAATGAAAGTTATTAAAATAACAATCTGAAAATTGATTTAGGCAAAATAGTAGAAGAGTTGATAGGACACAGTGCAAGTGTAGAAGAATCCTCCCCTTCAAATGAAGAAAAATCTAAATTAAAATCAGTTCTTGATAACGTATGGATACTAGAATTTGATGGCAGATATTCCTATACTAGTTTAAGAGCCAGGATTGTGTTGATATCTCTTCAAGGAGATATTTTGCCTTCTTCATACAAGTTGTAGTTCAGCAAAACCAACAACATTGTTGAGTATGAATCACTATTACTTGGAGTAAAGGCCGTTCAAGACAAGGGCATCAAGCTCCTTCATGCCAAAGGAGATGTTGAGCTAGTGGTTTGTCAGGTCAAGAACCTGTACCAAACCAAAAATGAGAGATTGCACCATTACCACAATCTGGTTTGGGATCAAATTGAAAGTTTTGATGCTTTCATCATCTCTATAGTTCCCAGGGAATTCAATGATCGAGCTGATGCATTAGCTATTTTGACAACTCTTTTAGTTCTTCACCTAGATTTTAAAGGAGATAGGTACACTATTGAACTAGTTTTTTGACCAAGTGTGCTTGACAATGCCAATCATTGGCAAGTGTTCAATGGTGACAACCAAATCATTACCTTCTTGGAATAAAAAGATAGCTTTGAAAAACTTCACTTCAAAGGCAGTGAGCCTCAAAAGCTTGAACCAGCCCCTGAATCAAGTTCAGACACAAGTGAAGAATTCTTACAACTTAAACGGAAAAAAGTCTTGGTTTCCCTTGAGAAGTTGTTTGACAAGCATGACAGGTTCATCAAACAGCAACAAATGGATTCAAGCTCTTCTTAGGAGCTTGATCAAATAAATTTGGGTACCAAGGAAAATCCCAAGATGGTGAACATTGAGAAGTGTTGCACTCAGAAAGAAAAGTTCAAGTTCACTACTCTGCTTCGCCAACACATATATGTTTTGGCATACTCCTATGATGATCTAAAGTCACTCAGGCCTAAAGAAATTCACCACAAATTTTTTTTCAAAAGTGACTCAGTGCCTTACAAGCAAAAATCTAGGCAGTACAATCTAAAGATATCAGGTACCATTCTATCTAAAATATAGAAAATGCTAAATGTTAGGATAATCTTCTCAATCCATCATTCCACATGGATTGCAAACATAGTCCCTATGAGGAATAAGAATGGTGAAATTTGCCTCTGCATAGATTTCAAAAATTTGAATCAGTCATCTTTAAAAGATAACTATCCTCTACCCATCATGGATCAATTTCTTCAGATAGTGATCGGTTTAGAGATGTTATCAATGTTAGACAGCTTTTCTAGATACAATCAAGTAGAAGTTAGTGAAGCAGACTAGCATAAGACTGCCTTCACCACGTCTTGGGGCACCTTTGCATATCAAAGAATGTCATTTGGCTTGATAAATGTTGATGCCACTTTTCAGAGAGCAATGGACCTTGCTTTCAAAGATGAAATGGGTAAGTTCATTGTGGTGTACCTTGATGATTTAATAGTCTTTTTCAAGCATCATCCTGATCATGTGTGCCATTTGCAACAAGTGCTGGAATGATGTCACCAAAATGGTTTTTTTTTAAATCTTAAGAAGTCTATTTTTGGAGTAACATAAGGAAAACCTCTCGAACACATTGTATCCCAAGAAGGCATAAATATTGACTCACCACATTGTGAACATGATGAAGGGAAAGGCCACTTTCAGCTAGACTAAAGAAGGTAGATTGGCATTTCGAGATATCAAGATAGCTATTGCCCACACCCCAATTCTGGTTTGTCCAGATTATACCAAGGATTTCACCATATACAGTTATGCTTCTGAGCACACACTTTCAACAATTTTGGTTCAACAAAACAAAGGTGTGGAATCTCCCATATCCTTCATGAGATGTCCTCTCAAAGCTCATGAGTTGAAGTATTCAAACATGGAGAAGCATGCTTATGCAATGGTAAAGGTAGCGAAGCATTTCTAATTTTACATTATGAATTCCCACACTACTGCCCTGGTTCTTGATGCCATAGTCAAATCCATATTAACTCAGCAAGAGTTTGAAACCAAAAGAGGTAATTGGATTGCTAAAATCTAGGAGTTTGATCTGGTCATCAAACTAATGAAGCTGGTGTGGGGAAGGGGTCTCTGCCAATTAATTGCTGACAACATACCTAAAGAAATAAAAGTAGAAGACACACTAACAGTCCTCTTTGTCTCCACCATGAATGAGTGGTATTCAAATATTGCTCATTTCCTTACCTATGGTGAGTGTCATGGTCACCTGCCTCATAAAGAAAGGAGGACTGTTAAATTGAAAGCTACTAATTTTTTCTTGTGGGACAACGGCCTGTATAAGAGGAGCCTTGATGGAGTGTTCCTTCACTGTGTGGATAAAGAACAACAGAACCAACTTTTGAATTCCTTCTATAATTTAGCCTGTGGAGGACATTTTTTTGCACCTGTGATTGCCCATAAGATTCTATGAGCTAGGTATTATTGGCCTACTTTGTTTCAAGATGCATACAAATGGGTATAAAGATGCGAACTGTGTCAATAGTTCTTTGGAAGACCCAAGTTAGTTGCTCTGCCTCTCAAGCTAGTGGTGATAGAAGAGCCATTTCAGCAATGGAGAATCAATTTCATTGGTGTTATAAACCCATCTTCAAGTGTTAGACATGATTATGTCCTCACAGCCATAAATTACTTCACCAAATGGATGGAAATAATTCCAACCAAGCATGCTACTTCAGAAGTGGTATGTGATTTCCTCAAGGAAAACATCATTTCTAGGTTTGGGGTCCCAACCAAGATTGTGACAAATAATGCAGCCTATTTATCTTCTCATGAGATCACTCAATTCTATTTTTACTATGGGATTACCCTCTCCCACTTTTCTAATTATTTTTCACAAGGGAATGGCCAAGCAAAATCGAGCAACAAGAACCTGGTGACCATCATCAAGAAGTTGGTGGATGACAACCAATGAACCTGGGATAAATCATTGTTTGATGCTTTATGGGCAGACAAGATTACACCCAAAAGGGTGATAGGTATGTCACCATTTCAACTTTTGTATAGTCTCAATGTAGAGATGTCAATCACCCTAGAATGCCAGCACTAAAATTGGAAAATTTGGTCAAAGATCAGACATATGAAAGCTCTGTTGACAAAAAGATCATGTGTTTGACTGAGCTAGATGAACAACGAACTATGGTGTTGGATTGAATTGTTGTGCATCAAAGTCTAGTGAAGAAGCTCTTCAAATAGAAAACAAAAACCCATGATTTCTAGATTAAGGATCAAGTCATGTTATGGGACAAGAGAAGAGAACCAAAGAGAATGCATGGGAAGTTTGATTCCCTATGGAGAGGCCCGTTTACTATCCATCAGCTCAATAGTGAAAATAGTTTCTTATTGAAGTATCAAGATGGCACGCCCTTTTCTTTGCCTCACAATGGGCAGCATCTGAAGCACTTCAATTCTTGAATCATCAGATAAGATTATCTGTATATATGTATATTTGTATAGTCTTTAGTTATGTTTTGTGCTTTTTGTTTTCATTTTTTAGAGCCTTTATTTTTTGGGTAGCATGAATCTGTAGCCCAATGGCATACTTAAAGGCACTAGATATTTTGATTTCTACTCCCCTCAGCGATTTTAAAATTTCAACTGAAAGAAGTTCCCCAACTGGAGCCAGCTGTTGTTCTCAAAATTTGTCACTCCTTTTTGGGACAACACATGAACTATTTTGATCTTGTAGGCCAAAATTATCTCTTCCCTTCTCAAAAATTATTCTAAGTATTCAAATTCTTCATTATTCAAGCTTTTTCAGCTAAGGGACTCATAGGTTCAATAGGTTCAACAACTTCAATAGGTGAGCTCTTATGAAAGATCAAGTTTCCAACACTCAGATAATTTCAAGGTTGGTTTAATGCCCAGGTTCAACCAAAGGTTCATCGGCAAGCTTCAAACAAAGGATTGAACCATTGAACCCCACTTCCAAAGGTTCAAAGGTTCAAAAGGTTTAAAGGTTTAAGGAGTTCAAAGGTTCAACGACGTTGGCAAGCTTATAGAGTTAAGCGCTTCGACAAAAGTTCAAAGTTCAACTGCTTCGACAAGTTCAATAGCTTCAAAAGACTTAGAATAAAAGAAGGATTTGAAGAGTAAAGAATGAACTGTTGAACCTTGAACCAAAATGGTTCAACAGGTTCAAAGGTTTAATGATTTCAATAAGATCAAAAGACTTAACTGAAAGAAAGCTTCAAACAAAAGATTAAACTGTTGAACCAAAGTTGGTTCAATCAGTCAGTTCAATCGAACGGTTCAAAGGGTTCCCCCAAAGCCCAAAGGGAAAGTGCCCTTGCGGAGGGCAATGAACAAAAGGCAAGTACCCTTGTAGATGGCAGTGAACAAAAGGGAACAAAAAGATATCCTTTGAAAATATTTTCCACAGCTAATTTTACAAGGGAAATCCTTTGAACAAAATGTCTGAAGGAATGATCAAAGGCCTGATGAAAAGTGTCTAAGGCAAAGGAAAGGTTTCCTTCAGACATTTTGTCCAAAGGATTTGAAGAAGAAGGCCACCCAAAGGACTCCGAAGGGTAGGTACCCTTGTGGGGGGGATCTCGACGACCAGGAAATGGACCTTTCTCAAGGCCCAAAGGAACACCTTCCCTTCAGGGGGTTCCAAAGATATAAAGCTGAAGGAATGATAAAAGGCCTGTAGGCTTGATTCTATGGACTTTTCAAGATTGATTCTATAGACTCTATAGGCCTATTTCTATGGACTCTGTAGGCCTATTTCTATGGACTTTGCAGGCTTGTTTCTACGGACTCTGTAGGCTTGTTTTTACAGACTCTGCAGGCTAGTTTTTACGGACTCTACAGGCTAGTTTTTACAAAAAGAGGGTGAATCATTGAACCTCAAACCAAAATGGTTCAATGGTTCAATGAAAGCTCCAAGCAAAGGAAAGAAGCGAATGAACCAAAGAAGTGACGGAACCAAGGAGCCAAGAAGGCTGCCTGAACTGTTGAACCAGTGAACCAATGAACTTTCAAAGGTTCAAAAGTTCATGGTTCAAAATGGTTCAAGCGACCAGTGAGCAATGATGTCCCCATTGATGTCAAATTTAGGGTAATGAAATATCTGTTGATTTTCAAATGTGGCATGAAACCTGAAAATAAACTCAGCAACTAGCTAAAGAGGGAGCTGAAAGAGCCAATAGAAAGGGAAAAGGTATTGTGAGAGCTCAAATTACAATAGGAAAGAGGGGAAGACCAAAAATATCTATGTAGGAGTTATTTCTAGTAGGTGGAATAGTGCACCAAGTAGACATCTGATCTCACAAGCATTAAAAGGTGTAACCTATTTTTCTCCCTTAAAATAAAATTGAAGGGACAGCCACGTATGTTTTTGGAGATAGACCAGATGACCCAGGCCCAAGAGAAGTCATTTGAGATGAATCAACATGCCACAATTAAGGTAGATGCCCTATTCTAACATGGCCCTCTTTGACTAAACTAAAAATGCATTTAAGGCATTGAATGCAGAATGGGCCATTCCATGAAACAAAGCGCCAAGCCTTTCTTGGCTACAATATATTGTAATCTCCTATTTTTATGCAAGGGAGATATTTTTAGTTATAGAAGCAAAACTCTACCAAAATTGAAAGGTGATTACTGATACTTTGAGCTCAGATTGTTGATCATATTTCTTTATATGAATGAGAAAGCAGGTTACTTCTAGACTTTGTGTTGTAATAGCTTGTGTCATTTAGGAGATTGTTCTTATGTCTATTTCCTGAATGCATTCTTGTCCATTTAATGAAATAAGTAGAATTAGTAGAAGTAATCAAGAAGGTGTCTTAAAGCCAACTGTGGGAAGACTTTGTGCTACCACAATTGCATTTAGTGTGTTTGTCTATTTTCTATTTCTATGTAAAGGACCTTGGGATGACTTTTTGCCCTCATTGTACTTCATATTTCACTCTTGGGCAGTTGAGGTGGAGACTTTGTGCTACACCTCATCCTGCTGGTTACTACTCCCCTTGTTACCAGTTACTTGTTACCTATTAAAAAGAACTCTTGTTATTTGCTGCAAGACCACTTCTAAAATAAGAGAAGTGCCTTTAGTGTTTTCACCTATATTTCTCCTTTGTTTGTGAACATCATCTCTGAAAGAAGAGATATGGATGGTGTTGTCCTACTCCTGAGTGTTATCTTTTGCATATATATATAGTATATAGCTCCTCATATTTATAGGGAACCTCCCCTTGATGAGAGGAGAGATTTGTCCCTTTTGATGTGGTAAACCTGCACATCTAGCTGACCAATCTCCCTATGCTGTGGTTGAAACACCATATTTTTTCCATCAGTTAGCTGGTGACAAAATATTCATGCCAACAATAACTACCTTGCCTATTAGCAAGTTATTTTTCAAAATATGTATCATATAAGGCTCTAAAACTAATATTAAGATAAATATGTAAACTACATATATCCAAGGAGATAGAAAGAGAGAGGTTGGAAGGCCCATGCCCCCAACTTTGGAGTAAAGTGAGTTGCCACCTGACAGTTGAGATTAACTCAATTGTGCAAATTAATGATACTTATAACCTAGTGAGTTTGGATGATAATTTAAAAGCTAAAAAATTAGAAATATTGAGTGATTTAATCACCCCAACCATACCAAAATATGAACCAACTACTGTAGTAGATTGGCTTGATAAAGTCCATAAAAGTTTGTGAGGTATTAGTATGTGTAATAGTTTTAGAATTTGAGATTAATTTAGATTTTGTAATAATAGGCACATGTTGCATAACATATACACCTTAGAATTTTATTATGTTAAAAGTATGTAACAATGGTACCATGTATATAATTCCACCATAAATGTGTATCAAAATCATATAATTGTGTGTTTTGGCCAATTCAAAAAATTATGTGAGTGTAAAAGACATGCTTCCAAAACATGCCCCCACTATATATGGGGAAATATGAAACTGATATAAGTACCAATGTGGAAGACATGTTTCTAAAACATGCCCCTACTATAAACTGGTGATTTTAAATACTAAGTAGGTGTAGAGAAAATGCTTCCAAAGCATGCCCCCATCAAGTCTGTGAATTATAAGTACCATATTGAATGAATGTGGAGAACATGCTTCCCAACAATTCCCCCACTGAATCTCAAATTTTGAATGTGTGGAATCCATTTCCATATGACATGTGCCCACTGAATCTATAAACTGGTATATAATTATCAAAAACTAAATAAATGTGGAGAACATGCTTCCAAAACATGCCCCTATTGTAATCTAGAAAGTGTGAATGTGTGGAAGTCATGTCCATATGACATGTCGCCAATGATATTTACTATGAAAATTATGGAGAACATACTTCCCAACCATGCCCCCACTAATATTCCCCCCCTTAAGGTGAGGTAAAAATAGTACCTGAAATCTACCTCACCTCAAAAGGGTAAGACAACTATAAAATCTATAACCATGTAGCATATATAATGAAACATGTTTAGGTAAATTTATCATTGAAGCACATAGAACTAGTGTGATCACATGTAGACCTAAGATGCATTATAAAGATCATGTCAATGTCTAGATAGTAATAGTATAATATCAACAACCAAACAAGCACACACACACAAGAACACTCAAAATAAATTCAAAAAGTAATGGTCCATAGATACCGCAAACAAGGGGCATGTTCAAATGCCACAAAATTGAATAGACATGACTTATTCAAATGTCCACAAAAGCAAGGAATGAAATATTCAAATGTCCATATAACACATAATGACATATTCAAATGTCCAATAATGTAATGACATATTCAAATGTCCAAGAAAGCAAATATAGGCACAGGGGCAACATACAACAGAGCATATACAAATGATTAAAAAAATAAATACAATAGAAATGTATAACACTTAAGAAAGTGTGTAAAGGAAAAGCATAAGAAACCAACATAAACATGTCATAGTGGCCCATGGATCAAATGTGTTAGCGAAAAATGTCAAGTAAAAAGCATATTAAGTACCATGTGTAATATATAATAATTGATAATAGGCATGTGTAAGTACATATGTAAGCTCAAACATGATAGTGTAGAGTGATCATATAAGCATATAACATGTGTATATCAAGATCGTAGAAGATGAATTCCCCCAACATGTTGGTGATGTGAGTAGATGTAAATCCCAACACCCATAAGTGTATCATCTATCTGTGTATTCATATGTATGTGTATGTAGGATTAAATGATATGTTAATCCTCAACATGAAACTAACACATAGATGCCAAGGATCCAATAGAACATGTAGCTGCCAAAAATGTTTTTTAGATTTTTGAATGTTTTTTTGGTGTTTTTATAAGATGATGAAAAATCATCCTATGATGTCATCCAATGGATGGTCATAGATATCTCCCCCCATTGTGAACCTCACAACCTTAATTTCGATCTTCTACATTGTTTGCATCATGATTGGCTAGGTTAAAAAGGGACATAACATGTTCTTCCTCATGTTTTATATGTATAGTATAAGATATTATATCATTTGAAATATGTATTAATTTGCCTTCATGAGGAAAAGAAATGCCTTGTTGATTTTGGTCAATTTTTTATTCCATTTGGTATAGACAAAGAGTTTCAAGTGTAAATGCATATGGATATATGATAGGCATAACCCAAACCCATGTTTGAATTACTTTAAGACCACAAATAATTGATATTATTATGTTTCTCAAGGAATCCTTCCCAGTGACCTTTTGAAAATATGGTAAGTTAAAACTAAGCTGCTCAAAATGCTTTATGTTGTAAGTGGTCTTGGTTTGTGTAGAATCAATATGGTTGTGCCAATAATAAGAACCACCCATATATAAGGTATTTTTTAAATCCTAGTGATATGTGTGTTTTTTGATTATATACACTTGAGGATTTGGCATAGGATGAAGACCTTTTATGGGGCCCATATTAAGTAAATGTTGAAAAGAACTCATATAAATATTATGAACATCACCTTTTTGATCATGTGCTCAAATGGATTTTTATTGTGCCAAAAGATAGATATATGTGATAATTCAAAACCATGTGGAGAAGGATATTCAATAATTCATTAGGCAAGAGGTTGCTTATTGAATAAGGTAATATTTTCATTATAGAAAACCAATTACGTTTGGAGTATATAAACTTGATTTTGAAGATCCCCAATAGTGCTCATCATAGACATAAGATAATCCATGGGAATGGTGGTGTTTGAGATAGGTGTTATCATTGATTCAAAACCACCATTGATTTTGTATGTAGTTATATGATTATCCTCATTGTCATGGACAACAAATGCAAGTTTGGAATCGTTAAATTTTTAATGTTTTGGTAATGGTGATTGCTCTTAATGTGCATCTATGTGCACCTCAATATGTGGTACCTTATTCACATATTCATATGGAGGATTCATTATACTTGACTCACCTATGTCATAAGTGTGTATATGATCAAGAGGAATGCACTTTTTAGGTGATATCAAAGTAGGAGAGCTTTTGGTTTCAGATTGTGTTTTGTAAAATTTGAAAGGTTTATAATCAATAGGCATTGTCAATAAAGACCCATCATGTATGAATTTTAGACATCTATGAAGTGTATATGGAATGGATTTCATTGAATGTATACAAGATATACCCAAGAGTATATTATAATTGAATTATTAATACATTGCCTAAAAATTAGTTTAAATAGTTTTAGGTCCTAATGTCACATCCAATGTAATTTGACTAGATGGAGGGGTATGTAAATTATCAAACCCTTTTATATGCATAGTCAAATTTTGAAGCAGATGGGTGCTAATTCCCATAATGGTTAAAATTTTGATACTATAAAGTCACTTGTATGAACAAAGGTAATGCTTGATCAATAATTTCCTTGGATGGTATGTCGATTGGTCAAAGGTAATAAGTTTGGCATTATTTTTGAGATATTTCATGATATCTGCAAAATAAGTAGGCTCAATATCACTTTAAACTTGAATTTCACATAATGTCACATATAGGATGTCCTTATAAACATTAGATTGATTTAGAAGCTAAATTAGTGAAATTTTAGCATGTGTATTACTCAATTGGTCATATTGGCATCTAGATACTAGATATATAGCATTACAAGAGACTTATGGAGAGATATCAAATGTTGTCTCCTATTTTAACACTCTCTGATTATGTGCATAGATTTGCTTAATATTTTTGACAATACAAGTAACATAGAAAACCATATCAAATATAAGGTATTGGACCATGAAATAATTTACATATGTGTCCATGTCAAACATGATTGCAAGATTTATTAATCAGGGATCAGCAACAGGAAAAGAAATAAAAAACCCTAGCGTGTATGGGTTTAATGTTTAAATATTGGGTTCACCAAATGTTTAACCCTAGTTTGGATTAAGGAATCCTTACATGGGTAAATAGGGTTTAGGATATAAAAATGATAAGTCATAAGGATGAATATCAGATCTATAATAGGACAATTAATGTGATAAACTCATATATACCATATGATGAATTTATAAAATTGAGATAGGCTATGAAAGGAAAGTACAACTATGTTAAATATAGAAATGAAATAAAATAAAGTACTTAGATAGTTTTGATGCTAACATAGTGTTGGATTTGGTACAGATAGAAATCAATCAAGAAGATAGTTTTGGATCAATTTTCAAATTCTAGATTTGGTGCCTCTAGCTCTCTGGATAGTTGCATTAGCCTGGGATGATTGAATCGATGTTAGTGTCTGAATTTAATGCTAGTGTCCTTTAACAAATATCTACTCAAATAGGATGTGACTACCTAGATGATTCTAGGTTTGGCTTCACCTTCTTCTCTCTTGTGCATTTAGGTCTAGGTCATGGATTGTCGCTCCTGGTGAAATGGCAAAACCCTAGATTTCCATCTTTAATGTGACCTTGGGGTAAAATGGTTTAGTGGGCATACAAGGTTGAGCTGACCTGAAATGACACCACTATCAAAGGGTGATGCCTGCATATCCAATACTCTAAAATAGGGCTTCATATTGATGTATTTCTGCCCTATGTGTTGGCTTGTGTGTGAATCATGTAATATGTAAAGCAAGTACAATAGTGACCTAGCTTAACTTGGAAAATATGACCTTATGACTACTCCTTTAATACTTCATACCTATAGATGCATTATTATTTTGACTGATATCATAATAGGGAATACTATGAAATCTTTTGGTAACTTAAGTGCTTATTAAGCACTCTTTTAATATGATTGTTAAGTGAGGAATGAATGAGGGTTGATATCATATTTATACCAATCCTATCGAGAGATAACTCACATTAAAGATCTTAAGCTAACCATTATGATATGTTTCATTTGAAAATTAGATGAATTTAGAGCACTGGACACTTGCATCAGGTTAAGACAATAATGTTGACACTATTGTCTATCCCAGATGTTAGTGTCTAGGGAGAAGGAGAGTAGGCACATGCTTAGAACTTGAAAAGGTGTAAGATAAGTGCATCTTAAGCATTCTGAGAAAGATAGGATTTTTGTGTCATCAATATAAAGCTATTCAGACTAAGAGGTAGGCCAAAGGGCACAAGATAGAGCAAATGTGAGGCTTATGGAAATAAGGCATGTGTATAACTAAGAGGAATAGCCAAGGTCTAAGTTTTCCAAGTGTACAAGACTGAGGTGATACATAATTAAAAAATATTGTCTACACCTATAGGATATTCATGACTAATTTGAATATCATAAAATAAAAACCATATTTTAAAATGTTAGTAAACATGTTGCAACAGGAAGATTTTACATGTATAGAAGAAGAATCACAAGAACATGTTCCTACCTCTGATCAATAGAAAAGGAAGAGACATATCAAGTCTTCTAAATAAAATCAAGGTCATCAACATAATTCAAAAGGGAATAAACAACAAAAAATGTGTCTTATTTGTGTAAAGAAAGGCCATGACCTAAAGGATTATTGGTATAACTTATTCACACGCAGCTCATCAAGAAATAAGAATCCCCATAACCAACAACCATAAAATTCACAAAAAGGACAAGATCAAAATAAAGGTAATTGGAAAAATAAAACAAATCCTTAAGGCAACACTGTTGAATAAGAAGACACCCACTATGATGACTTATTATATGCCACATAATCTCATAAAGAATCAACTTCACAAAGTTTTATATGTTATGTCGACTCAGGTGCAGCTCGACACATGACTAGAAGACAAATTGGTTCTATAGTATGAATGAGACCTCTCATAACAATCATGTATCTTTGGGTGATGATTCATCCTATCATGTTCAAGGCATTGGTAATATCTCCTTACCACTTAGACAACATGTTTGCAATATTTTTAATGTCTTATATGTCACATGACTCACAAAGAATCTTTTTTTAGCTAGTCAATTACTTGAGCATAACCTAAAGGTTGAATTTGATTGCAAAGGTCGTAAAAATATGTGTCTAATCAAAGATAATTCAAAACACTCAAAATTTAATGCATGAGCCTCAAGATTAGGTAAAATGTTCCAACTATACTTTATTCAGTGAAATAATCAAGCACTTATAGCTAAGGATTCAGACTCAGCCAATTTGTGGCATCACAGATATGGTCATGTCAATTTTGGATATTTGAATGCACTAAGCCATCATAACATGGTCCATGGGTTTCCTCTATTGAATAAAAATACATATATTTTCCCTAGTTGTCTCATATGGAAACAACATAGAACTTTATTTGGTCAAATTTACTCAAGAGCATCTAGAAAGATAAATTCTGGTGCATAACGATCTATGCAGACCAATGTGATTTTGTCACTATGGGTTTCAATATTTTATTTTCTTTGTTAATGACTACTCATGCAGAATGTGGGTATATTGTATCAAGACCAAAGACAAAACCTTAATTACTTTAAAAGAGTTCAAATCAATGGTATAAACTAGAACTATTCAAAAAATCAAGGTTTTCCACTCAGATCGATGGGAGAATACACCAATAAAGCATTTTTTGCTTATTTAAATTAACACAAAATTCACTAAAAATGACTCAACCATACTCTCCTCATCAAAATGGTGTCACATAATGGTATAATAATACTATCATGGAAATGGTACATTGCATCATTGAAGATTCAATTTTGGCATAAACATATTGGGTAGAGGCGACAAAAATAATAGTCTATTTGTTGAACAAGTCACCCACCACAACTCTTGATAATATGACTCCACATGAAACCTGGGTAGGTCATAAACCTTCCATTTATCATCTTCAAGTTTTTGAATGTAAGGATTATATGCATGTTTCTAAAAAGAAGAGAAATAAATTAGATAATAAATACATGACTTAAATCTTATTAGGGTATAGTGAAGAGTCATTAGTCTGCAAATTTATGGATCCTAAAATAAGGAAAGTATCCATAATCAAAGATGTAGAGTTTGATGAGAAAGGTAAAACTATTTTTCCTTCTACAAACTCACATCATTCAATAATCAGACCAGACAACTTTGAAGGTAATCACAACACTAATGGTGATAATGATGATGGGGATGATCAGTCAAATAATGAAGATCCACCCACACGAACAGTGTAACATATGCCTAAATGGTATACAAGTACATTAAGAGATGTTAAACTAGATAGAGTTTTAGACGCATCAATTACTAGAATAATGACTCAAAACAAGATCACTATGGCCCTAATGAGCACAATTGTAGAAATAATAGATCCCTTTATGATTCAGGAAGCCCTAGAGTCTAAACCTTGGAAGGATGTCACAAATGCAAAATTTCAATAATTGATGAAACATAACACATGACACATTGAAGATCTTCCACCAGGGAAGAAGCCAATTGATTATAAATGGGTCTATAAAACTAAATACAAAGTAGATGGAAGTGTTGACAAACACAAGGCATGACTCATAACAAAAGAATATACATAAAAGTAAGGCATAGATTATGAAGAGACATTTGTTCCTACAGCCAAGATAAAGACTATCATAATGATATTTACTATGGTTTCACATTTTGGATGGAGGATTCACCAAATGGATGTAAATAGTGCCTTTCTCAATGTGGATCTACAAGAGTAAGTTTACATAACACAACCAGAAGGTTTTTTCACACTTGGTAATGAAGGAAAAGTATGTAAACTCATCAAATATTTTTACAGTCTCAAATAGGCTCCTTGATCCTGGTACATAAAAATTGATGAGCATCTCATTCAACATGGATTCTAAAGGAATCTTTATGATCCAAATCTCTACCTCAAACATCAAGGGGGAGTTTATGCTTTTTGTTGTATATGTCAAGAATCTATTTATTACTGGTAGTTCAGTAAAGATGATTGATGCAACCAAAAAAGATCTTAATTGATCATTCAACATGAGATATCTCGAGTTTCCACACTATTATCTTAGACTATAAGTATGGAAAAAGGAACACCACATTTATATCCTAGATGAAACATGTCAAGATAACACTCAATAAAATTTGGATGATGGACATTAATCCAATTACTACACCTGTAGAGACAAGGCTTCATTTGTCTCATACATATCCATCATTGCAAGTGAATATAATTATCTATTGGTAGTTGATTGGGAGTCTTATTTGCTTGACATATACTATGTTAGACATTAGCTATATTTTCATCTATCTCTCATAGTTCATGTAGGAGTTAAATATGTATCACTAGAAAATAACAAAGTGAATACTAATATATACCAAGGGTACAATGGACTTCAGCCTATAATACAAGAAGAATGATAATTTATTATTGACAAGATATTTAGACTCAAATCCTGTAGGAAATATTGATGACAGAAAATCCACTTCTTAATGTGTTATTTTTGGGATCTAGTCCTATATCCTAAGGGAACAAGAAATAAAACTTTATTTCTTGACCTTCCATTGAAGCAAAATATCATGTTGTAAGAGGAGTGATGTGATATGGTTACGTTGCATACTAGAAGGATTGGGAGTACCACAGAAGAAATATACCACCCTATATTATAACAATGAGGTTGTTCTCAAACTTATTCACAATCTAGTGTTTTATGAACACACAAAGGACATTGAGGTGCAAGTCCATTTCATAAGCAAACATGTACAACAACATAACATCTAGCTCCAATATTGCCCGATAGAAGAATAATGTGTAGATGTCTTCACCAAGTTACCTACATGTGATAAATTTGAGTCATTTAGAGAAATTATCTCATATTCACTTCAAGCTATTTTGAATATATGAGGAAAATGTTAGAGTTGTATTAATTCATCTTAATATATTATTGTTTTATTTGTTAAGTTGTACCTATGACTTTATTTTGGATATTTATTAATCCTCATTCATAAGTTTTAGGAGGTTATTTGGTTATCTATGTGTCTATATAATAGCTTTTGTAATATTTCATAGCTAGTTAAATATTATAATTCCACTCTTTCAAGTTGTAATTTTTATTTTTGGCATGTCTCAATATTTAAATTCAGAATATTGTTTATCTAAGTTTGTAAATTAATTGGTCTGCATAGATTTGTTTAACACACTTGTTCTTATCATTTATATATTTTTAGCCATATTTACCCTTGTATCATCAAATTTAGGGTTAAATAATATTCTAAAAATTATATTAGCCTATTCATGATCGACAAAAATACCTTCTTTGGTAATAACATGACCAAGTAGCTTATCTTTTGTGATGCCAAAGATGCACTTCTTTGGGTTAAGAGAGATATCATACCTTCTGCACCTCTTGAATATATTTTTTAGGTGGTGGACATGATCAAATATACTCTTTGATAAAATCATTAAGTCATCCATATAAATAATTATGCATCTACCAACCATGGTAAATTTTAATGGCAAATATTCATTAATTCATGAATATTCCAATATTAGGATTTTGGTTTTGGAAATTCTTTAGGGTTGGCAAATGGGACCAGATCGCCAAAATTTTAGGGATATAATTTTTTTTAGGGGTCGGCTCACCAACTATTTACAATAATATATAAGATTACACTTCAATTCATGACATATATAGTAGAACCCCTAGATGATACTAATCAATCCAATAAACAAAACTAAAACTGGAGGACCACAGACCTAAATGACACTATCAAATGATAGAGCCAAATAGCAAATATGAATGTCAACAATGAAAAATAGAGCTAAAATGGCAAAGTCAAATGGAAAAATTAAATGTTAATGATGATTGATAAGCTGAATGATAGAGATAAACAATAAAGTAGAATAGTAGATTTGAATGCCAGCAATGAATGACAGAGTTGAATGATAGAGTCGAATAATAGAACCAAATGGTAGATCTAAATGATAGAGTTGAATGATAAAGCTGAATGATAGAGCTGAATGATATATTTGAATGCCAGTGATGAAAGGCCAGCTGATGACATAGTTGAATGATAAAACTAGATGACAGTGCCAGGCTGAATAATCTAAAACCAGAGCCAAATCTTTTCTATCGAGTGACAGTGTCGAATGGGAGTATCAAATGACAGAGCCAAAAAGCACATGCCATCATGGCATTTGGTAAGAATGGTAAAATAATAGGCTAATTATATGATAAATCATGTATATTATCTTATTTTAAAGATCCAATCAAAAATTCCACACAATCACAATATACTCAAAATCTATCCCCATTTGACTTCAACTATTCAATAATATTAAAATAATTTTACATGCATAAATCCCCATTGTTATCTCACCAGAAATAATCAACTAGAATAACATATCACCCCCTAAATATTTTTTTGATGATGACATGCCACCACTCGAAGATGCTCCTCTAGTTTTTTATGAAAATGAAAATGACACTCAAGTGGTAGAAGAGATTGCTACTTATCGCCAAACATAAAGTTCAATTAAAACCTCCACTCATAAATCTTCACAAAGGAAGAAAAGTAGATGGATGATTGGAAGGTACTTTAAGGTGGACTGGGCAATAAAATTTCTCTTTGTAGAACCTGTAGATCTTGAAAATGCTTATGATACTCCAACGGAATGTAGATGTATAATATGTAGTTAGAAACTAGGAAAGGAACATAGAATGCAACTAAAATTGGACATGATTAAGAAACATTGTATAAAAGTATATGAGACAGTGAAGCACCTAGATGAAACGATATTAAGAACACACAAGTGGAAAACTACAAAAGAATGCATGTATGTAAGATATGTATGCGAGTATGAAAATGATAAAAAACATCAAAAACATCTTGTGGAGAAAGGTGCAACAATTGAAGCAAATTTTGGAAAAGTCAAGCAGTCCCATCTAAAGGCAAAAGACATACAGTTCTCTACTATATACCATATTCTAAAAAAATGCAAACCTATTTTTGATTTTTTAGATTATAATATTTTATTTTAACATAATAGATTTTTGGATATTCCACAATCACATTGGTCAAATAGTAGTGCTTGGAAAATGACAAAATGTTTAGCATTGGTTGAGAAGGAAGATTTAAAATAGAAACTTAAAAATTCACTATTCATCTCACTGTCCATTGATGAGGTCACAACAATTGAGAACACAGCGTAGGTTTTCATGCATGTGTATAATTTTGAGAACTATTCAAGGCAACCTCATCTATTAACAGTTCATAAAATGGTAAAAAATTACAATGCAAAAAATCATCATGAATTACTTGTATCAAATTTGAAAGATAAAGTTGGAATGGATGATTATGCAATAGCTACGAAGTTGGTGTGTGTTGGGGTTGATGGTGCATCAGTTATGCAAGTACATAGAAATAGTTTGTGTGTTCAACTCCAAACAACAGCTTCCCCATATATGATTTCAAATCATTGCATGGCTCATAGTATGAATCTTGCATACAAAATGGTTAGTAAATTTATTAATATGACAAAAGTGGAGGAGCTCATTTGTGACCTACATGCTTATATGTCAAACAGTCCAAAAAGATTTTTATAGTTCCAAAAATTTGTAATAGGAGTGACTAATGGTAATAAATTGTTGAAAGATGTTGATACAAGGTGGATTTCTATGTATGAACCTGCATGCCAAATTTTTGAAAAATATCCATCGTTAGTAGGTTTTATGTATAAATATCATAGAGAAATTGAAAAGGCAAAAAAAATTATTGTATCGTTTAATAGATTTGGAAACACTGTTGACTTTATGTGGAATTCTTCCAATGATAAAGGAAATAAATTTTATAATGAAACATGCTCAGGAGAGATCTATTTATATTTTGGACTTTATACAGCTGAGAAAATGAGTATGTCAATCTCTAGATATACTATACACTTTGAATGAAATATTTTAAGGCCCTATTTTTAGCAGTTGGCAATGTTTGATAGATTTAAAAAAACCTAAAATTTATTTTAATTTGAATATCAATGATCATATTTGTGTCATTTTTAATATCAAGGAAATTCCAATGCACACATTCTATAAAAGACCTGATTTTGTTGGAGTTGAATCTAAAGAACTGCCTGTAACACATATTCTGTATGACATTGTTCTATCTGAAACCTAGATGAAACTAAGTAGAGCTTCCCCAAACTTATCTGTGGAGATCAAAGATCTTTTTAAAAGGGATGATTTTTTTGGAGGCCATAGCAGTTGTGAATCCCATTTTCTGGAACATTAATAATAGTCAAAAGATGATTAGTAATTTATTTCACAAATACATGTGTTGTCTTGTAAAGCATTTTGGTAAATTTGTAGAGGTGAATGGAGTAGAAATAAAAGGTATTTTGGGAAAGGATTTACTAACATCCCAGTTAACCCATTTTGGAATTATAATGTTTGAACAATATCATCTTCTAAGCGAACTAATAGAGAATGTGGAAAATACAAGACTATGGAAAAAACTTTATCCTAGTAATATACTGCAGGAAAGTCTAAGTGAATATTTTAGATTATATGAGCTTTGTCAAAAAATGATTCTAGGCTCAGTGGAAGATGAAAGAGTATTCAGTGCAATATCATTCATAAAGTCAAAATTTTGAAACAGATTGAATAAAAATTTAAAAACTTGTTTGAGATTATATGTTTCATGTTATGTAGTGGATATGTTTCCTTATGAAAGATTTATAGAAACATGGAGTTCTTTAACTAAAATAAGAGGCATCAAAAATACAATGATAAATAAAGATGATGTAAATAATGACACTAAATATGACACTGACATGGTAGATGCAAATGTCACTACCGATGATAAGGTTTGTGTAGGATTGTTTCAACTATCAGACTATTAGTTTTGAGTTTCTAAATTTCAATTTCATATAATTTGTTTCTAGTGACTACTATTCAATGTATTCATGTTTTACTTTATCTAATTGTTTGTAAGCTCTTTTCATATGTTTGTCATAAGATGCAATAATTATTATACATTTTCAATTGTTCAAAAACTATAATAACTATGTCAATGCCAAATCACTTTCATAAGGATCTTTAAAAACCTGTGCAATTGCTTAGAGTCCTTTACTTGTGATAAATCATGTTCTCATGAATCAAAACAAATCATGCAGAAATTTGAAATACCCTTGCTTTTTGCTGACAGTCCTTAAAACTAGTTCTCAGAATAAAGTGATCAAATAAAATATAGCCTTTAAATCACAAATCGATGAGTATGAATGGCATTCATGTTGTATAGGATACCTATTTCTTGTTAAGCATTTCCTACCTAGTGTTATTTTGTCATAATTTCACCAATACATAGTTCCCATATTTGTAAAGACCTTACCTCTTCTATATATCAATTTTCATATGACTAAAACTGATTTCATGAGTCTTATTCTATAGTTCACGATCACAATCAATCATGCATATTTTTAACTTTGATTAATCATAATTATTACTAACTATCACAATACTATCTTCAACACAGACCTCTACCAAACATGAATGTGCCTTTCTAATGGCCTCAAACACATCTCAAATCACAATCAATCATGCTTCTTTTCAACTTTGATGACTCCTCATTATTACTGACTATCACAATACTATCTTCAATATAGAACTCTACCAAACATGAATGTGCCCTTCTAATGGCCTCAAATGCATCTCAAATCATGATTTACTAAAGAAACAATCCAAATATAATAAATAAGATATCTTCCACACAAAATAACTCCCTCTTTTATCATAAGATGCAATAATTATTATACATTTTCTAACATGCATTTCCTTATTCCTTACTAACTAATGACTATAAAAGATTAATATATTATGATTGTGTTATGGGGAACACTATTTAAGGAATATATTAAGATGTGAGTTTCACAAGTGCATCACAAATATCAACATCATAAAATTCAAATTGAAATTACAATCTGCATGGCTCATCTAGTAATTAAAACTCAATAAATTGATCAACGCATATATAAACTTAAAATTATCATTCAAAATATATTTTTTAATAGAAAACATTGTTTACAAATATATAGAACAGATTGTCAACTACTTAGCAACTTTTTCAACCACTTTTCGAGCTTCTTTCTCAACCACTTTCTCAGCAACTTTCTTAACCACTTTCTTAGCTGCTTTCTCAACCACAACATCCTCTATGCCATTGTTGTCCTTCAATATCCCTTCCTTTTCAAGATCCATAGTTGTAGTATTAATACGATCAAGATTTTCCCTATCTTCTTTTCTAGCATCTCCTATAAAAAGTAGACTTGGATCGGCAACTGTATTTTACTTAAATAAGGCATCAAGATCCTGTCCTTGTTCTTTAATGATTTTTCTGAGTGTGTTGTTTTTTTAATTCAACAGATCAAGCTTCTCCTTAATTTGAATAGTAGATAATAAACTTTTATGTGCATTTTTCAGATGCACATTGAGAACCTCAGCTTTTTTTTTCAAGTTCTCATATTTTGCCTGCATTTTAAAATAAAATGTAATTAGATGTGAACAAAAATAAGTATGACATGAAATTTGATCAAAATTAAGATACATTACCAAAGATTTTTCCTTCTCCACATTTGAAATCACAAGGTTGGTGTCTTTCACCCATTTATTATAATATGCATGGGCTTCTGCATTCAAATTATCCAACCTGTTAATCATAATAGTCAACACATTATCATTATAACTATTCCCAATAGTAACTAACCCAGATTTAGTTTTGGTAAATAATTCATCAATCTTGATGGGTTCATGTTGCACCAATGCAAACAAATTTTATCATTGGGAGTGGTTGTGATAATAGGCATTTATTTATTTTATCAATGTCTTCACTCAAAAATCCCACACGTGTAATTTTTTTAATTCATCAATTACTCCTCCCCAAGATTAGCAGTAATACTATCTATTACCAAATTATTCAGTGGAAAAGATGTAATGGCATCATCAGACAGGACAACATTCTCTATTGGGGTGGGATTGTATGAACTGTGTGAAGGTTCCTCTTGAGAAATCACATGAACATCTATTGATTCTCCTTGGATAAAATAATTTGGATTGAAAGTAGTGCCAACATCAACACCACTTTCAAACCCCAGATATTCCTCATCAAGTTTATTTTTTGGTAAAGAAGTCAATCTTTACACACTCAATACACCTTCAACAAAGAAAGAGGGGAATTGAGAACCTGATAATTGCAGTGTTACGGTTTATTGTGGACCTTGTGGTGGTTGTAATGGAAGAGCCTTTCCCCTTGAGTGAAATGAGTTCAAGGGCATAGGTGGCAGCATAATGTTCCTCAGAGTTAGAGGATGGCCTATAAAATGTAAGTTATTTTAGAAAATAAATAAATTTAAAAAATAAATCTATATGCTAATTTGAAATTAAAGGTTTATTACTTGTATTTGGAGACAATATATCCTATAATCTACGCATCGTATTGTGAGTGATAGGGTGTTTTGAGCTAGTACATTAGGTAAAATTTCAATCTAAAAAACTATAATCAAAAACCAAAAAACAAAATATGCATTGTAAAATACCTTTCATAGAGGGTCAAGAAAGCACATTTAATGTTATTATTTATTGCGGTGGTGGTTGTTCCACTGTCTAAATTATTGCCGAGTCAACTACAACAATAAAACAAATAACTAAAATAATGCACTTGAGTCTTGAAAATTAAAATCTCATTTGAAATTTTTAAATAGCAAACTTGTACACAGAAATGACATCAAAGAAACTCGTGGATGTTTCTCAAGCCGATAGGATTGCAATGATGATTCTGTAGATTCTTCAACTACACATTGTCCTTTTGAGGTAGATTGTTTTTATGTGGCATGAATTCTTGATTGTAATTCGTAACAAACAAAGTTCAAACATTTATTAATTTTTACCTTGGTAACCATTTAACAAATAAATAATAAACCCTAAATCAACAAATGAATAAATAAACTAACCTCGTGCTCATCTGTAGACAAAGTGTTTATCATCATTTTTAGATCAATCACAGTTGGACCCTATGCTTTTTGGATATCAAATAAGGCCTCATAGTATAATGCAAGAATAAAATTTAAACAATAAATAGTGGAATTGGGATTGGTAGAAGCACAATTTAATTCAAGCCTTATCCTAACAAAATAAAAGAGCACTAGCTAAATTTGTATTTTAAAAGAGCATAGAAAATATAAAATAGTGCCCGATAGGGAATATTTGATAGTCTTCCCTACAATAATATTATGGCTTGGAAAAATTGAGGTGACCAATGGCTTTGTCTTGGAGGCCCCTCTTCTGACTATCTAAAATGAAAGAGAGAATGAGGATTTTACATCACAAAAGTTAAATTTTGAATATCAAAACAAATTTATTAGTACATATCAGTTTGAGCGATGTGCAACCCAAAATGATTGGCCAAAAAATTCTTGTCCTCATATGTTAGTATTGCTTTCAAACTCACTAGGGTTGCATTTTGAAATGGAAGACCTATCAGATTATGAATATCTTCTAATGATGTACGAAAGGAAATTATTTTGGATTACACATTCATGGTGAAGATCTTATCATTAGGGTCATATGAACACATGAGCATTTTTAATATAACCATATCTATGTCATACTAGGGTATTTATAGTAGGCCGGTAAAGTTACAATCCTGAATCCAATCATTGTATGCATTTGGTTCCTATATGAGCCTCAAAATGTCTGGGCATAGGAGGTCTTGAAAATGAATTTTCTTTCCATGGATACAAAAGGGGACAAGAAATTTGTTCTAAAAAATGTTAAAAATGAGGGTGAGGGTGAGTATTTATAGAGTAGGAAAGGTGATCACGTAATCAAACTATTGATCAGCCATACAAGTCACCCATCAGCATGTCCTAGCATCACCATCTAAGACTAGATGTTCAGGTCATTCATTCAGTCTACTCATCTGGCACACCCATCTAGCCCAGCCATTTATCCTAACCATCTAGAATAGCTAGGTGGCCCAATCATTCAATCTAGCGATATAGTATGACCATTTAGCCCAGTCATCTGATGCAGCCATCTAGTGTAGCCATTCAGTGCAGCCATTTAGTATAACCATCTGACCTAGCCATTCATCCTAGTTGTCTATTATAGCTATCTGGTTTAGTCATTCAGTTCTATAGTTTGACTCAACCATGTTGTTATATGGGAGAAAAAACATTGATAGAAGATTCACCATCACCCATAGATGATTTGCCACACTAGTGAATCAAATTTTCTTAGATTCACCAAATATTTCCAATAGGTTTTCTAGTAGGGCCTCTTAAAATTAACCCTTCAATCGACCAGACCCTCAAAGGTGAAGTTCATGGCTCTCTGGAAAATGGCCCCTGAATTAATGAAACTGAATGGCATCCTTTTATAAGTGAAGGTGCCACACTTCATTGTGAATGTAATTTTCACTTTATCTTCAAGATTTACCAGGACCTAGTTATATCCCAAGAATCCATCCAAGAAGGGCATCATCTAGGACTCACTTACCATCTAAGTTAATTTATCTAAAGAGGGAAAGGGATAGTTGTCTTTATCAGAGGCCTAGTTTAAGTTCCTAAAATTGACACACATTTAAATTTCTCCACTATTTTTACAAATGGGTACTAGGTTAGTGACCCATGTGGAATTTTATACTAGGAAGATAATCCCAACCAAGAGAAGCTTGTGAACTTCTTTGTGGATAAGGGGCTCCATAATCAGGTTCACAAGTCACCACCTTTACTTGAATGGTTTTTTATTCCACTTGAGTGGGATGGTATGCATTATCACACTGGGGTAAAAGACCTTAAGATCTTTATATGTCTTAGCGATGACATCTCATTACCATAAAATTAATCTCTTGAATTTTTCTATTTCATTTGAGTTACAATTTGGACCAATATGAACATTTTTTGGTCAGTCAAATGACCCCAAATTGATGGTGAGTGACTAATAGTCAACACAAATCAAGCTCTTTAATTTATGTATAGATTCATTCAGGTTGAACATTCTCTCTAACGATATCATGCCTTTTAGGATGTGATTTTTTCTCAAGTTCATCATACCATATTCATCACATTTCTTACTAAGGGGATTATCTCACTCTTTCTTGTGTATGATCTGAGCACTAAAGATCCCATAACTGCTTTAATAAATCTAGTATATGGTGATCATCATCAAAAACTTAGAATTTATCAATGTTGTATGGGATTGACAGGTAAGGGATAAGCTCTTTGGAAAAGTGCTATAATTTTGGGACATCTAAAGTAGTTAGATTCATAGTCAAAGATGCTAGACAAAATACAACCTGGTTCTCTTCTCTGGAGATAAAAATGATGTTGAATGTGTTAATTATCTTTATCAAGTCCCAAGTTCTATGTTTATATTTTCTTCAGACAACTTACATAAGAACTTACTTCTAACCTAATTGAATACTAATTCAAAATCTCCAAATGCATTTATCTCTTTGACATTATGCTTTATAGTTAAATGTAGACATAGGATCAAGGCTTCATACTCTATGAGGTTGTTTGCGTAAGGTAACTATAACTTATATGAAACTAAATGTCTTTTTCTATGTGGGTCAATCAATAGGATCCCAATACTATAACCTTGTTTGAAATGGGCCCCATTAAAGTAAATAGACCACAAGTTTGATGAGTGAGAAATCTTGTCAGTTTTATCTTTTGCTCATTATGTAGATAGGGTATAAATGCCTATGTTAAAGGATATTATGTTTATATTCTAATTGAATGCATTATATTTCATGATCATATGTTTCATCATAGGTTCTATGTCAACATTGATTTGGTTGGCCATACCTCTCCAAGGTAGTCACATATGGGAGAAGTCTATATCCATATACCCATTTAGGGTTTTGTACCAATCCATACTAAGAAACATCTCATAAGCTTTTGAGATCTCCACCACTTGAATGTCTATAAATTATTAGACTCTAGGTTCAAAGTCCAATTACATATGGACATTTACGAGCTTACCTACCACCTTGACCTCAGACTTGTCTAGTTGAACCACTACCTTGTCTAGTTTAATAGGTGTTAGTCATAATCTATGATAGATTATAGCATGCATGACATTTTTTGAGGTTCCTAAGTCAATTAGACAAGTATATAAGTTATTCCTAAACAACCTAACAATAAGGAGGAAAGGGGGAAGCTTTACCTTATTCTTATGTATGATCACATTGGTGTGTGTCGTCTTAGGCTTGGGTTGAGATGGTTTATTTTTTGGGAACTTTAGGAGGAGGCCTTTTTGCTCAATAATCTAGGCAAACTCATACAATGTAATGTTTGCCTTGATATTCTTTATGTCTTCTACTATGTTATACCTAGTCTTTCTAGGAGTGGATTGGACCTCTTTGGGGAGCTTAGAGTTATTAGATTTTGGAAGAGGAGGATAATTTCTTGCTCTATGATCATGAGGGGTTGCCCCATTATTAGGAAGAGTGGATGTATTAAGGGGTTGTTGTTATGTCCAAATCCTAAGGAAATAGTTATTTATATGGTACTACTAGAAAGAATGCACCTCATTGGTGACCTCTTTTGGTTCATTACCCGCTTGGTCAAGGAACTCAAAGGTCTTTAATACCATAGCGGTGCTCAGTGGGTCTTGAAGAGATAAGGACATTAGGCTAATTGGTGGTATTAGGGTGGCTTAGGACCAATTTTTAG
This sequence comes from Torreya grandis, assembly GCA_037957365.1. Taxonomy (NCBI): domain Eukaryota; kingdom Viridiplantae; phylum Streptophyta; class Pinopsida; order Cupressales; family Taxaceae; genus Torreya; species Torreya grandis. The sequence goes on along the minus strand of JARHVA010000226.1, from coordinate 1,409,285 downwards.
TCTTCCATTTCTCTTTAGAATATATTTAATGCACCACAAAACTTAATATATTCCAACTTCCCATTTTGGGTTGTGTTATGCACACTACACCAATTTGGTAGTGCTAACTCATAAATGTTAACCTTTGGTAGCTTCTTGGGTGAGGTCTCTAGTTGGTTACTAGAATGGTTATACTTAGTCACACCTTTGATAGGTGAAATTCCTATTGTAATTATCCCCACCATTGTTGTTAACCTACCTCTAGAGGCCTAAGAATTTGCTATTGATATTTTGTACCATACATTGTATTACATCAAACTCATTCTTGGTAGATTATTTAGATATGATTTGGACATTACTCATGGTAGGGATCATTGTTTGACTGTGATCTTGAGGTAATACTTCATTATTGACTAGGACAAGGAAGCCCAAATGTTGATTAGGTGTATCATACCTTGAGGGAAGCTAATGTATCATAGGTATAGGCTATCATATCGGCACATTCTCGTTAGTATGGAAAATAGGGTTCAAAGTAGGAAAATTCATAATTATACTTAGGATGGCTGGCACCATTTGGCCTTGAGGGTTCATCAATCTATCTCCTTTGATGGCCTCAACATAGGCTAGTGTAAAATTCATAATGAGTAGATCTCTGCGTAAGAACATTATAGTCTAGGGATCCATGGCATTATTATACATTTTTAGGGCTAATTGGGTATCTATTCCATATAATGTAGTTACCCTACTATACATATTTTGGAACCCAGAATTAAATGACCTAATGGGCTCACTAAATTCTATTTTAATGCTATCAAACTACTAGTATAGGAAACTAGGGTCAATAACTTGCCCAAACTAATCCAAGAAGGTGTTGTTAAATTATTCCCATTCTATGATGGAATCTTTAGGTAGGTTTAGAAACTAATCATAGGTACTATCTATTAACATGAAAGGAAATATCCTACAAGCTATATATTCATGTTCAACATTAAGGAGACTAAGTATTGTCTTATAGGAAGTCACATGCTCCTGGGTGGTGTGTCTTCCATTGGGTGTAAAATGGGGAATGTATCTCTTTGGATTTTAGGGTAAGTCATGAACAAATCTAAGAATGTTAATAGCAGACCTGACTAACCATGCCATGGGTGAAAATATAGGAATGGGCCTCTTTGGGGATGGTCTAAGTGGATAAACTAGATGGGTTTATCGAGGGTATTAGTCTCCCTCTATCGGACCTAGTCCTTTTATGAAATAAAGGGGGTGAGATTAATAACTAGCGAAGACCAAACCTAGATCTAGTAATTCATCCAAGAGGATCTATACTATTTTTATATCAACTAGTAGTCTAAGTAATTTGTATCAAATGGATATGGGGAGGCTCCTTTTAGTGCCAACTATTGTTCAGCCCAAGGCCTCATACTCCCAAATACACTTATTAAGTTAGATGCACGTAGCGAGCTTGGGAGACAATTGGGGGAATTTCATTCTTTAATTTTAATATTGTTGTTGAAACAATCCAATGCACAAATTATATGTATTAGGCTCCATGAAATAGCCTACTTGAAATATATATCCAAGAGATGTAGTGATACTACCAGAGATTCAATTCTTGTTTCTCACTAACATAAATATCCTTCCCACTTAGTTGATATAATTCAACGAGTGTGTTCCTTGAGAAACTTCACTTTATAATTTATAAAAGAGGGGAATAATTACAAACAATAAATAAACATCAAGAGGAAGGGAGGGTATGTTTTTAAGCAAGTTGGAGAAATCAATGCTTAAGACTCAAATATGTACCCCAACTATAGTTTCACATTGTATGTCAAGTTTCAAATGATCTCAAAATTTAGCCACACAAGGAATCAATTCAAGGGAAAAATATGTATACTAATTTCAATAACTCTTTATAAGAATAAACACTTATTGAATTATTTATATTTGCACACAAAGTCACAAGGATCTAAATGAAATGAAAGAGCAAAGAAACTAATTAGAATAACATGTCACCCATCTTAACTATCATATAAATTCATTGAATTGAGTTCCTAGAATCAATATCATAAATTATACCATAAAGGATTAAAATTCATGAAAATAAAACACATTGATATGAAAACAAAACTACATATTAATCATCCCAGTGTTCTTTTACAAAATTATCGACCTTTACAAACAATTATACAACAACATAAATAGGAAAAGAGAATGGTACCATATATAAACAACATGACATCCCAATCCAAGCCATTGTGTCTTAAAATAGTTAAAAATTAAATCATTACAATAATGCTCATAGAAAAGATAAGGAAGAGAAAGGGCCTAGGTTTTTGAAAACACACCCCCCAATTGGAACCACATGAAACTTCATATTGATCTTGGTGGGGGACCACTTCCTAACTACTTTAGGATGTCTTACTAATCTATTAGTGATTGTGATACCAATTTCCCTCCTAATCAAGCTTTGTAAAATTGAAAGGTGGCTCACGAAAGAGCACCTTTGCTTGAGCCAAAAACCTATCATGAACATTGAGAGGGGATTCTAATGAGATTTTCACATCATTGACCAAGTTTATGCTCATTGTAGACTACGTGGAAATCTATAGGATAGCCTTGGCTCCATCCTTTTTGGTTCTTTCCACCTTTATCTTCATTACTTCCTTTAAGTGGTTGAGGTAGACTCCAAATTCACCTAGGCTGAGCAAGGTGCCATCTAGGTAGAAGATGATTGTGATGTTAACCTCTTTGAATTATGCAAGGATTCGGTCCCTAATCTTTTCCAAGGGCCTGATGGTAGCCTCAATATCCCTAAGATAATATTCTAGTGAGGTTCTCATGGTCCATACAAAGGTTTTATACAAATTTAAATCAATGAGAAGCATGATTCTAAGCTCCAAGAACATCCCCTTGTTGATAACCATTTCCATCTTCTTGTACTTATTATCTAATCTGATAATCCTATCCAAATATTTGCATGCTCTTTAAAAGATCACATTGCTCTTTGAAAAATATTTAGTCACTTTATTTAGGGTTGAAAACAACTCTATAAGTGTAGCTTCAACCTTGGAAATTAAACTGGTCAGGAATGAACTCCTCACTTGGGACTTTAGGGTCCTGACTTGGTCCTTAAAGTCCTCCATTGAATTTTATGTGATCGCATTGGTGGCCTTGATCATGAAGACTGGGTCCTCTACAATGTTCTCTTCTCTCACATCAATCTTTATTTTTGAGAGAGAGAGAATAGGTCCTAATATGTCCTTTAAATGATAGGGTCCCCATCCTATGTGAAGGTTTATGTTAGCACCCTCTTCCTTCTACCTAAGTTCTGATCAAATTGTAGCTAAATATTAGGGTATCATTAGTAGACCATTTATGGTCTATTTTTACCTAAATTTTCAATATAACCCATACATATTTTCCAAGCCATGGTCCCCAAGGTGGTAGAAGATGAGGTAGCATGAGTAGTAGAAACTAAAGTGGAAGGTGGAGGCATAGGTGGAGGTAGGGATGAAGGTGAAAGACAAAATAGAAAGAAGGATGTAGGAGGTAGAATGGGAGGGAATGGATGAGCTTCCAAATGGGTATCCCAAGGGAATAAGTGATACCTTAATTGGTTTGGGATCATGAATACCTAAGGACTTATTTTACATGGGAGCTGCATGTTTAACCTGAAGGAGAATATTGGATGGTTAAATCTAAATCCTTAATGGGTAGAAGTGGTCATAAATGGGTAAAAGTGGTCATAAATGTCCTATATGTGGTTTTTTAAGTGGTAAATGTAGAGTTTGTGAAACACTACATACACCATAGACCCCATTGGTACCCACTACAAGAACGTCATGTGCTTAAAGTCTAGGGTGGCATAAAAAACATCCACTATGAAGGACATCATGTAAAAATTACCTCTATTACATTTTCCATTCACCTATCAAATGAGGTTGAATATGATGATGCTTTCTAAATCCAGGACTTCCTCTCCCCTCATGATGTTGTTGAGAATGGGAAACCAAAATTGATTGATGTGTACCACATCGCTTTCCCCACACAAGTGATTTAATAGTAGCATACAAGTGCACACTCTTTCTCAAAATGTCTTGATCATATATGCATCAATGTCTTCTTTGTTGACCCATTTCTCTACATCCTTAATATAATCCTTGAGGACCTCATAGATGTTGTGATTTTATACTCAATTGTCTACAAGCTCTTTTTCATAAGAGATTGTGTATTTTAGGAGGTTTTAGTATTATTTGCATGTAGGCCTAGAGATATCTATGATTCTAAACTTGGTGTTTGGTGAATACATGATATCCATACTAAACTTAGAAGAGAGAAGTAGGCTATCAAAGAGGTATGTACATGAGAATACTTCTAGTTTATTCATGGCTTTGTGTAGTTCTAAAGCTTTGATAGTGATAAGGTCATCTATATACTAAGTCTCAACCTTATTCTCTTCATCATCAATCTCTGATCTCTAGATGTCCTCAAATATTTTGAAAATCTCATTATAATTTTTGAATCGGGTGACACCCTATAGGAATGTGGTGTCACAAAACTTTGGTTCTAGTCTATGATTAGAAGTTGAGGTGGCCATTATTAGACCATGTGAGCTTTTGGGTGTAAAATTTAGTAAAGGAAATTCTTTTTTCTTTGGAGTGAACTTAAAGCATGGTGTTATGAATGATTGAGAAGCACAAATTTGATAATGATGAAACAAATTTTGATGAAACCTTATAGGGGTCTATGATATTTTATGCAATAATGGATTTAGTGGGATCACATCACATGAAATAAACTATGAGTGTATGGTGTGAGAACAAATTAATCATTTCCCAATCTATAATTAATTAATTTCTTTGAAAACAAGCCCCATTTGGACTTGTTGGTGGTGATGGGACTCTTCTAGATGTAGGATTTCAACCCCCCTATCTAAGATGATAAAAGTGAGGATTATGGTAGGCACATGCCTAGTTTAGTCTTTATGGCACTGTAGACTTTTGTGGGATCTACCATGTGTTACTTGGAGAGTGGTGGGCTCACTAATTACTATGCCAATTGGGTGCATCAAGGAGCTATTTGTTTTCATAATTATGCACGTATGAGTTGGTCAGTTAAGTTTACAAAGTACACATGGCACTCTATGGTTAGGTCTAGGGTCTAAATTGTACCTTTTCTTGACTCCCTCAGGGATTTTTTCACCCTTTTCCACCTAGATATATATAATTACACATGGATTTTTATTATTTGATCAAGCATTCTAGGGATCTAACAACTCTAACACTTTCAAGTGCATAGAGACATGTGGCACCTCTCATTAGTTTGGTCCTCCCAAGGCTCTAATAGCTCTGACACCTATGGGTGCACAAAGATAGGTAGTGCTTCCTCATTAGTTTGGGCCTCCCAAAGATTTGACAACTCTGACATCTCCAGGTGTATAAAGACATGTGGTGCTTCCTCATTGGTTTAGGCCTCCTGAGGCTCTAATACCTTCAAGTACATAGAGACACGTATCACTTCTTCATTAGTTTGGGCCTCCTAAGGCTCTAAAAAATCTAACACCTTTGATATCTATGAAACTGTACAAAAGGGGATATGTCAGTCCAAATTGATTCGTAATAAAATTTATACATACCTACCTACTAAAAGGGCTCCAAGAAATCCAACTAGGACTTTGGGACTAAGACTCTGGGAAAGTTATATAAGAATTTTTTACAAAAATGGTTAGTGCCCCTAAAAAATTAAGTATAAAAACACTTAAATAATGCAATGGGATTAATTCTTTTGAAAGTGAATAGCTATGAAATATCTTTAAATATGAACAAATGGGCTATTATAAGGGTTGTAAAAAAAATTGGATTGAATTATGATTAATAAAGGGCCAAGAATTTTTGATTTTTTTGTGATGTGATGGTCTTTTTTTCTATGAAAAAGACATGTTGGTTACAACAAAACTACCAAGGGGTATCATGGTTTCATCAACACATAGGTGTACTCCTTATTTACTCTTTTTCTTTCAAATAATTTCAAATTACTCAATATCAAAATATATCATGGTCTCATCAACACAATGTGTACGGGTCAGCCTAAGAATGTCATTAACCTTTCTGTGAGGATCATTTCAAAATAGCTAGTGTAAATAAAAGTCAAAGCCAATTCATTTAGATATCTAGAAATCATCAAGAAATTACCTCTCAAGCTTAGACATACTACTAAATTCTAAATTGCACAACTAAGCTATTTTACCGTATTCATTCTTATTTGCATATCAATCATAAGAGTGATCATACTACAGATCTAAAGTACTAAAAAGATAGCACATGAGTGATATTTATGAAGTTACAAGCTAGATCACTAGATGAATCTTCATATAGTAGATTTCACCCTTATGCACATAAATTCTCACACATAGGAGAGAACTACATAAGTCTGAGGCCCTCCTTGGAGTATTGGCTATGCAAGTAATGCTCATTGAAATAGGGGTCTTTGAGGTTAGCTCGACATAGTGAGCCCACTAACCCATTTTTTGGCAAGGTAACCTAATCTAAAGTTAAGAGCTAGGGTTTGAGCTACAAATAGTAATATAGATCCTATGTGTGAGATCCAAATACATCAGATGCAAGGCAATTAAAAACCTATAAAGACCTAGGTGGTTGCATCTTGATACAACAAATATTTTGTACAATACATTTGCATTGAGATTATAACATTAGCATTGATGCAAGTATCCATAAGTTGATGTAAGTGTTCAAGCAGCCAAAAAGACTATTTATAGAAAAAGATGATCAATCCCTAAGCATTAAATAGATTATTTCCACACCTGTAATCACAGATCTATCTGTGCATCATTGTGTAGGCTAAGTATTATTTATTATGATTACATAATGTATTACGCTTCCTATATTTAGTACTTTTTTTAAATTCAACACTAAAATTGAATATCATAAACTAAATTGTTTAATTGTCCTGCTTTAGGAATATTTTACTTCCTTCTTGAATATTTTATTCCCCTAACCCTTAATCCCCAAAAGGTTTAACAATTATCATTATTATTCTATATTTTGATATTTTTATAGCATCATTTACATAACATTTTTATTTTGAGCTAAGTTATTGCATAGGCTTCACAACTTGATGGTGAATATTTTGTCACCAGCTAACTGATGGGCAAAATAGGTGATTTCAACCACAGCATAAGGATATTGGTCGGCCAAGTGTGCAGGTTTACCACATCAAAAGGGGATAAATCTCTCCTCTCATCAAGGGGAGGTTCCTTGTAAATATGAGGATCTATATACTATAAATATATGCAAAAAATAAAACTTAGGGGCAGGAATACACCATCCATCTCTCTTTTTTCAGATATGATGTTCACAAATAAGGGAGACATCCAGGTGAAAACACTGAAGGCACTTCTCTTCTTTCAGAAGTTGTCTTGCAGCAAACAACAGGAGTTCTTTCTGATAGGTAACAAGTAACTAGTAACAGGGTGCAGTAACCAGCAGAATGAGGTGTAGCACAAAGTCTCCACCCCGACTGCCCAAGAGTGAAATATGAAGGACAATGAGGGCAAAAAGCCATCTCAAGGTCCTTTACACAAAAATAGAAAATAGACAAACACACGAAAGGTAATTATGGTATCACAAAGTCTTCCCATAGTTGGATTTAGGACACCTTTCTGATTACTTCTATTAGTTCTGCTTCTTTCATTAAAATGGACAAGAACACATTCAGGAAATAGACATAAGAACAATCTCTAAAATGACACAAGTTATCATAGCATAAAGTCTGAAAGTAACTTGCTTTCTCATTCAAACAAAGAAATATGATTAACAAACTGAGCTCAAAGTCTCAATAATCACCTCTCAATTTTGTCAAAGTTTTGCTTCTATAACCAAAAAGATCTCCCTCGCATAAAATAGGAGATTACAATATATAGTAGCCAAGAAAGGCTTGGCACTTTATTTCATGGAATGGCCCATGCTACATTCAATGCCTTGAATGCATTTTCAGTTTAGTCAAAGAGGCCATGCTAAAACAGGGCGTCTACCTCAACTGTGGCATGTCAATTCACCTCAAATATCTTCTCCTCAGCATGGGTTGTCTAGTCTTCTTCCTGATATTTGTGTAGCTGTCCACTTCACCTTTATTCCAAGGGAGAAAAATAGGCCACACCTTTTAATGCCTACAAGCTCAAATATCTACTTGGTGGACTATTGCACCTACTGGAAATAACTCCTACACAAACATTTCTAGTCTTTCCCTCTTTCCTATTGTAATTTGAGCTCTCAGGCTATCTTTTTCCTTTTTATTGGCTCTTTCAGCTCCCTCTTCAGCTAGTCATTGAGTTTATTTTCAGGTTTTGTGCTACATTTGAAAATCAACAGATATTTTATTACCCTGAATTTAACGTCTATGGGGACGTCATTGGTCATTATTCACTTGAACCATGAACCTTTGAACCTGTGAAATTTCATTGGTTCAATGGTTCAACAGTTCAAGAGGCCTTTTCGGTTCCTTGGTTCCATCACTTCTTTGGTTCATTCGCTTGACCCATCTCTTTGGACTGGTCATTGGAAACTTCTGCTTCTTTCCTTTGCTCGAATCTTTCTTTAAACTATTGAATTCATTGAACTTTTGAACCATTTTGGTTTAAGGTTCAACGGTTCATCCTCTTTTTTATAAGCCTTTGTTTTCTCTAAGTATTTTGAGTCCATAGAAACCAACTTGCACAGTCCATAGAAACAAGCCTATGGAGTCCATAGAATCAAGCCTATAGAGTCCATAGAAACTAGCCTATAGAGTCTGTAGAAACTAGCCTACAGAGTCTGTAGAAACCAGCCTATAGAGTCCATAGAAACAAGCCTACAGAGTCTATAGAAACAAGCCTGCAGAGTCCATAGAAACCAACCTACGGGCCTTTGATCGTTTCCTTAGCTTTATATATTTGGAACCTCCCAAAGGGAAGGTGTCCTTTCAAGCCTTGAGAAAGGGCCATTTCTTGGTCATCGAGATCCCCCCGTAAGGGTACCTGCCCTTCAAGGTCCTTCGGGTGGCCTTCTCCTTTGGATCCTTCAGACAAAGTATCCGAAGGAATTCCTTCAAACATTTTTTTTGAAGAAAATCTTTCCTTTGCCTTAGCCACTTTTCGTCAAGTTTTGATCATTCCTTCAGATAAAATGTCTGAAGGAATTCTTTTGGACATTTTGTTCAAAATATTTCCCTTGTAAAATTAGCCACAAAAAATCTTTTCAAAGGATATCGTTATGTTCCCTTTTGTTCACTGCCCTCTGCAAGGGTACTTTCCTTTTGTTCATTACCCTCCACAAGGGCATTTGCCTTTTGTTCATTGCCCTTCGCAAGGGCACTTGCCTTTTGGGCTTTGGGGGACTCCTTTGAACCATTCGATTGAACTGACAGATTGAACCAACTTTGGTTCAATGGTTCAACGGTTCAATCTTTTGTTTCTCTCATTCAATTGACCCCTTGAACCAACCACTTTGAACCAATCTCATTGAACCTTTAAACTTTGAACTTTTTTGGTTCAAGGTTTAACAGTTCAACGGTTCAATCTTCCTTCTTTTCATAAATCTTTTGAAGCTGTTGAACTTGCTGAAATGGTTGAACTTTAAACTTTTTCTGAAGCACTTAAATCTTTAAGCTTGCTGATGTCATTGAACCTTTGAACCCATTGAACCTGTGAACCTGTTGAACCATTTTCATTCAAGGTTCAACAGTTCAATGGTTCAATCCTTTGTTTGAAGCTTGCCGATGAAATTTTTGGTTGAACCTCAATGTTGAACCTATCTTGAAATTGCCTAAGTGTTGAGAACTTATTTCTTTGAGAGAGCTCACATGTTATAGAAGCAAAACTCTACCCAAATTGAAAGGCAATTACTAAGACTTTGAGCTCAGATTGTTGATAATATTTCTTTGTTTGAATGAGAAAGCAAGTTACTTTTAGACTTTGTGTTGTTATAGCTTGTGTCATTTTAGGAGATTGTTCTTATGTCTGTCTTCTGAATGCATTCTTGTCCAGTTAATGAAATAAGCAGAACTTGTGGAAGTAATCAAGAAGGTGTCCTGAAGCTAATTGTGGCAAGACTTTGTGCTATCTACAATTGTCTTTAGTGTGTTTTTCTATTTTATATTCTTGTGTAAAGGAACTTGGGATGACTTTGTGCCATTATTGTCTTTCGTATTTCACTCTTGGACAGTTGAGGTGGAGACTTTGCGCTACACCTCAATCTGTTAGTTACTACGCCCCTATTACCAGTTACTTGTCACTACCTAAAATAACTCATGCTATTTCCTGCAAGACCACTTTTGAAAAAAGAGAAGTGCCTTCAGTGTCTTCACCAGGATTTCTCCTTTGCTTCTAAACATCATCTCTAAAAAAAGAGAGATGGATGGTGTTATCCTACCTCTGAGTGTTATTTTTTACATATATATATATATAGTATATAGCTCCACATAGTTATAAGGGAACCTCCCCTTGATGAGAGGAGAGATTTGTCCCCTTTTGATGTGGTAAACCTGCACATCTGAATGAACAATCTCCCTATGTTGTGGTTGAAGAGACCTATTTTGCTCATCAATTAGCTGGTGACAAAATATTCACCCAATAATTTTTGGTGACTCTATTGGGGATTAGAACAAGCAGTTCCTATCCTTATCCATTATATATTCTGGTGAGTCTCATCTGGGTCTTACCCATTATCATTATAGCCTTATCTATTTATTTTACTAGGAAAGAATGAGTAGTTTTAGTTCTTTCCCATTGTTAATTTCCCCCCAGCTTCGCGTAACAGTTATTGGCAACTCCACTAGGGACACAGTAATTTAGTGTAATTTGAAGCCTCAAGATTTAGATTGAAACATCACCTGTGTCTTACCCATTATCATTATAGCCTTATCCATTTATTCTGTTAGGGAAGAACGAGCAGTTCCAGTTCTTTCCCATTGTTAATTTTTTTCCCAGCTTTGCGCAATAGTTTTTGGTGACTCTGCTAGGGATGAACGTGCAGTCTGAAGCCTCAAGTTTCATATTGAAGCAATCCCTACCCTTATCCATTATAGACTCTAAAGACTATGTTATGTATCTTACCCATTATCATTATAGCCTTACCATCTTCCTCCTACCCATACCAAGACACCAACACAAGGTAGATCTTCTTTTTCTATTGTTAGCAGAGCTTTGCCCATACATACTCCATTCAGATTTGTTATCCCACTTTTACATAATCAAATCATGGCTCAAGGCCTCTGGGGTAACTCATTTGGCCCACTCAATTTGACTCCACCCCTGCATGAACTTCCACGCAGCTCAAGAAAGAATTTCCCTAATTTCTTTAAGGATGGGAGAGTTCACCCTGATGAACACGTTGCAGCCTTTAGCATAGCCTATGGCATAATAGGAGTGGAATTTGAAGACGTGGTAGTCAATCTTTTTGTAGAAACACTACAAGGTGCTGTTGCAGACTGGTTCTACCATCTGCAGGCTCAGTCAGTGGCTAACTGGGACACAATCAAAGCCAAATTTGAAGCAAGGTTCAAGCCTACAAAAGATGTGCATGCCTTACTGGCCCAGCTCACATAGATGAAGAAGGAACCTCATGAACCTATGAGGGATTTCATAGCAAAGTTTGACAAGCTGAGGAATTGAATTCTTGCAATTGCTCAGCCAACACTTGAAAACCTTAAATACTTTTTCATCAACTCACAGCTGCCGAAAGTGAGTTTTTTGTTGAGACATGCTGGTCAAATAGACCTTGCTGCTGCTCAAGACTTGGATACTAAGGTATAAGATGACCTTATATTGGTAGAAAATATAAGGAGAGATCCTAACAGAGATAAATCCTCTTCATCTTCTGAGTATCCATAAACAGGCACCACTGATCAAATGGTGCAAAAGCTGTCAAATGAACTACTAGCATTGAAAAATAAAATGGCACAAGGTATGTCTTTTGCTCCTTCATACATAGATGTACCAAGGAGGACATTCCCTAATCAGGCATACCAAAGAAATGCTACCAAGAATTAAGGGTAGCCAAATCATCTTCCTCTCTCACAAAGGAACCTCACCCTTGAAGTGCCTCCAACTAATTCAGCAATTAGATATCTTGAAGCTGAATCAGCTTTCTCCTTTCAGCCTAAATTAAATCTTGAAGATGACATTAATCTCTTCACTGAGCAAGAAGAAGAATTAGCTGGCGACTCCAACATTAGTTTCTTGAATTATTAGGATGAACCCAGAAGTGAAGGTCAAGTAGATGAGGGATCATATGCTATGTTCACCTGGTCCAAGAACTAGTCAGCCTAGCAAGCTGATCAAGGAAAGACAGAGGAGCAACCTCAATTAGCAATTTCAATTGCTAAGCATAGAACCACTCTGCCTTTCCAGCCAAAGGACCTAGTGATTGCTAGAAAGATAAGTATATCAAACATCTTTCCACCTTCTACTTTAACTTCATAGATCAGTCCTCCCCCTCTCAAAAACCAAAAGGATGAATTCCTATCCTCTCTTCCTAATCTATTTCAGTCATTTGACATAATCAACCATGTCAAGAAAACTAAAATTCAAATGATTGAATTTAAATTCCTACAAGCCAACCTTGAGCAGTTGGACAGGTTGGTTGAGTGTGTGAAGAATAAAGCCCTCCCTGTAGGATAAGAGATTAGAAAGGTAGCTCATTATCCCCCAAGGAACATGCCCATCCCAAAAAATCTTGTCATTACTCCTTCTGCTACCCCTGGGAAAGTAGAACCATTCTATGTCTCCCTGCTGATAAATAAACATCAACTAAACAATTGCATCATAGACTTAGGTGCATCTGACAATGTCATGCCTGCCAAAGTAGTTGATTCCCTTGGTCTCACACTGACCAAAACATTTGGGAGATGTTTCTCCATAGAAAAAAAATAAGTTCTATTACTGGGACAAATCAAGGCTGCCCAATTTGCATTTGCAGCATTCCCAGACAAGATGATCAAGATGATAGTCCTGGTGGCCGACGTCCCAACCTCATACGGCATCTTTCTTGGATGAGATTTCTATAAAGATGTTGGTGGAGAATTGAACATGAACCTGTCTGAGGTGAGGATCCCTATCAAAGGCATCATGCAGAGGCTACTCCCTAAAAAGGAGGCAAAATATGTGGTCACTCAAACATCGGCCCCTGAAGCTCAAATTATGTTTGAGTCTTCAGGAATGGGTAACTTTTTCTTGACCACAGAGGATGTTCATGTTTCAGTAGATGAAAGTCCTATAGGTGGCAATCCAAGAATTAGTTTAGATAAAATATTAGAAGGAATGAGAGAGCACAGTGCAAGCCCAAAGGAAATCTCCTCTCTAAATAAATAAAAATCTGAGAAAGGAGCAGTTTTTGATGATGTATGGATACTAGAATTTAATGGTAGTTTCTCTTCTATCGGTGCTAGAGCCAAGACTGTGTTGATATCTCCTCAAAGAGATATATTTTCTTCTTTATACAAGTTGTAGTCTAGCAACACCAATAATGTTGTTGAGTATGAATCTATGTTACTCAGGTTGAAGGCTGCTCAAGAAAAAGGTGTCAAACTCCTTCATGCCAAAGGAGATGCTGAGCTGATGGTTTGTCAAGTATCTAATGGGGACAATCAAATCATGTGTTGGACTAAACTAGAAGAGCAATAAGCTATGATAGTGGACTATACTGTTGCATGCCAAAACTATGAAAAAAAACTCTTCGCCAAGAGAGCAAAGATTTATGGTTTTCAGATTGGAGACCACGCCTTGCCATGGGGTAAGAAGAGAGAGCCAAAAGGAGTGCACAAAAAATGTGATTTTTGGTGGATAAAATGGTTTCGCCCATCACCAATTTTAGTGATAAAATGGTTTCTTACTAGTTTATCAAGATGGAACATCATTTTCACTATCTCACAGTGGGTGGCATCTAAAGCACTTCAAATCTTGAGGCATTAAATAAGATTACCTGTACATATGTATATTTGTATAATCTTTATTTCTATTTTGTGCTTTTTGTTTACATTTTTGGCACCTTTCTTTTTTGGGTAGCATGACTCCATAGTCCAATGGCACACTTTAAGGTACTGGAGATTCTAGTTTCTACTCCCCTTAGCTATTTCAAAATTTTAACTGAAAGAAGTTCCCCAACTGGAGCCAACTATTGTTCCCAAAATTTGTAACTCATTTTTGGGACAAGATATGAACTATTTTTGGTCCTACAAGCCAAAAATTTCTCTCTTCCCTTTGTAGAGTTAAATACTCTACATTTTATTTTGAGTTTCAGTTGTGCGCTCCAAGTTTTGTCCCTATGCATTTAAGTTTTGAGGTAGTAAGGGTTATGACATAGGGTGCGGGTCTTTCATTTTGCATAGGTTTTTCTTTTTTATCTAAATCTCAAAGTCGAGCGGAAGCTACCAAGTGTCATCTGTCAGGACACATTATAATTTATTTCTAAAAAGTAGTAGAATGTGCCATGTGTCCCATTATAACTTAGCAGAGCATGACAAATCGCTGCATCTGCGTTTCAAGTTTCTTATAAGTTTCAAAGCTTCTTTTAATAAGCTTCTCTCAGAGTCTTATGGAGGGCACCAAGTGGCAACTGTAAAAAGTTATAATATATTTTTCTAAATGCAATGGAAGTCACCACGTGTCCTTTATAAAGCTTGATGGAAGCTGCCAAGTGTCAACATCTGCAATTTCTTCTTTTTATTTCATTATTGAGTAAAGACTGTGGTGGGCCTCGAGTGAGTTGCTAAATTTAGCAGAACGTGCCAAGTGTCATCATCCATGTGAATCCAAATGAGTCTCAAATGTTTCTACAGTGTTTCTAAAGCTCAGCGGAAGCTACCATGTGTCATCTTTCGTAGGGCTCTGCAAAGGTATCTAAAGCTTCTATAAGTTAAGCAGATGCTGCCAAGTGTCCTCACCTATTTCATAGTGAGAAATGCCATGTGTCACTCATTAAGATCAGTAGAAAGTGCCACCTTTCCCCATTCCTCTTTTGAAGCTGCTTGGGCAAGAAGTGTTGTGGGTCCCATTTTCTGTAAGTTGATAAAATTTTAAAGCAGTGGACTGTGAAAAATGTCAAAGACGGAGCACTCCCAATACAAAGTCATAGTAAAAAGGTTTAATGGGTTCAACAGTTTAAAGGTTCAACGGCTTCTTGGTTCAAGCAATCAAAACACTTAGAAAAATAAAGAAAGATTGAACCGTTAAACCTTGAACTAAAAAGGTTCAACGGTTCAAAGGTTTAATGTGATCAGTTCAAAGGACTACCCCAAAGCTGAAAGAACAAGTGCCCTTCTAGAGGACAGTGAACTAAGGGTAGGTGCCCTTGTGGGGGGTAGGGAACATTGGTTCAAAGATAAAGAGAAAGTGATGGAACAAAGGATGAACTAATGAATTGATTGAACCTTGAACCAAAAGAGTTCAAAGTTCAATGGTTCAAAGGTTCAACAGTTCAAAAGAAGCGCCAGATAGAGCAAGGAAGCGATTGAACCAAGGAAGCGACAGAACCAAGGAGCTGAGAAGGCCACCTGATCCTTTTGAACCAGTGACCAATGACGTACCCACAGATGTCAAATTTAAGGTAATGAAATATCTGCTAAAATTCAAATGTGGCATGAAACTTGAAAATTAAACTCAGTGACCAACTAGAGAAGGAGCCAAAAGAGCCAACAAAAAGTGAAAAGATAGCCCGAGAGCTCAAATCATAGCAGAAAGAGGGAAAGACACAAAAATATTTACACAGAAGTTATTCCAGTAGGTGGAATAGTCTGTAAAGTAGATATTTGACCTGCAAACATTGAAGGTGTGGCCTGTTTGTCTCCCTTGGAGTAAAGACAAAGTGGACAGCTACGCAGATATTAGGTAACATACCAGATGACTCAGGCCCAAGAGAAGACATTTGAGATGAATTGACATGCCACAGTTAAGGCAGCCACCCTGTTCTAGTATGGTCCCTTGACAAAACTAAAAATTCATTCAAGGCATTGAATGTAGCATGGGCCATTCCATGGAACAAAGTGCCAGGCCTTTCTTGGTTGTTATATAATGTAATCTCTTATTTTATGCAAAGGAGATCTCTCAATTATAGAAGCAAAACTCTATCAAAATAAAGGTGATTACTGAGACTTTGAGCTCAGATTTTTAATCATATTTCTTTGTTTGAATGAGAAAGCAAGTTACTTTCAGACTTTGTGTTGTTATAGCTTGTGTTATTTTAGGAGATTGTTCTTATGTCTATCTTCTGAATGTGTTCTTATCTAGTTAATGAAATAAGCAAAACTTGTGGAAGTAATCAGGAAGGTGTTTTGAAGCCAATTGTGGCAAGACTTTGTGATGTCTACAATTGCCTTTAGTGTGTTTGTCTATTTTCTATTCCTGTGTAAAGAAACTTGGGATGACTTTGTGCCCTCATTGTCCTTCGTATTTCACTCTTGGATAGTCAAGGTGGAGACTTTGTGCTACACCTCAGTCTGTTGGTTACTATGCCCCTGTTACCAGTTACTTGTCACTACCTGAAAGAACTCTTGTTGTTTCCTGCAAGACCACTTCTAAAAAAAGAGAAGTGCCTTCAGTGTCTTCACCAGGATTTCTCTTTTTCTTATGAACATCATCTCTAAAAAAAGAGAGATGGATGGTGTTATCCTACCCCTGAGTGTTATTTTTTGCATATATATATAATATATAGCTCCACATAGTTATAAGGAAACCTCCCCTTGATGAGAGGAGAGATTTGTCCCCTTTTGATGTGGTAAACCCACACATCTGGATGACTAATCTCCTTATGCTATGGTTGAAGACACCTATTTTGCTCATCAATTAGTTGGTGACAAAATATTCACCCAACACTGCTCATACAACTCAATTAAGCACATGATCCTCTTATCGATGGAGCTTTCATATGTCTGATCTTCGACTGCCTTTACCAATTTTATTGCTAGCAATTCTAGGGTGATCGGTATCTCTGCATTGAGACCATAGCAAATTTAGAATGGTGACACACCTATCACCCTCTTGGGTGTAATTCTTTCTGCCCATCAATCATCAACCAATGCTTTATGTCAGATTCATTGGTTGTCATCCACCAGCTTCCTGATGATGGTCACCAGGTTCTTATTACTTGATTATGCTCGACCATTCCCTTATGAGAAATAATCAGAGGAGTGGGAGAGGGTAATCCCATAATAAAAATAGAACTGAGTGATCTCATGAAAAAAAAATAGGCTGTATTATCTATGACAATCTTGGTTAGGACCCCAAACCTATAAATAATGTTTTCCTTGAGGAAATCGCATACTACAAGTAGCATGCTTGGTTGGAATTACTTCCACCCATTTGGTGAAGTAATATGTGGCTGTGAGGACATAATCATGTCCAGCACTTGAAGATGGGTTTACAAAACTAATGAAATTGATTCCCCATTACTGAAATGCTCTTCTATCACCACTGGCTTAAGAAGCAAAGCAGCTAACTTGGATCTTCCAACAAACTGTTGGCATAGTTGACATCTTCATACCCATTTGTATGCATATTGAAATAGAGTAGGCCAGTAATACCTGGCTCACAGAATCTTATGGGCAGTTACAAGAGCAAAAAAATGTCCTCCACAGGCTAGATTATGGAGGGACTTCAAAAGTTGGTTATGATATTCTTTATCCATGCAGCGAAGGAACACCCCATCAAGGCTCCTCTTATACAGGCCATTGTCTCATAAAAAAAAATTGGCAGCTTTCAATTTAACAGTCCTCCTTTCTTTATGAGACAAGTGAGTAGGACACTTACCATAGATAAGGAAATGAGCAATACTTGAATACCACTCATTCATGGTGGAGACAAATAGGATTATTGGCGTGTCTTTTACTTCTATTTCTTCATGCCTTGCTTCTTTGAGTCTGTTGTCAGCAATTAATTGGCAGAGACCCCCTCCCCACACCAACTTCATTAGTTTGATGACTAGATCAAACTCTTGGATTTTAGCAATCCAATTGCCTCTTTTTGTTACAAACTCTTGCTGAGTTAATATGGATTTAACTATGGTATCAGGGACCAGGGCAGTAACATGTGAATTCAAGATGTAAAAATAGAAGTGCTTTACTACCTTTACCACTACATAAGTATGCTTCTCCATGTTTGAATAATTCAATTCATGAGCTTTGAGAGGACAACTCATGAAAGATATGGGAGATCCACACCTTCTTTGTTTTGTTGAACTAGAATTGTTGAAAGTGTGTGCTCAAAAGCATAACTATATATGGTGAAATCTTTGGTATAATTTGGACAAACCAAAATTGGGGCATGGGTAATAACTGTCTTGATATCTTGACATCCCAATTTGCCTTCTTCAGTCCAGCTAAAGGTGGCCTTTCCCTTCATCATGTTTACAATATGGTGAGTCTTCTCTACGAACTCAGAGATGAACCTTCATAAAAAATTCACCTTTTTGAAGAAAGAGTGAACTGCAGTCTTACTTGTGGGTAGAGTAAGCTCTTGGATGGATTTAACTCTTTCTAAGTTAATCTTTATGCCTTCTATGGATATAATGTGTCTGAGAAGTTTCTCTTCTATTATCCCAAAAATAGACTTCTTGGGATTTAGAGAAATGCCATTCTGGCGACATCATTCCAGCACTTGTTACAAATGGTGCACATGATCAGGGTGATGCTTGGAAAAGATAGTCAAGTCATCAAGGTATACCATAACAAACTTACCCATTTTGTCTTTAAAAGTAAGGTCCATTACTCTCTGGAAAGTGGTACCAGCATTTATCAAGCCAAATGGCATTTTTTGATATGCAAAGGTGCCCCAAGGTGTGGTAAAGGTAGTTTTATGCTGGTCTACTTCACCAACTTCAACTTGATTGTATCTGGAAAAACCATCTAACATTGATAACATCTCTGAACTGGTCACCATCTGAAGAACTTGGTCCATATGGGCATAGTATAGTTATCCTTTAAGGATGACTGATTTAAATTTTTTAAGTCCACACAGAGGTGAATTTTGCCATTCTTTTTCCTCACAGAGACTATGTTTGTAATCCATGTGGAATGATGGATTGAGAAAATTATCCTAGCATTCAGTATTTTCTATATTTTAGATAGAATAGTACTTGATATTTTTGGATTGTACTGCCTAGATTTTTGCTTGTAAGGCACCAAATCATTCTTGAGATAAATTTCATGGTGAATTTCTTCAGGCCTGAGCAACTTTAGATCATCATAGGAGTACGTTAGGACATCCACATATTGGTGGAGTAGAGCAGCAAATTTGAGTCTCTCCTCTAGAATGCAGCACTTCTCAATGTTCACCATCTTGGAATTTTCTTTGGTACCCAAATTTATCTGATCAAACTCCTGAGAGGAGCTTGAATCCATTTGTTGTTGTTTGATGAACCTATTGTGCTTGTCAAACAAATTCTCAAGGGAAACTAAGCCTTTTGAGATTTTATTGTCTTTAAGTTGTAGGAATTCTTCACCTACGTCTAAACTTGATTCAGGGGTTGGTTCAAGCTTCTGAGGCTCACTACCTTCGAAGTGAAGCTATTCAAAGCTATCTTTTTGTTCTAGGAAGGCAATAATTTAGTTGTCACCATTAAACACTTGCCAATGATTGGCATTGTTGGGCACACTTGGTTAAAAGACTAGTTTGATAGTGTACTTGTCTTCTTTAAAATCTGAGTGAGAAACCAAAAAAGTTGCAAAAATAGCCAATGCATGAGCTCAGTCATTGAATTCCCTAGGCACTACAAAGATACTTGTTGGGTGAATATTTTGTCAATCAGCGTACTGATAAACAAAATAGGTCTGATCAACTACAGCAAGAAGATTGATCAACCAAATGTGTAGATTTACCACATCAAAAGGGGACTAATCTCTCCTCTCATCAAGGGGAGGTTCCCTATAGATATGCAGGAGTTATATACTATATATATATAAATAGAAAATAACACTCAAGGGTAGGGTAAACCATCCATCTCTTTTTTTTAGAAATGATGTGCACAAATCAAAGGAGAAATCTAGATGAAATGACAGAAGACACTCCTCTTCTTTCAGAAGTGTTGTTCAGCAGACAAAAGGAATCTTTTTGTTGATGACAAGTAACTGTAACAGGGTATAGCAACACACTAGGATGAAATGAGGCACAAAGTCTCCACCTCAACTACCAAAGAGTGAAATATGAAGAACAATGAAGGCACAAAGTCATCTCAAGGTTCTTTACACAGAAATAAAAAATAAACACACACTGAAGACAATCATGATAGCATAAAGTCTAAAAGTAAATGGCTTCAGGACACCTTCTTTGTCACCTCCACTAGTTCTACTTGTTAAATTGCATAAACAAAAATACATTTAGAAAATAAATATAAGAAAAATTTCTTGGAATGATACAAGCTATAACAACACAAAGTCTGGAAGTAACCTGCTTTCTGATTCAAACAAAGAAATATGATGAATAATCTGAGCTCAAAGTCTCAGTAATGCCTTTCAATTTGAGCAGAGTTTTGCTTCTAGTAACTTAGAGAGATCTCCATCAAAAAATAAGAGAGAGTCTAATTTATAGCCCTCCAAGAAAGACTTGGAAGTAGTAACACATCATGTTGCATTCAATATATTTTAAATTTTGTCAAGAAGATAATCTGGAATCGAGTGTATTTGCCCATTTGCTTTTCTCAATGCAGAGAAACAGGTCACGCCATTGAATGTTTGTATCCTCCAATGTCCACTTGGCGGTCTGCTTCTAGAAACATATTTCATGCATGGATATTTTTGGTCTTCTTCATCATTCCTCCTTTTTTGGATGTTGAATTGGGTCCTTGGTTCAATTAAATCTTGCTCTTTGGTCACTTTCCACTGCTCTTAACAATTAACACATAGCATGTTCTGTTGCAAAATAGATCAGGACACTTGGCAGTATCTACGGGACTCTGAGAGACATTTATTGAAAGAGGCTTTGAAACTTGTAAGAAACTCGAGATGCAGATGCAAACACTTGCTCTGTAGAGTTTTAACAGGACACGTAGTAGCTTTCGCTTGTCTATAGAAGCTTTAGAAACATTTTTAAAAATCCTGCAGAAGAGAACACGTGGCAGTCTCTGCTGAGCTTGGGTTATACTATAAAAACATTTGAGACTCATTTAGATTCACTCGAATGTTGACACTTGGTGCATTCTGCTCAAGTTTAGCTACTCACCCGGGACCCACTACAGTCCTTACTCAATAAAAGGAAGAAGTCATGGATGTTGACACTTGGCAGCCTCCGTTGAGTTTTGTAGATAACACATGGCATGTTCCACTGCAACTTGAGAAGGGACATGTGGTAGCTTCTCGGGCTCTTATTTCCTCAGTGGGTTTTCTGTTTTAGTGGACTTTTCCTTTGAACAAAAAGTCCAAAGAAATTCTTTTAGACAATTTGTCCGAAGGAAATCTTCCTTCGCTTTGCTTCTTCTTTCCGACGGGCTTTCTTCCTGAGTGAATTCCTTCCAACAAAAATTCCAAAAGATTTTTGCCTTAACCATTTTGTCGCAGGAACTTTTTCGAAAGAATTCCGTGTGTCCACTTTTACTCGCTGCCCTCCGTAAGGGCACTCAGCTTGGTTCAATGTCCTCTGCAAGGGTACTTTTTCCTTTGGCTTTGCCTTAGTCAATTTTTTGCAGATTTCAACAGGTGACACATGGCAGCATCCACTTAACTTATAGAGGCTTTGGATTCCTTTTGAGAGTCCCACAAAATATGACATGTGGTGGCTTCCACTGCTAGAAATTGTAGATACACTTGGGACTCATTTAGATTTATGCAGATGTTGACGCTTGGCACATTTCGCTTATCTTACAAGGGACACATGGCAAATTTTGTAGCTCTTAGAGATAAAGTAAAATGGGGCTCAGTAGATGACACTTGGCAACATCCACTGGGCTCTGATGGGCTTTTGCTTCAGGCTTTTCTTGTCTTAGTCACTTTTACTCACTGCCCTCCGCAAAGGCACTTGTCTCTTTAGCTTTGGGGCACTCCTTTGAACCTACCGCTTGAACCAATCGATTGAACTAATTTTGGTTCAACGATTCAATGGTTCATTTCTTTGTTTTTATTTATTCAATTGATCATTTGAACCAAGCTCTTTGAAACAAACCGTGTTGCACTAATTGGCGTTGAACCTGTTGACTGAAGCGCTTAACTCTTAAAGCTTGATGACGTTGTTGAACCTTTGAACCCATTGAACCTTTTAAATTTTTTAGAAGCGGGTTTGATGGTTCAATGGTTCAATCCTTCTTTGAAGCTTATTGATGAACATTTTTGGTTGAACCAAGGTGTTGAACCAGCCTCTAAAGCATCCAAGTGTTGAGGAAACTTGTTCTTTTGATTGAACTCCCCTGTAGAAGCCATTAAACCTATTAGTCTTTTAACTGAAAAAGCTTGAATAATTCCTAATTTTGAAAGTTTAGAACAATTTTTTGAAATGGGAAGAGATAATTTTGTCTTACAAGATCAAAATAGCTCATATGTTGTCTCAAAAATGAGTGATATTTTTGAGGGACAACAATACTGAAAGCATCAAAGCTTTCAATTTGATCCCAAACCAGATTGTGGTAGTGGCACAATCTCTTATTTTTGGTTTGGTATAGGTTCCTCACCTGATAAACCATCAGCTCAGCATCTCCTTTGGCATGAAGGAGCTTGACACTCTTGTTTTGAGTGGCCTTCAATCCAAATAGCAGTGATTCATATTCAGTAGTATTGTTAGTATTGTTGAACTACAAATTGTATAAAGAAAGAAAAATATCCCCTTGAGGAGATATCAACACAATCCCAGCTCCTGAACTGGTAGAGGAATAGTTTCCATCAAATTATAGAATCTATACATTATCAAGAAATGTTTTTACCTTAGATTCTTTTTCGTTGAGAGGGGAGGATTCTTCTGCACTTCTACTACGTTCTACCAATCCTTCTAATGTTTCATCTAAACTAATTTTCAGATTGTCATTTTCAAAAGTTTCATTAGTCACCACATGAACCTCCTCTGTGGATAAGAAGTAATTACCCATGCCTGAAGACTCAAATAGAATTTGAGCTTCAAGCACTGATATTTTAGTGACAACATATTTTGCTTCCTTCTCAGGGAGCAATCTCTGCATGATGCCTTTGATTGGGATCCTTGCTTTAGACATGTCCATGCTTAATTCACCACCAACATCTTTGTAAAAATTTTGACTAAGAAGGATGTTGTATGAGGCTAGGACGTCAGCCACCAGGACTGTCATCTTGATTCTCTTATCTGAGAATGTCACAAATGCAAATTGGGCATCCTTGATTTGTCTCAGCAGTGGCACTTATTTTTTCTCCATGGAGAAACATCTCTCAAATGTCTTGGTTAGTGTGAGACTAAGGGATTCAGCTACTTTGGCAGGCATGACATTCTCAGACACACCTAAGTTTATGATGTAATTATTCAGCTGATGTCGATTTATCAGTAGAGAGACATAAAATGGTTCAGTCTTTCCAAGAGCAGCAAGAGGAGTAATGACAAAATTTTTTGGGGTGGACATGTTCCTTGGGGGATCACGAGTTATCTTTCTAACATTTTGTCCTACAGGGGCGGTTTGGTTCTTCACACATTGAACCAACTTATCCAACTGCTCAGGGTTGGATTGCAAAAACTCAAATTCAGACATTCAAATTTTAGTTTTCTCGACATGGTCGACTATATCAAATGTCTGAAATGAATTATGAATAGGGAAAGGTAGTTCATCCTTTTGATTTTTAGAGGGGGAAGGAGTGATCTATGAAATTGAAGTTGAAGGTGCAAAAATGTTTGGGGTACTTATTTTTTTAGCAATCACCAAGTCCTTTGCTTGAAAAGGCAAAGTGGTTCCTCGTTTGGCAATTAAAATTACAGGTTGAGATCGTTCCTCTATTTTTTTTATCAACTTGTTAGGCTGATTGGTTCTTAGACCGGGTGAAAATAGCATATGATCCATCAACTACTTTACCTTCACTTCTGGGTTCATCCTAGTAATTTAGGAAACCAATGTTAGAGTCACCAGCTAATTCTTCTTCTCCTTCTGTGAAGATATTAGCGTCATCTTCTTGGTTCAACTCAAGCTGGAAGGAGAAATTGGATTCTACTTCAAGGTATCCAACTACTGAATTAGTTGGAGCTGCTTTAATAGTAAGTTTTCCCTATGAAGGAGGAAGATGATTTGGTTGCCCTTGATTCCTAGTAGCATTACTTTGGTATGACTAATTAGGGAATGTCCTCTTTAGTATATCTCTGTATGAAGGAGCAGATGACATCCCTTGTGCCATTTACTTTCTGAGAGCTAGCAACTCATTTGCCAAATTTTACACCATTGGATTAGTGGTGCTTGTAGATGGATATTCAAAGGATGAAGCAGATTTACTTCTATTAGGATCTCTCCTTATTATTTCTGCCAAGATAAGGTCATCTTACACCTCAGTGGCCAAATCCTGAGCAGCAATAAGGTCTATGTGGCTAGCACGTCTCAGTAGAAAACTCACTTCAAGTAGCTGTGAGTTGATGAAGAAACATTTAAAGTTATTTGGTGTTCACTAAGTAATTGTAGGAATCCTATTCCTCAGCTTGTCAAATTTGGAAATGAAGTCCCTCATAGGTTCATGAGGTTCTTTTTTCATCTATGTGAGCTGGGTCAGTAGGGCATGTGCATATTTTGCAAGCTTGAACCTTACTTCAAATTTAGCTTTAAGAGTGTTCTAGTCAGTCACAATCTGGGCCTGCAGATGATATAACTAGTCTATAACAGTACCTTGCAATATTTCTACAAACAGCTTGACTACTACCTCTTCATACTCCACACCTATCACACCATAGGCTATGCTGAAAGCTGCAATGTGTTCATCAGGATGAACTCTCCCATCACCAAAAAATTTGGGGAAATTCTTCCTTAAACTGTGTGGTAGCTCATGTAGGGGTGGAGTTAAATTGAGTGGGCAAAAAGAGTTACCCCAAGGGCCTTGAACTACCATGATTGATTATGGAAATTAGGGATAACAAATCTGAGTGGAGTATGTATAGGCAAAGCTTTGCTAATAGCAGAAAGAGAAGCTCTACTTTGTATTGGTGACCTGGTATTGGTAGGAGGTTAACTCCTAATTCATTGAGCTTGAAGTTGTGGAGGAAACAAATTGAAATTGCTTTGCTGCACTAACTCAAAAATAGGTTAAACAACACCTTGGGCTCTCTAGCTTCTAGTATATCATGGAGTTGTCAGATTGTAGAATAAAATTGAAAAATAAATGGCCCTACTTCAGCTTGAAGCTTGAGGCTTCAAACTACTTATTTGATCCCCAGTGGAGTCATAAAAAAACTATTGGGTGAATATTTTGTCACCAGCTAATTGATGGGCAAAATAGGTGATTTTAACCACAACATAGGGAGATTGGTCAGCTATGTGTGTAGGTTTACCACATCAAAAGGGAACAAATCTCTCCTCTCATCAAGGGAAGGTTCCCTGTAAATATGATGAGCTATATACTATAAATATATGCAAAAAATAACACGTAGGGGTAGGAATACACCATCCATCTCTCTTTTTTTAGAGATGATGTTCACAAACAAAGGAGAAATCTAGGTGAAAACACTGAAGGCACTTCTCTTCTTTCAAAATTTGTCTTGCAGCAAACATTAAGAGTTTTTTCTGATAGATAACAAGTAACTGGTAACAGGGTGCAGTAACCAGCAGAATGAGATGTAGCACAAAGTCTCCACCCTGACTGCCCAAGAGTTAAATACAAAGGACAATGAAGGCACAAATTCATCTCAAGGTCCTTTACATAGAAATAAAAAATAGACAAACACATGAAAGGCGATTGTGGCAACATAAAGTCTTCCCACAGTTGGCTTCAGGACACTTTCCTAATTTCTTCCACTAGTTCTACTTATTTCATTAAAATAGACAAGAATACATTACACAAAGTTTAAAAGTAACTTGCTTTCTCATTCAAAAAAAGAAATATGATTAACAAACTGAGCTCAAAGTCTCAGTAATCGCCTCTCAATTTCGGTAGAGTTTTGCTTCTATAACCAAAAAAATCTCCCTCACATAAAATATGAGATTACAATATATAGTAGCCAAAAAAGGCTTGGTGTTTTATTTCATGGAATGACCCATGCTGCATTCAATGCCTTAAATGCATTTTTAGTTTAGTCAAAGAAGCCATGCTAGAATAGGGCATCTACCTCAACTGTGGTGTGTCAATTCACCTCAAATATCTTCTCCTCAGCATGGGTTGTCTAGTCTTTTTCTTGATATTTGTGCAACTATCCACTTTGCCTTTATTCCAAAAAAGAAAAATAGGTTGCACCTTTTAATGCTTGCAAGCTTAAATATCTACTTGGTGGACTGTTCCACCTATTGGAAATAACTTCTACATAGATATTTTTGGTCTTTCCCTCTTTTTTGTTGCAATTTGAGCTCTCAAGCTATCTTTTCCCTTTCTACTGGCTCTTTTAGCTCCCTCTTCAACTAGTTATTGAGTTTGTTTTCAGGTTCTATGCCACATTTGAAAATCAACAGATATTTCATTACCCTAAATTTGACATCTGCAAGGATGTCATTGGTCACTGGTCACTTGAACCATTTTGAACCACGAACCTTTGAACCTATGAAAGTTCATTGGTTTAATTGTTCAACAGTTCGGGAGGCCTTCTCGGTTCCTTGGTTCCGTCACTTCTTTGGTTCATTCGCTTGAACCATCTCTTTGGACTGGTCGTTGGAAACTTTTGCTTCTTTTCTTTACTCAGAGCTTTCTTTGAATCATTGAATCCATTGAACCTTTGAACTATTTTGGTTCAAGGTGCAATGTGTTGGGTGAATATTTTGTCGTCAGCTAACTGATGGCAAAATGGGTATATCAACCACAGTACAAGAAGATTTATATGACAAAAGGTGTAATTTTACCACATCCTAATGAGATAAATCTCTCCTGTCATCAAGGGGAGATTCCCTATAAATCAATTATATGTTATATGTATATATAAATAAGCATAAAATAAGACTCAGAGTAGGATAACACCATCCATCTCTCTTTTTTCAGAGATGATGCTTACAGAACAGAAAAGAGAGAG
Source organism: Torreya grandis (assembly GCA_037957365.1). Lineage (NCBI taxonomy): Eukaryota > Viridiplantae > Streptophyta > Pinopsida > Cupressales > Taxaceae > Torreya > Torreya grandis. The sequence continues at coordinate 1,382,200 of JARHVA010000226.1, read as the reverse complement.
ATCTTGGTTGATGACTGAAAGCATTCCTCTTCTTTCAGAAATGGTATTTAGTAATTAGCAAAAAATCTCTTGGAGTAGTAACTAGGTCCACAAGAAAACCCATGAAAGCACAAAGTCTTTTGTTGCCTCCACTAATCTGAAGTGTATGTAACTGTAGAGTGAAGTAAAGCTCAAAGTCTTCACCTAAAACTACAACAGATAAAAAGATCACAAGGATAAAATTAGCTCAAAGTCTTTCTGATACCCTTAAGAATGTCTTTAGATAATTTCAACACACACACTTTGCTTATTAAAGTGAACAGATAAGAGATTATCAGGAAAGAGAACATAAGAACTATTTCCTGAGTAACACAAATTATTTCAACCCAAAGTCTGAAATTAACTTGTTTCTCATTCATTCAACAAAATATGATTTACAAACTGAGCACAAAGTCTCAAGAAGTATCTCAATTTTGATAGAGTTTTTTCTCTCAATTATCCAGAGAGATCCTTTTTACAAAAGAGGCTCCCTCTATATATAGGAAAAAAATTTCAAATTTGAGAAAATATTTAAATATTGAAAACCTAGTCAAAGATGAGTCAAGATTGATTTTGGGACATTTTCCAAATTTTTACATGTAATTACATATTACAAAAGTGCATGTATTTACACATGACAAAAGTACATGTATTTACACATGACAAAAGTACATGTGTGAATGTCCCAATTCAATTACAAAGTACATGAGAAGAACGAAGAAGAGAGTACGGAGGAATAATTCAACTCTTGCTGCTGGACTTCTTCAGATGAGTGTCGTACATGATGATAGATGCTTGTAGCCCAATATTGTCTGGCGTAATGGTATTCTTGAAGAATACTTTAGCTCTAATTGTAGCATCTTTCAATGCAATGATCGCTTTTGCATGATTAGTTAACACGATTCTTAGATTATCTAGAGTTAACTAATTATCTAAAATGTTATCCACAGAAGTCATTGAAAATGCTTTCTCCTTAAATTCTCTTTAGATCATACCGTTGAATTCCTGAATCATTTCCTCTACTAAAAGGAATCGATTGTCTCAAGAGGTGAGTCCGCAAGGCAATTCCTCCAATCTATTCAACATGTTGGTGTCACTTTTCTCACTGGCATCCTTGGAAGATTTAAGGTCGTTGATCAGCTCCTTAAATACCTGGATCTTGTATATTAGTGATTCTTTGATTTCAATATAAGAATTTTTGTCAGCAATGACGCCGATTGATACTAAAGTATGTTTTTTCAGAGCTTTCATCTCTATCCACTTGCAAAGATATTTGTCAATGCTGTCAATATCTTGAAAAATAAGAGAGATGAGGTCTTCTAACTTTGTCCTCATTTTCTTCATTTTACCTTCCTTCTCAACAACCTCTGTAAGTAAGAAAATTCCTTGTGCAAGCATCTTTTCTATGTAATCTTCAAGTACTTTTTCTTTCAGGTAGGTCTTCTCTACTTTCTAGATAACAGGATCATCTACGAAAAAGGCTTCTGGAGCTGCTGCCTCTGGGGCAAAAGTGAATCTCCTGACTATCACAGTCAATTGTTCTGCCTTTTAATTGTAATAATCTCTCATCTCTCTCTCTATAAAATTTTTGGGCCATGATATCTATTGCAGACTGTAGATCGCTCTTTGCGCCCTCGTGAGTTATTTTCCCCAACTCAATGTGAGAAATGGAGTAGCTGTTCATGTAAAAATTCTCTAAGGTTGCATCTTGTGGAGGTTTAGCTGTCTCTAAAAATTTGTGCCCCTTATCCTCAACTATTTTCAAAAAGATTCTTGGCTTCTTGGAGGTCTTAGCTTTCACTGGTACTATTTTGCCAAAATCAAAGTCATTTGTAGAGATGGCTTGCATTTTCCTTTTAGGTGTGAAAGTTGATAACCAAGGCAGGAGAGTAGAAACACTCATAGTAGCAATAGTCCTTGTAGCTGGTGTCATTGGGGTAACATCTACACTACTGGTGAGAACAACGAGCGTAGTGGGTGTAGCAAGCGTAGTATCAGGCAAAATTGTATCAGCCACTGACTGGTCAATGGTGGAAGTGTCTCCGATGTTGAAAGAAGGAGATGAAAGACTAGGGATGGATCTAGATGATCAAAGAACATCTCAAAAAGTGCCTTGAGGGTCACCAAAAATAAATCTAGAAGGAGAGGCGGCTCCAGAGGAAGGAATACTGATGGGAGAAATGGGCGAAGCAACTGCAACAGGTGATTGGGGTGGAGAAGAAGAAACTCTTGCAACTAGTTGTGCCCCCTCTTATAAAGATAGAGTTTCTATTCCTTATTGATCTATAGGCCTGTCGTCTATTTCTATCTATTTTGGCATTTGTTTTTGGGTGCTCTATTCTTCAACCCTCATATCTGTTGACTCTGGTTCTTTCTCGACAACCTTTGATTTCTTTGACACAAAAATGATCCTAGGCTTATGGGGCCTAAAAGGAGAAAGAACGTCGCTTTTATTCTTTGTCTTATTTTCTGCACTTCTTCTTGTTTCTTCTTAGAATTCGACCTCTGATCTTGTGATAAATTCCTTCAATGCGATCTCTTTATTTGTTAGCCAATCATTGGTGTTAGCCAATATTGGTTCGAATCTCATTCTCAAAGAGGTCAACTCTTTTTGATACCATTGGATTAGAGAAAGAAGAGAGTCAGCAACTTTTTTAGCTAGATATTTGATGTTAATTAGATCTTTGTAATCTACCAGATTTAGAGAAATATCAGCGAGCCCTAGATATTCAATTTGTTCTAGAGATAGTCTATTGTAGTCTATTTTTTTGATATCTTTTGTTGTCCTCAAATCTATCCAGATCTCTTCAATCATGGGCTCATGAAACTGAGTCTTCCTTCTGATCATGTCTTTAACACCCCTGTAGTCAAAATTGGACATTCTTTTGAATTGTTTCATGGTGACCAGTTGCATTTTAGTTTCCATTACCCTTGCTTTGGCGGTAGTCAAAACTGACTATCTGCCAATTTCTATTGGAAACCTGAAGCCTAGTTTCTTAAGTTCCATTTGTTTATTATGCACGACAATAATCTATCTACACAACTCCATTAGGACCAATTTTTTAGAAAGAAATCTAGAGAGCATGTAGGGATAGCCTTAGAAAAAGCCAACCCATAGATGGCAAAAGGTAGAGAATTGAAAAAATATGCAGCTGAAATCATTAACGACAGTCCAGGCTTCATCCGATACTCTCTTCTATTCTAATTGAGGATCAAAAAGACAAAAATACTATGAAGAAGGCATCATTTACCCTCCTAAAGTGATGGATTGATCATTTTAGTGTTAGCTGAGGGTAATATTGATAAACATGGATGGTTCTTCTATCTCCTTCTGACGTCAAACCTGGAAATGTTCGCATTGAAGCTGCAATGTACACCAGGTATGAAGTCATATAGAACTTCAAAGTAGTAGACACTTTTGTCAATTGCTCATGAAGAGCATTACTGATATGTTCACCCTAGAAGATGACTTGTTTCCCTTGGAGAATTATCTTGATAAAGAGATACATCCATTCATGGAATTGAGAAGAAGAAGGTAGACCTTATACTCTGCTGAGAAGAGTAATTAAGTCACCAACTTCCTCTATAAAGTCACTTCTTGGAAAATTTTGTGGCCATCTGGACAAGTTGGCTTTGGGAGTCTTGAGTCATCTGTTGTTGATAACCTTCTTCACCTTCTCAAGATCTTTGTCGTATTCTTTCTGTGCTTCGATGAAGTCAATCTTCAATACTTCGGTAGCAGGAGGGCACATGAAAACTTTATCAATAAATTCAGGGTCCAGTCAAATTATTATGTTGCCGCTAGCATCTGACACTGCTCTAGTCTCTTTATTGTAGAATTGGGCGCACTGAAGGATGAACTCAGTGTGATGCACTGCCACAGGGAAAGAGGAGACTAGATGGATGTTGCTTTCAATTATTTTTTTCATTTTTGAGCTCAGATTTTTTGCCTTGGTTCTCTCCACAAACTCAGACATATTAACATGGCCGATCTCTGTGTCCCTAATGTCATCGACATTAGAAGTGATCGAGGTGATTGGGAAAACACCTTGATACTGATACTTCATTGCCTTTGACTTCTTTAGAGAAGCTTTAGTCATTAAGATGAGCCTTTGTTGAGATTATGTTGATGAATGAAGATCTCTAGGAGGAACTGCGATAAGAGTCATGATCACGCAATTAGAAAAAAATTAGCAATTTAGGGAAATTTCATGTCGGGTGATCATGACCAAGGAAGGGCACTTGAAAGGGTTCAGGTGCAAGAAGGTTGGAAAGCAAGAGAAAAAGGGAGTGGACACAAAAAATATAAGAAATGAAAATTCTCTAGAGTTAGAGAAAAATGGAGAAAGAATGCAGGGGTGGCAAAAAATGCCACCCTTGCATGTGGAATGGGTCTGCATGCATAGGCAGCAAAAATTACTACCCCTACATGCCAGTGTGAAAAAGAGATGCATCAGTGGTAATTTTTGCCACCGATGCATGTTGGAGGGGAGGAATGTGTAAGGGAGGCAAAAATTGCCGCCCTTGCACCTAAAAGGAAAGTTGAGTGTAATGGTGGCAATTTTTGCCGCCCTTACACCTTTTTCGGGTTGGGTCACATCGGCGGCAAAAATTACCACCGGTACAAGGGATAGATTTTTAGATCTGTGTTAAGGCAATGATTTTTTTTGCCCTTACATGGGAGGATTCAGAAAACGTGAGGGCAGAAAGTTCGAATGGGAAGGGACAAGGAGGATAGAGGCGCGGTGGGGGAGAAACACTTCATCCAACGGGAAAGAAGAGAAAAATAAAAGAAAACTAAACAAGGAGAGAGAAAGAACAATAAAGAGGAAAGAAAAACAAAACAAAAAGCAAAAACAAAGACCTACCTAAAAGATAATGTGAGACGAGGCTTAAATCTGGCAAAAACATGCTTCTTCTTGCTTGCTTGATCGTCCAGAGGCAGAGGGCAGGAGGAGGAATGGAAGAAATGAGGTAGAAATGGAGCAAAAAGAGATTAAATGGGGAAAAAATTTCCCCCAACCACTTGATGCATGTGGCCATAAATACTACGTGCAAAAATTGAGGCAGTGCATGGGTGGCAAAAATCACCACTCCTGCATCAGAGTTCGAAAAGATATGCAGGGGCAGCGAAAATCACTGCTCTTGCATGGGAGGAAAAAGAAATATGCAAGGGCAAAAAATTTTGTCGCTCTTTCATGTCAGATGCAAGGGTGGAAAAAAATGCCACCTTTGCATGGAAAGAAACAAAAGATGCATTGGTGGCAAAAATTACTGCCCTTGCATGAAAACACAACAAAAGACTAACTCTGGGAAACAGAAAAACTTGCCTCCTAGTCGAATCAAGATTGTAACGATTTTCATGTTTTAGAGAAAACACAATAAGGGAACATTAAAAACTTTAAATGATGCCAGTTGAGCAAATGTGAGAACAAGAAAAACTTGTCTCGAAAAATGAATTTAGAGAGAAAAAATATGAAATAGACAAGTTTCATGGCGGTTGTTCCAAAAATGAGCGTAGCTGATTTTTAAAACAATAGCTGGCTCTTGTTGGAGAACTTTCATTGATCAAACTGATTGATGGGAGTAGAAACCAGTCTCTAAGTGGCTTCATCCAAGCCATTTGGGTACAGAGTCAAGACAAAAAAGGAAAAGACACGAAAAACCAAAAAGAAATAAACAACATAAAAACTTTACAAATGTACAAGTGAACTCATCTAAAATTTTAAGGATTGAAGTGCTTCAAATGCTGCCCACTGTGGGGTAGTGAGAATGGCGCTCCATCTCGATACTCCAGCAAGAAGCTATTTTCACCATAGACTTGATGAATGGTAAATTGACCTCTCCACAAAAAATCAAATTTGTCGTGCATTCTTTTTGGTTCTGTCCTTTTGTCCCACAACAAGACTTGATCTCCAATCTAAAAATCACGAACCTTCGCCCTCTTGTCAAAAAGTTTCTTTACTTGATTCTAATGTGAAGTAATCTGGTCCACTACCATGGTTCGTTGCTCATTCAATTTGATTAGACACATGATCCTTTTGTCAATTGAACTTTCAAAAGTTGAATCTTCGATTGCCTTTGCTAACCTGAGAGCTGGTAGTTCTAGAGTGATGGGTATTTATGCATTCAAGCCATACAAAAGTTAGAACGGTGACATGCCTATGGCCCTCTTGGGTGTAATTCTATCTACCCACAAAGTGTTAAACAATATTTTGTGCCAAGTCCTCTAATTATCATCTACCAATTTCTTGATAATAATAACTAGGTTCTTGTTGCTCAATTCTACTTGGCCATTCCCTTGTAGAAAATAGTCAAAAGTGTGGGAAAGGGTAATTCCATAATAAAAGTAGATTTGAGTAATCTCATAAGAAGATAAATAGGGTGCATTATCTGTTACAATCTTTGTTGGAACCCCAAACCAATAAATAATATTTTCTTTAAGAAAATTACATACCACTTCTGAAGTAGCGTGCTTAGTTGGGATGGCTTCCACCTATTTGGTAAAGTAGTCAGTTGCTGTAAGGACATAATCATGTCTGACACTTAAAGACAGAATAACTATGCCATGAATTTAATACCCCATTGTTGAAAAGGTTCTTCAATTACTACTGGCTTGAGGGGTAATGCGGCCAATTTAAGTTTTTTGACAAATTATTGACATAATTCACACATACATACCCATTTGTAAGCATCTTAAAATAGCGTAAGCCAATAGTACCTTACTTGTAGAATTTTATGGGATGTTACTGGTGCATAAAAATGTTCTCCATAGGCCAAATTGTGGAAAGACTCCAAAAGTTTATCTTGTTGCACCTTATCGATACAGCGAAGAAATACCCCATCAAGGCTTCTCTTATACAAACTATTATCTCATAAGACATAGTTAGCAGCCTTTAGCTTAACATTTTATTTTTCTTTGTAGGATAGATGAGCAGGACAATCACCATAAGTTATAAAATGGGCAATGTAAGAAAACCACTCATCAGTAGTGGCAACAAAGAGGACCATAGGTACATCTTTGATCTTCACTTCTTCATTTTTAGCTTCCTTGGGGATATTATCAGCAATCAATTGGCACAGGCTTTTTCACCGCATAAGTTTGGTAGGTTTGATGTCAAGATCAAACTCTTAAATCTTAGAAATCTAATTACCTGTTAAGTTGTGGAGCTAAAAGCTTCACTAATGCAGACATGGAGAAGGCCATTGGAGGAGTTGTTGGAGTGTCAAAGACACCGACGTCGGTCAGGCCAACCGACGTCGGCAAGAAGGAGACAGGAAGCAATCGACGTCGATCAAAAGTTAGCTAGCATTGGTGACCCCCAGGTAGACAGGGACCGACGTCGGTCACCTATGGTTCGAGCTGCGAGTATATTACAGGCAGTTGGTTGACGAACCAAGTGTTTGCATGTTTAGAGCTATTTTTAGACTGAGAGCTACGGATCTAATTATTGTATTAGGTGTCTAATTATTGTTTGGATGAGATCTATATATTAGACTCATGGTTGTATTGTAAACGTGTGCTAGAGAGTAAGAGAGCATTATTATAAGCTCCTTCTGTGTGTGAGGTGAGCAATGGTGTGTTCCTCCTAGTGCCACAGTACCAAGGTGGGTGTTGGATTAGAGAATCAGCAGGGTTCTTCAGGAGTGTATGATCTTGGTCATCAGGTGAGCATGGCTTCTATAGGAGATCTACATAGTAAGTAAGATCATTAATATGTAGGTGTATGTGTGTGCAAGGTCAAGGTTCACAGGGGTGCAGAACCAAATTGATTTGTAGGTGTGCAAGATCAGAGAGGATAGCAACACAACAGGGAGCAGTATCAGGGGAGATCTACTTGGAGTACAAGTGTGTAATCAGAGCAAAGAGGAAGGCAAGGAAGATCTTTCCATAAGTAAGGTCTATTGAGGTGCAGGTTGTTGCAGGTTTAGGGGAGATCTACTTGGAGTATGTTTGTGTACTTGTGGAGTGCGTGGAGCACTTGTGGTGTGCGTGGAGCACAGGTATAAGGTGAACACCAACTCTGTGTTTGAGTTGGGTGTTGGGACCTAAGAGAGAGAGCTTTGACGAGAGAATTACTATTCACCTGAGGTGTGGGAAGCCTCTGAAGAGGTGGTGGAGAAGAAGTGGCATCTTCTTTATTATATTCTTTTCTATATGAGTATTAATACAAGTTGTGTATTGTCTCTCATATCATGTGTTATTTCTGGATTCTAGTTACTTATTGATTCTAGTTATTTCCACATATTAAGTTGCTTGTATTTGGTAATCAATTGTGTGCTTCCGATTATTCATATCCCAACACGTGGTATCAGAGCTAAGGTTGTAGGAAACAGGTTTTGTGTTTGGTTACAGGTCACTCTCAGGGGTTTCTGATTGAGTGGGAGTAGAGCAATGGCAGATCAAAGTAAGCTAAGAATGGAGGAGTTGAAAAGCACAGATGGTCACTTACGGTCCGATGGAAAGAAAGAGCAGGTAAAAGAAAATTATTGGTTTGTGGAAGATCGGCAAGAAGGAATTGAAGATGCAGATGTTGCAGGGGTTGTTGCACAGGATGCTCTAGGAGGTTTCTTGGATAAATTTGAATCTTGGATAACAGATTCGGTTGCCTCTTTCCATGCAGCCCCAGGTAGAGGAGCTGGTGAGCCTTGCCAAAGAATTGGCAAAGGAGAAGTGAAGCTAAAATTGCAAGTGGCCAACACATGGGTGTTGAAGGAGGTCATGCAGGTCCCAGGTTTGGAGATGTGGCTACTTTCTTCAAAAGAGTTGGGTGATGAGAGATGCATGAGAACTCTCACAGTGGATGCACTTGAATTAGCTGGTGGTAAAAAATAGGTACTCTTTATCTACTTGTTTATATTATTGATTCTTCTTCTGTTGCAGAGACGTGGCTTCGTAGGCTTGGTCACATGAGTAGGGAGTAGATGCATGTTCTAAAGTGGAAGACAGATATATTTGATAGGATTAATAACTAGAAAGCCTTGGTGTTCTTGGAAGAGATGGCAGACAGAGACCAATGGATGGCGTTGGATACTTCTGAGCAGGGCAGTTTGGACATGAGACTTGATTCAAAGGAGATCGCAGGTAAAAAGTCATCACTCACAAGAAAACACAGGTACTGACGTCGGCAGGAAAACTGACGTCGGCAGTAGTAAGACTGACATCGGTCACGAGGACCGATGTCGGTAGTAGGAGACACCGACGTCGGCAGGTTGGTAGTCAGGGACAGGCGCATGGGAATCGACGTCAGTCAGATGTAGATTGTGTGGTGACTGAGGTTAGTCACTATAACAGATTTTAGGTGGATAGCACGCTTTCAAGGAGTCTCAAATGCCCATACAGAGGACTGAAGATGTAAGTAGGCCTCAAATTCGTTGTTCCTCTTCTTTATACTAGTTGCTAACTGCAGAGCAGGAAGGATCCAGGAAACAGTGGGAGCATGGCATGGAGAGATTGCAGAACCAAGCAGGAGATTTGGTAGGGTTGTCAGCCGGTATGAAAGCACAGAGACGAATGGATTTCTTAGTTGAAGAATAGAGAGAACGGACACATGAGATGGAAGGCCAGGCATATGGTCTTGAGGGAGCTGCAGGACAGTGGGACAGGACTGACAGGTGGTACCAGGTGGATGACAAAGCAGGGCTTTAGTCAATGTCAGTATAACCATTGTGTTTGTCTTACCAGGTGGATGATGGTCACAACATTATCCTATTGCTGTATGTGGAGGATGAGCTTGGTACAGGTTCAAACATACAGGGTTTTGCTGAGCTAAGGGTAAGATTAGTTCAGTTGTTTGCTATGAAGAATTTGGAGCAGCGAAATTCTTTGGCATGGGAGACATGGAGGATCACAGGTTAATTTTGTTTCCAGTGGGAGCTGATGTGAATCAGGTGTTGGTGAGGTTCATTACACAGGATGTAGAGCCGGAGCACACTAAGGGTTGGACGGTTCAGTGTCTGAAATCACATGAGGTCTGGTATAGACCTGAGTTTTCCCAAGCAGTGGGAGCTGTCAGAGAGTTAGGAGCCAATTCAAAGAAGTGAGTTCTCAGGTATTTGAGAGGGACCAGTAGTATGGATTCATGCTATTCAGGGTCAGGACTTCACTACATGGGTTTATAGATGTGGATGCGGCAGGGTACTTGGATGATAGGTAGTGCACCACAGGTTGTGTGGTGGGTGGTCTTCAGGGTTGTGCTTGAAGAGGGATACAAGCCAGTAAATAGATTAGATGGAGTACAAGTACAAGTACAATGCAGCTATTTATCTCTAAGTGGGAGATTGTTAGGTTGTGGAGCTAAAAGCTTCACTAATGCAGACATGGAGAAGGCCATTGGAGGAGTTGCTAGAGTGTCACAGACACCAGCATCGGTCAGGCCAACCGATGTCGATAAAAAGGAGATAGGAAGCAATCGACGTCAGTCAGAAGTTAGCTGACGTCGACGACCCCCAGGCAGACAGGTATCGACATCGGTCACCTGTGGTTCAAGCTGCGAGTATATTACGGGCAGTTGGTAAGAGAGCTAGGGATCTAATTATTATATTAGGTGTCTAATTATTGTTTGTATGATATCTATATATTAGACTCATGGTTGTATTGTAAATGTGTGCTAGAGAGTAAGAGAGCATTATTATAAGCTCCTTTTGTGTATGAAGTGAGCAATGGAGTGTTCCTCCTAGTGCCACAGTACTAAGGTGGGTGCTGGATTAGAGAATCAGTAAGGTTCTTTAGGAGTGTATGATCTTGGTCATCAGGTGAGCATGGCTTCTATAGGAGATCTACATGGTAATTAAGATCATTGATATGCAGGTGTATGTGTGTGCAAGGTCAAGGTTCACAGGGGTGCAGAACCAGATTGATTTGCAGGTGTGCAAGATTAGAGAGGACAGCAACACAACAGGGAGCAGTATCAAGGGAGATCTACTTGGAGTACAAGTGTGTACTCAGAGCAAAGAGGAAGGCAAGGAAGATTCTTCCATAAGTAAGGTCTATTGAGGTGCAGGTTGTTTCAAGTTCAGGGGAGATCTACTTGGAGTACATTTGTGTACTTGTGGAGTGCGTGGAGCACTTGTGGTGTGCGTGGAGCACAGGTATAAGGTGAACACCAACTCTGTGTTTGAGTTGGGTGTTGGGACTTAAGAGAGAGAGCTTTGAGGAGAGAATTATTGTTCACTTGAGGTGTGGGAAGCCTCTAAAGAGGTGGTGGAGAAGAAGTGGCATCTTCTTTATTGTATTCTTTTCTGTATGAGTATTAATACAAGTTGTGTATTGTCTCTCATATCATGTGTTATTTCTAGATTCTAGTTACTTGTTGATTTTGGTTATTTCCACATATTAAGTTGCTTGTATTTGGTAATCAATTATGTGCTTCCGATTATTCATATCCCAACATTACCTTTTTTTATACCAAACTCCTGTTGAGTCAGAATGGACTTCACCATTGTATCAGGCACCAAGACTACAATATGTGAATTCAAGATGTAAAACCTGAAATGCTTCACCGCTTTAACCACAGCATAAGCATGTTTATCTATGTTTGAGTATTTTAGCTCATGAGCTTTGATCAGATAGCTCATGAAAGAAATAGGTTCCACACCTTGGTTCTGTTGAACCAAAATAGCTGAAAGTGTATGCTTCGAAGCATAGCTATATATTATGAAGTCTTTTATGTAATCTGGACAAACTAAAATTGATGTGCAGGTGATTACTTTTTTGATGTCTTCAAATGCTAACTTGCCCTCTACAGTCCACTTGAAGGTGGCTTTTCCCCTCATCATGTTGACAATGTGGTGAGTTTTCTCAGCAAACTCATGGATGAACCTTCATAAAAAATTCACTTTTCTGAAGAAAGAGTGAACTGCTATCTTACTTGTGGGCAGGGTAAGCTCTTGGCTGGACCTTACTCTTTATGAGTCAATTTTTATGTCTTCTTAGGATACAATGTGCCCAAGAATTTTCCCTTATATTACCCCAAAAATGAATTTTTTGGGACTCAAAGAAATGCCATTTTGATGGCAGCGTTCCAGCACTTGTTGTAAATGATGTACATGATCAGAACGATGCTTAGAAAAGACTATTAAATCATTCAGATATACTATAATGAACTTACCCATTTCATCTTTGAAAGTGAGGTCCATTGCTCTCTAAAATGTGGCACCTACATTTATCAGACCAAAAGGCATTCTTCGATAAGCGAAGGTGCCCCAAGGTCTGGTAAAGGCAGTCTTATGTTGGTCTACTCTTCCAACTTCAACTTGATTATACCCTGAGAAGCCGTCCAGCATTGATAACATTTCTGAACCAGTCACCTTTTGAATAACTTGATCCATGATAGGCAGAGGGTAGTAGTTATCCTTTAGAGATGATTGTTTCAAGTTTTTGAAATCCACACAGATGTGAATTTCACCATTCTTCTTTCTTACAGGTACTATATTGGCAATCCATGTGGAGTGTTGGATTGGGAAGATTATTCTGGCATTTAGCATTTTTTGTATCTCAGATAAAATGGTACTTGATATTTTTGAATTATATTACCTGGATTTTTGTTTTTAAGGCACCGAGTTAGCCTTAAGAGGAATGTCATGGTAGATTTCATCAGGCCTGAGTGACTTCAGGTCATCATAAGAATATGCTAAGACATCTATATACTGGTAGAGTAGAGCAGTGAACTTAAATTTTTCTTCTTGAGTGCAGCATTTCCCAATATTCACTACTTTGGGATTTTCTTTGGTATCTAAATTCACTTGATCAAACTCCTGGGAGGAGCTTGAATCTTTTTGCCATTGTTTGATGAATCTATCGTGGTTATCAAATAGTCTCTCTAGAGAAACTAGGCCTTTGGGAATCTTATTCCCTTTAAGTTGTAGAAACTCCTCACCTACATTTGTATTTGATTCAGAAGCTGGCTCAAACTTTTGAAGTTCACTGCCTTCAAAATGCAGCCATTCAAAGCTGTCTTTTTACTCCAAGAAGACAATGATTTGATTGTCATTATTGAATACTTGCCAATGACTGGCATTATTAGGTACACTTGGTCGAAAGACCAATTCAATAGTGTACTTATTTCTTTTAAAGTCTAGGTGGGGGACCAAGAGATTAGTTGAAATAGCTAATGCATCAGCCTGATCATTGAATTCTCTCAGAATGGCAGAGATACTGAAAGCATCAAAGTTTTCAATTTAATCTCAGACTAGATTGCGGTAGTGGTGTAATCTTCATTCTTAGTTTGATAAAGGTTTCTTACTTGACAAACCGCCAATTTGGTGTCTCCTTTAGCATGAAAGAGTTTGATGCCTTTTTCTCTAGCAGCCTGCAATCTAAGCAACAGGGATTCATACTCAGTTGTGTTGTTAGTGTTGCCAAACTACAACTTGTAGGATGAAGGAAAAATATCTCCTTGAGGAGATACCAACATAACCCTGGCTCTTGAATCGGTAGAGGAGCAGCTGCCATCAAATTTTAGAATCCATACCTCATTAGACACTATTTTTTTTTTGAAATCTTTTTCATTTAGAGGGAGAGACTCTTCCACATTTTCATTGCACTTCACCAATTCTTCTACTGTTCCAGCTGAACTAATTTCTGGGTCGACACTTTCAAGAGCTTCATCAGATGCTTTATGAACTTCATCTATAGATAGAAAGTAGTTACCCATGCTTGAAGACTCAAACAAAATTTGAGCTTCAGGTGCTAATGATTGAGTGACCACATATTTTGCTTCCTTTTTAGGAAGCAATCTCTTTATAATACCTTTGACTGGGATTCTCACCTCAGATAAGTCCATGCTTAGTTCACCACCAACATCCTTACAAAAATTTTGACCAAGAAGGATGTTGTAAGAGGTTGGAACATCAGCCACCAAAACCATCATCTTGATTCTCTTCTCTGGAAAAGCTGTAAACACAAATTGAGCATCTTTGATTTGACCCAAGAGTGGGACTTACTTATTTTCCATAGAAAAGCACCTCTCAAAAGTTTTAGTCAAAGTAAGACCAAGAGAATCTGCTACCTTGGCAAGCATAACATTATCAGAAACTCTAGAGTCTATTATGTAATTACTCAATTTATAACCATTTATCAATAGGAAAACATAAAAAGGCTTTATTTTCTTAGAAGCAATAGGAGGAGTCACGTCAAGATTATTTTGCATAGATTTATTCTTGGAGGAATCATGAGTTGCCTTTGAAGAATCTTGTCTTATGGGAACAGCTTTATTTTTTACATATTCTGCCAACCTATCAAACTGTTCAAGATTAGCTCGCAAATACTCAATCTCAGTCATTTGAATCTCAATCTTTTTGGCGTGATCAATTATATCAAATAATTGAAATGAATTAGAGACAGAGGAAGGGAGCCCATCATCCTGATCTTCAGTGAGTGTGGCACTGGTCTGAAAAATAGAAGTGGAAAGTGTGGGACGGTTTGAGGTACTTACTTTTTTGCTAGTTACCTAATCCTTTGGTTGGAAAGGTAATGAATTCCCTCGTTTAGTGATAGAAACTACCAGTTGAGGTTCTTCTCCCATTTTTTCTTTGTCAGCTTGTTGAGCTGACTGGTTTTGAGATCTGGTAAATATAGCATAGGATCCATCCAACACTTCTCCTTTACTTCCAACTTCATCTTGATAATTTAGGAAACTGATATTGGAGTCACCAGCTAATTCTTCTTCTTGTTCTAAAAATAAATTAGCATCATCTTGTTGGTTCAACTCAGGCTGGAACGAGAAATCATGTTTAGCTTCTAGGTAACCAACTGTTGAATTAGCAGGTGCTGCTTCAATGGCAAGCTTTCCGTGTGGAGGAGGTAGGCAGTTTGGTTACCCTTGATTTTTGGCAGCATTGCCTTGATATGACTGGTTCTAAAATATTCTTCTTGGCATATCCCAATAAGTGAGAGCAGACATACCTTGGTCCATTTGTCTTTTCAAAGCTAACAGTTCATTTGTCAATTTTTGCACCATAGGATATGTGGTGCTCATAGAAGAACTTTCAGTAGATGAAAAAATTTATTTTTATTAGAGTCCTTTCTAATCTTACCTGTCAGGATAAGATCATCCTCAATCTTAGTAACCAAATTTTGAGCCACAGTGAGATCCATAGGGTTGGCCCGCCTCAACAAAAAATTTACTTCAAAAAGTTGCGAGTTGATGAAAAAGCACTTGAAATTCTCTAGCATTCGCTGAGCGATCATATGAATTTAGTTCCTCAACTTATTGAATTTTTCTATGAAATCTCTCATGAGCTCATGGGGTTCCTTCTTCATTTGCGTAAGCTGAACCAACAAGGCATGTGTGTCTTCAGTGGGTTTAAACCTAGCCTCGAACTTGGATTTGAGTATATTCCAGTCAGTTATAGTTTAAGCTTGAAGGTGGTAAAACCAATCCACGGCGGCACCTTGCAAAGTTTCTAAAAAAAGTCTCACTACCACATCTTCATATTCCACACCTATTACACCGCATGCTATAGAGAAGGCAGTAATATGCTTATCAAGATGAACCTTTTCGTCACCATAGAATTTAGAAAAATTCTTTCTCGAACTACGAGGTAGTTCATGTAAAGGTGGGGTCAGATTGAGAGGACCAAAGGAGTTGCCCCAAGGACCTTGGGCCATTATGATAGGATGATTAAATGGTAGGATAAAAAATCTTGGTGGGGTCAAAATAGACAAAACTTTACCAGTATTGAGACTAGAAGCTTCACCAGGTATGGGAGATCTGGCATTGGTAGGAGGGAAACTCCTAGTTTGTTGAAGGCGAGATGGTGGAGGAGAAATCTCAAAATTCGTTTGTCACACCAACTCAAATACGAGATCAACAATACCTTGAGCTCTCTAGCCTCATGTGTACGGTGGATTTTCCAGAGTGTAAAATGAAAAAGGAACTGGAGATGCTTCAAGTTGAAGCTTGAAGCTTCAAAATGCACATTCATAGTCCCTAGCGGAGTTGCCAAAAGTTGTTGGGTGAATATTTTGTCATCAACTAACTGATGGCAAAATGGGTATATCAACCACAGTACAAGGAGATTTCTATGATAAAAAGTGTGGGTTTACCACATCTTAATGAGATAAATCTCTCCTCTCATCAAGGGGAGGTTCCCTATAAATCACTTATATGTTATATGTATATATAAATAAGCAGAAAATAAGACTCAGGGTAGGATAACACCATCCATCTCTTTTTTTTAGAGATGATGCTTATAAAACAAAAGAGAGAGAGATCCTGGTTGATGACTGAAAGCATTCCTCTTCTTTCAGAAATAGTATTCAGCGATTAGCAAAAAATCTCCTGGAGTAGTAACTAGGTCAACAAGAAAACCCACGAAAGCACAAAGTCTTTCATTTCCTCCTTCAGTGATATGAAGTGTACGTAATCGTAGAGTGAAGTAAAGCTCAAAGTCTTCACCTAAAACTACAACAGATAAAAATATCACAAGGATAAAAGCAGCTCAAAGTCTTTCTGATACCCTTAAGAATGTCTTTAGATAATTTCAACACACACATTTTGCTTATCAAATCGAATAGATGAGAGACTATCAGGAAAGAGAACATAAGAACTATTTCTTAAGTAACACAAATTATTTCAACACAAAGTCTGAAATTAATCTGTTTCTCATTCATTTAATAAAATATGACTTACAAGCTGAGCACAAAGTCTCAAGAAGTATCTCAATTTCAGCAGAATTTTTGCTCTCAATTATCCAGAGAGATCTTTTTTACAAAAGAGGCTCCCTCTATATATAGGAAAAAGTTTTCAAAATTGAAAAAATATTTAAATATTGAAAATCTAGTCAAAGATGAGTCAATATTGACTTTAGAACATTTTCCAGATTTTTACATGTAATTACATATTACAAAAGTGCATGTATTTACACATGATAAAAGTACATGTATTTACACATGATAAAAGTACATGTGTGAATGTCCCAAGTCAATTACAAAGTACATGAGAAGAATGAAGAAGAGAGTATGGAGGAATAGTTCAACTCTTGCCACCAGACTTCTTTAGATGAGCGTCATACATGATGATAGATGCTTGTAGCCTGATACTGTCTGGCACAATGGTATTCTTGAAGATTACTTTAGCTCTGATTGTAGCGTCTTTCAATGCTGTGATTGTTTTTGCATGATTAGTTAACCTAGTTCTTAGATTGTCCAGAGTTAACTGATTATCTAAAATGTTATCCATAGAAGTCATTGAAAATGCTTTCTCCTTCAATTCTCTTTGGATCATACCTTTGAATTCTTGAATCATTTCCTCTACTGAAAGGAATCAATTGTCTCGAGAGGTGAGTCTGCAAGGCAATTCCTCTAATCTATTCAACAGGGTGGTGTCACTTTTCTCACTAGCATCCTTGAAAGATTTGAGGTCATCGATCAGCACTTTAAGTACCTGGATCCTGTATATTAGTGATACTTTGATTTCAATATAAAAAAAATTGTTAGCAATGACGCCAATTGATACTAAGGTACATTTCTTCAAAGCTTTCATCTCTATCCACTTGCTAAGATATTTGTCAGTGTTGTCAATATCTTGAGAAATAAAAGAGATAAGGTCTTCTAACTCTGCTCTTATTTTCTTCATTTTACCTGCCTTCTCGGCAACCTCTGTAAGTAAGGATATTCTTTGTGCAAGCATCTTTTCTATGTAATCTTCAAGTACTTTTCCTTTCAGGTAGGTCTTCTTTGCTTTCTAGATAACAGGATCATCTACGGAAAAGGCTTTTGGAGCTGTCGCCTTTGGGGCAAAAGTGAATCTCTTGACTATCACAGTCAATTGTTCTGCCTTTGCCTTGTAATAATCCTTCATCTCTCTCTCTATGTCAAATTTTTGGACCATGATATATATTGCAGACTGCAGATCACTCTTTGCGCCCTCGTGAGTTATTTTTCCCAATTCAACGTGAGAAATGGAGTAGCTGCTCATGTCAAAATTCTCTAGGTTTGCATCCTGTGGAGGTTTGGATATCTCCAAAAATTTGTGCCCCTTATCCTCAACCATTTTCGAAAGGATTCTTGGCTTCTTAGGGGTCTTAGCTTTCACTGGTACTATTTTTCAAAAATCAAAGTCATTTGTAGAGATGGCTTGCATTTTCCTTTTAGGTGTGAAAGTTGATAACCAAGGCAGGAGAGCAGAAATAATCATAGTAGCAATATTCCCTGTAGTTGGTGTCATTGGGGTAACATCTACACTATTGGTGAGAACAATGAGCGTAGTGGGTGTAGCAAGCGTAGTATCAAGCAAAATTGTATCGACTGTTGACTGGTCAATGGTGGAAGTGTCTCCAATGTTGAAAGAAGGAGATGAAAGACTAGGGATGGATCCAGATGATCGAAGAACATCTCAAAAAGTGCCTTGAGGGTCACCAAAAATAAATCTAGATGGAGAGGTGGCTCTAGAGGAAGGAATATTGATGGAGAAATGGGCAAAGGAGCTGCAATAGGTGATTGGGGTGGAGAAGAAGAAACTCCTACAACTGGTTGTGCCCCCTCTTGTGGAGATAGAGTTTCTATCCCATGTTGATCTGTAGGCTTTCCATCTATTTCCATCTATTTTGCCATTTGTTCTTGGGTGCTCTGTTCCTCAACCCCCATATCTGTTGACTCTAGTTCTTTCTCGACAGCCTTTGATTTTTTTGACATAAAAATGATCCTAGGCCTATAGGGCCTAGAAGGAGAAGGAACGTCACTTTTATTACTTGTCCTATTTTTTTCTCTTCTTGTTATTTCTTCTTAGAATTCAGCCTCTTATCCTGTGATGAATTCCTTTAATGTGATCCCTTTGTTCGCTAGCCAATCATTGGTGTTAGCCAATATTGGTTCAAATCTCATCCTCAAAGAGGTCAATTCTTTTTGAGGCCATTGAATTGGAAGAAGAGGAGAGTCAGTGACTTTTTCAGCCAGGTATCTGATGTTAATTAGATCTTTGTCATATACCAGATTTGGAGGAATATTAGCGAGCCCTAAATATTCAATTTGCTCCAGAGATAGTCTGTTGTAGTTTATTTTTTTGATATCTTC
This sequence comes from Torreya grandis, assembly GCA_037957365.1. NCBI lineage: Eukaryota > Viridiplantae > Streptophyta > Pinopsida > Cupressales > Taxaceae > Torreya > Torreya grandis. The sequence continues at coordinate 1,363,167 of JARHVA010000226.1, read as the reverse complement.
TGTTGTCCTCCAATCTATCCAGATGTCTTCGATCATGGGCTCATGAAACTGAGTCTTCCTTCTGATCATGTCCTTAACACCCCTGTAGTCAAAATTGGACCTTCTTTTGAACTGCTTCATGGTGACCAGTTGCATTTTGGTTTTCATTACCCTTGCTTTGGCGGCAGTCAAAACTGAGTATCTGTCAATTTCTATTAAAAACTTGAAGCCTAGTTTCTTAAGTTTCATTTGTTTATTATGCACGATAATAATCTATCTACACAGCTCCATCAGGACCAATTTGTTAGAAGAAAATCTGGGGAGCATGTAGGGATAGCCTTAGAAAAAGCCAACCCATAGATAGCAAAAGGTAGGGAATTATAAAAACATGTAGCTAAAATCATTAATGATAGTCCAAAATTCATCTGATACTCTCTTTTGTTCTAATTGAGGATTGAAAAGACACAAAAATACTACGAAGAAGGCATCATTTACCCTCCTAAAGTGATGGATTGATCATTTTAGTGTTAGCTGAGGGTAATATTGATAAACAGGGGTGGTTCTTCTATCTCCTTCTGACGTCAAACCTAAAAAGGTTCGCATTGAAGCTGTAATGTACACCAAGTATGAAGTCATATAGAACTTCAAAGTAGTAGACACTTTTGTCAATTGCTCATGAAGAGCATTACTGATTTGTTCACCCCAGAAGATGACTTGTTTCCCTTGGAGAATTATCTTGATAAAGAGATATATCCATTCATGGAATTGAGAAGAAGAAGGTAGACCTTGTACTCTGCTGAGAAGAGTAATTAAGTCGCCAACTTCCTCTATAAAGTCACTTCTTAGAAAATTTTGCGGCCATCTGGACAAGTTAGCTCTGGGAGTCTTGAGCTATCTGTTGTTGATAACCTTTTTCACCTTCTCAGGAAATTTGTCGTATTCTTTATGTGCTTTGATGAAGTTGATATTCAATACTTCTATAGCAGGAGGGCACATGAAAACTTTATCAATAAATTTAGGGTGTAGTCAAATTATTATGTTGCCGCTAGCATCTGACACTGCTTTAGTCTCTTTATTGTAGAATTGGGCACACTGAAGGATGAAATCGGTGTGATGCACTGCCACAAGGAAAGAGGAGACTAGATGTATGTTGCTTTCAATTATTCTTTTCATTTTTGAGCTCAAATTTTTTGCCTTAGTTCTCTCCATGAACTTAGACATATCAACGTGGCCGATCTAAGTGTCCCTAATGTCGTCGACATTAGAAGTGACCGAGGTGATTGGAAAAACACCTTGATACTGATACTTCATTGCCTTCGACTTCTTTAGAGAAGCTTTAGTCATCAGGATGAGCCTTTTTTGAGAGTACATTGACGAAGGAGGATCTCTAAGAGGAACTGCGATAAGAGTCATGATTGCGTAATTAGAAAAAAATTGGCAATTTAAGGAAATTACACATCGGGTGATCATGACCAAGGAAGGGCACTTGAAAGGGTCGAGGTACAAGCAAGTTGGAAAGCAATATAAAAGGAGAGTGGGCACAAAAAATAGAAGAAATGAAAATTCCTTAGAGTTAGAGAAAAATGGAGAAAGAATGAAGGGGTGGCAAAAAATGCCACCCTTGCATGTGGAATGAGTCTGCGTGCATAGGTAGCAAAAATTGCTGCCCCTATATGCCAGGGTGAAAAAGATATGCATCAGTGGTAATTTTTGCCACTGATGCATGTTGTAGGGGAGGAACGTGTAAGGGCGGCAAAAATTACCATCCTTGCACCTAAATGGAAAGTCGGGTGTAATGGCAGTGATTTTTTTCGCCCTTACACCTTTTTCAAGTTGGGTCGCATCAACAGTAAAAATTGCTACCGGTGCAAGGGATAGATTTTTAGATCTGTGTTAGGCCAGAAATTTTCACCACCCTTACATGGGAGGATTCAGGAAACATGAGGGCAGAAAGTTTGAACGGGAAGGGACGAGGAGGATAGAGGCGCGGTGGGGGAGAAACACTTCATCCAACGGGCAAGAAGAGGACAATAAAAGAAAAATAAACAAGGAGAGAGAAAGAACAAGAAAGAGGAAAGAAAAACAAAACAAAAAGCAAAAACAAAGACCTACCTAAAAAATAATGCGAGACGAGGCTTGAATCTGGTGAAAATGTGCTTCTTCTCGCTTGCTTGATCGTCCAGAGGAAGAGGGCAAGAGGAAGAATGGAAGAAATGGAGCAAGAAGAGATTAAAAGGGGAAAAAATTACCCCTAACTACTCGATGTGCATGGCCATAAATGCCACACATAAAAATCAAGGCAGTGCAAGGGTGGTAAAAATTGCCGCTCCTGCATCAGAGTTTGAAAAGATATGCAGGGACAGCAAAAATCACCGCTCCTACATGGGAGGCAAAATAAATATGCAAGGGTGGAAAATTTTTCCACTCTTTCATGTCGAATGCAATGGTGGTGAAAAATGCTACCTTTTCATGGAAAGAAACAAAAGATGCATTGGCAGCAAAAATTGTCGCCCTTGCATGAAAATGCAACAAATGACTAACTCTGGGAAACGAAAAAACTTGCCTCCTAGTCGAATCGAGATTGTAACAATTTTCATGTTTTAGGGAAAATGCAATAAGGGAAAATTACAAACTTTGAATGATGCCAGTTGAGCAAACATGAGAACAAGAAAAAGTTGTCTCAAAAAATGAACTTAGAGAGAAAAAACCATTAAACAGACAAGTTTCGTGGGGGTTGTTCCAAAAATGAGCGTAGCTGATTTTGGGAACAACACAATGGTTCATCCTCTTTCTTAGAAGCCTTTGTTTTCTATAAGTATTTCGAGTCCATAGAAACCAACCTACAGAGTCTGTAGAAACAAGCCTATGAAGTCTGTAGAATCAAGCATGTAGAGTCCGTAGAAACTAGCCTACAGAGTCCATAGAAACTAGCCTACAGAGTCCATAGAAACAAGCCTACAGAGTCTGTAGAAACAACCTTGTAGAGTCCGTAGAAACTAGCCTATGGGCCTTTGATCATTTCCTCAAATTTATATCTTTGGAACCTCCCGAATGGAAGGTGTCCCTCGAGCCTTTAGAAAGGTCCATTTCCTTGTCGCCAAGAGCCCCCTGCAAGGGTACCTGCCCTTCGGGGTCCTTCAGGCGGCCTTCTCCTTTGGGTCCTTCAGATAAAGTGTCCAAATGAAATCTTTCCTTTGCCTTAGCCACTTTCTATCGAGATTTTGATCATTCCTTCAGATAAAATGTCTGAAGAAATTCCTTCATACATTTTGTCCAAAAGATTTCCCTTGTAAAATTAGCCGCAAAAAATCTTTTTGAAGGATATCTTTATGTTCCCTTTTGTTCACTGCCCTCCGCAAGGGCACTTGCCTTTTGTTCATTGCCCTCCACAAGGGCACTTGCCTTTTGTTCATTTCCCTCTATAAGGGCACTTGCCTTTTGGGCTTTGGGGGACTCTTTTGAACCATTCGATTGAACCGACAGATTGAACCAACTTTGGTTCAACAGTTCAATGGTTCAATCTTTTGTTCTGCTCATTCAATTGATCGCTTGAACCAACTGCTTTGAACCAATCTCTTTGAACCTTTGAACTTTGAAATTTTTTGGTTCAAGGTTCAACGGTTCAACAGTTCAATCTTCCTTCTTTTCATTAAGTCTTTTGAAGCCATTGAACTTGCTGAAGCGGTTAAACTTTGAACTTTTGCCAAAGTGCTTAACTCTTTAAGCTTGCCGATGTCATAGAACCTTTGAACCCGTTGAACCATTTTGGTTCAAGGTTCAACGGTTCAATGGTTCAATCCTTTATTGGAAGCTTGTCGATGAACTTTTTGGTTGAACCTCGGTGTTGAACCTGTATTGAAATTGCCTAAGTGTTGGGAACTTGTTTCTTTGAGAGAGCTCACATGTTGAAGTCATTGAAACTATTGAACCTACTAGTCCCTTAACTGAAAAACCTTGAATAATGAAGAATTTGAATGCTCAGAACAATTTTTGAAAAGGCAAGAGAGAATTTTGGCTTGCAGGACCAAAATAGTTCATATGTTGTCCCAAAAATGAGTGACCTTTTTATTGGGAACAACACAACTCACCACAAAAGAGGGGGCACACATAGTGGTTTGTCTTAGAGACTAACTTGCAACAATACTTGATCAAATTATCAATATGTATACTCAATTTTTGCCTAGAAAGTTCATTCAGACATCATTGTACCATTTAGACAATAATCCAGGCCATGGTTATCCAAAATAATGCACTTTCATCTTAGGAATCAGAAATAATGTTTTCAAAATTCTCAAAATCCTACTCAGTATATAGAACAAGTTTTAATGATTACCCATAAATAATTTCATATCCTTACATAATATTATTATAAATTTCTCTCAGATTGGGGCATCAAGCATGACATGTGATCTAAAACATCTAGTACAAGAAATTATTTGATGTTTTATTGGCCATCACTAACCATTTAACATTTAATCTCTGTCAAAATATTTCACCATAGTTTTTTACAAGAACTTATAAAAAAATAAGTTGATATATAACCCATCAATCTTATCTTCTTCTTCTTTCCTTGATATCACAAAATTAGATTCAAGATGATAATCGTGGAGCTGTAGAATCAAAAAAAATGCACTATGTTTGTTCACTCCTTTTAAACAATGTTATGACACCAATAATCTATTTTTGGTCTTAATGTAGACACATGCCGAAGGATAAAAATAATACTCTAATGCCCTTAAAATTCATGTATATGAATGATTGACAATGCATCAATATCCTAAAAAATGTGCCAAGAAATTTTGTAAAGATACTTGAACTGAATTGATATTTGAATCAAAGATTGATAGTCTAAATCAACACCCAGACTTGGCCAAGAACACTCTAATCTTCCACTTGCACAAAAAAATGAATGATAGAGTGCAACATCTATATATAGTTTTTTTGCTATTCAAGGTTTTAGACAAACAAACTTAAGCAAATAAATTTTTTTGAATTAAGTAAGATGATATTCAAATTTTCCAATGGGATGTGGGTGTATTGGTTAAGTGGTTTGGTTGTGTCTAGCCCCACCCAGGTTCAAATCCCATTGTGGCATAGTAGGTCGGTTGTGGCTGTTGGTGATTTTAGTTGGCCCGTGGTGGCCAATGGTGATTTTAGTATCATGGTTTGATATTTCTCTTAGGGATTGGGCTCTCAATTTATGTCCCAAAACCATTTATTGTTTTGGTCAAAAAAATCTCTATATCTATCTTTTAAAAATTACCATATTCAAAGTCATAATAAAATACAATCAATAATATAAAATTACCTAATGTGTACAACAAATATAATTAAATATGATGCAACCAAGGGATAAAGAGATCATATCTTATTAAAAGTTCAAATATGGGATGTGATAGGGATCTGAAATCATCTTAAGGTATTAATCAAGCTTAGGAATCTTTCCACTCTATGTTTTGGCTATTTTCACCTACACGACACTTGCATCAACCATAAACAATTGCATCAACATAGATGTTGAACTTTGATATAGGTGTCCAACCCAAAGTACACATAAGAGTGGATCAAAACTTCTGTTAGACATGTGTTATCACCTATATGCCTATTTGGTATCTCAAAATATGTTCATTTATGCATGATATCTAACTAATAATCAAAACCCTAATCTTCTTGTATTTGACCTTTTATAACTTGGTAAAAAGGGGTTAACACATGATTCAAGCTAACCCTAGTAACCACGAATGTTGTTAAGTGTTGCTTACATAACTAATACTCTAAAGAGGGCCTCAGACTTACATGTAGTTCTCTCTCCTAGGCATGCATGTGAAACTATAATTGTGCAACTATATGTTCTTTCTCTTTTAGTAATCCTTAGTATAAATAATGTAAGAGTGTAGTGTCATTTTAAATGCTTCAGATATTCAATATAGTACTATAGTGCAATTTTGATAGTTTAGAATATAAATTATTTGCTAATTAGAAACTTGTTTGATAAAAAATTCTAGGTAAGACAATTATACCATAACCTTTGTATATATAGGGATCTCTTGATTTTGAATTATGACCAAGTGGATTTTGAATTAGGACCTAGTGGCGTGCAAAAATCCAATAAAGGATGAACAAAGGAGATAAAATAAATAGTCACCAAGTGAAAGATATAGAAAATAATAAAAGGATAGGTCTGGACACTTGTGTCAACACAAATGTCCAAAATAGTTTCAAGTGTCTAGAGGCTAAAAAACATATGGATAACAAAAGACATAGGTGGGGATCCCTAGGATAAACTAGATAAAATAAATTTTATAACATATAGTCCCATAGGATTAGATAAAGCAAGTGAAATAAGATGGAACCGAAGAGGTCCATATGAGACCACACCACTATATATCTAAATCTTTGTCAAAATATGTATGTATGCAAAAGGATATGAAACATGCTATGAAATTGTGTTTGTACCTAATATGGGTATTTAAATCCCCCACTTTAATATAGTAATGCATAAAATTTTAGATTACTATTTTCATGGAAAATAAAATGAATACCTTGGTGTGGACAACACACCTTGTCTTTGCTTGAGATTTCTTTGAACCTCTTATTTGAATATTACCTACCATAAAGGGCATGTCACAAATTAATCAATGTATGTAATCTGTATATGAACAATAATAGAAAGTGTATATTAAGAATCCACAAGAGGTTAGTAAATTTTTAGTGAAATAATGAAAACAACTTAAATACATAACTTCTCAAGCCTAATCCCTAGGTTAAGCTATGTGACAATCAAGTAATAAATGCAATATTGGAAGATAAACACAACATTTATACCTTCATTAAAGATGGGCTTGAAAATTGGTCTAAAGAGGCTAAACTTAGCTTGTAGATGTAGAATTATTTATCAATGCTTGATTCCTTATGTGGGGATCACCTCTTCTTATCTACACTTGGTCTTGGCTTTGTTTTGACATGAGAGAGAGTTGATGAAGCTTCTTAGAACAATACAAAAGAGTAAGTTTGCATTAGGAAGCTTCATGAAATGAGAGGTGTGAGGGTTCTGTTTATATATTTATTAGATCAATATGGACCATTCCTCTCATCTTAAGATGGAAGGTTGAGGAACAATCCTCAAATCCATGACTACACACATGGAGTGTGTAAAAGAGTCCATTTAAGACCTTTTTAGAGTACAAAAGGCATTTTGGAAGGAAAGTGTAGTCATTAGTCCTCTTGGAGTGTGTGAGATGGGAAGAGTGTGTAAGAGGGGAAGAGTGTGTAACAGGGGTGTAATAGATGTAAGATTGTGTGTAAGTGGTCATTTCATAAGCCACTTTGCCCATATTCCACTCCATTCCATTGAATTTCCCCTATGACATCACCTATGTGAGACAATAATTCAAAGTTGATTTTAGGAAAATAGGATAATTTAAATTCATGGATTTTCCTATAAGAGGAATAATTAGGCTTGATTAAGTGGGTTTAATAAACAATTAGAAGAAAGGTGGTTTTTGTAATGTTTTTATTTATCAATCAAGTATTCACTTAATTACCTTGTGAAGACACTTGTAAAGGGTTGATTTAATTCAGGATGTACTAGATAAGATAAATGATGCAAGATGATCCATTGCCCTATTTAGAGATGTGTAGTCATATAAAATGTCACTTGAGTGCAATGAGTGTCATTTGAGACCACCCATCCCTAGATTATCCCTAGACATGTATTAAGGCCTCTTTTAACCCTTATCCATCTTTTGTGCATGTATTACACATCCCTAGACATTACAAAATTAGTCCCAGACCTTCCCTTAGGGATCTAAGCCCCTAGTGCTCTAGGTTCTACCACCTAGACACTAATGCACCCCTTTGGACACTAGTACACTATGCTAGTGACTAAGGGACCGTACTAGTGTCCCTTGCCTAATTTCAACCCTAACAAATATATTTTCAATTTTTAAGGCACCTAGGGTTAGCTTAGACCTATTTCATTTTTTGTACAAACACTAGATCATTATAAATACATGACTTTTATCCCTTTATTGACTACATAGAAATTAGATGTAAATAAACACAAATAAGCTTAAAATAAGTGGTGCACAATCAAGGTCATTTATCCCTAGTATGCCCTACTTCTACATACAGTCATCTACAACCATCATAAGCTCAGAATACATAGATTTCAAATCTCAAGCCTCACTCAAAGCACTCAAGTAGACACTCATATTATCATCACTTGCACTTTCACCAATGCTTAGATTAGTATAAATACATTGGGCTTGATCCCCTCTCAAGGTATTGGTATGTAATCAAATTTCAACATAGTGGGGTGTTAAAGACGTCTAGCCTACCCAACTAACATCACACTTTTGCTACTTATGTCACTCAAATACCTTAACAACATGAAGGTTTAGGGTTTGCATACAAAATTAGTTCAAAATAGGTCACAAATAGTGAAATAATTTTTATCTACACAAGAATAGGCTTATCAAACTCAAACAAAGTTTCTCTTAGAAGTTCACATCAGTCCCTGCACAAGGACACTAGTGCAATGCACTACTATCCAGGGAACCACACTATTAACCAAGAGGCATTATGACACCTGGATCATATTTACAACATTTTGGTCAGCTTATGTGCTAGTTTTAAACCTCCATATCATTCATCTCAGTCAAATTCTAGTTAAGTACATACTTGCAAAGTTCATTACTATTTTTAGAATAATCAATTTAGTCAATTCTTGTACAAATTAGTGGTTGTATTTATTGCATATTTTTCTATTTATTTACTATACTCAGACCCTTTTACAACTTGTAATTTACATACCATGATCTCTAAAAATTTAAATCATTTGGTGAACCCGATTTACTTTAAATATTTCTTAACAACCCTAGTTCTACCCTAGGGTTTGCCTTCTCCATTCTTGTGTAATAAATTAGGGTTTATTAAATTCTATTTTTTATTGATTTTTTCACATCCTAACACATCAATTTCAAATCCTTTATTAGGGTTTTATTAATTTAACATATCTTAAATTTTGTTTATAAACCCTTCAAAACCCTATATTCGCATACTAGGTCCTCACACACTCAAAAATTTGCCCTTAGGGTTTCAAGTAAATTTCTATTTTTTCCTATACATTAGGTTGAATATTTCACATATTTTCAAACATATCTATGTTGGATTACCTTATCCCTATTGCTTAATTATCATTCATTTATTACATTTTTTTTGGTAAGTTTAAAATGACTTCCAAGAAACTTATCTCTCCTCACCCAATTGATCGATTTCTAAAATTTTCTCATAATTATACACGTGAATGGAAAAAAATTCAATATTACAAACTTGCACATGATAATGATAATTATTTAATTTATGATGATGATGATGATGATGATGATTGTTATTTTTTATGCATGTTTTATGTACACCATAGCATAACGAGGTAGCCTCTAACATTTTAGGATCTCAATGGAGGTAAACTCCACTCTAGGGCACGATTTGTAGGTATACAATCTTTTTCAACCTATTTATGGAATAGTGGTAGGGCATGTAAGTTTTTGACAAGTTTTTTAGATGGAGGTGTGATTCTTAAAAGGTAGTGAATCTCTATGTGAGTTAGATGGGTGGTTGGTTGTTAATCTAAAGTGGGTAGATCTCAAAACAAACCTTAAAAAGGAGGGAAGGGTAAGGAAAAAAATAATGCTCTATGGTTTTTAGGAACTACTCCCTTGGTTGGTTTTTAAATATATCTATGCTCTCAAGAACCTATGCATGTTACTAACAGCAATTTCACACACATAATCAGACATGGCTAAGAAGTCTAAGGAGATAAAGATGCAAGAAATTCACAAACCTTAGATAAAGGTTGTTCCTTTTAGGGTGGATATTATACACTCTTAATCAAGAGACTATGGCTTGGGATAGTGAAGTATCTGAGACAGCTATTGTACACACATAGAAAATTATATCAAAGACATCACTAGTACACATTCAAAATTATGAATCAATTTGAACTTAATCATCCTAATCAATATTTTACCAATATTTCAATAAAAATTGCACATCTACAGATCAGTACATCAATCAAAATAATCAAGAATCCATTCGTATCTATTACACACTATGAATTATTGAAACATACAACCAAATAAATTAATAACTAATTACATAAAAACTGGAAAAAAAATATGCAAACACATTCACTAATGATCAAAATTGATGTTGCTCCTATATTCAAAAAATCTTAGACAAAAATACAAGTTAGATTACAATTGTTTATATAGACTTGGGGAAGGGGTCACCTCATCCTCCAAGTTCATGCAAGGTCATTACATGTGATAGTTAGAACTTGAGTTCTAACTGTGGTCTAAAATTGTATAAGAGTTTTACTTGCAGTTATTGGTTTAAAGTAGCTTTTGAAAAAGCTATGTAACATGTGCATGTGTATAAAAATGAAGGTAATTTTTTACAATTATAGCTTGAATTACATGTAAAGCTTGAAAATATATCCACCATTTAAAAACTATATATGCACAAAGCCTTAGCCTTTTAAGGCTTGTGATAAAAACCAAAATAACTGTGTATTTATGTTACCCGTGCTTCTCACTAGGTCTAGATCTTTGAAAAGTCCACTTAGGACTTGCACCATCGATCTGTTGCCTGATGGAATATGAGCATGCCATTTGGTAGTACTAAGGGGCCTATCTACTCTATATAGTCATATCTCAAATTTTTTTGTGCCAAGTGGTAATATTTTTCTAGTTTTACGACCTTTGAATTTTTTATATTGACCTTGCACCATCAATCATCTGTGCCCGAGTTGATGCAATTTTTAGATCTTTAGTGCTTTGACTCATTGACTCTTACAAAATTTTGACACTTGTCACATCCTTATTCCTTTGAAAATTCTTTGTCGATTACATGCTATCAGATTAAATATATGGATCAATGTTGGCTATTGATCTACTTGGGCCAACTAACCTTTGATTACAAGCTTAAATTTGGTGTATGTATAACCATCAAAGATGTCATCATGATCATCGACAACGTCCACGTGATTGTCAAAATTTAATTTATTGCCCTTTTCTTACTGAGCCTAAATTTGACATCTATATAATCGTCACTAATATCCTCATGAGCATCAATGATGTCCATATGGTCATCAAAATTTAAACATGTGTCCTTTTGTTTCTAAGTTTAATTTTGATGTTCACATGATTGTCAAAGATCTTCATGCAACTGTCACATCAGTTTAAATCCTTACAAGTTGGACACTTGTCATTTCTTGGTTTTCTCTACTCCTATAAGTATAAAATAAAAGAGGACTTAGCATAATACTTTGAGAATTATATATAAAGGACCCTGCATGAATATTCTAGCAAAAAAAAATGATTGGGACCCTTGGATAAAATTTTAAATCAAGCTCAATACATAATAAAATGCTCTCCAAGCAAGGGTGCCACTTGGAAGTATGGTATTTATTTTGGGTCAATTATTGCAGCATTTTGTACGAGGGCAATTGTTGTGAGGGACCCTAATTTTATTAAACAAAGTGTTTGAGACACAGTCTAAAGGAACTACTTTTTAATTGGACAAAATGTCTGAGATGTAAAGTCTAAAGGAATTGGCTCATAGGGAAAATGTCTAAGATAAAAGTCTTAAAGGGTATTTTCAAAAAGACAAAGGGTAGGTGTGAAGGGAAAAGGCCTGGGATAAAAGTCTCGAAGGGTAAGTGCGAAGGACATGATCTATCAGACAAAATGTTCAAAGTAATTGGTCAAAGGGCATGACGTCTCAGATAAAATGTTTGAAGGAATTGGTCGAAGGGCATGAGGTCTCAAGAAAAATGTCTGAAGAAATGTTTGAAGGAAAAAAATCCCAGGATAAAAGTCTCAAAGGATAGGCTCATAAGTAAAAATGCCCTAGATAAAAGTCCTAAAGGGAAACTACATAAGGTCTAAAAGGTCTACTTCATGGTGAAAATGCCTAAAGGGTTTACTTCATAGGGTACATATCAATGGGGAAAGGGCTCAAGATAAAAGTCCCAAAGGGTAGGTCTGGTAAGACAAGAGCCCAAGATAAAAGTCTTGAAGGATAAGTCTCAAAGGGAAAAATATCTTGGACATAATGTCTGAAGGAATTTTCATTGGGTAAAGTGTCTCAAACAAAATGTCTGAAGGAACTCAATTGGTTAAGGGGAATGTTGCAGGGAAATTATCTCAGGATAAATGTTCAACATAATAAACCTGAAGACCAATTCTTGTGAAACAAAAGTTTTGAAGACAAAATCCTATAAAAAATAAGCTGAAAACATAAAACCCGATAGAGACAAATTACACAAGTCTGATAAAGATAAACCCAAAAACATAAGCCCAATAAAATAAGATCGATAGAAAGAATTAGTTTATGAACACCATACCAATGCCATTTTCCCCAAAATTCATATAAACACAGAGCAAAGGGGCTCAAAATCAAGACCATAGTCCAAAAAAATGGGTCCCCATTTCCCTATGGGAAAAGGGGGTGTGTTGGGTACAATAGTTATAATTATGGATATGATGATTACTATGAGCATGACAACTTAAGTGATGATGAGAATAGATTAGATGCATATTCGTCTCTTTCTCCTCTCTCTTCTCCTACTTCTCAAAATGACATTAACAACATAAGGCCAAAAGAGCCCCTTATAGGTAGTGTTTTGTTTGAATGTGATCCTAGTTTTTCAACCACTTTTGTTATGTCCTTATTCAAATTAAATCAATACAAGAACAATAAAATCAATTTACCTTTGTATGGTTCAAGTAATATTACACATGATGTTCCTCACATAGAAAATTAAAATGCACATTCTTTACCTTTCTCATTTCAAATCTAAAAAGCATGTACACAGGATAGTGCACCTTTTCCATACTCACAAACTAAAGTAGATGATATTGTGTTGTCACCTTCTTTTACATTTCAAGCTCAATATAGTGATTCCATATAAAATTTAGATAATTAAAATATCTCTAACCCTTCTCCTACATGTCATTATGTGCCAAATGAAAATATGATTACTAATTATTCTCCCCTTCACTCCAAGATTGAAAATAATGATCATACATGCATTCCACTCATATATAGTGAAGACATGCATTACATTATACCTACACATGATGATATAATGCATAGTATAAAAAATTTAAAATCTTCGTATACTTCTATTTTTGAGTATGACAGTGATATTTCTTCTACTCTTACCTCTACAAGCGAACTAAATTCTGATTTTGATGAAACTTGGAATAACAATGATTACTATGACTTTAGTGAAGAAAATATTGAGTCTAGTCCTCCTAGTCTTCTCCCTAATTATCCCCTCTCTCATGATAAAATTGATTATTTATAAAATGTTCATTCAAATGATAATGTGTCTTTAGATAATAATTTACAAACTTACATACTTGTTGCTAGTGTACATACTTTGCATTTGCATAATATTGAGATGTCTTTTATTCCATTAACATGCGATACTTCTTTACCAATTAATAATATAAGAGATACTAATGAATCTCCCTCAGCCCTCATTACTACAATAGAACCCATTTCTAATTCAAACCTCCATGAAGGTGATAACCCATTTCCCTCTCACCAGGTCCAAGCTATCACCCTTTCAATGGTTATGGTGAGCAAGCCAAATCTCTCTAAAAATGTTCCCCAATGTAGTGTACCAATGGCTAAAATTAATAACAAGATTCAAGAATTAAGTGAACCCATCGATGATGTTAATATACCTTTATAAGAGGTAACTTCCTTGATGCATGTTGTGGGTGCTTTACAATAACAAGTTCACCAACTTCCTTGATCCATGTCAATCCTATCCCGTGTACAATTTTCAATACAAAGTTACCACCAAAATTTCAAATACCAACATTACTGAAGTTCAATGGACATGGAGATCCATACTCGCACCTTCAAGCCTACATAAAGGCTATGGAATATGTCACTCATAGTTTGATTCTCTTACAAATATTCCCATAGACTTTAGAGGCTGAGGCATTAAATTGGTTTCATCATTCACTCCTCGGTGGTTTACTACATACATACAATGAACTAGAAGAAGTATTTCTCATGAATTAGATATAAAATAAAGGACCTCGAGTCACATATGAGAGGTTGCCTTCACTACACCAGGGTAAGTTAGAAATAGTGAGTGATTACATCTTATGATTCAAATCATGTATGTAATAGTTGATCTATCAGTCGATAGATTTAGAGGTACAATACATCTTTGTTAGAGGTATCATAATCCCTCTTAAGGATAAATTACTATATGATACATCCAAATCATTATGGAATCTATATTACACAATTATGGCATTAGAGAAGAATTTGGGACTACTTGAAATAAATTCATGGGTAGATTTGGATTTAGATCTCCAACAACCACAGTCATCCAATATGGTACAAGCACCTAATCCACCTATGAGTAAGGAAAATGTGGAAAAAAAATAACCAATCAAGATACTTAACAAAGGCAAAGATCCATTTCACAGAGCATATCTCACTATGAGTAAAGCATGAGACACCAACAAAGTGGTTATATAGTTTTCAAACAGAGATAGAACTCATGATATCTTATTTACATAATTATACAAGAGGATGCTCACACTTTCTCCTACTCATCATCATCCATAACATAATTATCATAAAATCAATAGACATTGGGATAATAAGTGTTATGCACTCAAATATTGTATTAACTAGTATGTCAACAAAGGCATTATAACATTCACATAGGGGCATCAAGATCGCAATCTCCACATTCACCTAGATCACATTCCTCTACGAGTGAGTTATCCTAGGATGTTAATTTCAAGGAGCCATTAGTTATTCATCGTACAATACATGTGGTTTTTAGGACACCTAATTATGTGAGATATCATGTACCATAGATTCAACAGAGATGGCAACCATTTTAGAGAGATCAACCTACTTATAACATCATTGTGATAAAAGGGAAAACAACTCAACCACTAATCTCAGTATGAAAACCGATTAAGATATTTGGCAGAGATCACAAAAATTAGAGCATAGTCTCAATATGATAATTGATTAAGATAATTAGTAGAGATAAAAAAGATCATATCAAAATCTTAGTATGATAATGGATTAAGATATTTAGTAGAGATCATAGAGATGAGAGCATAGTCTCAGTACAATAATCAATTAATATATTTGGTAGAGATCATAGAGATCAAAGAACTATCTTAGTATTAAAACTAATTAAGATATTTGATAGAGATCATAGAGCACAATCTCAATACAACAACCAATTAAGATATTGGCAAGACATAATGTACAACATAACATCATTTCAACATGACAACCGATTAAGAAATTTTCTACATAGTCTACACATATATCTACCAATAATACACCATGATTAATATCAGTTCTAGAGGCTATTACTACACCTACATAACATGAGAAGTATGGTCACTTGTTTACTCTTCCATCATGATTCAAATAGTGC
Source organism: Torreya grandis (assembly GCA_037957365.1). Taxonomy (NCBI): domain Eukaryota; kingdom Viridiplantae; phylum Streptophyta; class Pinopsida; order Cupressales; family Taxaceae; genus Torreya; species Torreya grandis. Next base: position 1,347,686 of record JARHVA010000226.1, on the reverse strand, counting down.
ATTCTACAAACCACAAGCCAATTCAGGCATTTCCACAGATTTATACCCCCACTCGATAGGAAATTTCAGCTACATATTACTTAGTACATCCAATTCACATATCTCAAATACCTCCTTGCATAGCACATGTGGTCACTCTTCCTTTATTTTATATAGGATACCTCAATAGTGAGTCTCTTATGAGACTCATCAGTTAGTATATTTCTTTCTACTTGTAGATAGTTTTTCTTACCTTGCTCCTTGTAAATAGTTTCATTTTCATGTTATTTGTACATATCTCTTATACTAAAAAAACACAAAAACAATAGAATATATTCAAAAAAATATATAAAACATTTAAATATTGCTCAAAAATACAAAATTTTAGATTGTATGCATTTTTAAGTTTACATTCCTTCTATTTTCTAGGTACTACATATGTTATCTATGCTAGTATAGTCAATTTTATCATATATACATGCTTCACTTATTCTCTTTGAGTATTTTCAAATCATTATAGGACTCGGATCATCCACATAGATCTAAATTTGATACTATCTACCTATTAGGGGCATCATATTACACAACTTATAGTTTACCAGGTTACATCTTTCTATACTCTATATCACATATCTAGCATTGATTATATCTTGATATTGATCATCCTATACTACTCATATTTTTTTTACTAACTATTAATATGATAGACTTGGCTTATGTACATCTTTTCTCTTTTACAAATTTGTACCACATGTTCATGCATACTTTTATTTCTAGCTATCCTAGTTTTAGATTTTATGTGTATCTTTGCTTCTACATCTATTCAAGAGCATTTCAATAAGTCATTGTTCTATGGCTCTATGTCAATTAATTTCATTGTGTATGTGGACATTTGAACATGTCCTTCCATGTGGTTTTAAGCCAACCTGCTTATTATTTGTGTATGTGGACATTTTAACATGTCATTATATGTATTACTTTTTCATATTTAGTGACATGTGCCCATGTCCCTTGTATTGTGGCCCTTAGCCTACTTTGAGTGCCTCATGTGTTTTGTATGTATGCTTTCATGTATATGTCATGGCCATGACACTTTTTACTCTCACATTTAATTTTTTATACCATGAGGGACCTCATGTATCTCCCCTTCCTCCTCAAGTGCCTTGATGGACATCATGCACCATCCCCCAAGGTAGTTACTCAGATTATATCCAAATTTGTTGCTCATATACATGTTTACATTGTTATATCTATCTTGACAACCTTGTGAATGTTAGATATAACATACATCGTACATTACCAACTTATGTTCAAATTATCTTACATTATGATGTCATGTATATATAATATATTGGTTTATTACATAGATATTATATATGCTCAAGCTAACATTTATGATGTAGAACTTTTATTTTAAGGATAATTATTGTATAGGTTCAACAACTCCCCTTAAAATAGGGGAAATCATAGTGGTTTATCATATATATCAGGCCATTTGAGCCTACTCATATATAGTTTCCAACACATAAACATAGATTATAGAGCTCAAAATTAGGAAAACATAGTGAAAAATAGTTAGACACAAATTAGTTTCAATTTACATAGAAAAAACACAAAAGGACACTAACGTGACATAGAGGACACTGACATAGTGCACTACTATTTAATGGATGGACATATTGTCTAGCAACCCCAAAAATAAGAAAATCTAGATTGACAAAAAAAGTCCAATATTTACAGTTCAGGTTTTTATTGTTTCAATCATAGGTTATCATATTTGATCAATTTATGCTCAATTTTTAACATAATTATACCAGGTTTACTCAGATTGGGGACATCATGTGTGGCATTATTACTCCTATTTTAGTTTTAAATATGCTCAGACACAGATTACTATAACTCGGTCTAGAATTCATATACACAAATATCAAAATCGAGGGCATGTGTGTGATACATTATTTCCACATGATCAATTTTGTATCAGCTCATCTCAGATGGAATGATAACTCCATGTCATTTTCCACATTTTATACTCCAAACATCATTTGCACCAAATTTAACACTAGATTCATGCCTTATTCTATCTACAATGGTTAGAATTTTTGTTTATTCCCTAAGTTACATTCTTGAATGCCCAAGAGGCCACTATGTTGTCTTACATTTTAGAGTTTTCAAGTAGCCTCAGAGCCATCCTATACAACTTCATGAAATCGCATAGTTTTCTTTTCGATCATAGATGCATCTACTTCACATGGGTAGGTAATGATGGAGTCATAGCCTACTTGACTTATTGAGCCACCTATGTAGCAGGGTTGGATAAGCCATCAGTCTAATCTAAGTTATTCACATTGTATGATCCACCGAGCAGGGGTGGGCAATGATGGAGTCAAAACTGGATTGAGTTCTTGAGCTACCCACACATGGGGATTAAGAAAGCCATCAAATTAGTCCAAATTATTCACTAATTTGATCAGTAGTTACAAACACATAGAGGATATTACCAAGTTTTTACATTGGTTCACGTACCCAATGACATGTATTTATTTCTTTCCTCTCCCTCTTATCTCTTTACTCAGTTTTGTCTTTGATTTTAACATCTTTTAAGGATTGATTCATCCATGTTTCATTTGTAGGATGTTGTCCCCAAAAATGTCACTCATTTTTGGGACAACCTATGAACTATTTTGGTTCAACAGACCAAAATCCTCTCTCTCCTTTTCAAAAATTCTTCTGAACATTCAAGTTCATTTTTCAAAGATTTTTCAGAATTCTACAAACTCTATAGGCTTAAATCTATGGACTCTGTAGATTTGTTTATACGGACTCAACATTCTTTAAATTAGCAAGTTCAACAGGTTCAAAGGCTTCTGCAGGTGATTTCAATTAAAAGAACAAATTTCCAACACTTAGTCATTTTTAGGACTAGTTCAATGCCTTGGTTCAACAAAAAATGTTCATCGACAAGCTTTTAAGCAAGGAATGAACCATTGAACCGTTGAACCTTGAACCATTTTGGTTCAATGGGTTCAACGGGTTCAATGAGTTAAGCGCTTCGACAAAGGTTAAACAAGTTCAACCACTTCAAGGTTCAGTGGCTTCAAAGAAATATCAAAAAGAAGAAGGCTTGAACCATTGAACCTTGAACCAAATTGGTTCAACAGGTTTAATCAGTTCAAAGAGATCAAAAAGACTTTGACAAAAGGATGGCTTCAAATGCAAGATCAAACCGTTGAACCGTTAAACCAAAGTTAGTTCAAACAAGTCTGTTCAATTGGCAGGTTCAAGGGGCTACCCCAAAGCCAAAGGAAAAAGATACCCTTACAGAGGGAAATGAACCAAGCTGAGTGCCCTTGTGGAGGGAAATGAGCAAAAGCTTCTCACAAAATCTCGCAAAAAGCACCAAGTGGCAACAGCAAAAAGTTTGTAATTTGTTTCTAAGAAGTTACGAAAGTTGCCACATGTCCCTGGTAAAACTTAGCGGAAGTTGCCAAGTGTCGACATCCGTAGCTATTGAGTAAGGACCATGGTGAGCCCCAGGTAAGTCACAAAAACAAGCAAAATGTGACAAGTGTCATCATCTGCATGAATCCAAATGAGTCTCAAATGTTTCTATAGTGTTTCTAGGAGCTCAGCGGAAGTCACCATGTGTCATCTTCCAAAGGACTCTCAAAAGGTATCTAAAGCTTCACAGAACATACCACGTGTCCTGTTAAAATTTAGTGGAACATGACAAGTGTTTGTGTCTGCATTTCAAGTTTCTTATAAAGCTTCTTTAAATAATATTCTCTCATATTTCTGTGGAGGGCACCACGTGGCAACTACGAAAGGTTTTAATATGTGTTTCTAAAAAGTAGCATAAATGCCACGTGTCACTTGTTGAGATCAAAAAAAGTGGCCAAAGTAAGCGGAGAAGACATGAAGGAATTGATGAGGATGATGGACCCAAAGACGTTAAATTTGTGGCAATAAAATAGATGTTAATCCTTGTAAGCTTGAGCGCGAGCTCGAATGCATTCAAAGGCCATGTTAGGGTGTGGAGCTAAAAGCTTCACCAAGGAGCACACTTCAACAGGTTCGGGTCTACACAGACACCGGCGTCGGTCAGGAGCGATCGATGTCGGTCAGGTGCAATTGCAGAGGCACCGACGTCGACAGAGGATCGACCGACGGCGGTCACAGACAAGCAGCAGGAACCGATGTCGGTTACCTGTGCGTCCAGAAAGCTATTTTCGAGGACAGAAGCGAGTGTTTGCATGATGAGTTTGAGTTGTAGTCTCAAGCTCGCGTCTCTATTATTAGCAATACTATTTTTAGATCCCTTGTTCAAGTGGCTTAACTGCTTGTTGGAAGTGCATGCTCAAGTTTCCTAATTCTATATGTAGAATTAGATCTTCCTAGCTTATTGTAGTTGTAGTGGATTATTGTAGTAATTCATTGTGTGTGAAGAACAGTACAGAATTGAATCAATCCAGGTTTGTTGGAGTTGATTGTTCTTGAGAGAGAGAGCTCTTGAGGAATAGAGATCTATTGAGAGATCTATACACCTAGGATAGGTGTGGAAGAAAGAAGTTTCTTCAATTGTATTCCTTTTGTAAAGAGTTTGTTAATACAAGTTTTCAGGGTGGTTTCTTGTATCTCTTGTTCTTGCTATTATCTCATTCTAATTACTTGTCTATCTGATTTATTTTTGCATTTATTGCTTTCACAAGTGTAATCTATTGTTGGTTGATCCCCAACAAGTGGTATCAGAGCCTTGGTTGTAGGTTCAGAGCTTGATATCCATCAAGTGGTATCAGAGCTCAGGTTCACTAACAGGTGGTTTAGATCTATTTAGTGTGTATTGATTACAGGTTCTCACAGGGGTTTCTGCAAGGATTTCTGTTTGAGTGGGAGAAGCAATGGCAGATGAAAGTAAACTGAGAATGGAAAAGTTCAATGGCAAAAATTACCAACATTGGAGAATGCAGATAGAGGATTATCTGTATCAGAAAGATCTCTACTTACCGTTAGGTGGGGTTACAAAGAAGCCCAAAGACATGGAGGATGAAGAATGGGAAGTTCTTGATGGAAAGGCTCTGGGGTCTATAAGACTGAGTCTAACATCCACTGTGATATCTAATTTATCATAGGCAAAGTCTACGGTAGAGTTGATGACTACGTTAGCAAATTTGTATGAAAAACCCTCAGCTTCTAATAAGGTATATCTTATGAAGCAGTTATTTAATTTGCATATGAATGAAGGTGGATCTGTTTCTACTCATCTGAATGATTTCAATGGAATTGTGAATCAATTAAGTTTAGTGAATATAGTGTTTGATGATGAAATAAAAGCTCTTTTAATATTATGTTCTTTGCCTGAAAGCTGGCATGGCTTAGTAATGGCAGTAAGTAATACTGCATCTGCATCAAATATTTTGAAAGTAGAGGATGTTATTAGTGTTATCTTGAATGAGGAAATACGCAGGAAAATCACAGAAGAGACATCCGGGAACGCTTTAAGTTTTGAGAGTAGGGGAAGGTAGAAAGAGAAGAGCAAGAAAGGCAGATTAAGATCCAAATCTAAGGGGAAAGGCAGATCTAAATCCAAAAATGGCAGAAGGCCACAATGCTGGAATTGTGGAAAGATGGGGCACATAAGTAGAGATTGTTGGTCAAAGCCTAAGGAGGACAATCAGCACGAAGGAAAGGAAGAAGCCAAGGTTGCAGGTATTGCACAAGATGCTTTAATCTTCTCTCTGCATAATAATATAGAATCTTGGGTGTTAGATTCTGGTGCATCTTTTCATGCTACCCCTAACAGGGAATATTTTAGTGACTATATCCATGGAGATTTTGGAATAGTGTATCTAGGGGATGATGAGCCCTGTAAAATAATTTGCAAAGGTAAAGTGCAGCTAAAGATGCAGAACAGTAACACATGGGTGTTGAGAGATGTGATGCATGTTCCTAGCTTGAAGAAAAATTTGATTTCTGTAGGAAAGTTAGGGGATAAGGGTTGTACAGTAACTCTCACAGTAGAATCTTGGAAGGTGACCAAGGGTGCACTTGTTATGGCCAGAGGTAAGAGAGAAGGTACTCTCTATTTGTGTAATTGTCTTACTAACAAATCTCCTTCTGTATTATCTACTTCAGATGTGGATGCTAAATTGTGGCACTCAAGGCTTGGCCACATGAGTGAGAAGGGGATGTCAATTCTTAAGTCCAAATGTATGCTTTCAGATTTAAAGGGCATAAATCTAGAGTTTTGTGAGCATTGTGTATTTGGAAAACAGAAAAGGGTTAGTTTTCTCAAGACTGATTCTACTAAGAAGAGGCATAAGTTGCAGCTTGTTCACACAGACGTGTGGGGACCGGCTCAGGTTGCTTCCATTGGAGGATCACAGTACTATGTATCTTTCATAGATGATGCTACAAGGAAGATATGGATCTATTGTATTAGAAAAAAATCTGATGTATTTGAGACTTTTAAGATTTGGAAAGCTATGGTTGAGAATGAAATAGGTAAAAGATTGAAGTGCCTAAGATCAGACAATGGCGGTGAGTTCTGCAGTCATAAGTTCAGAGATTATTGTTATATGCAAGGAATCCACAGGTAAAGGATGGTTCTAAGGACACCTCAGCAGAATGGAATTGCTGAAAGGATGAACAGGATAATAATGGAGCGTACAAGATGTATGAGATTGCATGCTGGTTTGCCCTTACAGTTTTGGGCACAAGCTGTTGACACTGCAGTACACCTGATTAATAGAGGACCCTCTACAGCTCTGGATGGTGGTATTCTAGAAGAGGCATGGACAGGTAAAAAGGTTGATCTCTCATATCTCAAAGTTTTTGGTTGTGAAGCCTTTGTGCACATAGATAAAGAAAATAGAAAGAAGCTTGATGCTAAGTCTATGAGGTGCACATTTATTGGCTATGGCTCAGATGATTTTGATTACAGATTATGGAATCTAGAAACTAACAAGGTAATCAAGAGCCGTGATGTTGTTTTCAATGAAAGAGTGATGTATTGTGATCAGCTAAGGAAGCTGAATCAATCTGAGCAGAGCAATGGTGAATTGGACGAGGTGAAAGTCCAAGATGAGCTCGCAGGAAAAAGAAATAATCACTTGCAGGAAAACACAGAGACCGACGTCGGCAGGGTAAGAACCGGCATCGGTAGTACAGAAATCGGCGTCAACCGTGCAAAGACCGACGTCGACAGGACAGGCACCGAGGTCAGTCAGGCAGAACCAACGTCGGCCAGTAACAGGTCTGGAGGTGACCGAGGTCGGTCACTGTTAGAGAATTTGGGTGGACAACGTGTTGTAAACGAGTCTCAGACACCCATCAAGAGGTCAGAAAGGGTGAGTAAGCCTAAAATTAGATATTCTCCTTCTTTATTTTATTTATTGCTAACTGATGGTGGAGAACCAGAGAGTTTTGAAGAAGCAATACAGGTGGAGTCCAAGAGTCAGTGGGAGCGTGGCATGGTTGAGGAGTTGGAGTCCTTAAGAGAGAACCAAACATGGGATTTGGTTGAATTGCCAGCTGGTAAGAGAACACTCAAGAATAGATAGACCTACAGGTTGAAAGAAGGTGAGAATGCACAGATGAGATATAAGGCCAGATTAGTAGTAAAAGGATTTGCACAAAAGCCAGGTATTGACTTTGGTGAGATTTTTTCTCCTGTTGTTAAAATGACTTCTATAAGGGTTGTATTTTTTTGGTTGCTTTTGAGGATTTGCATCTTGAACAGCTAGATGTTAAGACATCATTTCTTCATGGAGATTTAGATGAGAAAATTTATATGGAACAGCCGGAAGGATTTGAGGTCAAGGGTAAGGAGAAGTTAGTGTGCAGATTGAAGAAAAGCTTGTATGGCCTTAAGCAAGCTCCTAGGCAATGGTATTTAAAATTTGACAGATTTATGACTGAGCATGGCTACAGTAGGTGTCAATCTGACCATTGCATGTATTTCAAGAGATTTGATAATGGTAGATATATTATTCTATTGTTGTATGTAGATGATATGCTGGTTGCAGGATCTCACATGCAGGATATCTCTGAGCTTAAGGTGAAATTAGCTCAAACGTTTGCTATGAAAGATTTGGGAGCAGCAAAGAAAATCCTTGGCATGAGCATTAAGAGAGACAGAAAAGATCATAGGTTGATATTGTCTCAAGAAGATTATGTGGACAAGGTGTTGAAACGGTTCAATATGCAGGATGTTAAACCGGTAAGCACACCTTTGGCTGGACATTTTAAGTTGAGTAAAGAACAATGTCCTAATTCATATGATGAGGTAGAGTACATGAGTAAGGTTCCATATTCTTCCGCAGTAGGGAGTTTGATGTATGCAATGGTGTGTACTAGACCGGATATTGCCCAAGCAGTGGGAGTGGTAAGTAAGTATATGGCCAATCCAGGTAAGGAACATTGGAAAGCAGTTCAGTGGATCCTTAGATATCTGAGAGGAACCAGCAGTAGGCACTTGTGCTATGGAGGTTCAGATACTTCTCTACATGGTTATGTAGATTCAAATATGGCAGGTGATTTGGATGGTAAGAGAAGCACTACAGGTTATGTTTTCACTGTAGGTGGAACGGCGGTTAGCTAGATATCTAAGTTGCAGAAGGTTGTTGCCTTGTCAACTATAGAAGCAGAGTATATTGCAGCCACAGAGGCTAGCAAAGAGATGATATAGATGACACAGTTCATGGATGAGCTTGGTAGGGAGCATGAGAGTTGCAGATTGTATAGTGACAGTCAGAGTGCAATCCATTTGGCTAAGAATTCAGCCTTTCATTCAAGAACAAAGCACATACAGCTAAGGTATCACTTCATACGACAGGTATTGGAAGATGGTGAGTTGAAGCTGGAGAAGATGTATACAGATAGGAATCCTGCTGATATGTTAACCAAGCTAGTTACAAAAGAGAATTTGAATCTTCATTCAACTTCTGTTGGTCTTCATGATTGAGTTGAAGATGGAGGAGCTAGAAGATGTTGTACAGGTACTGGTGCAGCTGTTTATCTCCAAGTGGGAGATTGTTAGGGTGTGAATATAAAAGCTTCACCAAAGAGCACACTTCAATAGGTTCAGGTCTACACAGACACCGATGTCAGTTAGGAGTGACCGATGTCGGTCAGGTGTAGTTACAGAGGCGCCAACGTTGGCAGAGGATCGGCCGACGGCGGTCACAGACAAGCAGCAGGAACCGACGTCAGTTATCTATGCGTCCAGAAAGCTATTTCTGAGGACAGAAGTGAGTGTTTGCATGATGAGTTTGAGTTGTAGTCTCAAGCTCGCGTCTCTATTATTAGCAATACTATTTTTAGAGCCCTTGTTCAAGTGGCTTAACTGCTTGTTGGAAGTGCATGCTCAAGTTTCCTAATTCTATATGTAGAATTAGATCTTCCTAGCTTATTGTAGTTGTAGTGGATTATTGTAGTAATTCATTGTGTGTGAAGAACAATACAGAATTGAATCAATCCAGGTTTGTTGGAGTTGATTGTTCTTGAGAGAGAGAGCTCTTGAGGAATAGAGATCTATTGAGAGATCTATACATCTAGGATAGGTGTGGAAGAAAGAAGTTTCTTCAATTGTATTCCTTTTGTAAAGAGTTTGTTAATACAAGTTTTTAGGGTGGTTTCTTGTATCTCTTATTCTTGCTATTATCTCATTTTAATTACTTGTCTATCTGATTTATTTCCGCGTTTATTGCTTTCACAAGTGTAATCTATTGTTGGTTGATCCCCAACAGGCCAAAATGCCAAAGGGAAGAACCGCTGATGGAAGAGCGTAAAGAGCCAGCAAAGCTGAGGATATAGCCCTGAGAGCTCAAAGGCTAGGAAAAGACAAAACCAGAAAGGGAAAAGATAGCCCGAGGGCTCAAATCATAGCAAAAAGAGGGAAAGGCCAAAATATCTTTAAGGGAGTTATTTCCAGTAGGTGAAACAGTGGATCAAGCAGACTTATGAGCATGCCAAATCAAGGACGTGGTTATTTTTCTTCCATGAAGTAAAGGCAAAGGGACAGTTGTGCAGACACAAGGAAAAGGACTAGACAGTCCATACTAAGGAAGAGACATATTAGATGAATTAGCATGCCATAGTTAAAGCATTTTGCCCTATTTTAGCATGGCCCTCCTTGACAAAACTGAAAATGCATTCAAGGCATTGAATGTAGCATGGGCCATTCTATGAAACAAAGCACCAAGTATTTCTTGGTTGCTATATATTATATTCTCTTATGTCATTTTAAAGGAGATCTTTTTTATTATAGAAGCAAAAACTCTGCCCAAATTGAAAGGCAAATACTGAGACTTTGAGCTCAAATTGTTGTTCATACTATTTTATCTAAATGAGAAAGCAAGTTACTTGCAGACTTTGTGCTATTATAGCTTGTGTCATTATAGGAGATTGTTTTTATGTCTATCTTCTAGATGCATTCTTGTTTATTTAATCTAACAAGTAGAACTAGTGGAAGTGATAAGTAAGATGTCCTAAAGTCAGTTACTTTTAGACTTTATGATGTCATAGTTGTCTTCAATGTGTGTTTTCAGTTTTTATTCCTGTGTAAAGGACTTTGGGATGACTTTGTGCCCTCATTGTCTTTCATATTTCACTCTTGGGCAGTCGAGGTGGAGACTTTGCGCTACATCTTCGGCTACTGGTTACTACGTCCCTGTTACTGGTTACTTGTCATTACCTGAAAGAACTCCTGTTATTTCCTGCAAGACCACTTCTAAAAAAAGAGAAGTGCCTTCAGTGTTTTTACCAAGATTTTCTCCTTTGTTTGTGTACATCATCTTTGAAAAAAGAGAGATGGATGGTGTTGTCCTACCCCTAAGTGTTATTTTCAGCTTATATATATATATATATATATATATATATATATATATATATATATATATATATATATATATATATATATAGCTCCTCATAGTTATAAGGGAACCTCCCCTTGATGAGAGGAGAGATTTGTCCCCTTTTGATGTGGTAAACCCACACATCTGGACGACAAATCTCCCTATGTTGTGGTTGAAGAGACCTATTTTTCTCATCAATTAGCTGGTGACAAAATATTCACCCAATAGTTTTTTGTGACTCCATTGGGGATGAATGTGCAGTCTGAAGCCTCAAGTTTTAGATTGAAGCAGTCCCTACCCTTATCCATTATAGACTCTGGCGACTCCATTCTATGTCTTACCCATTATCCACTTATAGCCTTATCCATTCTAGTTATATAAACTAGTCTGCAAACTAGATCTGCTAGAGAAAAATAATAGTTTGAAGTCTCAAGCTTCAAGCTAAAGCATGTCCTATTCTTTCTCATTTTTGTCCTACAATCTGGCAACTCCACGTTATACCAGAAGTCATAAAACTCAAGGTGTTGTTGACCCTGTGTTTGAGTTGGTACAGTAGAGAAATTTTGATTTGTTTCCTCCACAACCTCACTTCAACGAACTAGGAGTCTTCCTCCTACCCATACCAGGTCACCAATATAAGGCAAATCTTCTTTTTTTTTGTTAGCAAAGCTTTGCCTATCCATACTCCACCCATATTTGTGATCCCACTTCTACATAATCAAATCATGGCTCAAAGCCCCTAGGGTAACTCTTTTGGTCCACTAAATTTGACCCCACCTCTACATGAGCTTCCACATAGTTCAAGGAAGAATTTTCTCAAATTTTTTGGTGATGGAAAAGTTTACCTTGGTAAACATATTGCTTCCTTCAGCATAGCTTGTGGTGTAATTGGAGTGGAGTATGAAGACATAACAGTCAGGCTATTCGTAGAGACACTACAAGGCACTGATGTAGACTAGTTCTACCATCTACAAGCTTGATCAGTGACTGATTGGGACACTCTTAAAGCTAAATTTGAAGCCAGGTTCAAGATTGCAGAAGATGCACATGCCTTGCTGGCCTAGCTCACATAGATGAAGAAGGAGCCCCATGAACCTATGAGGGACTTCATTGCCAAGTTCAACAAGCTGAGAAACAGGATTCCAATGATTACCCAGCCGACACTTGAGAATCTCAAGTGTTTTTTCATCAACTCACAACTGCCTGAAGTGAGTTTTTTGTTGAGATGGGCTAGACACATAGACCTTGCTGCTGTTCAAGACTTGGATATTGAGGTAGAAGATGACCTTATCTTGGCTGGAAAGATAAGGTGAGACCCAAATAGAGGTAAACCCTCTTCATCTTATGAATATCCATCTACAGGCACCATAGATCAAATAGTGTAAAAGCTGGCAAATGAACTGTTAGCCTTGAAAAGACAAATGGCCCAAGGTATGTCTACTACTCCTAATCAGGATATTCCAAAGAGGACATTTCAAAATCAGGCACACCAAGGTAATGCTACCAAGAATCAAGGCTAGCCAAATCATCTTCCTCCCCCACAGAGGAACCTTGCCCTTGAAGCACCTCCAACCAATTCAGTAGTTGGATATCTAGAAACTAAACATGATTTCTCTTTCCAACTTGAGTTTGATTAAGAAAATGACATTGATCTCTTCACAGAGGGTCAAGAAGAGTCAGTTGGTGACTCCCACATTAGTTTCTTGAATTACCAGGATGAACCTAAAAGTAAAGGTGAAGCAGTCGAGGGATCATACGTAGTGTTCACCTGGTCTAAGAACTAGTCAACCCAGCAAGGTGATAAAGAAAAAATAGAGGAGCGACCTCAACCAACAATTTCAATTGTTAAATGTGAGACCACTCTGCCTTTCTAGCCAAAGGACCTAGTGATTGTTAAGAAGGTAAGTACATCAAACATCCCTATACCTTCTATTTCAAATTCATAGATCAATCCTTACTCCACTAAAAACCAAAAGGATGAACTCCCATCCTCTCTTCATAGTCTATTTCAGTCATTTGACATAATTAACCATGTCAAGAAAACCAAAATTTAAATGACTGAATTTGAATTCCTACAAGCCAACTTTGAGCAGTTGGACAAGTTGGTGGAGTGTGTGAAGAATACAGCCATCCCTATAGGACAAGAGATTAGAAAGGTAACTCATGATCCCCTAAGGAACATGCCCATCCCAAAAAATCTTATCATTACTCCTCCTATTGCCCCTGGAAAAATAGAGCCTTTCTATGTTTCCCTATTGATAAACAGTCACAAGCTGAGCAACTGCATCATTGATTCTGGAGCTTCAGACAATGTTGCCAAAGTGGTAAAATCTCTTGGTCTCACACTGACCAAGACATTTGGGAGATGTTTCTCCATGGAGAAAAAATAAGTGCCACTGTTGGGACAAATCAAGGATGCCCAATTTGCATTTGCGTCATTCCCAGACAAGAGAATCAAGATGACAATTCTGGTGGCCGACATCCCAGCATCCTATGGCATTCTGCTTGGATGAAATTTCTGAAAGGATGTGGGGGGAGAATTAAGCATGGACCTATTTGAGGCAAGGGTCCCTATCAAAGGTGTTATGAAGCAAAATATGTTGTCACTCAGACATCAACACCTGAAGCTCAGATTCTATTTGAGTCTTTAGGTAGGGGTGATTAATTCTTATCCACAAAGGATGTTCATATTTCAGCAGATGAAAGTCCTATAGGTGGCAATCCAAAAATTGATTCAAATAAGACATCAGAAGAATTGGTAGGGCACAGTATAAATGAAAAAAGATCTTCCATGTCCAATGAAGAGAAATCTAATAGAAGATCAATTTTTGATGATGTTTGGATCCTAAAATTTGATGGCAACAATTCTTCTACCAATGCTGAAGACAAAATTGTGTCGATACCTCCTCAAGGAGACATTTTTCCTTCTTCATGTAAGTCACCCAGATTGAAGGTTGCTCAAGATGAAGATGTTAAACTCCTTCATGCCAAAGTAGATGTTGAACCAATGGTTTGTCAGGTGTCTGAGGGGGACAATAAAAACATGTGTTGGACTGAACCAAAAAAACATCAAGCTATGGTAGTGGACCATACTGCTGCACTCCAATGTCAGCAAAAAGAACTCTCTACCAAGAGAGCAAAGATTTATGGTTTTTAGATTGAAGACCACATCTTGCCATGGGGCAAGAAGAGAGAACCAAAAGAAGTGCACAAGAAATGTGATTCTTGGTGGAGAGTTCCATTTGCCCATCACCGATTCTGGGGACAAAATGGTTTCTTGCTAGTTTATCAGGATGAAACGCCATTTTTATTGTCTCAGCATGGGTAGCATCTGAATCACTTCAATTCTTGAAGTATCAGATAAGTTCACTTGTACATATGTATATTTGTATAGCCTTTGTTTCTATTATGTGTTATTCATTTTCATTTTTTGGAGCCTTTATTTTTGGGCAACATGACTCCATAGCCCAATGGCATACTTCAAAGGCACTGGAGATTCTGGTTTCTACTCCCCTCAGCTGTTTCAAGTTTTTAACTGAAGGAAGTTCCCCAACTAGAGCCAGCTGTTGTCCCTAAAAATGTCACTCATTTTTGGGACAACCTATGAACTATTTTGGTTCAACAGACCAAAATCCTCTCTCCTCTTTTCAAAAATTCTTTTGAGCATTCAAGTTTTTTATTTTTCAAAGCTTTTTCAAAAATCTATGGACTCTGTAGGCTTAAATCTACAGACTCAACATGCTTGAAATTAATAGGTTCAACAAGTTCAAAGACTTATGCAGGTGAGTTCAATCAAAAGAATAAGTTTCCAACACTTAGTCATTTTTAAGACTGGTTCAACACCTTGGTTCAACCAAAAATGTTCATCGACAAGCTTCTAAGCAAGGAATGAACCATTGAACTGTTGAACCTTGAACCATTTTGGTTCAATAGGTTCAATGGGTTCAATGAGTTAAGCGCTTCGGTAAAGGTTCAACAAGTTCAACCACTTTAAGGTTCAACGGCTTTAAAACACTTATCAAAAAGAAGAAGGCTTGAACCATTGAACCATTAAACCTTGAACCAAATTGGTTCAATGGGTTTAACGGGTTCAATCGGTTCAAGGAGATAAAAAAGACTTCGATAAAAGGATGGCTTCAAACGCAAGATCGAACCGTTGAACCAAAGTTGGTTCAAACAAGTCGATTCAATTGACAGGTTCAAGGGGATACCCCAAAGCCAAAGGAAAAAGAGACCCTTGCGAAGGGCAATGAACCAAGCTGAGTGCCCTTGCAAAGGGCAGCGAGCAAAAGATTCTCACAAAATCTTGCGAAAAGCACCAAGTGGCAACAATGGAAAGTATTTAATTTATTTTTAAGAAGCTATGAAAGTTGCCACGTGTCCTTGGTAAAACTTGATGGAAGCCACCAAGTTTGGACATCCGCAGCTATTGAGTAAGGACCGTGGTGATCCCTAGGTAAGTCACAAAAATAAGTGGAATGCAACAAGTGTCATCATCTGCATGAATCCAAATGAGTCCCGAATGTTTCTACAGTGTTTCTAGGAGCTCAATGGAAGCTGCCACATGTCATCTTTTGTAGGACTCTCAAAAGGTATCTAAAGCTTCGTGGAACATGCTACATGCCCTGTTAAAACTCAACGAAACATGACAAGTGTTTGCATCCACATTTCAAGTTTCTTATAAAGCTTCTTTCAATAAGCTTCTCTCAGATTTCCGTGGAGGGTGCCATGTGGCAACTATGGAAGGTTTTAATATGTGTTTATAAAAATTAGTGAAAAATGCCACGTGTCACTTGCTGAGATCAGCAGAAAGTGGCCAAAGCAAGTGAGAAAGACACGAAGGAATTGCTAAGGAGGATGATGGACCCGAAGATGTCAAATTTGTGGCAATAAAATAGCTATTGATCTTTGTAGGCTTGAGCACGGGCTCGAATGCATTCAAAGGCCAAAATGCCAAAGGGAAGAACCACTGATGGAAGAGCGTAAAGAGCCAGTAAAGCCAAAGATATAGCCCCTGAGAGCTCAAATGCCAGGAAAAGACAAAACCAAAAAGGGAAAAGATATCCTGAGGGCTCAAATCGTAGTAGAAAGAGGGAAAGGCCAAAATATCTTCAAGGGATTTATTTCTAGTAGGTGAAACAGTGGATCAAGTAGACTTCTGAGCATGCCAAATCAAGGACACAGCCTATTTTTCTTCCATGAAGAAAAGGCAAAGGGACAGCTGTGCAGACACCAGGAAAAGGACTAGATAGTCCATACTAAGGAATAGACATATTAGATAAATTAGCATGCCATAGTTAAGGTAATCGCCCTGTTCCAGCATGGCCCTCCTTGATAAAATTGAAAATGCATTCAAGGCATTAAATGCAGCATGGGCCATTCCATGGAACAAAGTGTCAAGCCTTTCTTGGCTACTATATATTGTATTCTATTATGTCATTTTAAAGGAGATCTTTTTGATCACAGAAGCAAAAACTTTGCCCAAATTGAAAGGCGAATACTGAGACTTTGAGCTCAGATTATTGTTCATATTATTTTATCTGAATGAGAAAGTAAGTTACTTGCAGACTTTGTGCTGTTATAGCTTGTGCCATTATAGGAGATTGTTCTTATGTCTATCTTCTAGATGCATTCTTGTTTATTTAATCTAACAAATAGAACTAGTGGAAGTGATAAGGAAGATGTCCAGAAGTCAGTTACTTTCAGACTTTGTGTTGTCATAGTTGTCTTCAGTGTGCGTTTTTAGTTTATGTTCCTGTGTAAAGGACCTTGGGATGACTTTGTGCCCTCATTATCCTTCATATTTCACTCTTGGGCAGTTGAGGTGGAGACTTTGTGCTACATCTCAGGCTGTTGGTTACTACGTCCCTGTTACTAGTTACTTGTCACTACCTAAAAGAACTCTTGTTGTTTCCTGCAAGACCACTTCCAAAAAAAGAGAAGTGCCTTCAGTGGTTTTACCAAGATTTTCTCCTCTGTTTGTGTACATCATCTCTAAAAAAAGAGATATGGATGGTGTTGTCCTACCCCTGAGTGTTATTTTTAGCTTATATATACTATATAGCCCCTCATAGTTATAAGGGAACCTCCCCTTGATGAGAGGAGATATTTGTCCCCTTTTGATGTGGTAAACCCGCACATCTGGACGATAAATCTTCCTATGTTGTGGTTGAAAAGACCTATTTTTCTCATCAATTAGCTGGTGACAAAATATTCACCCAATAGTTTTTTGTGACTCCATTGAGGATGAATGTGCAGTCTGAAGCCTCAAGTTTTAGATCGAAGCAATCCCTACCCTTATCCATTATATACTCTGGCGACTCCATTCTGTGTCTTACCCATTATCCACTTATAGCCTTATCCATTCTAGTTATATAAACTGGTCTGCAAACTAGATCTGCTAGAGAAAAACAACAGTTTGAAGTCTCAAGCTTCAAGCTGAAGCGGGTCCTATTCTTTCTCATTTTTGTCCTACAATCTGGCAACTCCACGTTATACCAAATGTCATAAAACTCAAGGTGTTGTTGACCCTGTGTTTGATTTGGTACAGCAGAGCAATTTTGATTTGTTTCTTCCACAACCTCACTTCAACAAACTAGGAGTCTTCCTCCTACCCATACCAGGTCACCAATACAAGGCAAATATTCTTTTTCTGCTGTTAGTAAAGCTTTGCCTATCCATACTCCACCCAAATTTTTGATCCCACTTCTACATAATCAAATCATGGCTCAAAGCCCCTGTGGTAACTCTTTTGGTCCACTAAATTTGACCCCACCTCTACATGAGCTTCCATGCAATTCAAGGAAGAATTTTCCCAAATTTTTTGGTGATAGGAAAGTTTACCCTGATGAACATATTGCTTCCTTTAGCATAGCCTGTGGTGTAATTATAGTGGATTATGAAGACATAGTAGTCAGTCTATTCGTAGAGACACTACAAGGCACTACTACAAACTAGTTCTACCTTCTACAAACTCGATTAGTGACTGATTGGGACACTCTTAAAGATTAATTTGAAGCTAGGTTCAAGCCTATAGAAGATGCACATGCCTTTCTGGCCCAACTCACACAGATGAATAAGGAGCCCCATGAACCTATGAGGGACTTCATTGCCAAGTTCAACAAGTTGAGGAATAGGATTCCCATGATCACCCAGCCGACACCTGAGAATCTCAAGTGTTTCTTCATCAACTCACAGCTACCTGAAGTGAGTTTTTTGCTAATATGGGCTTGACACATAAACCTTGCTACTGCTAAAGACTTGGCTACTGAGGTATAAGATTACCTTATCTTAGCTAGAAAGATAAGGAGAGACCCAAATAGAGGTAAACCCTCTTCATCTTTCGAATATCCATCTACAAGCACCATGGATCAAATGGTGCAAAAGCTGGCAAATGAATTACTAGCCTTGAAAATACAAATGGCCCAAGGCATGTCTGCTCCTCCTAATCAGGATATACCAAGGAGGATATTTTAGAATCAGGCATACCAAGGTAATGCTGTCAGGAATCAAGGGCAGCCAAATCATCTTCCTCCCCCACAAAGGAACCTTGCCCTTGAAACACCTCCAACCAATTTAGTAGTTGGATATCTGGAAACTGAACATGATTTCTCTTTCCAACTTAAGTTTGATCAAGAAAATGACGTTGATCTCTTCATGGAGGGTCAAGAAGAATCAGCTGAAAACTCCCACATTAGTTTCCTGAATTACCAAGATGAACCCAGAAGTAAAGGTGAAGTAGTTGAGGGATCATATGCAGTGTTCACCCAATCCAAGAACTAGTCAACCCAACAAATTGATAAAGAAAAGATAGAGGAGTGACCTCAACCAACAATTTCAATTGCTAAATGTGGGACCAATCTGCCTTTCTAGCCAAAGGAACTAGTGATTGCTAAGAAGGTAAGTACATCAAACATCCCTACACCTTCTACTTGAAATTCACAGATCAGTCCTCCCCCCTAAAAACCAAAAGGATGAACTCCCATCCTCTCTTCATAGTTTATTTCAGTCATTTGACATAATTGACCATGTCAAAAAAACCAAAATTTAAATGACTGAATTTGAATTCCTACAAGCCAACCCTAAGCAGTTGGACAGGTTGGTGGAGTGTGTGAAGAATACAGCCATCCCTATAGGAAAAGAGATTAGAAAGGTAACTCATGATCCCCCAAGGAACATGCCCATCCCAAATAATCTTGTCATTAATCCTCTTGCTGCCCCTAGGAAAATAGAGCCTTTCTATGTTTTCCTATTGATAAACGGTCACAAGCTGAGCAATTGCATCATTGATTCTAGAGCTTCAGACAATGTCATGCCTGCCAAAGTGGTAGAATCTCTTGGTCTCACATTGACAAGGAAATTTGGGATATGTTTCTCCATGGTAAAAAAATAAGTGCCACTACTGGGACAAATCAAGAATGCCTAATTTGCATTTGTGGCATTCCCAGACAAGAGAATCAAGATGACAATTCTGGTGGTTGACGTCCCAGCATCCTATGGCATTCTGCTTGGATGAAATTTTTGCAAGGATGTGGGAGGAGAATTAATCATGGACCTATCTGAGACAAGGGTCCCTGTCAAAGGTGTTATGAAGAGGCTGCTCCCTGAAAAGGAAGCAAAATATGTTGTCACTCAGACATCAGCACCTGAAGCTCATATTCTATTTGAGTCTTCAAGCAGGGGTAATTACTTCTTATCCACAGAGGATGTTCATATTTCAGTAGATGAAAGTCCTATAGGTGGCGATCCAAAAATTGATTCAAACAAGACATGAGAAGAATTGGTAGGTTGCAGTATAAATGAAAAAGGATCTTCCATCTCCAATGAAGAGAAATCTGATAAAAGATCAATTTTTGATGATATTTGGATCCTAGAATTTGATGGTAGCAATTATTCTACCAATGTTGAAGCTGGGATTGTGTTGATACCTCCTCAAGGAGACATTTTTCCTTCTTCATGCAAGTCACCTAGATTGAAGGCTGCTCAGGATAAAGATGTTAAACTCTTTCATGCCAAAGGAGATGTTGAATCGATGATTTGTCAGGTGTTTGAGGGGGACAATCAAAACATGTGCTAGACTGAACCAATAGAATAATGAGCTATGGTAGTGGACCATACTGTTGCGCTCTAAGGTCAACAAAAAGAACTCTCTGCCAAGAGAGCAAATATTTATGGTTTTTAGATTGAAGACCATGTCTTGCCATGGGGCAAGAAGAGAGAACCAAAAGGAGTACACAAGAAATGTGATTCCTGGTGGAGAGTTTCATTTGCCCATCACCAATTCTAGGGACAAAATGGTTTCCTACTGATTTATCAGGATAGATTGCCATTTTCATTGTCTCACAATGGGCAGCGTCTGAATCACTTCAATTCTTTAAGTATCAGATAAGTTCACCTGTACATATGTATATTTGTATAGCATTTATTTCTGTTGTGTGCTATTTATTTTCATTTTTTGGAGCCTTTCTTTTTGGGTAGCATGATTCCATAGCCCAATGGCATACTTCAAAGGCACTGGAGATTCTGGTTTCTACTCCCCTCAGCTATTTTAAGTTTTTAACTGAAGGAAGTTTCCCAACTGGAGCCAGCTATTGTCCCCAAAAATGTCACTCATTTTTGGGACAACCTATGAACTATTTTGGTTCAACAGACCAAAATCCTCTCTCCCCTTTTCAAAAATTCTTCTGAACATTCAAGTTCTTCATTTTTCAAAGCTTTTCAAGAAATCTACGGACTCTACAGGCTTAAATCTACGGACTCTGGAGATATGTTTCTACGGACTCAACATGCTTGAAATTAGCAGGTTCAACAGGTTCAAAGGCTTCTGCTGGTGAGTTCAATCAAAAGAACAAGTTTCCAACACTTAGTCATTTTTAGGACTGATTTAACGCCTTGGTTCAACCAAAAATGTTCATCGACAAGATTCTAAGTAAGGAATGAACCATTGAACCTTGAACCATTTTGGTTCAATGGGTTTAATGAGTTAAGTGCTTCAGCAAAGGTTCAACAAGTTCAACCGCTTCAAGGTTCAATGGCTTCAAAACACTTATCAAAAAGAAGAAGGCTTGAACCATTGAACTTTTGAACCTTGAACCAAATTGGTTCAATAGGTTCAACAGGTTCAATCGGTTTAAAGAGATCAAAAAGACTTCAACAAAATGATGGATTCAAACGCAATATCAAACCATTAAACCATTGAACCAAAGTTGGTTCAAACAAGTCAGTTTAATCGACAGGTTCAAGGGGCTGTCGCAAAGCCAAAGGAAAAAGATACCCTTACAGAGGGCAATGAACCAAGCCGAGTGCCCTTGTGGAGGGCAGTGAACAAAAGTTTCTCATAGAATCTCGTGGAAAGTGCCAAGTGGCAACAATAAAAAGTTTGTAATTTGTTTTTAAGAAGCTACGAAAGTTGCCACGTGTCCCTAGTAAAACTCGATGGAAGCCGCCAAGTGTCGACATCTGTAGCTATTGAGTAAATACCATGGTGAGCCCTGGGTAAGTCACAAAAATAAGTGGAATGCAACAAGTGTCATCATCCACATGAATCCAAATGAGTCCTGAATGTTTCTACAGTGTTTTTAGGAGCTTGGCGGAAGTCGCCACATGTCATCTTTCGTAGGACTCTCAAAAGGTATCTAAAGCTTCATGAAACATGCCACGTGTCTTATTAAAACTCATCAAAACATGACAAGTGTCTGTGTCTACATTTCAAGTTTCTTATAAAGTTTCTTTCAATAAGCTTCTCTTAGATTTCTACGGAGGGTGCCACGTGGCAACTATGGAAGGTGTTAATATGTGTTTCTAAAAAGTAGTAGAAAATGCCATGTGTTACTTGTTGAGATCAGCAAAAAGTGGCCAAAGCAAGCAAGAAATACACAAAGGAATTGCTAAGGAGGATGACGGACCCAAAGATGTCAAATTTGTGGCAATAAAATAGCTATTGATCTTTACAGGCTTGAGCACGGGCTTGAATGCATTCAAAGGCCAAAATGCCAAAGGGAAGAATCACTAATGGAAGAGCGTAAAGAGCTAGTAAAGTTGAGGATATAGCCCTGAGAGCTCAAATGCTAAGAAAAGACAAAACTAGAAAGGGAAAAGATAGCCCGAGGGCTCAAATCATAGCAAAAAGAGGGAAAGGCCAAAATATCAAGGGAGTTATTTCTAGTAGGTGAAATAGTGGATCAAGCAGACTTCTGAGCACGCCAAATCAAGGACGCAGCCTATTTTTCTTCCATGAAGTAAAGGCAAAGGGACAGCAGTGCAGACACCAAGAAAAGGACCAGACAGTCCATACTAAGGAAGAGACATATTAGATGAATTGGCATGCCATAGTTAAGGCAGTCACCCTATTCCAGCATGACCCTCCTTGACAAAATTGAAAATGCATTTAAGGCATTGAATGCAGCATGGGCCATTCCATAGAACAAAGTGCCAAGCCTTTCTTGGCTGCTATATAGTGTATTCTCTTATGTCATTTTAAAGCAGATCTTTTTGATCACAGAAGCAAAAACTCTGCCTAAATTGAAAGGCAAATACTGAGACTTTGAGCTCAGATTGTTGTTCATATTATTTTATCTGAATGAGAAAGCAAGTTACTTACAAACTTTGTGATGTTATAGCTTGTGCCATTATAGGAGATTGTTCTTATGTCTATCTTATAGATGCATTCTTGTTTATTTAAGCTAACAAGCAGAGCTAGTGGAAGTGATAAGGAAGATGTCCTAAAGTCAGTTACTTTTAGACTTTGTGTTGTCATAGTTGTCTTCAGTGTGTGTTTTTAGTTTCTGTTCCTGTGTAAAGGACCTTGGGATGACTTTGTGCCCTCATTGTCCTTCGTATTTCACTCTTGAGTAGTCGAGGTGGAGACTTTACGCTACATCTCAGGCTACTGGTTACTACGTCCCTGTTACTGGTTACTTATCACTACTTGAAAGAACTCCTATTATTTCCTGCAAGACCACTTCTAAAAAAAGAGAAGTGCCTTCAGTGTTTCCACCAGGATTTTCTCCTCTATTTGTGTGCATCATCTCTGAAAAAAGAGAGATGGATGGTGTTGTCCTACCCCTAAGTGTTATTTTTAGCTTATATATATAGTATATAGCTCCTCATAGTTATAAGGGAACCTCCCCTTGATGAGAGGAGAGATTTGTCCCCTTTTGATGTGGTAAACCCACACATCTAGATGACTAATCTCCCTATGTTGTGGTTGAAGAGACCTATTTTTCTCATCAGTTAGCTGGTAACAAAATATTCACCCAACACAGGATACATAATGGAGCACACTTCAAAAAATCAAACCCCGATTCATGGGCTTTGCCTCACAAGTAAGTCTAGGTACACTTATTTTTCCTTTATTCTAGTCATTTTACTTTGTTGCATTTCTATAATAAAGGCAAGGGGGGAATATAGTCATGTAAAATGTCACTTGAGTGCAATAAGTGTTACTTGAGACAACCCATCCCTCGCTTATTCTTTGAATTATCTTAGGGCCTCTTTTAACCCTTATCCAAATTTCATAAAGGTACTACACATCCCTAGACATCCCAAAATTAGTCCTAGATCTTCCCCTATAGATCTAGGCCCCTAGTAACCAAGGGACCATGCTAGTATTCCTTGCCTAATTTCAACCCTAATGGATATATTTTTGATTTTTAAGATACCTAGGGTCAGCCTAGACCTATTTCATATTCCACACAAGTACTAGATCAATATAAATACATGATTTTAAGCCCTTTATCCACTAGATGGAAATCATATGCAAATACACACAAACAATCTTAGAACAAGTGGTGAAAAATCAAGGCCATTGATCCCTATTCTATCCTACTTTTACATGCAATCATCTACATCCATCCTAAGCTCAGAATACATAGATTTCTAGTCTCATTCTTCACTCAAAACACTCAAGCCAACACTCATACTAGTATTACTTCCACTTACACCAGTACTTAGATCAGGAGAACTACATTGAGCTTGATCCCCTCTCAAGATATTGGTATGTAGGAAACTCTCAACATAATGGGGTATTGAGGACATCCAACCCACCTAGATAACATCACACTTTTGCTAATTATGCCACTCAAATACCCTAACAACATAGAGATCTAGGGTTTGCATAAAAATTAATGTAAAACAGGTCATAAATAATGAAACAAGTTTTGTTCACATAGGAATAGGCCTATCAGACTTAGACACAATTACTCCTATAAGTTCACATTAGTCCATACACAAAGACACTAGCACACAAAAAAAGACACTAGCATAATGCACTACTATCTAGGGAACCACACTATTATCTAGGAATAATTTTGACAACTAGATCCTATCTACAACATCTTGATTATCTTATGTGCCATCTTTTAGCCTCCAAATCATTCATCTCAATCAATTTCCAACTAAGTAAATACTTGCATAGTTCATTACTATTTTTAGAATAATCAATCAGGTCAATTCTTGTACTAATTAGTGGTTTTATCTATTACATATCTATCGCCTAATTTATTATACTCAAACCCTTTAACAACCTAGGATTTACATACACTAAGTCCTACAAAGTAAAAACAAGACGTATCATTATAATTAAGGTCTAAAATGGTAGTTATGCAGGTAAATTAGGTCTAGTTAGAGACTTCTAGTTAAATTTGCATGTGAATACAAAAACTAATTTTGAACATAGTTTAGACACAAAATTGGTTAAAATGAAGTCTCTAGATTTTGCCCTTATTTGAGAAGGTGTTTGTGAAACACTAGGCTCAAGAATGTCTTTTCAAATAATGAAAAAGTCATTAATAAGAAATTTGATAACACATGAAGAATGATGTCTTTACTCTTCTCTTTTTAAAATTTTATGAGTTGATAAACTCATATTGGTGCCCCAAAGGGCACTTGATTAGCCCTATATGCCCCTTTGAGGGGACGGTTGGGGAAGAAGGTGAAACAGAAAGGCCCTTAAAAAAGAGATGAAGAAGTTAGAATGAAAGAAATGATGGACATGGCCCCAAAAAGGTGGTTCTGATTGATCACAATAATGTGCCCTAGTAGGTTAGATTTGATCATTAATTTAAGGAGCCACCTTAATATGGTGAATTTGATCATTGATGAGGTTTAATTGTTTGCCCTAATAAGACAAATTATCATTTATTAGGCACTTGATAATTTGGTTGGGGGATAATAGATAAGGAGAGCTCATGATTCAACATTGGCGATTATAATTCCAACATCTTTACTTTTTATATAACACATATAATATGCATCATGATATAAAACACCATATGAATAGGCTACAATGTGTATAAGGATTGACCCCTGATTTAATAGATAATTAAAAACAATGCACTAATTATAGAAACCATGACGACAATGCTGACATATGCTAATGGATGGACTCAAGTACAACTACATGACAAGAAGCACCATGATAATGACCCTACCAACACAATGGACTAAGTTAAGGCAACAATAGAAAATGGCAAGAAATAAACAAACACACAAATAAACAAACAAACAAAACTTGAAAGAAAGGTAACATAAAGCATCCAATTACTCAAATAAATACACCAAGAACAATCAAATATAATCACATAAACACACCATAAGATAAGCAATTAGTAGATCATTTGTGTGTGTGAATGCAAGGAATTACTCTTAGGAACTTTTTCCCTAAGCTCTAGAGTATAATTGATAAAACAAGATGGTAACCTAGATGAAAGGGGGGGAATAAAAGAAAAAGGAATGGGTGGCCTAACTGACTCCAAATGGCCTAAGCAAGTGGATGATGCTTACATAGTCCTATTGACTTCAAGCTAAATGTATTTCTCCAAAGGATGTGGGATAGAAGAAAGTAATGATAAGAGATTTGATTACAGAGGGAAATAGGAAAAGGCAAACGCGTAAAATGGCAAGAGTGTTTTAGGGTAATTCATAAAAATGGAATGGAAACAAGATTGAGATTGCTAACAAAACTGAGATTGATCAAGCTGACTTGAAATGCCCCATGCATTCAAGCACTACCTACATAGTCCATGTGAGCCTCAAGATGGTGTAGTTCTCCCAAAAATGGGAGTGAACACGATTTGGAAATGGTAATGGCAGATGTAAATGATTATGGTTGGATAAGGGGTTCCCACTCAACAAATGTAGTAAATTGTGCCTTTTAGAATAGAGCCAAAGGCCACTGGTGAACATGATGACAAAGTAATCAAAAAAATTATGGCCTGATATCTCTCATGGAAATTGTAAGCCATTTTTGAACTTTTTTATTTTTAGGTTATTTTTAGGATTTTCATTTTTTTTAAGGTTTTGGACTATTTTGAATGTTTTTGGGTTTTTTGGCATCTCAAATCAATAGATTATTATGAGATGCAAAATGGGTTAACTCACAAAATGACGACCGTGTGGCTTAGTTTGCTCATAAAATAGTGAAAGTGTGTCTTAGGTTTCTCATAAAATAATGAGAGCATGGATTAAATTTCTCACAAAATGGTGAGAGTGTGGAAAAGGGGTGATTGAGTTAGGCTAAAAAAAATGAATGTTGCCTACATATTCCAAATTGACATCATTTTAATGTAGTTTGACCCTATTGGGGGATACTATGAATTAATATCATGGTTGAAAAATTATAATGGCACAAGAATAGAACAAATGGTATAAGATTGGTACAACAGATTAATGGATAAATGAAAATGATGGAAAAGACTAGGAATCTCCAAGGGTCATGTCACGTGAGAACCAAATGTGTCCAGCCACCAAAGTGTCATGTGAATAATAGGTCATAATATTTCCCAAACAGGTCTCAATATACCTTCTAATTCTTTAACAAGGTAAAGATGGGAAGACTAATGGTCACAATAAGATAAGATAGGTTGAATAGGCTTGAATGGAAATGGTCTATAATAGCCAAGATTGTAGGAACATAATGGTTTATAATGTGGATAGGGCTGACCCATTGTCAAGGTACTTACATACAAAAAAATATTTACACATGACACAAAAAACTTGGTTTTCATCATGGTATTTGCCTAAGGTGTCACAAGCATGGTTTTCACTATTGGATGAATTATTTTTTATTGTTTTGTATTTTTAATTGATTTGGGTGTGTGTGGGGGGGGGATTTGATAGCATCTCAACTCAATGGAGGATTACGAGATGCATAGTGTGGATCCTTTGTTGTCTAACCAATATCTACTCAGAATAATAGCTTTGTCTGAATCCTACTATAGATATTAATGAGACACTTGATGTAATGCTCTTCATTGGTTGTTGATTCTACTTCCTCCAAACCTTTAGATAAGATGTCTTCATAGCCTTTATAAAAAAGAGTGATGTCAAGAAAGGTAAAGAAGGGAAGGCATGGGATAAATGTTCTAATTGAATAATGACAAATAAGGCTTGAATGGATAATAGGATCAAAATAGAATGTATAATGGTTAATGGAAAAATGAGAAATGGGATTTTTAGTCACACACACTATTATCGATTCCAGATTTAACTTGATTTAAATTATGGAGGGGTTGATATTGTCGTTAGTAACTTCATCAAGCAATGAGGAACAGATTGGCTCAACTGTTGGTACCTCAAGGATGTTTTCACTGACAAATTGTTCTTGATTTTTTTGATTTGGATAATCTAATATCACCTTGAATAAGGTTTTACTAAGGGATTTTCATAATTCATTTTGATTTTCCCTTAGTGCCTTAAGCAAGATTTCACTAGAGGATTCTAATTTTTTATTCTTCTTATCATCTAGTGCCTTAAACAAGGTTTCACTAGAAGATGTTGAGTTTAGACTTTGATTGTCCCCAAGCACCTCAAATAAGGTTTAACTGGGATTTTGTTCTTCTTCTTGGATATTGTGTTGGTTCCCCATAAATTATACCACTAAAATGTCACCATGGAATAAGTTCATCAATGTGTGATTTTGTCGACCCCAATCGATGTTTATGGGAGATGGAATGTCAATATAAAGGCTAGGATGATTAATTGTAAAGGCATGTGTTATGGAAATGGAAAGGGAAAAGTAACACAATACTTGTAGAGGTTGCTAGGAGAACTTGTGTCAATGTCGAAAGAAACATCCTTGAAAATCATGGAAGGATCACAAATTTTTTCAATCAGATATGCCAAAAATGTGCAACCAATGTCACAACATCCACTAATATATTATAATTTTGAAGTTGATTCTGAGTTAAGAGAATATGAATCCAATATTAATATTCATGTTGATTCTACTTTTGATGCTAAATTTGATATTGCTTCTAGAATGGAACCCAATTCTGATACTAGTTCTAGAATAGAACTTGATTTTGCCATTGAAATAGTTGTTAAAAGGTCTTTTACTAAATTACATTGTCTATAAGTACCTTGTTCACCTTTTACTTGGAAATGAAGGCTTTGGGATGAAGAAATGTTTGGAAATGGGGAAATTTTTGCAATTAATGAATAATGGGCTTTTCAAATATGGTTTATTTTTTGTTAAAGATGGGTGATTTGACAAAAATGTCAACAATGGTTTGAATATCTTGATCTTGCTTTAGAAGTGGACATATTTTATCATGTTTGAGAAGGGGATCATGACATATCCTAATCGAGTAGTTATTAGACTTGGGCAAACTTGGCTTGTTAATAGATAAAGGTCCTTAGAGCGGTAGTGGCATAATAGCTCTGGACTATTAGCTTTTGTGGTGTCTCTTTAGGAGCTCTAATCAAATAGCATAAGTCCTCTATTGGAAATCTAGCTAGATGTTTTACACCAAGCTCTAACAATCTGACAAGGTTTTCATTTTTTTGTTGTCAAAAAGGTGTCATGTAAATTTGTGTTATTCATAGTTTGCACTAGATGACATAGTTGGGAGTTATTACTGATGTAGAATGGTCAAATGGCTTTGTTGTGGTTGTGAGACCGGATTGGATTTTGGATTAATAGATGAAGTGAATAGATGCAAAGTAGGATACTTGTTGGGTAATCTGGGTGAGTTGATCTCAATTACTTTGACATTATATAAGATTATCATTTTGGGATGCCATGACTCAAATCAACCTTAGACTAATGTTCCCAAGTAAGGATACATGCAAGGGGAATTGGATGGAAGAAATTGGCCTCAAAAAGGTAGACTTGGTTTCAATTAGAATGGGACCAAAAAAGGGTGGTCTTTGCACATATTGGAATGAGTTAGCCCCAAAAAGTGTGGTCTTGGTTTACAAAAATAGCCCAAAGAGGGTAGTTTTGGCTTGGTAGAATTGGTTTGGCCCCAAAAAAGGTGGTACTGACATAAATACAATTCAAATGGAATAGTTGGATTTGGTCTAAATAGACTTGGTTTAGCACTAGAATGAGAATGTGGTTCAAGATGAACTTGATCAAAATAGATTGTGGTTTAAGATAAACTAGACCAAAATTAGAATGGTACAGAACTTGGTTTGTTACATGGTTTAAGACGAACCTAGTTTGATCTTTGATTAGCATGGTACATGGTTCAATATGAATTGGATTTGGCTATGGTTTGGCATATGGTTCAAGATAAGATGGATTTGGATTTTGAAGTTGTAATTGGCCCTAGTAGACATTAAATGTTTGATTAGGTTTGTCAATGCAAATGTTTAAATGGAATAATTTAATCAAATTTTGTCCATGTAAGTATCCAAATAGGACAGGTGTGTGAATCAAACTTGTTTATAAAAGGGTGCACAAATCTTGGTACATCAAAAGATTTCAAGAATTTGGGCTTTGGTTTGTAATTTTGGTTTGAAAGGCCATATGATTTGATTGTAAAATTTGATCTAGATTTTGAACAAATTCACTTTGTAATGTTGGTTTGGTTTGAGGTTATGTTAACTTTGGATTAGAATTTGGCTTTAAACAAGGTTTGATCAATATTGGTTTTGATCATTAGACTTCAATTAAACTTGATTTGATTTGGAAAGTTTATTGAATTTGAAATTTGGAATAAAAGTTGAATGATATTTGGCTTTTAGAAAAGTTATAATCTGATTTGATTTGGGTTGACCTAGTCAACCATGTTTGGCATTGGACTTGGCTTAGAATAGAATTATAATTTAGTATTTGAATTAGAATTAGTTTTGAATTGGATGGCATAACAACATGGTTTGGACAAGAATTTGAACATTGGTCTTGGAATTATTTTTAGAATTAGAATTTGGCATTTGAATTGGTATTAGAATTAGACTTAAATTTTGGTTTGACCTTACAAAGAAGGTTGATTTGGAATTGGCACTCATATTTGACCTTATTTTTAGACTCAAATGAGTAGCTTAATGGCACAACATGAACAAAAAATTGAAATTTTGGTTTAACTTTGAAAACAAATTTGACTTGGAATGGTATTGGTAATTTGGATTAAGACTAGGCCTTGGTTTAATTTTGACAGCCTAACGGTGCAGTTTAAACAAGAAAGATAGGTATTGGGACCAATTTTGACATGTCACTTTGGTTTTTGACTTGGAATTTTAGTAGAGTAACACCTCATTGTGTGTGTATAAAAATAGTTTTGGACTTGGACTTGGTTGGTTTGATTTGGTCTCAAGTATAAATAAGGTTTTGACACAACAATCAAGTAACAACACACAAGCATTACAAGGCAATTTAATAACTGACACGAGTTTGCATCACATCCATTGAGCCTAATGAAACACTTGACTTGAGAGAGGATTATAAAATTTAATTGTTCATTAAATAAATTATTACAATTATTGGTAGGGTTTTAAATTCCTCTCCTCTCTCAAGGTTTGTATGATTAAGGCAATCTTCGAGGGTTGTTACCTTTTCACCCCTGTATTAATGAATGATTTGTGGAAAAAGAGGCATATAAGAATCAATCCAAGATCAGGCCATTCATAATAGGGTCTTGTCCTTTTTCAACCACTTCATCCATAAGGGTCTCTGTGAAGTTCTACTAAATTTAGAGTTTGCTTATAATTTTACTTGGGTAATCTAGATGGTCCCTATATACCTCATAGTACGTGGGCACAAATCCATCAATGAAGATGTTCAATATCATTTTCAAGATTGTTCCTTTTGAGGGTAACACACATTGACCTAGGATATTGGAAATAACTCCCTAGGGCTACTTTCCTCACATGACTTTGTGCAAACACAAAGCCAGGTCTTCACGATGGTAATGTTCTTCTATTTGTATACCATGTTAGATAAACGAGGTTTGGTATGATGTTAGTATGTCACTTCCTATGTAAATTCACCCTTAAATACTTGTGAGAAGGTGATGAAATATACCCCACTAAGTCAAATGAAAAATAGGATAAAGGCAAATAGGAATTTTTTCATTTCTGAGTCACCCAAAAAGGGGAGAGCATATGCATAAAAAGAACCCTACAAGATAATCAAACAACAAGCAATCTTACATAAAATTAAATAACATAAAAATGAACAAGTTTTTCAAAACCCAAATTGAAGTGTGAATTAGTTTTAATGCCTAAAACAAAATGTGTAGTAGAATTGAATGTATTTGACTCAAAATACCATTCTTTAGCTTAGGGCTTGCAGTACAAAAAGATTATAAGTTTGATACAAGTGGTTTTGAGTCAAAAGGATCTTGAAATTTGGATTTGTTTAAGTCTTGACCTTAAATCAATATGATTTTTCTATTTAGCAGGTCAATTTCATCGCTAATTCCATCAATTTCACCACTATAACCTGCAAACAAAAAACATAATAGTGAGAAAACAATTTCACTATTGTTTAAAGGATTTCACTATTGTATTTGATGATTTCACCACTGTATTCGATGATTTCACTATTAAGAATGAGAATTTCACTTTAGTTTTAATGATTTCGCTAGTGTCTACCTGCATGCAGAAAAGCAAACCAAAAATAAGTAAAATGAGTTCATCGTTAGAAGAACAATTACACCAATTAGAAGCATAATTTTGCTAATCAAAAGAATAATTTCAAAAATTTATAGAAACGAACAAAACAAAAAATATAAAGAGTTGATTTCATTGTTCCAAAGTGATTTTGCTAATGGTAATGATGATTTCACCAATGTATCTGATAATTTTATCATTAGGTTCAATGATTTTGCTGATGTGTCTTGCAGAAGAAATGGTTTAAAATGCATTGAAAATGATTTCATTGGTGATTAGACTAATTTTACCACTATGTAGGAAACACCAAAAACAAAAAGGCATAAAAATAATTTCATGATTTCTAAATGATTTTGCTAATGTCTTGAGCCATTTTGTCATTTCCTTGACAATTTCATTGCTAATACTGATGATTTCACTATAGTTTGAATGATTTCATTATTGTCTACCTGTATAAATGAAAAAAGTTAGAAAACAAGTAAAATGAGTTCATGGTTAGAAGAACAATTTTGCCAATTAGAAGAATAATTTTTCTAATCACAAGAACAATTTTGCTAATCAGAGGAACAATTTCAAAATTTTACAGAAATAGACAAAATAAAAAATATAAAGAGATGATTTCATGGTTCCAAAGTAATTTTACTAATGGTAATGACAATTTAATTATTGGGTTCAATGATTTCACTAATGTGTCATGTAGAAGAAATGGTTGAACATGCACTAAAAATGATTTCATCAATGATTAGATTGATTTCATCATTTCTTCTAATGATTTCACTGATAATAGGACCTATTTCATCACTCTGCAAAAAAACATTGAAAATAGAAAAGGCATAAAAATGATTTTATAGTTTCTACATGATTTTGCTAATGACCTGAGTGATTTCATCATTTCCTTGATTATTTCATTGATGAAGCTATTGAATTCATCGTTATGTAGTCATGAATTTGTCGTTTGGTTTTAAATGGACTTTAACAGAATTTTGGAGGAAAAAGAGAGAATTAAATTGTTTGGAAGGCTAATTCTGCCAATTAGAAGGCAAATGGTCTAGAGGAGCTTGTGAGATGCGTCCAATCCTTAAAGAGGTTCCACTAGGAGTGTCATTATATAGATTAGGAATCCAAAAGAGGTTACTCAATTGTTAGTGATAAAATTAAAATAACTTAAAGACATAACTTCTTAAGCCTAATCCTTAGGTTGAGCTGTGTGATAATCAAACAATAAATGCAATATTCAAAGATAAACACAACATTTATTCCTCCCTTGAAGATGAGCTTAAAAATCAATTTAAAAAGGTAGAACTAAGCTTGTAGTTGTATAAGTCTTTGTCGATGATTGATTCTTTACATGGGGAGCACCTTTTCTTGTCTACACTTAGTCTTGGCTTTGGCTTGGCATGAGAGAAAGTTGATTAAACTTCTTGGAATAATCCAATAGAGTAAGTTTACATTATGAAGCTTCATGAAATGAGAGGTGTGATGATTTTATTTATATGTTTTTTGAATCAATATGGACCCTTCATCTCATCTTAAGATAGAGAATTCAGGATCAATCCTTAAATCCATAATTACACACATGGAGTGTGTAAAAGAGACCATTTAAGAACTTTTTGGAGTATGGAAGGCATTTTGGAAGGAAAGTGCAGTCATTGGTCCTCTTGAATTGTGTAAGAGGGGAAAAGTGTGTAAGAGGGGTGTAAGAGATGTAAGAGTGTGTTTAAGTGGCCATGTCATAAGCCACCTCGCCCACACTCCACTCCATTCCATTTTCTTGCCCCTATGACATCACCTATGTGAGGCAATAATTCAATTTTGATTTTATGAAAAAAAGATAATTCAAATCCATGAATTTCCCCATTAGAGGATTAATTAGGCTTGATTAAGTGGGTTTAATCAATAATTAGAAGAAAAGTGGTTTTTACAATGTTTCTATTTATCAATAAAGTATTCATGTAATTGCTTAGTGAAGACACTCTTAAAGGGTTGATTTAATTCTGGATGCACTATATAAGATAAATGATGCAAGATAATCCATTGCCCTAATTAGGGATGTATTGTTGCAAATTTGGTTTAAAATGACATTTTTGTGGGTAAATTAGGTCTAGTTGGATATTTTCAGTAAAACTTGAATGCAATTATGAAAATTCATTTCGAACATAGTTTATACATGG
Source organism: Torreya grandis (assembly GCA_037957365.1). Classification (NCBI taxonomy): domain Eukaryota; kingdom Viridiplantae; phylum Streptophyta; class Pinopsida; order Cupressales; family Taxaceae; genus Torreya; species Torreya grandis. The sequence goes on along the minus strand of JARHVA010000226.1, from coordinate 1,313,848 downwards.
AAGTGGTTAAAATGAAATGTCAACAGAAAGTATTTTAAAGAAATAGCATGGATAGAATACACATATGCATGTGTTGTGTAGTAATAACTCAAAATGTTCAAAACTAGAGAAGTAGAAGGGGACTTGTAACCTCATCCATCTTCTATCCAATAAGATGAGTGAGACCACAAGTACTCAACTAGGTTGCACCCTGGTGGTGCTATATATAGAGCAGGGAGATTTGGGAGGTGATCATGCCCCCAACTAGGAATAGGAAGAGTAGTGTTTTAGTCATTGAGAGTATCATCTCCCAACCAACACAACTCAAGTGTATAACTTGGTGAGACTATATGATTTAATCACTCTAATACACACACACACACACACACACATATTATAGCATATAATAGAATAATTCCACACTAGAAACATATTTAAAACATCATTTTAGAAAAAGTTTCTAATTCGTAGGATCCCACAAAGAGGGTAAGCAAAGAGCATACGCTTTTTCTAACTTTCTAGGACTTAGACACTAGACTCGAATCTAGGCATTCAATGCTTATGACACAAACAACTCCTCATATTTATAGGATGAAATAAGAAGATCAACACTCGACACAAAGATGTTGATCTAACAGATAGGGGGAAAGATGCCAAAAGATAGTGGGTTATGGGCCCACTTCGCACCATCGACACAAAAGGAAAATGAATCTATCAACATGGTCGATAGGTTACTGCCTTTTATAAAAGTGGTGAGGTCCACTATAAATAAAAGAGGGTTAACATGCCCACATTCATGGCTATGGATAGACCCCACAACTAGTCTTTATATCAATTCAATCATCATCATTGAATTCATATTCTCCTTGGGGATAATAATGGTTGTCTTCATTGGAATCAATGTCAGTGTGGTCCATATACATGGTTGATAAAATCCTCCAGATAAAATTGCCAAGTGTAGGAAGAAACACAACTTGATGACTTATGGTGAACCATTTCCAAAGAGCCACCAACGGTTGGGCAGGAGCTAAACCGGCATGTAGATTGGCTTGAAAATTTTGAACTAAAAACATTTGAAATTTAATCCTAAAAGGTATCCTTAAAGCAATAAATATATTTCTCACTTGAGCTAGAGGGATACGAACAACAGGATCATCAGAGGCTTTCATTGGCATAATATAATATAGAAATTCATACAAATAATCTAGAAGTTCAGCAAATGACCAAAATTTTTGTAACACATGATTAGAACTTGGCCAAATTTAGACCATTAGATCAAGAATTCAAATCTATGTCTACAAATGAAATTCTTAAAAGGATTATTTATACCAATAATCCTTGGATATTAGCTTCATGATATAACATTATTGTTGAACACCATTTCTTGCCATCGAGTTCTTAGAATTGAGACGTCCATGCCAAATGAGTGTTTTGAGTTCTACAAAAGCTTCATGAGATTTTCTTGTGAGAGCATTGATCTCATAAGTTAACTAATTAGCAATAGATGGAGTGGATCTCCATACATGTTGATGAAATTCTTCATGAACTTCTGAAACTGTTATTGCCATGACTGACTGTTTTAAATTAATTTTTTTAGATATAAAATCAGCAAGACAATTCTTCTACCAGCAATGTGTTCAACAGAGAAATCAAAGTCTGACAAAAATGTTGCCCACCTGGTTAACCTGATCAAAGATCCTTTCTTTAGATTATCATTAGAATGAAGAATACTCATAAAATTATTCAAATCAGATCTAACAAGAAATTTTTCTAGTCTCACAAAGAACATAAAAGCTTGATTGGCCTTAATAACAGTAAGAATTTATTTGTGAGTAGAGTGATAATTTTTTTAGGCCTATTTAAAATTTCCTAAAGTAAATCTGCAAGGTTTTTCTAAACCATCTAACAGTCTTTCTTTAACAACTGCACCCTAATACAGTTTTGAAGCATTTGTTTCAATGATCTTTAAGCCATTACCAGGTAAAACTAAAGGTGGCAAATCTTGACAATTATTTTTTATCCTCTGAACTGATTTTATCATCTCATCTGACCATGCTGGAGGATTTTTGTTAGCCTTTTATTTATAAGTATTCTATATTATGCAATATTATAATAATAACCTACTACATAGTTTACACAACCAAGACATCTTTGTAGCATTTTTTTATCATTGAGTTCATTAGAAAAGTTCTTAATATTGTTCAAGACATGTTCTTAGACTGCAAATTCCCCTGATTTTATAGTAACACTTAAGAACTCAATCTCATCTTTAAAAACTGACAATTTTTTTTGGATAGAACTAAACCATTGTCAAATACAATATGATAAAATTGTTCTAGATGTTTTATATGATCTTTCGGAGATTTTGAGAATATCAATATATCATCTATATAAAAAATGATAAAATCAAAATATGGAGAGAAAATCTTATTCATCATTTCCTAAAATATGATAGGAGCAGTCTTTAAGCCAAAGGGTAAGACATTCCATTCATATTGTCCAAATGGAGTGACAAATGTTGTCTTATACCTATCTTGCTCTGCTACCTGTCTCTGCCAAAATCTTGATTTTAAATCAAACTTGTTATAAACTTTACTTCCACTTATTCTCTACAAGATTTCATCTTTTGAAGGAATTGGACGCTGAATAGGTAATATATATTTATTAAGAGGAACATAATTTATGACTAACCTTTTCGTTCCCCTTATCTGTTCTGATCTCTTATTCACATAAAAGGCTTCACAAGCCCAAGGGCTATCAGAGTCTCTTATCAATATTTATTCCTTTAATTACTTTATTTCTTGAAAACATTATTCTCTAAGAGAAGGAGACATTCCTGAATGATGTGCCTTAAACCTGGGTTCTATTTCTTTGCTATTCTTATCCTTTATCACTTTTAGTTCAATTATGCAATCATGTATTATTCTATTTCTAAATGCTAAAGTATTTTCAGAGCAACAAGCCTTTTTAAGTTTTTCAATTATTGGTTCAATGATGTCATGACAAAGATTTACCTTTTGTTGTATCCATTTGGTATCAACTGGTTTCTTTGGCTTTTCTTTCATAGGGATTCTACATTCATACCTGGATTTCTTGTATAAAGAATATTTCTCTGCAAAATTATTTCATGTGGCTGAATTGTAATAGGATTGAAAGTAGACAATTTATTTGAACCAATCATCATGTCATACATAAGCATTTCATATTGCACTATCTTAAAATGATAGATAGAGTTGCCAAGCATAACATGAATAACTGTAGACAATTATGAGACTACGGTCTTTGTATTGAAAGTCAACTTATGAAAATCAACTTTCCACATATCAACATGCATAAAATGATATCTAGCAAGAGAAATATAAGCACTTGTGTCAAGTAGGACATCCAAGCTATATGGTTTAAAACCATCCTATTTGATCTGAATTTTACTAATTGAATTATTAGTAGTATATACTGATATATGATGTATATTTTAATTTTCATGTGTGTGTGTGTGTGTGTGTGTGTAAACACACACACACACACATGTATACACACACACACACACACAACCAATCACTCCAGATGGATAAGGCCCAAAAAATAATTCATAATAGTCCAACCTGAGTATCAGTCCATGATGTACTAAAGTCCTTGATATAATAACAATCCATAATGTGATAATAATTAATGATAACCTGGTGAATCTATAATGTAGTTCAATTTTTTAGTACCTATAAGGAATGCACCTTTGCACATGCCCCATGTCATATATGGAGTGAATACATTAGTCTTTATATATTGTGCCTTTTGGTTTTTTTACATAAGGCATAATTTATAGAATGTTGACCTATTGTTTTGCAATCTGTGTACAATGATAATACCCATGTATCGAATGTTGACCCAAATATATATCTATATCATATGTTGTGAAGGAGATCTAGGGAGTTTTAACATGATATAAGCATGGAGGATATGTTTTCATAACATGCCTCCATTATAATAAGTAAAATTTTAGATGTGTAGTAATGTGGAGGACATGTTTCCAAAACATGCCCCCACTGTAATTTGGATAAGTTGAATACTGAATAAATGTGAAGGACATGTTCCCATAACATGCCTCCCACTGAATTTAAAATTATGAATATGTGGAAGCCATATCTTTATGATATTCCCCCCTTTTGGGAGGATCAAAAATAGTATCTACTAGTCACCTCATTACAAAAGGAATAAGTGATCATTTCATGTATATGAGTGTATAGTAAATTATTTTACCCTGGTAGTGTTGGTACTAGATGATGTAATGTTGTGTAGGTACCACATGTGATTTAAATAATATCTATGTGTAATCAAAATTTTAGGTGTTTTTAGGTATTTCTTGAAAGCTTGCCAAATTGGTGTAATGTGAAAGTACTCATTGTCTAGATCCCAACATAACTCATGGTTTTGAATTTGGACATCTGGTACTCATATGTGCATTTGAAGTTTTTATAAAAGTTGTATATTTAGAGTTTTGAATAGAAATTTAAATTCATTTGTACTTTGATCCTTTTGAAATTTTGAGCTTTGAGTATAAAAATATAATGTTGTCACAATAGAGTCCCATGACCAATGTGATTTGAGGTACTTCAGATAGCCTTAGTTGGTCAAGACTTTGAGGAGTTGGTAAGGAGGTTTAATTGTGAATCGCATGGTAAAGTTATATTTTTAAAATTTATCCCTTTGTGGCAATTTTTTTGTTTCATAGGTGTCAACGGACACTTACATCAAAGCTTGGGATAGTTTCATCTAGCTCTCGATGTTAGTGTCTACTATTTGGATGCAATTGTCTAATGCTTCTGTTTGGCATCGACATTAGCATTCAATGATATTGTCTTACTAATTTTTGTGGGTTTTAACTGTAAATTTTGTATTGTATTTCTAGAATGACCTGACTAATTACTATTTTTGTTGATTTTTATTTTGTAAAAAGATGTACATATTTGAGAGTTTTGCAATGGTAGGCATTTTTACACTTTGGTTGAGTTAGGATTAGATGTGATCGACTAGATTGTGATAGATCAGGTTGGATTGGGCCATGTTGCCTAGTTAGGACAAGTCCCTTATGATGTCTACCTTCTCACATCACTAGCCAAGAGGTGGAACCTAGATACATGTACCTTCTAGCTCCCAACAAGGGAGATGATAGTTATATTGGAGGATGTGTATTACATTTTTTATTGCCTATCAGAGGCGAGAGAGTATAGGTTACAGGAGATGGTAGTCATGGTTATATTCAATGGTCCCATATGTATTTTACTGGTTAGAGAGCATCGGATGGAGATCCAAGTAACATGGTGCATCTTCATATCATTAACAGAGGTGACATTTTGCAGCTACAAAAGTTCATTTGTGTAATATTGGCTTCATTTATATCAATGGAGGGTGGCTTTATTATGATTTCTTATCATGTGTATCATATAGTTAAATAAATTAAGTAGGATGGTACCTAATATCCTTGGGGTTGTAACATATTAGCCCACATATATAGAGATATGTACAAATTTATATTGGAGATTAGAGTTGGCACTTTATTACAGGTGTGGGCTTATGAGCATATTGCTATGGTTTGGCCCCTTAGTGGATTGCTAGTTGGGTGGGCCCATCCATAGACATTTGCAGAGTGGTGGGTACTCTCCTATGGTAGAATACACACCATGATGGAGTACCACACCTTTTTGGATAGATTAACTTTTGATTAAATTACATGCCATCCATATAGGACATTTTTTGGGTGGTGCAAGGATGGGCATGAGTTACAGAGGATTTGAGTCAGCATGTGGTTGGCTGACTACTTTCCCAGGGTATATGAGTTATTTTAGTATGAACATGTACTTTGGTAGTTTGGTATAGATTAAGGAGTGCCATCAATTCCATACCCATGGCATCATACATTGTAAAGTGGATATAGGCCCAATGATATATCGATACCTACACTTAGGGATCTAGGCCCATGGCCTAGTGATGAAAGATAACTTGTGGTTCCCCTAGCTATAGGGGATGATGTAGGGTGTACAAATGGTTACACAAAATGGTGAGTAGGGTCTTGCTAGCCATTATTATTCATGATCATAGTTTCCCAACCTGGTGCCATACTTATAACACAAGGAGATGTAGGAGGAGATAGAGGTGGTGGTTTTCTCATGGGACTAACACCTATAGATGCAACGGCTATTAGAGTCACATGTTAGTACCCTAATTTTGAACTATTATATTTTATTGACATAATATTTAGTTGATAATAATATCTAATTTGTATTTTGTATGTCTTTTGTGTATGCAATTAGGAATGGGCTACCATGGTGAGGCATGCAGTGCAGGATATCACTTGGAGTGTACCCATAGATATAGTTGGTGAGGGATTCATTGAGAGAGTTATTGATATTACGGGTGTCCATGCATCCCTGTTTGATCTAGTGGCAAGGGCAATGAATGCATATCACATTGCAATGATTGAGGGGGAGGAGCTACATGTCGAGCTAGATAGATGAGACATCCCACGTCATAGTGCCATAAATATCATGTAGGTTTTGATTGAGTAATATGACACTTTACAACATTAGTATGAGGAGATAGTGCATTGACTAGGCATATATGAGGAGAGAGTACATGAGTTATCTCAAACATGGGGGCCCACCCTAGATCCAAGTACTTTCACATCGAGAAGCATGAGGGTCATTGATATAGATAGTGATGATGAGTATATACTTTGGGATATGCCTCCAAAATATGATTTGTATTTTTTATTTGTATAAAATTTGTACCATTTTGATATATATGTGACATTATTCACATGGTTTATTTTGCTTCAAATGGATGTGCAATTTTTAATTGTGTTACTTTTTGTATGGTTTTAATTGCATTTATTTTTATAATGTATGGTTGGATATGGTAAACTGTATAAGAAATAGTTCCATTTAATGAAATACTTGTATTATAGAGGTAATAAATAAATCACTGTATGCAATGAAATCCAAATGGAAATAAGAAAACTTGACTGTAATGATCATGTGGTAATGGAACTGCTAGTTTTTTTTATGTCGCTGACTCTGAAGTATTTGTAGAAATATCATATGAATATATCTGTATTTATTTAGGTATCCATATTTATTATGTAGGTTCACCTTCTCCATGAGTCTCTGTATGAAGGACTTTATCGACTAATGGTTCCTTGGTAGGATGAGTGTGGGAGAGAATAGTCGTGGGAGAGGGTGCACCAAGAGAAGGACTTCTACTAGTGGTCATCTTCTGTGAAGTTTGATGGACCATGTGTTCCTCAAAAGAAGTAGCATGGGATGTACTGACCCTCTTAGAATAGCCTCTAGAATAAGTATGTGAAATAGGTCTAGATATATATTTTTGAAATGTAATAATTTCATGATCGACTAACTATGTAAGCTTTTGCTCAAGAGCAAAACAATCATTATCTCAGTGCCCATTCATATCACAGTAAGTGCAAAAGTGTTATCCTTTTACCTTTTCAAATATGTGTGGTGTGTAATGAGAATTAGGAGGAAGATTTATCATTCATTTATCCAATAATGTGCAAATATATCATGTGGTCTATCTCAGTACCAATCAAATTGAAGTGGTTATCTTTTTATAGATGTAAATGGTTTAATTATAGGAGGTACTCTATAAGTATGCTCTTTTCCTTTATTCAATACTTTTATTATTTGTTTTTTGGTATGCATTTTTGGTTCTAAAGAGGGTTTTTGAATTGGTTCATGACCCTTCTTAGTTTACTTGTTTGCTTTGAAAACACTGTTTGTACCATGTTTACCGTTAGGTAATGAAATAGGTAACTCAATTTTCATATTTGTTAAGGCACATGCATATTTATGCACATCCCAATATAAAATATTGAAAGAATTAAAGGGTTTATACAACGTTCATTCTCTAAGAGGAGAACGAAGACCCCTACTAAATATAAATTGCACTTCCAAATTCAAGGGGGTGTAGTTTAAGGAATATAATGTCCTTAAATCTAATAACATAGTCTAGAATGGACTCATTCTCATTTTGTGTTAATACTTGTAAATGTTCCAATGGTAACTTTGGTAAGGTATATCAATGAAAATTGGATAAGAACATGTCTTCAAGTTTTTTGAATGTTGACAAGGAACCATTTGGGAGGCTATAAAACCAATCTAGAGCCTCTTGAGCTAAGCTTCAATGAAAGGCCTTCAATTGTAGGCGTCCATCATTAGCCCAATGCTTAAAGGAATGTTTATATTTTTATAAGTGAATAGTAGGATCCCCATGACCATTGAAGCATGATAAATTAGGCATGATGAAATTGGAAGTGTAAGGAGACTCAAACACATCTCAAGTAAGAGATTGTTCCTTTAACATATTTTCCTCAAAGGTCGCCTCATGGGATGACACTTGCAACTTAAGAGTATTAACTTATTGTTGAAGATATCCTATGGTTGTCATGACGGATAACATATCGTAAGAAGAGAGTGGTGAAGAGGTTGAATATTTACTTAGAGGTTGTAAACTACCAGTCATACAAAACATATGAATGATAGATTCTTGAGAATCTTCTAAAAGAGGATCGTCACATGGTTTCATAATATTTGGTAAAGGAGTATCCATGGTCAAAGAGATAATTTTATCAATTTGGATGGAATGAAGGTTGATATTTTCATCATTGCAAGGGATATGCTATTTGAATTTGTTTGACATATAATAGGAGTATGGGGAGGATCTTCACTTACAAACACATGCTCTTTTTTAGCATAAAAGGCAAAAGAGGGAGGAAAAGAAAAAAATTCTACTTCATTTGCAACACTAGGAGGGGGAATAATGCAAGTTCCACTTTTATGTGTATCAAATGTACTTAGAAAGTTGATTGTATCTCTGCACAATGTATTTGTTATAACCACTTTCTTGGGACCTTCACATGTATTTTCATTTTGCCATTCAAGCAAGGGATGAGAGGAAGTAGTACATGCATGTTGCTCATTATAATTTTTAGAAAGAGAAGTAATTTCAATATGTTCATTTGAGTAATCAAAATAAGGGATACGGTTTGCAATATTATCATCTCTTAGACAAGAAGGCACACAATCAATTTATTTAACAATTTCATTATTGTAAGGAAAAGAGGGACATTCAATTTTTAATGCATTTAAAGAATGTACAACATTTTGACTTGTAACATGATGAATGCTAACTTCTTTCTTATCTATGGTATCATTTGGTTGTAATGCACTAACAAACTATATTATGCTTGACTTTTTAGACCCTTCATCATTAGAAAGAGAAGAAACAAGAGAATTAGTCTCTACATACCCAAGAGGAATATCATTAAACTCATAGCCATATAAAAGAATACTATGATCATTACCATGCTCATTTATACTTGTATTTTCATAATTAGTTATTTCATTGTCATAGTTATAAATAAAATAAGAGTTTTTATCTTATGTTTGATTTTCCATAAGATCTTCATATGCAATACATTGGTCATCAAGAATATTAAATAAACAATCCAAGGGATGGGGCTTTGTGGGGCCTTGTGTAAGGAAATCCATAATAACTTTGACTTTGTATCCAATCACAAAGAGAGCAAGTAAAATGCCTAGAGAAAAGATATAAATAAGAATTCCTTACACCATTCACAGGTAAGAAATTAGATCTAAAAAACAAATACAAAAACCTGAAATAAACTTTGGAAGGAGCAAACCCTACATATAAACTAGGGTTTGGTTCAACAAATAGAAGATGGGTTCACCAGAATGTTTTATGCTATTTGAGGTTTTATACAAACACACTTAAGTAAATAAAACCGTTTGAATGAAGTAAGACCATATTCAAATTCATACTAAAATACAATCAATAATACAAAATTACCAAATTTAACATGTGCAACAAATACAATTAAATACAATGCAACTAAGGGATAGAGAGGCATCCTATGAAAAAGTAGTGGACAAAAATGTAGCGGTAAATAACGTAGTGGTAAAAACATAGTATGATAAAATTGTAGTATGACAAAACATCGTGAGGATACAAAGCAATGAGGAAAAAATGTAGTAGTATTGGTAATGTCACGAAGATGACACAACTTTCAACTAAAGGTCCAAACTCATGAAATCACATTTTCCTCTGTTATTTTTCTTGTAAATTTGGTGCATTACTTTTCCACCATGAAATGTTAACTACTATCACCAAAATGAACTAGACAACAAATAAACAATGTGATAATCACTAAAATGTCCTAATTATGCTCTTTGTGACATTTTTGCGACATTACCAATACCACTACATTTTTCATCGCTATGTTTTGTCCTCACGACATTTTTGTCATACTATGTTTTTACCACTACGTTTTTTACCGCTACATTATCACATAAAGCCGAAAGAGAGATCCTATATTGTTTGAAGTTTGGATCTAGGATGTGACATGGATCTGGAATTATCTTAGGGCATTAATCATGTTATGGAATCTATCCACTCTGCATTTTGGTTATTTTCACCTATAGGACACTTGTGTTGATCATAGATAGTTGCATCAACATATATGTCTAAATTTAACACAGGTGTCCAGCCTAAATTATGCATAAGAGTGGATCAAAACTTTTGTCAGACCTGCGTTGTCACCTATGTGCCTATTTGGTACCTCAAGATGTCTGTATGTGCATGAGATCTAGCCAATAAACAAAATCCTAATCTTCTTACCTTTAACCTTTTGTAACTTGGTAAAAAGGGGTTAGCACGTGATTCGAGCTAACCCTAACAACCCTAGTTGTTGATTAGCATTGCCTACATAGCCAATACTCCAAACAGAGACTCAAACTTGCATGTAGTTATCTCTCCTAGGCATGCATGTAAAATTGTAATTGTGTAACTATATGCTCTTTCTCCTATAGTAACTCTTGGTACAAACAATGCAAGAGTGTAGTGACCTTTTTAATGCTTCAAATATTCAATATAGTACCGTAGTGCAATTTTGATAGCTTAGAATATAAAGTATTTGCTAATTAGAAACTTGCTTGATAAAAAATGCTAGGTAGGACAATTAGACCATACCTTTTGTATACATAGGAATCTCTTGATTTTGAATTAGGACCTAGTGGCGTGAAAAAAGCTAACAATAGGATGAACAAAGGAGAGAAGACAAATGGTCACCAAGTGAAAGATATGAAAAATAATAAAAGGATAAGTCTAGACACTTGCATCATAGTTGGACACTTGTATCAACATAAGTATCCAACACAGACACAGGTATCCAGAGGCTAAAAAACATAAGGATAACAAAAAACATAGGTGGGAATCCCCATGATACACTAGATAAAAGATAATTTACAAAATAGTCCCATAGAGGTAGATAAAACAAGTGAAATAAGATGGAACCGAAGAGGCCCACATGAGACTAAACCCCTAGATATCTAACTTTTAGTCAAAATATGTATACATGTAAAAGGCCATGAAAACATGTTATGAAACTGTGTTTGTACTAAATATGGGTATCTACAATAATATTAAATTAAATATTATACAAGAACAACAACACAAGAAACTATAACTGCAATACAAAATTATATTATTCAAGTTTCGTTTAATAATCAGAGAGAAAAGATGTATTAATGACAAAACTCTTGATATGGCAAGAGACTACGACTACGACTATAGAAATACAACTATCAAATTTAACCCTTATTAGGCGGTTTAACTACATTTTCTTCACTATTTCCAAATGCATGTCCAAAGAAAAGTGAACCTTTTTTACAACAAATACCATTCTAACAATCCATAATAATATGTAGCCAACACTTTATTTGCTAGTAACTCCATTGTCTTCCTCACCAAGAATTCCCAAACCTTTTTTTATTTTTCTCCACATCCAAACACAAACACTGAAATTGCCAAAAATAAAACATTTCTACTACCAATACTACCAATGAATTCTAAAAAATCTTGTAAAAATGCACTCTATTTCAACTGCAAACTTTCACTCAATTTGTAAACGTTTAATTGCAAATAATCCATGCCAACCATGACACCAAAATCACTTAATATTTGTATTGCATTTTATTGAATAGGATTATAGCTATTTGGAATACAATAATTACTTGCAATAATTCCTAAGCTTGAGTAAATGCTCGACAAATTTTCAATTTTTTTTTTTGTTTTCTATAACATGCATTTTCAATACCCAAACAACTCACTCAAAATTGAACTCATGGCCTCTGAAAAGTCAAAGTGCACCCAAAAAAACATAGAAAAAGAATGATATTTTAATCAATGAATGTTTCAAAGCCAAGATTTTATTTCTCTCTCGAAATATACAATTCGAAATACCAATGTAATTGAGGTTTTCAAAACCCAACAAAAACTAGAGCACAAATGAAAAAACACATAGTTAAAGATTTACTTTGAAATCTTTATTCCCTTTCCATCTCATCAGATTTTGTACTTAATCTGTAAAAATACTAACCTAACGTTTGATGGCCATTGCACAATAATACTCGAACATCCGAGCCCACTCTCCAAAAAACTTATGTTGTTGGGCTCTTCCTTGGAGGGTTTTGCTTACCTGCAAAACACAATTGAAAACAATGACATATGTAGCTAAAGATTTATCTTGGAAGCTTTATTGGCTTTCCCTCTCCACAATTTTTTCGTTTAATCCTTTGAGATGTTAACCTAGCTTATAAACATATATTGCTTTTCTTTTTCTTTACAAACTCATTAAACTTGGACATGGTCTCGAAATGATTTGTATTTTCACACCATAACAAAGTGCAATGACATTTCTTATCCCTGCTCAACGGTAGTGCAAAACCTCATCCCTGACAGGGAATAATGTAAAAAAAATTCATTGTGGATATTTTCTCCTCGACTAGATGAATCAGACAATAAGATCTCAAATGTTTTAGACCAATCAAAATTGGATAAATGCTATTTTTTCAAATTATCCTTAAAAAATGAGCACGTCGACTATTTAAACAGTCTAAATAGTTTCATGCATACAAAACAATATCGTTTCATTACCTTAAGAGTACATGGTTCAATCGAGCTTTAAAACATTGTGAATGCTCTTTGGAACTAATAAAATCAAAATATAATTTTTTCATTAAAAACATTTAAAAAATTATTACATTGATAAATGTTCCTTCAATAACATACCAAAAAAAAATTGAAAGGTGTAATGACGTGAATGTGTTAACTTTTAATCCTCCGTGAACCCTAAAATTCAACAAAATGTCCAAAATGATTAAAAAATCTAGAGGACTTAATTATTAAAAAAAACTTAATTCATTTTTGTTTTTTTAATTAATTCATTTGAAAAGATGCTTCTCTCCACTATAAATACAGGGAAGTTGTGAGCGTAAGAGCATTATTTTTGTTCCTTCTGTCGGGGAGGAGAACAGATACAGAGAAAAAAAAAAGAGCGTCGTTTGACAGAATGTTGTGACAGATTTCTTTTGTAAAGGGCGCCTCTCTTCTGTCAATATTTTGCCAGTTTCACTTCCTCGTCTTCTTCAGATTTTTTCATTTTACTTCATTCGACTGATTCGTCGTGAGACCAAGGATTTCCGTCCGGGTAAGTAAATGTTTCTGTTCTTCTTCTGCAATTGTTTGGTTTCGACTGTGTGTGATTTTCAACTCGTATAACGACGGATCGGTTAATAGACCTGAAATTTAAGGCCGTTTGTGGTCAGATGACGACTGTGTATTAGATCTCGAAGTCTGTTTAGAGATGGAGGCAGTAGCGGTTTTTCAAAAATCGGTCTCTTATTTGACGTAATTTTGGCCTGTGGGGTTTATTGGTTGCTAAAATTTTGCAGTCTGATGGTTGAGGGAAATAGACACGAAGTAAAAATAAGAAAATCATGTCATCAGACGGGAAAAATAACAACAGGGCGTTGGTTCGGTGGTGGGATTAAGGCGGGGGCGGGGTGTAGGGGGCCGGGTTTATACCGGTTTTCCAGGAAAATTTTCAGGGATTTTTTTTTTCAGCATAGCAGAAGAAAATTTTCGTTACAAAATTAAGAAAGATGCGGATTGTAGGCTAATTTTGAAGAACAAACCGGGGTTTTCTATTTTTTTCTTTTTTCTTTTTTATTACTTCAATCTTAGTTATCACGGCCTGGAACTTGCAGCTGGCCTTGTTGGTTGGGGTATGTCACACCTGAAACTTGTGGTTGGCCTTGAGGATTGCAGCCCAATTTTAATATTTTATAACATTTTATCATGTTAAAAGAAATTTTGATCTTGTTTGTTTCTTTGGATGTGATATTTTATTCGATTTCACTATTTTTAACATTTTTTAATGTTTAAGATGGGGATTTTGATCTTGATTCTGTGGATGCGTTATTATGCTTAATTTCAATATTTTTGAAACATTTTATTATGTTGGAGTTTTTTTCAATCTTCATTTTCTATTAAGAGTATGCCAAACCTAGCAAGTTGGATGCCATATTTAACTTAATTTCAACAATTAGTGAGTTGTATAGGATTTTGTGGATTCGGTATTTTAAACACTTTATTATTAGTAAAATGGAATTTGTGGAATTTGGATTTTTACTCACAACTAGTGAGTTGAATAGGATATTTTATCGAATTTTAAAAATTACCCACACTTGAACTTGTATGTTATTTTATACCTAATTTCAATATTATATCATGCCTCCTGAGTATTTGATACTAGGGCTCTGTTTTCAAAGTACCAGTACTTTACCACTATCTCATTTGACAAAACACAGGATTTACTATTATATGCAGAGAAAAAATATATATCTTGACATATATTTATTTTATTTTTATATGACAAATTAGAAATTATTTCTATGGCCATTTTTACATGGAAGTTTTATGAATATGTATTGGAAAATTGATATTTAGATATTTTTAATTTTTTTTGGTGAAACATTGACCTCTTAAATAGAGAATGAGGTGGGGTTCTCAAAATTGAAGGTTGTATTTTTATGTACATTTTTATTGGAAATTTTGTATTGTTTTAGAAAAATTGATATTTCTCATCTTTTTGGAAATTTTCTGAAAAATTAATTAATTGGTGAAACATAACCTATAAAAAATGATATGATCTTTTGATGTCTGAAATGAAAAGGAAGGCTACATTTCTCAAAATTGACGATTCATTGAAGGGATGTCGTTCGGATAGCCTGATGATTTTCTGTTAGTTAATGGTAATCTTCTTTTTTTTGGGTTGAGATTTTATTAGTCAAGGGGGGTTTCAATGGATGCAATCTTGTGTCATTTGAGAGAAGATTAGTAGGGTATTGATCGGCATAGTGTGAACTAGGTTTTTTCTTTCTGTTTTGGCGCAAGATAAGCTTTAGATATTTTTCAAGATAATAATGTTGTCTGCAGAGGCACTCATTTACGAAATTTGGGAGTTTTCATGACAACCCATCATTACCCTGTTAGTTTGTAATGAATTTTGGTTCTACTGATTGAAATACCTTGGTTTGATATATGTATCCCTTTTCATGCCTCAACTGAAATGCATTTATTATGTCAAAGTTGCCCAGGCCTTGTTTGTTTTGGGTATGCTGTAATAGATCTCAATCCTCTTAACATGTCTGCTGGGGATTTAAACCTGAGGCTTCCATTTAAAAGCTAAACTTTTTACCATATAAATTTATCCCATAAAATGATAGGGGTTTTGAATGGCGATACTTTAGTTTGGACCCCTTCTTACCTCTTGGCCCTACTTGAGCTTTTTTGGCCTTTACCTGACAATTATTTGTTTGATTGCAAATTTATTTGGTGTAAAATTTTTTATTTTAAATTAATTTGCCGTTAACTTGTTTTACTTGGCCCTACTTGGGCTTTTGGGGCCTTTTCTCGACAAATATTGTATTATGTTTGATTGCAAATTTAGCTGGTGTGGAATTTTTTATTTTAAATTTATTTAGTGTTATGAACTGGATCTGGGACACAAACAGGTGGCTCAGTTTTTGGAAACTTCAAAACCAACACAAATGGCTACCACCAGCCACAGAATCAATTCAAACAGTCACATCAGGCCTACAAACGCTCAGCGAGATTTGAACCTGGGTGGAGCTAGGCATAACCAGCCTGCTTAACCAACCCATCTACATCTCATCAGCTTGGGAAATTACTCTTACTATTTAGCCGATAATTTATATAAACACTGCCATGACGGGGGTATTTTTCCAGGTAAATAATTTGGGATTCGCAGCTCGATTCATCTGTTGGAACACCTTTCTTAATGAATTAAATGGTATATTCTACCCAGTTTGAACATTTTATCATATCTTTGAGATTTAAACTGAAGGCTTTGTCATGAAAGCTCAGATACTTGAGCTCATCACATTCTATGATATTTGGTGTTATTTTATCTTATCATATTTTTGCTAAGTTGCCAATACGGATACGGGTACGGATACGGGTACGAGTATCGGATACGGGGATACGTCGATTTTTTTTTTGGTGGTTTGGATACGGCTGGATACGGCCGTACAAAAATATATATAAAAAATTAAAAATATAAAAATATAGCCATATAAGCAAAATTAACCACATAATATGCATAGAGGAAACAAAATAACTTCAAATAAGTTATATAACCACAAAATTAAAATTAAAAACTAATTAAAATTTAATAGTATATACTTTATATTTAAAAATTAAAATTTTAAACTAATTAATAATTTAAAAAATTAAAATTAAAATTTAATACTTAATATAATTAAGTATTTAATGTAATAATAAAAATTAAAACGTTAAAATAAATAAATAAAAATTAAAAAAATAAACATAAACTATATGATTTTAATAAATTTATAAACTATTACATTTTAAAAAATTAAAACCCTTATTAATATTTTAATTTTTAAACCTAGTTTCAAAAGAAAAGTAAAAATGAAATGTAAAAACAAATAAAACATTTAAAAATCCCTGTAGGGTCTCAAAGAAGCCGTAGGCCCGCAAGGGTTCGTGCGGAGGCGCGCAGGCGGGAGATCGCAAGTCGCGGGGAGGCGCGGAGATCGCAAGTCGCGGGGAGGTGCGGAGAACGGTCGCGGAGTCGCAGAAAGAGACGGGTCAAAGCAAAAAAAGATTAGGGTTTTTACTTTATGTTTTTGTTATAAAGTGAAAAAAATAAAAAAAATAGTATTTTATTCGGCCGATCCGCCGGGATACGGCCAGGGTATGGTGTGGCCCCTGCGGATACGGCCGGATACGCAGGGGCCACGCCGTACCCTGGCCGTATCCCGGCGGATCGGCCGAATAAAATACTATTTTTTTTATTTTTTTGGACGTATCCGGCCGTATCCGCAGGGGCCACGCCGTACCCTGGCCGTATCCCCCGTGGATCCCCGCGCTCCCGTACCGGACCGCCGTATCCCCGCGCTCCCAGGGCCTGCTAGGGGCGAATCTGGTAACGTAGTATTTTTGTTGTGCATCATGCTCAACCAAACCTTGAAGGAGATTGATATCAACGATGGTTATATATTTGACCCAATTTGTATGTATGCCATACTTCACCTTAATATGACTATATTATAAATAATCATGCCATTAATCACCCTTAAAATTTAGTTTAAGGTAGAACACTATTGAATTTATTAATTATTTCTGTCTGTCTTATTCTTGTTCATGCCAAGTACTATGGTAAAGTGTACATTGTTTTTCCTGTGAGCACGAATTGTTTAAATATGTAATTTTCCTTGTTCGTGTAGGATTTGTTTTTTAAATCTTAGGATTTTTAATTGATTTAATGTAATGTTGAGATGTGGTCCACTGGTGGAGTTGCTTTGGCTGTTATACCACACACCAGGGATCAAATTTGACACTTACAAAGTAATTGATTAGAGTGGTTTTTTAGAAAATGATTTTTTTGCCAGTTATTTCTAGTGTGTGTGTGTATTTTCTAATAGTAGTTGATTTAGTTTTTGCAATTTATATGCATAATGGCCACAAGTTCAATTCACTGTTAGCAAATGAATTTCTTTGCTGGATGGTAGTATTGGTGCCTGGGAGGTTAATCACAATTCTGGTTGAACTTTTCTAGTAGCTATATTTGCTCTTTCATGCAAGCTTCTATTCACTTGATCCTATCTAAAATGTTTTTTTAGTGGTTTTGCATGCATTTTTTTCAATCTGATGGTTGATACTTTGTTTGTTATGCATATACATTCTTTGTCCTTAGATCTGGATTTTGTGTTTTGTATCCTTAAAATTAGCTCCTCATGTATTGATTTGTTGCTTATCTTGTGGCAGATAACTGGGTGTGATTTGCATATCAGAGGCTGAGGCTTTAAGATTAACATCTATTAGTAACATGGAAATCGGGGCAAGAAATTATAGCGGCATGCAGCAGACACCCACACTTAATATACTAGAATGTCATGTAGATAGAAATGCAAGAAGAAGACAAAGGAGCGGCATCCACAAAGATGCAAGCCCGAAGCAAGTTATCTGTCCTGAACCCCGACGAGTCCCAATTGTCAATTCTTTTGGAGATGAATTGAAAACTTGTCGCAGGCCACAAAGGTGAAGAACAATTTCTTTTTTGTGCACTTGTTGGTCAATTGTGTACCTTTTTAGAAATTATTTAGCTTGAGTCTGTTATTTATCCTGTATTTGGAAAAGGTTCTTCTGTTTGTATGATTTTGAAGGGTCTAGTATATTAGAATGTATAAACTACCTATCCGTTATTTCTACATGTGGCTGGAAGAACAAACTTGACGGGCAGTCACAGCCCTAGCTTCTTTGAATGAGGCCTTGAAATTCGTGATTGTTTATTTTTCCTAATGTGCTTATTGTTATCTCCTTAATTTGTATGTGTTGTTTTTGTTTTGTTTCCAGAATAGTGTTTTGGTTGGTTCTACCTTATCCCGAATGAGTACTCTGTTTTTTCTGCAAGAGTTATTTTAAATGCGTTCACATTTACAAATCTTTGTCTGCCTGGAGTGAATTGTAATCATTTTCTCTAGTACTAGAGAATTACTGTGTACCACAAAACTTGTGCTAGATCTGATCTAGTCGCATCCTTTCATAGTATTTTGTATCTATGTACATTCCGTGATGGGTGGAGATTTTTGGGTGGTCACACAGGTAAACATTGTTAAATTTGCACTGAAAATGGTTTGTGTGTTTGCCTTTATTGGTTTGTGTGTATGCACTGGAATGATTCCTGTATATCATGATTGAGTACTCGCCATTGGATATGGCATCTATGTTTCTGTTGATCTATTCGCTCATATTGTGGTATTTTTTTACGTGTCCATTTTTTGAGGGACGGTGGATCAAGGAGCGCTTGTTAGATGGTCAAAATTATTTGTGTGTTTACCTTTGTAATCCATTTCTGTTCTTCAACTGCGGTAGGTATTGTATTGTGAATGCATGACAACGGGTTAGGACTATAACATCTTTGCCGCCATTTTGTTCTGTCTGCATTGGGTATCCTTCTACATTCTTATCTGTTGTAGGTGTCAGGAATGTTGAGATTTTGCAGCAAATAAGGTTCATGTGTTTTTGTCTTTGTGACATGTCTGCCGTTATACTTGGGTGTAGACTGTATTCTTGAGTGCTTGATTCACATTGCTTTGCAAAAAGTGAGCTATGCTATAGGGGATTACTTGATGGTTGTGTGGAGGTGACGTTGGTAGCTAGTTATACTTGAAAGGAGTATCCATTGTTTTGATTCGTTTGTAATAATCTAGATTTCTGTTTTTGCCTTTGTTATACACGTTTGTCCTTGTACTCTGCTGCCATAATCTATTGACATTTTTTCAGTTTTTCAGTTTATGCCCATTCTTTAAGAGGTGGTACCATTTGGTTAAGGCAACCTTGTTGGCTAGCTGTATGCTTAAGGGGTGTTGATAACTTTTTGCAACCTAGTCGGTTTTTCCATGGTCTCCTTTTGTGACTGTAGGTTATCCTTGCACTCTTGAAGAATATGGATTATTTTCTTGAATTATTGAGCAGTGGGATATAGTATGACACCTATGCTTGTTTGATTGATTAACATTCTTTTGCAGTGTTTTTGGTCGATATAACCCTTTCTTGAGGGATTGTAGTCGATTGATTAACATTCTTTTGCAGTGTTGTTGTTCTATATATCCTTTTTCCCCAAGTGATTGTAGGTTAAGTTAAACTTCTAACCTAATTGTCTAAATATTCTATATTGGTTTTTTAAGTGGTGAAACTATTTTAAAATCTCTGGAAACTATGCTGAGTGAAGCAGAAATATAGGTTGCTTCAATTCTGGAAAAGCAAATAGAGTTGAACTTCAATGTTGTTTTTGTCCAATGCCTTCTGCATGTCATTTCTGTGGCCTTGATTGTGTAAGTATAGGGTTCCTCTAACGGAAGTTCATTTTCTCAAATGTAAGTTCATCTTTCTGGCTTATGAAAGATTAGTGGACCTTTTCCAGAGATTGCACTGCACCCTTCTTCCGGTTTCGAGTTTATTTTCATATCCACAAACTTATAATGAGTTTTTAAAAAATCATTACGTCAGATTAATCTTTTTGATATCTCAGTCTACTTAGGAGTTTAGATTCATATCCAAAAGCATATCAGGAGTTTTATTGCTAACAATTCATGTTTGACAATTTGAATTTTTCTTTATTACACACATTTGTGTTGAAATATGTACCATATACACCAGGTTTTCTTTTGCTTGCATAGCCTCTAACCTATATAAATGCATTGCTTGCAGTAACTCAACAGTGCAAGATGAGGGAGAAGCAGGTTGTGAGATTTTAGACATTTTTTTAAAGAAGGTAAAGCAATTCTTTCATCTTTTGGAGTTTCATAACTCTGTGCGCATCTGCTTAACAATTTCTTGATGCTCTCAGGGAGTAGTTTCTTTTATGCATTCAAGCTAATTTTTTGTTATCTATGTTGCAGAGTGGATACGGAGATGCTAACGGATCTCTTCCATACTTTTGTGGCTCACCTCCTGTTCGCGCTCACAATCCACTGATTCATGATGTAAAGTTTGTTCGGAAGGATTTACTACCCTCTGTCAATTTGACGCAGAAATCCTCCTGTGGTGCATCATTTGGAGCAAATCCCTCCATGCGGGTGGAAGGTTTTGTCTGCTCGAGTTCAGAAAAACACTGCATTGTGCTCGCTCTTGCTTAATCCTCCAGTGACCCGTGAGGACTATGGAAAGCTTTTTAGTTCTGTATATTTTTAAAAATGTTAACATCCAAGTGCAGTGATTTTGCTCACAATTGCAGCAGATTGGTTAAGAGGGATTTCTTGCTAAAGGCAACTCGGTTTTGTACATCACACCAAAAGGAGGCTTTACATTATTCACTGGAGAGTATTCTTATATACAGGATTTCATTTGTGAAATAGTAGGATGGTCCAGGCGTAGACATTTTTATGAAATTTGAAAGAGTGGGAACAACATTTAGTTCAATCTTATAGCAATAATTGTACAGTAAGTGATCTTGTAACTTTGTAATTAAAATATTAATGTAAACAGATAGTCCCTATGTGGCTGTATGCTAAGTAATGAGGGGCTTTGGAGTGTAGTTAGATACTGCTAAAGAATGCTGTATTTGGGAGAGGCTGAAGTCTTTTCTTTCCCTCGTATTTTTGTATACAGTTGCTAAGGATGCAAATGCTTTTCCTTTTCACTGTTAGCTAATATAAACGTCCAATTCCTGTCCTGGAGGGATGCAAATCCTTTCCTTTTCACTTATAGCTAATATAAACATTGAAGTACTGTCCTTGGTTTTATCATCTTGGTTGGCTTTGTGGATTGGGGGTATTTCACACCTCACTATTTGGATGTGGTATTTTATTCAATTTGAATCATCAGTAAGTTGGATGCAACATTTTACGCAATTTTAACATTTCTTAAAATTTTATTATTTTGGAAGAAATTTTGATCTCGTTTCTTTGGAAGCAATATTCTGCTCGTTTTTAAGATTTTCAACATTTTGTTATAATCTTTAAGAAGAGGATTTTGATCTTTGAATTTATGGATGAGTTGTTTTACTTAATTTGAATATTTCTGAAACATTTTATTATGTTTTGATTGTTTTCAACCTTAATTTTCTATTAAGAGTATGCCATACTTAAAAATTTGGATGCCATATTTAACTTAATTTCAACCACCAGTGAGTTGTATAACAATTAGTTACAGAATATGGATTTTGTGAGAAAGGTATTTTTACTCAAATTTAACTACTTGGATTATTTATCCCATTTTATAATTTTATCCAGGGTTTAACACTTGAACTTCTCTTTTTATACCTAATTTCAATATTATATCATGTTTTGAGGATTTGATCTAGGGGCTCATTTTTCAAAGGACAAATACTTTACAACTATTGCATTGAAGAAAACATGGCTTGCTATTTATATATACAGAATACATGTATATTTTGATATATTTATTTCATTTTATATGATAAATTCTAAACTATCTTTATATAGAGAGAGTACATGTATATTTATTTTATTTTATTTGTCAAATTTTAACCTATCTTTCTGAACATTTCAGAGTTTTTTTTTAAAATATGTAATGAAAAATTTGATATTTAGATTTCCGTGAATATGTAGTAAAAAATATTATATTTAAATTTTAGATTTTATTCTGTGAAACCTTCCATTAAGGATGTCTGAAATAAAGAGCGTGGCAGGGTTCCTCAAGCCAAACTACATAAATTTATCCCATAAAATGATGGGGTTTTGAATGGCGATGCTTTAATTTGGATCCCTTCTTACCTCTTGGTCCTGCTTGGGCTTTTGGGGCCTGGCCTTGGACAAATATTTGTTTGGTGCTAAAATATTAGGGTTGGTTGACAGCATTTTTTTCATTTTTAAATTCATTCAGTGTAAACATTTTTTAAATGGTAAATGATCATTTGTTGATAAGAGTGGGACTTGGATCATGAGCCACGGTGATGTACTTTGAGGAATTTAAATATTTGTAATTTTTTGTTTTATTTATTAATGTTTTTGATATTGATTAAGTTATGAATTATAAAACATTAAATTTATATAAATAATTAATATTAATTAAAAATCAATTTAAATAGTTATGAATTTGGGTGGAGGTAGGTACAATCGATTCATTTATATTTTTATTGATTTTGTTTTTTTTTATCAATAAATTTTAATATTATTAAATGAGAGTTTTTTATATAAAACAATTTTTTTGTTGAACTGTTATTAAACTTATAACTCACCTCAACTTTTGAGAACACCTACCTTAATAAATTAAATGATATATTGTACCCAATTTAAACACTTTTATCATGTTTTTAAAATTTAAACTTCAAAACTTTTTAATTTTATTTTATCATATTTTTATCATAACCAACCCAAGCTTACCAAAAATCAAGGAGATTAGTATCAACAAGACCCAATGTGTATGTATGCCATACTTAACTTTAATATGATTATATTATAAATAATCATGCCATCAATCACCCTTAAAATTTAGTTTAAGGTAGATCACTATTGAAATCTAGACCATTAGCAATAAAATTTAATTTGAGCTGGTTTCTATTTATTAATTATTTCAGCTCTCTCTTTCCTGTTCAAGCCAAGTATTATGGTATAGCATATATTTTTATTAATATTGGTAAACATTTTTATAGACTGTCTCTCAATGAATCTCAAAAATTATTTGAGCAGGTTCTATGAATTGGAATGGAAGAAACTTTTACAGAATCTGGAACTCCAAATCGGTATAGAGCATAAATGAGGCCTAGTCTCCAAGAAACAAACTGACAATTTAACAGCAGGCACAAAGATAATCAGAACACTGAAAACTGAATAAGAGAAGCCAACATAGAGAAATCGCACTACAAAACCACCATAAATGGCACAACACCAAAGATACAAGAATCAAACAATAATAGAGAAGACAATGAAGAAATCCCCTAAAGAATTAAAAGAGACATCAAACCCAAATAAAACCTACGAACCCAAGAGCAGTAAGGCTTCTCCTTGAAGGGAAATCATCCATCATCGCGGTAAGGCTTCTCCTCGAAGGGAAATCATCCATCGTCCGTTCCAAATTCATTCTTCCACTTCTAGTCTGTCTTTCCGCCTCCGATCTACATCCTCTGCATCTAGCTAACACTCCTAGATCTACGTTTCAATTCCTACCATTAGAATGAAAAGGACTATATAACCTTGAAGAAAGATCCTCCGAACCAGTCTCCACCAACTTCCCATCTAAATGGCCACCTCGATCAGATGGAAAAGAAAGCAACTCCAAGCCAAGTACATTGTTTTGCCTGTGAGCAGATATTGTTTGAATATATATTTTTCCTTGTTCGTGTAGGATTTGTTTTTGAAATATTAGGATTTTTAATTGATTTAATGTAATGTTCAAATGTGGTCCACTGGTGGAGTTGATTTGGCTGTTATACAACACAACAGGAATCAAATTCCACATTTACAAAATAATTGATTTGAGTGATTCTTTAGAAAATGATGTTTTTGCCAATTATTTCTTGTGTGTATTTTCTAATAGCAGTTGATTTAGTTTTTGCAATTTATATACATAATGGCCACAAGTTCAATTCACTGTTAGCAAATGAATTTCTTTGTCGGATGGTCGTAAGAGTTTGGCCAATGGTGCCTGGGAGGCTAATCACAATTCTGGTTGAACTTTTATAGTAGTTATATTTGCTCTTTCCTGCAAGCTTCTATTCACTGGATCCTATCCAAACTGTTTTTTTAGGGGTTTTGCATGCATTTTTTTCAATCTGATGGTTGATACTTTGTTTGTTATGCGTATACATTCTTTGTCCTTTGATCTGGATTTTGTGTTTTGTGTCCTTAAAATTAGCTCCCCATGTATTGATTTGTTGCTTATCTTGTGGCAGATAAGTGGGTGTGATCTGCATATTAGAGGCCGAGGCTTTAAGATTAACATCTATTATTAACATGGAAATCTGGGCAAGAAATTATAGCGGCATGCAGCAGACACCCACACCTATTATGCCAGAATGTCATGGAGATAGAAATGCAAGAAGAAGACAAAGGAGCGGCATCCACAAAGATACAAACCAGAAGCAAGTTATCTGTCCTGAAAACCTTGACGAGTCGCAATTGTGTATTCTTTTAGAGATGAATTGAAAACTTGCCGCAGGTCACAAAGGGTTTAGGGTTTAGTATATTAGAATGTATTAACCATCTATCCGTTATTTTTGCATTTGCCTGGAAGAACAAACTTGACGAGCAGTGACAGTCACAGCTCTAGCTTCTTTGAATGAGGTCTTGAAATCCGTTGAATTTTTTTTTTAAAAAATGTGCCTTTTGTTACCTCCTTAATTTGCATGGGTTGTTTTTGTTTTGTTTCCAGAATAGTGTTCTGGTTGGTTGTACCTTATGCAGAACGAGTATTCTGTTTTTTCTGCGAGAGTCATCTTAAATGTGTTTACATTTACAAACCCTTGTCTGTCTTGAGTGAATTGTAATCATTTTCTCTAGTACTAGAGAATTACTGCGTACTGCAAAACTTGTGCTAGTTCTGATCTAGTCTCATCCTTTCATGGTATTTTGTATCTATGTAACATTCCTTGAGTGGTGGAGGTTTTTTGGATGGTCACACATGTAAACATTGTTAAATTCGCAGTAAAATTGGTTTTTGCGTTTGCCTTTATTGGTTCATGTGTATGCACTGGAATGATTCCTGGAAATCATGATTAAGTGCTCGCCATTGGATATAGCTTCTATGCTTCTGTTAATCTATTCACTCATATTGTGGTATTTTGTTCCATGTCCATTTTGTGAGGGATGGTGGCTTAAGGAACGCTTGTTGGGTGGTCAAAATTGTCTGTGTTTTTGCCTTTGTAATCCATTTCTGGTCTTACACTCCGGTAGGTGTTGTATTATGAATGCACGACAATTGGTTAGTAGTACAACATCTTTGCTGCCATTTTGTTCTGTGTGCGTTGGGTATCCTTCCACATTCTTATCTGTTGTAGGTGTAAAGAATGTTGATTTTTGCAGCAAATAAGGTTCATGTGTATTTGTCTCTGTGACATATGTCTGCTGTTATACTTGGGTGTAGACCGTATTCTTGAGTGCTTGATTCACATTGCTTTATAAAAAGTGAGCTCTGCCTATAGGCGATTGCTTGATGGTTGTGTACAGGTGACCTTGGTGGCTAGTTATACATGAAAGGAGTATCCAATGAGTTTCGATTCGTTTGTAATAATCTAGCTCTCTGTTTTTGCCTTTGTTATACATGTTAGTCATTGCACTCTGCTGCCATAATCTATTGACATTTTTTCAGTTTCAGTTTATGCCCATTCTTTAATGGGCGGTACTGGTTGGTTAAGGCAACCCTGTTGGCTAGCTGTATGCATAAGGGGCGTTGATAACTTTTTGCAATCTAGTAGGTTTTTCCGTTGTCTCCTTTTGTTATTGTAGGCTATCCTTGCACTCTTGAATTATTTATGGATTATATTCTTGAGTTATTGAGCAGTGGGATGTACTATGACACCTGTGCTTGTTGATTGATTAACATTCTTTTGCAGTGTTTTTGGTATATATAACCCTTTCTTGAGATTGTAGTTGGTTGATTAACATTCTTTTGCAGTGTTGTTGGTCTATATGTCCCTTTTCCCCAAGTGATTGTAGGTTAAGTTGAACTTCTAACATAATCGTGTAGATATTCTTTATTGGTTTTTGTTAATGGTGAAACTATTTTAATCTCTCAGGAAACTATGTTGAGTGAAGCAGAAATATAGGTTGTTTCAATTCTGGAAAAGCAAATAGGTTTGAACTTCCATGTTGTTTTTTCCTTTGCTTTGTGCATGTCATTTCTGTTGCTTTGATTGTTTAAGTATAGGGTTCTCTAATGTAAGTTCATTTCCTCAATGTAAATTCATCTTTATGGCTTATGAAAGAAGATTATGCGGACCTTTTCCAGAGATTGGACCCTTCTTCCCGTTTCAAGTTTAGATTCATATCCACAAGCATATAATGAGTTTTTAAAAATTCATTACGTCAGCTTAAACTTCGTGATATCTCAGTCTGCTTTGGAGTTTAGATTCATACACAAAAGCATATCATGATTTATTGTAAACAAAACAAGATCAGCTCAATCTTTGTCATATTTCAGTCCACTTTGGTTTATCTGTTTGACAATTTGAGTTTTTCTTTATGACACACATTTGTGGTGAAATATGTACCATATAAACGAGGTTTTCTTTTGTTTGCATAGTCTCCAACCTATATAAATGTATTGCTTGCAGTAACTCAGCAGTGCAAGATGAAGGAGAAGCAGGTTGTGAGATTTTAGACATTTTATTAAGGAAGGTCAAGCAATTCTTCCATCATTTGGAGTTTCATAACTCTCTGCGATCTTCTTAACAATTTTTTGGATGCTTTTAGGGAGTGCTTTTTATCATGTGTTCAAGCTAATTTTTTGTTATCGATGTTGCAGAGTTGATAGGGAGTCCCATTGTGAATTGTTCATAAATCACAGTACTTGTCCAACGTTTTACAAATAGGTAAGCAAGCTTAATTGTGAGGGAAATTCCATAGTTAGGAAAGCAAGTTAAACCTGGCTAATTGTGAGGGGAACTCTATAGTTAAGTGTACTAGAGTTAAGGTAGCACTTGGATGGGTGACTTCCTAGTTGCTTTTACCAAATAATGATATTGGGGTAATTAACCTAATGCATATTAAGGTAAATAATAGACAAAATATTCTCAATGCGGGGTTTGAAATTTTTGAAATCCGCATAACATTGTAGGAACGATGAAGGGGCCGTAGATCTAATCGGGGTCTGGGCCTCGATTAACATTGAAATGGGCTTGAGACAACATTAAACTCGACCCCCTTGCTAGCAAATACCTAATTGGGGTTCTAAACCCCAACTAAAACTACCATAACTTAGCCAAAGAAACTCAAACCTAAACGGATCAAAAGTGTTGATTAACGCAGGAAGACCCTCAGCGAATGAAGCAAGAAAAACAACCCAATTAAGACTGCTTAACAAAACAAACAAAGCCCTAGACCTAATATGACTTTGAAGTCCAAGTAGGTAAAGGGGACTTAGATGAAATAAAGCTAGACCAAATTGGTCCCCAGAAACACAATTAGCAAAGTACCAAACAAAATTTGACTCCAAATACCTAATCAGGGGTTGAAACCCAGATTAGGTCTACAAATCTAGAAACTTCAAGACAAGTTACAACATACCTGTTGGGAAAAAACAACAAATATTCTTGATATTTAACAAGTGTAATAAATGTGTCAATAAGTTATTTTGGTACCAAGTGATTTACATGAAACTTTCTCTGATAATATTTGGAGCAGGATGAAACCAAAAAACACAATAAAGTTTCTCAATTCAATCAATAGAAAACTAATTACATATAGATGTATTATCTCCTATAAAGGAGTCTTGTCTTAACAAACTAACTACGAAATCCCTATAATCTCTCCTATAATCTTCTATTCTCCTCTATATGTGAGTTGTTCGCCCAAACCACTAATACATACAAAATATTAGTCTCACAAATATAATTACGTGATCACTAACAATATTTCTCAGCATTCCCCCCTCAATGTAAACATGGGGAGAAACCAGCGCTCAATAACTAAACAACATGTTGCTTTGGAGCTTGCACAATATCTTGATACTCACATTCACTGTGGGAACTACATATGCCATGAATAGGGGTCCATCAACCTATTCACGTGAATACATGTTTTATGAATTGGGACTCATCAATCAACTCTCATACAAACACATCTATCGAACCAGTCGAAATATCAAGAACACTTCTTGCCATAGTTTTATGCCCTGTATCTCCACATTCTGACTACAAGGGAAAATACTAATTACAATACTTTCTTTGTAGCACATTACAAAAAATAAAATATTCAAGGACTAAATCATCCTCATTTTCTTTTGTAGCCCGAACGCCATTGATCGCTGCCACTCGATCACGAACAACATAAGCAATCTCCACTGGCACTAGATATTGTGCTTAGCTTTAACTAGTTTGGCGCAATTAGTTGTTATTGTATCAATTGGATGTCAGTTTCAACCGATAATGCATCCATAAAAATTTGAAAATCATCAATCATGATTTATGAAGATTGATGACACAAATGAACATATCAAGATACTTTCTATATATAAAATTGACTCTAACATGACATTTATTGATTATACATTACTAATAAAACTATAGATTCTTATTTAGACTTTAACAACAATAAATCAAAAATACCAAATATAAAAATCCTAAAAAAATAAATGACGTTATAGTTTATAAACAAACTATATAATTAAAAAATATAACTTATAAAAAAATAAGCTAACATAGACCCAAACAAAACTTATTATTCGAACAAACACAATATTTAAATAATAATAAGTGATTATTTGCAATATGACACTATTTAAAACATGTTTATAAAGCTTAAACACAAACAAGTTTATAAAACTATAATATTCTAAAGACTATAAAGTCCTTAAATTCTAATATAGCAAAACTAAATCTAGAAATTAAATTGATTAAAAAACTAAACACCTTACAAGACTTTAAAAAAAAACACATTGTAAACTAATCAAACAAATGAAATGTTATATAGCCTAAAACCTAAAACTAAAAAGAAAAGACTTTGAAAATAATTAGACAAGGGTTCCATGGGAGGGGTTGTTGCTCCTATTATTAATGAGCGAGTGGGCCCATGAAAAATGAAAGGTATGGTAAAAGAAAATTTTAGAATCTTTTCCTAAAAGTGAGGAGTTGACTATTTTTTAGAGGGAAAGTTTGAGGGGGTGAAAAAAGGCAGGTGTGGGAGTTTCTCATATGTGCTTCTATTTTGTAGAAAGATATTCTACCAATTGTAAATATGTCGGTGGACAAAATTTATGTAAACTTTAATTATAAATAAAAATATAATAATTTTAAATATTATCTCCTATAAAATAGCAATATACACTTAGAATTTTTATTTCATGGGACCACTTTCGCTACATATGCTCCTGAATTCACTCTGCACAACCCCCTAAGAAAATTTAGGAGCCCCCCTCCCATGGGACCACTTCCTTAGAAATTATTTGAGCCACGAGCGAGCTTGAATGGACACACAATTGTAGGGTAGTCGATTCGAGTGGAATGTCAGGGTTTGCATAGACTGATCTGATTCATCAATCAAATTGATACATTTGACCCTCTTGGTGATCTCCCCAAGTGCATTATTTATAATAAAATTGATCTGCTTTAGAACTTCATGATCAAGTGTAATTGACAAATACCATAGTTATGTGACAATCTCTTGCACGATATTTTGGGTAAAGTCATCCACTGTCACTTCAGTAACCGGTGAATCGATGTTTCTCTTCCATCTCATAAAGGCTCGTGTAAGGAAAAGAAGTGGATCATGAGGAGACAATTGTCTCTATTAGAGATGTGAAAGATATGATGATGGGCAAATCGTTGAATCTCTCCTTTGAATTTCCACTTCAAGGGAGTGGAACCGAAATAAAGAAATTATAATGAATGCTACTAAAACATTTACCCAGGGCAAATTACTTGTCAAGGATAAGAAGTCGGTGAGGGAGATGATGCACATAACCCATACGAGGCTTTTGGCATTGGCTTCCTCAATTAGATCATTAATGGTTTGCTACTACCATGCCATCTCACTTACAAAGACTCGAACCCTATGCAAACAAATTTCTAAATGCTCAATTAAATAACAATTAGAATATTCATAATTTATACTACTGATACAAACTCATTTTCTAAAACTTAGTCTCTCATCCATAGGGACAAAGCGCAATGCAAGTGCCCCTCACATTTTCTCAAAAATCCATCCCTGCTCTGATACCACTGATAATATTTGAAGCAAGATGAAACACATAAACACAATAAACTTCCTTAATTCAATCAATATCAAACTAATTACATATAGGCATATTATCTCCTACAAAGGAGGAGTCTTGTCTAAACAAACTAACTACTAAATCCCTCTAATCTCTCCTACAATCTTCTATTCTTCTCTATATGTGAATTGTTCACACAATTCACTAGTACATACAAAATATATTATAGTTTCACAATTATAATTACGTGAGTACTAATAATATTTCCCAACATTCTCATATGACCTTGGTCGTCGCAATAGAGCAAGTTTTGGAAGACAATTCGGTACACAAACCAAAATGATCCCTTGGAGCGGCTCAAGAGAGTTAAGTTAGCAAGATTTTCAAAGGCAAACTAGGAGATCGAGACTTCATTTTCACATTAAGTGTTTTATATGAAGTTTTCTTGCACAAATGTGGTTTATCCAATAGAAGTTATTGCAGGTCCCAATTCAACATGTAAATCGAGACGACCACTTAACGTAACTTGAGAGTGTTGAGACCAACTAGACACGAACACAAGTAAAAGCGAAGCAAAAATTAAAAAAGGGGTTCCATGTTTCTAAAAAAATTAGTGCATGTTGTGCAAGCAACAATATGATGGATTTGACTATTTGAGCATCGTTTTGAATTCAAACAACATAGGGAACCTAGACAAGAGAGCGGTGCGCTCCTATCTAATAGGGCACTCATGTCCAAAGTCCTTTTGAAATAAAACTACAAATGAATATTCTAAGTAAATTCCTTGTAGAAGTGATTCAGTCTACCACAGACTTGTGTTTGCAAGATTAAACATGCATTTTTATTCTTTTCTTTGAAACCATAATGGAGTCGTGCACATAAGAAGCAAACAAAGATCAAATACAAAAGGAGGAAAAATAGGGAAGTGGGAAGTGGTCGAGCTGTCCTCAGAGCCCTTGTTATACCGAGCGCTGCCTACATAGTTCCAATAATAGGGACCTTAGGATGATGTAGTTCTCCTTTGGGAATGTGCATAACTGGATCAAGCACAATGTCTATCTAAAATGCTCTTTGACTAGGCCCTCCTCTTGGTCAAGCATGCAATCTAGATGTGATATATGTGTACTTTGAATAAATACATAGATTTAGTTTGTTGTGTACTGATTTTCTTTATTATGCTAGTACAAAAATAACAAATGTTATATATAAAATACCTTAAGGAACCCTTTAAATAAAAGACTCCTAATTTTAAATTTGAAAAACCTATTTGCACACCAACCGACTCAAACAAAGGTAAAATGGTCATAAAAGAGAGACCCCAAAAAAGTGCCTTGAAAAGAGCTCCAAAACGTGTGTTGCACAATATCAGGGGGCGCACCTCTCCAATGGGGTGCTCTTGTCCAAAATTTATAAAATCGAAGAATAAAGCCAAAAAAAGACCAAGGATCACTGTGACTCTGACTAGGACTGACGTGGAAGATTAAGACTATAGAAAAGGAGTGAAATAAGTGTAACAGGTTGACATAAAATTGAAATCACTATCCTATGCATATCTGAGAATCTAAGCCAAATCTGAATAATTAAGTAAATTTAAGTGATTGAGTGGATCTGAGTAACTATGTCAAAATTGGGTATAATTTGTGTAAACTATAATATTATGTGCCAAAAGTTATGTACTAGAGCATAATGTGTCACAACTAATGGCGTGCCAAGTAAATTGACACATGATCTGAGTCAAAATTTGATGTATAGTAACTATATTTTATGTCAACCGTCCTCTGTGTATTTGAGTTAATAAAAATAATGTTGAGGTATACCGCACTTTTGGTGAGGGATGAAATTGGCGTAAAGAGTTCAAGCCAAAAGTAATGATTAAATTAATGAAAGTAATTAGAAGTTTAATATGACGAGATGAATAGGATCAATAGTTTACCATTGGTATTAAATTGTTTGTAGATTGGTGCTTACATGGATTTTATTAGTGATAAAATAACGGCTAAGTAAAATGAAGTAGGCATTGTTAGAGTGACTAAAAGGTTAGTATATGGGTGACACCTATACGATATGGAAGGTGTTGTGATTTTGTTCCATGTAGAAGAAATAGTTTTGAAATCGGAGCCATGGTGTGCATGATGTCTAAGTTCCAATTTTTAGGCAAATATGGTTTTTGTAAAGTGGGGCCAACACTTTAGTAGTGTGGCACTGGTAAAAAGTGCACACATGATTTGAGAATTTAAGGATTTGAATTCATTATGGGATTTGGAATATTGGAAATTTGAGTTCTAAGTGTGTCAAAATGCCTCAAAGGAGAGCAATTTTGTGTGTCAGAATGAGTGATGCTCCATCAGAGTGAGCCACGATCAAAGATTGATGGATTCGAGCACACTTATTAGCTACATTGTAAAAGCAAAATTAGATATGAGTAGAATATCAACTTGTATTCAAAATTGATTGGATTGGATTGAATTATAACTCGAAGGAGAAGTAAATAAATAGGTAGATGAGAGGCATAAAGCCACATGTATTTAACAATGTAAACACATGTCAGTTGCCAAATGAATAGTAAGCACCATGTACAACATGTTGACATTGGTTGCCAAATGAATAGTGCATCCAATGTTGACTATAATTTAAATATGTGCATGTGCAATTAAATTGTCAATATTGGTTGACAAATGAATAGTGCATCCAAGCTGACTACAATTAAACATGTGCATGTGTAACTAATAACCTCATTATTACACCTAAGTGACCTCAATATTACACATAAGTAAGATAAATATGTGTAAAAAATTTATAAAATATATAAAAAAACCTACACTAACACCCTCCCTTAAGCATAACTTAGGTGGATAGAAAAATTAGGTCCCAATAATAAGGTCTAATTAGTTACCCCAGTACAAGGCAAATCCCCTAGAAGAATAGAGAGGAGTCCCACATCCAAGAAGTAGAGAGATAAGAATAGAGGACTAGAAAGCCCCCACAGAAGATGATGTTGAAGTTTTCTGCACTCCAAGTAGAGCTCGTAAAATAATCAATGTCAATGGTGATATCATGTGCATGAAGATTGAAGAAAACATGTTCAAAGCAAGCCTGTGCATGATCCTGTAATGGGTGACACCTATACGATACGAAAAGTGTTGTGATTTTGTTCCATGTAGAAGAAACGGTTTTGAAATCAGAGCCATGGTTTGCATGATGTCCAAGTTTCAATTTTTAGGCAAATATGGTTTTTGTAAAGTGGGGCCAACACCTTAGTAGTGTGGAATTGGTAAAAAGTGCACACATGATTTGAGAATTGAAGGATTTGAATTCATTGTGGGATTTGGAATATTGGAAATTTGAGCTCTAAGTGTGTCAAAATGCCTCGAATGAGAGAAATTTTGTGTGTCAGAATGAGTGATGCTCCGTCGAAATGAGCCACGATGGAAGACTGGTGGATTCGAGCACACTTATTAGCTACATTGTAAAAACAAAATCAGATATGAGCAGAATATCAACTTGTATTCATAATTGATTGGATTGGATTGAATTATAACTTGAAGGAGAAGTAAATAAATAGGTAGATGAGAGGCATAAAGCCACATGTATTTAACAATGTGAACACATGTCAATTGCCAAATGAATAGTAAGCACCATGTACAACATGTTGACATTGGTTGCCAAATGAATAGTGCATCCAATGTTGACTATAATTTAAACATGTGCATGTGCAACTAAGTTGTCAACATTGGTTGTCAAATTAATAGTGCATCCAAGTTGACTACAATTAGACATGTGCATGTGCAACTAATAACCTCATTATTACACCTAAGTGACCTCAATATTACACATAAACAAGATAAATATGTGTAAAAAAAACTATAAAATACCAAGGTCTCAATAACATGGTATGATTAGTTACCTAAGTACATAGCAAATCCCCTGGAAGAATAGAGAGGAGTCCCCCCTTCGATAAGTAGAGAGATAAGAATAGAGGACTAGAAAGCCCCCACAGAAGATGATGTTGTCTGCACTCCAAGTAGAGCTCGCAAAATGATCAATGTCGATGATGATATCCTATGCATGAAGACTGAAGAAAACATGTACAAAGCACACCTGGGAAAGTTAAAAATAAGGTGGAAAGGGTCATGTATAAGCCATCATATGAAAAATCAAGAAACTATAGTCTTGTGAGACTTATAGGGGAATGTTCTTCCAGGAAGGGTGAATGGGAGTATTTCATGGGAAATCATATATTTTTGTGTTGGTTTAAGCAAATATAATTGTCTTTGTGCATCTCAAGTAAACTCAATTGTAAGTAATTCACACCTTGAAAGAAGGTACCAAATAAGCTTATATAAAGTAATTCTACCGTATGAATTTAGGTTTTTGTAATTGCCAAATTACAACATAGTATGAATTCAAATAAACTACAACAATAGCATGCCCTAATGAGGTTTTCCATGGACCGTTGCTAACATGTGGACTGCTAAATCCGCTCAATACATATTTGGCAGTGATAAAGGAAGCATTGAAATCGTTCTTTTTTTTACACCCAAATTTAACACAAACATGCATAGAACATACTCAGTTCCAAAAATTAAGAATAATTCCCACGGCTATCAGATTATAGCCTTCTTTATTATTTCATTGCTATTATTTGTCTTGATCCATTGCTTGTACCATTAGTTCCTATATTCAACACACTTAGAATTTTAATTTACTATTTTTAGACTATATTTTTTGGTCGTGAGCCCACTTGTTGGTGCATCCTTTGTTATGCGGGATTTATTCCCCGACTAGAACATGAACGCTTTGTCGGCTATCAAGAAGACCTAATCGGGGGTCCCATTTCCGATTAGGTCTTGGGGAGCCCCACTTCGAAATTCCAATTTAAATTGCTAATGCAATGTTCGATTAGGTCAATGACCTAACTCAAAAGCCACTCTAGTGTTATTCGGGCCAATTAGCACTAGAACACTAATTTTTAACAAATAGAAAAATTGAAATGTTGTTATTTAACCCAAGCCCAATTAGGTCTAGGAGGCCATTTTTCCCCCTTTTTTGGTTTTTTGTACATAACCTTTTGCTCGAGCGTCATTTTTTCGAACCATCTGCGAGGTCAGAAAACTTGTTCCAGCCCGGACATTTTGGTCCTTTCATTTTTTAGAATTTTTAACTGTATTAAAATTTGTTCATGTTTTAGTGTCTTGTTTTGTTATGGAGATTTTAATTGTAATATTTTAGCTTATTTTTGTTTGTTTTTGCAGGGAAAAAGTGCATAATAGTGAAATAGGGCGTAACAATAGTTTTAAGAGGGAAAGCATTGGCTGGTCATTGCATTTAATGGCTTCATCCACCTTTTGGAAGGAAAACCTTCTCTTTGGAGCTTAATTTCTATATATTAGCCTCTTTGAGACTAAATAATCATTTTTCCTCCATTGGAGACATTGTGGACTAATCATTTTTTTGTGTTTTTTAGCCTAATCTCTCTCTTGCTTTTGTAGCATTATGTTATCCAAATTGTAATTGAATGACAAATGTAAAGTTTTATTTACGTCATTTAAGAGAACATTTAATTAATACAAGTTGTGGAGATTTCGTTTCATTCTCTGTGTAATATGGTGGTGGTGGACATCTTCTTCATGGTGTGATCCTTAAGACTCTGCCACTAACCTTCCATTTTTGGTTGTGTGAATAATGGCCAAATGGATTAATTTTTGTGTGCATTTGTTCATACGACTACGATTTGGTTGCATTACAATAGTTTTTCTCTATTTTCCCTTCTTTTTGCTCCTTTTTTGTTATTATGTTAAACTAGGGTTTGAATGCAATATGATGTTATCATTTTATCGTAATTGCAAGATCATCTCATTTTTGTTGATGCATTGTTAAATTCTATGTAATGAAATAAATGAACATTTAAATCAATCACATTCTTGTCATTTAAAAATCTATAAACGCTGATTTTTCTCATATAGAATAAATGAACAGACCTTTAAGAGACCCTATGAGTTCCCTGGATGGATGGCCATCCCCTATGAGTTGGTGTGCCAAACGACCCATCAACACAATGGTACTACAATCATTCTCAAGGTAAAAAATAGTCACACAACACCTTGAGCTTAGAAAAGATAAGTAGCTCATCATTTTCATGCTTTTAATCAAGACCTTGGTTGTTCAATATTGTTTGGTATGCAAGTAAAATACATGGTTGAATATTTTGATTTAATTAGATATTTTGTTATACTTGATTGTTTTGATTGATTGGATTAATTTCGCATAATCACAAAAATCAATAGAACATAAAAAAATCTTATGAAATGGGAGGAGGTTCGTAAACCCAAATCTAAATGTGGAATAGGAATAAGAACCATGTTCCATCTTAATCTGGGTTCAAGGAAAAAGCTTTTGTGGAAGATTTTTAAGGAAAGAAATGAAATCCAAAGCACCTTGTTAAGAAAAAATTACACAAGTATAAGATCTTATCCAATCAAAGTTTTTACTTCTTTAGATTAGATGAAACAATCTCATATTTGAAATTTTCTTAGTAAATGTAGATTCATTTTGACTAATTCTCTTTGTTGGGATGTTAAAAATAATAGAAAATCAGTAAGTTTTTAGAGAGATGTTTGGTTTCTTATTGGACCACTCTTTCTTATACCACATTTACAAGCTCTAGAAGTTTTCTTTGCTAACCTTTAGGGCCATAATGTTGAAAATTATTGGTTTGAACACAACTTTAGTTGGGTATTTTTAATTCCAATTTCTTTGTTGTTGCTTTCACTCAAGTTTCAATTAATCAAGGAGAGATGTGAAAAAAAAAGGAAAAGAAAGAATCCAACAAACAGTAATACCATTGTGGACAAAAAGTTGAGAAAGGGGAATGGATAGTCTGCCAAGCGATGGAGACTTTCAGGGACCAATGCAAAACTCATAAATACAATTGGGTCCTTAATCCCTCATATATTGGAGGGGAATTCATGATAAGTTTAATAAGGGAAGAGACTAAGGAAAGGTGAGAAGAAGTGGAACACATATGCCTTTAGGTGGAATTTTGTTTGAAGATTGAAGAGTGCTCGTATAATTGGATAATAAAAACATTTATAATGCTTTCCATATAGAACAAGAGCTACGTTGTAGTTTAGTACCTGCCTTCTTGAAAGGTAGATTATTGCAGGTGCTACATGTATAAGATTTGATCAATTGGACTATTTTTTATTTACAGTGACAATCAAAATTTCCCTATGCCATAAGGCCATTGAGGAGTGGATGATTTGAAATTTTCCGAAGGAGAGTGTTTTAAGAGAATTTAGACCCAACAATTAATATCTTAATCCTCATTATGAAAGACCTTACAATAAACCAATCCAATAATTAACAATTTAAACTTAATATTTATTCATTTAAGAAATATCCATCCTTTTTTTCGAACTCAGAGGTATGAGTGCATATGTACTTTTTGATAATATGATTTAGATTGAAAATTGTTACATCACAGAAAACAAATACTCCTTTTTGTCAAAAGCAACCTGGAGCTCTTTGAATAAATTGGTTAAGATGCATACCATGGAAATTGCCAAATAGCGATAACTTTGCATAAAAAAACAATATAATTTTTCTTTAAATTTAAATAATTATAAATAATTGGATACAATTTATAATAAATATAAATTAGTTAGGTTTTAATTTTGCTAGTTTCTATGTTTGAATTTAAAATTGTTTATAGTTAAATTTTGTATATAAATTTGCAATATAAACTTAACCTAATAATGAATGATATGAAGTGATTAATTATAATTAATTAGAACTAAAATATTGTTGATTGGCATGAAAGTTACACTCTCTCTATTTTGATAGGGGTTAGGGGCTAATAAACTGTCTATAATTTTTAATAGTTTATCAAACTTTTTAAATATTAGATTTGAATGTAATCTACGTCTAATTAAAACTAAATCAAATTATATTATTTATATATATATATATATGATTAAATATAATAATAATAACTATATTTCAAAATAATTATAATAATAACAATAATTATATTTCAAAGTGATTACAATAATATTGAGTGACAAGGGCGGGGGCCCTAGCCTGGTTGGCTAAGTATTTCCGCTGCGGCTCTACTGGTCTCAAGTTCTAGTCTCCCTCCGCCCCGTGGTACCGGTATTAGGCGTGTCTAGCCAACACCGCCGGTCACGTTAAAAAATTTACCAAGCTTTTAAAAAATAATAATAATAATAATATTGAGTGACAAGGATGTAAGGCTCCATAGATAATTATCTAAAATAACTTTGTATTAATTATAATTAAATTTCATAATGTTAATTAATTTGATTTATTAAATAATTATATAATTAAACAAATTAAGATTTTTTATTTTTTATTTTAAAAATCAAAAATATTTTATTTCAAAATTTTCAAATAAAAATTTTTATTATTAATTTACATTTAAGAAAGATTAAAGATTTACAATTAATAATTATAATTTAAGGATTTGCACTGGGTGATTATAAAGAACAACGCATCTTTTAATTTTATTTAAAATTTATATTTAAATTTTGTTATCTAATAAATTTTAATATTTAAAAAATATAAATATTAAAAACAATTCTCTTAAAATTACTCTTAAGCATTTGAAATTTTCAAAAATAAATCCATACCAGAACTTTATTCGCCTGATTAAACCCTATTTGCAAGGACTCAAATGGCATAGACAAGATCAGCACGCTCTTGAAATAAAGAAAAGATTAGTTAAAATCAGAACCGCACAGGACTGAAATATGTCACAATAAATTTTCTAAAACCATATGCATTGGTGTAGGTATTGGATTGTTGAAGGCCTGCTTCGCTGGCACTAAACAAGTTGCAGGACTATGTCTGTTGGCATGCACTAAATTTCATTTAAATACAGGTAAATACCAATACA
Organism: Torreya grandis; assembly: GCA_037957365.1. Classification (NCBI taxonomy): domain Eukaryota; kingdom Viridiplantae; phylum Streptophyta; class Pinopsida; order Cupressales; family Taxaceae; genus Torreya; species Torreya grandis. The sequence goes on along the minus strand of JARHVA010000226.1, from coordinate 1,274,148 downwards.
AAGTTAACAGGAAACATGCATAGTCAGCTATAGCTAATTTCCATCAATAATGTGTGGCGATGTGGATCTTTGTCTGTCATATTAAAAAATATATATCTGAAAATCAATAAATGGCGGCACCCCCAGCCGACAAGCCCACATCGATCACGCATTTCGAAGAGACCCAATGGAAACTTGACAGCAAAACCATAAGAAAAAACATTAATTAATATTTAATGCACGCAAACTGTGCACATGCAACTAATTCCCCACTGTGACAGCCACAAATTCGAACTTTTTGCAAGTGCGATTAAACTGAGGTTCACAGCGATATGTGGCCAAACACTGCAACCATTTATTTGTAAAAATTTAAACCAACCGAAATTTTTTAATTGGATGTTGGTAACGCAATTATTCATGGTTTAATGCTTACCAGAGATAATAATAGATTATTCAAAACATTTTGACAACATTAGGAAACTGTTAAATTGTTCTGGTATATTAATTTAGTAACAAAAATAATACTATCAAATAGAAAGTTGATAATATTTAGGGGGTTGTAAATAACAATAATTATCTTGGTGTTGACATTGGGCCTAAAGAGCATCACAATTTATTTCATGCAATATCGGAAGTACGGATCTATCAACGGGGCTGGTCATTTATTTTTGATTTTATGTTAAGACTATTGTTACAAGTTTTTGCTTATTTTTAGTCCCTGCCAAAAGAAGGTATTATAGCTTTCACTTTAGGCAATTAAATTAATTTGTTTGCTCTAGCCAAACATAATGCCCGATTTAATCTGCTATAGTAATAATTGCAAAGTTTAACATGAAAAAATTAAAAATATTCACTGATGTATTACTATGGAATATTCCATTTCATTGTTTATGATCGGATCAGATTTTTTTAATATTTTATATTTATTGCAACACAAACTTTCAAAAAGGAATGACATCAAGTTTTATAACTAAGAAGAGTTATCTTCTAGTTCCTTCAAACACCTAGTTTCTCTAATCAATTCTGGAGACTAGCCATTTACTTGCCTGACAAAAATTTTGTGGCTGAGAAGCCACCATAATGTCGATGAAAATGTACTGCACAAAAACTTCAATAGCTAAAAAGCCAATAGAAAAGGGGCAATAACAGTGAAGTACCAGACTGTCATGCATTGTGATCACCAAATTAAGTTGGTGGCCTAGTAAAATATCATACAAAGGCTGATCCCAAATAAATACGTCATGCTGAATGGTGGTCAAACAACTTAATGAACATTAATGGCAAAATTTCTTGTGGGAAAGATCAATAATCATCATCATCTTCAGCATTCCTTTCTTCCTCATCAGTATAATCCTCCACCTCTTCCTCCTCGTCTTCATCTTCTATTTCATCATCCTTTTGTGAACCTGAGCTTAAAACAACTCGTGCGCCCTTTGAGTCCTCTAAATCCTTCTTCAAACGCTCCATACTTGCCTTCTTGCGCTCCTCCTCCAGGCGTTCTTTCTCTGCACGTCGTTTCTCAAGATCAACCCTGAATAGCAACAAATTAATCAGTACACATTTCCAATCATACTGTAAAATTACAAAGAGAGGAGGAGGAGATGGCACAGGAGTTTAGTCACCTGTAGTTTTCCATGTACTCATCAGCACTTGATTCAACTGCTGCAAAGAAATCATTCATCCCAGCACCTGTTACTGCTGACACCCCAACAGAGCGTAAATTTTGATAAAATTCATCCAGTACAAGACATAGGCTTCTACTGAGGGTAGAAGTGTATGATTTGTCATTCTCTATCGCTGCCTGAAATGCCTCAAAATCCTGCATCCACTGCTTTGCCATTTAACCCACTAAATCAGAACATGTCACCATATTCCTATAAAGAAGTAAACAAACATAATCACCACAATCATCTGAAATTCGCATCCTTCTAGAAGTCTTTATATGGATGGCCAACACATATATCAAATGACCAACCATATATCAAATTCCATTAATAGGAGTCTTTATATGGATGGCCAACACAGAATCTGAGAATAGGACATTTCACAAAAACTGCTGCTGGTTAATTTTCAGTACCCACTTGTAGATTGAAGACGTTAACTGAGAAAACTTCTATGAAGAAAAGAACTTAAAAGAAAATCATCTTATTTCAAAGGCATACAAAATTCAATGTTCATAATCAATTTGAAAAAAAAAATCCAATTGAAGCCATTATATTGGACATGCATAAAATAGTAATAAGATTTAAAAAACAATTGGAATGCAATATTGAGCATACCTCTAACGCAAACTGATGATGAGAAACATCAATCTTGTTAAATGCAAGAACAAGAGGCAACCGTGTCTTGTAAAGTATACTGCATGCGTAAAGCATATTGCTCATAAAGGTAACCGGGTTTGTTGAGCGGGGAGTATCAAGGACATAGGCCACTACAGTGGGGAAGGTGGAAGCAAAAGCTTCTGTTATTATGGCTCCTGAAGCAGACCAAGTAAATATTTCTATCTGTCCTGGAGTGTCAACAAGAACGTAGTCAAGATCGTCTGCCCTTTTCTCCACCAATCCTATGACCTGGAAGCAAAGTAAACAAAGAGCAACAACAGAGTATTTTACAAGCGATAAATAATGCAGTGAAAATGCATATGGCAGAGTAATGCATACAGCAGAGAAAGCAATGAGAAAGATATAAACAACAAAAAGCTCGTCAATACTATCTCATTAAGTTGTAATAAACCTTTGAGAAGTCGAACATTGTTACAATCACACTTTTTACAACAGAGTTTATAGTTTAGTTTACAGATTACTAATTAAATAATACAGCTACTACATGTGGCTCAAAAAGTTAAATATAAACCATCCATCACATTAAGATTCGTCCACACTAACACATATCTCCATGTTATATTTAGACACAAATCACTGAATTTCACAGCTAATATTCACAACTAGGAAAGCAAAATAAAAATGATTTGTCTCATCACAAGATTCATTTACACTAAGAAATTCTTAGACCACGAACTATTTGGTCATGTTTTCTCATATCTAAACTCAAAACCAAAATAAAATACAGCCAAACTCATCTTCTATTTGATATTTCAGCCCTCGCCCTTAAACCGGTATGTAAGCTCTTTACTAAAAATTAATTAGTATTCTAAAAATGATCAAATAATAATTCTATTACACAGATTTTTATGATTTTTAGGTGCATAATTAATGCCTAGAAACTTCCTCCAAGCAATATGGGTCCTGCGAGACTAGATTAATAAAATCTAAGGTTAATGTGGTCTCCCAAGTTCAACTTTGAGGAAGCTGCAAAAGCCAATCCAGGTCCAGCTTGAGGAGGAGATTTTATGGATTCTAGACAGCATTTTCCTAACACCCTCGGTACTGATTAATTCCCTGTGAATGTCACCAATTTGGGAAAGGTATTCCAGTTTCCACATTGCTAAACACTTATCCTGCCTGCCACGATAAGTATGTTTTTCACTGCTCTCTCTTCCTCCTAGGTGGCCGCATTTTAGGTACTCTCTCTGTGTTGGTGTCTTCCTCAAGTGAGAATTTGTCACCACCTCTCCTGCTAATTGCTTTGTGCAAATGTACTAAATTCTTATTTTCTTCTCCCTTGTTGCTTCACTGGATATGTCTCTTTTGGGTTTTTCTTTTTCTCTGCTTCATTAAGCTCTGTGAATTTTGCACTCTAGGGGCCTCTGTGGTTTGAACATCCTCCTTTCTGGGCTTTACCATGCATTTTTTGTGTAAGGGCATTTTTTCTACCTTTGGCCCTTATCTTTTCGCTCCTTGATGGTGATTTGGAGGTTCTTGATGATAATTCATATCTTCTTGTTTGATTGTTTGGATGTGAGAGAGTTGTATCGGATTTTGAAATTACTAACTCGGTGCTTCAGCAGTATGGTTTTGAAATTGGGAGCAGGTGTGGATTCAGGGAAGAAAGTGAGAGCAGCAGCCTCATCCCAAGAACCTCCTAGGGAAATCAAAGTCACAGCCTCAAAGGTGTGTGCCGATTTTTCATCGTATATCAAAATTCAAATCAAAAACTCTCACATAAGACTTTGGTAAGAAAGAGTATGGCAATATGCCAAGGAGATACATCTGGACCAGGAAAAAAATGTGAAGAGAATGATGTTAGACCCCAAGCAATCAGTAAAGAGGACAGATCTATGGAATATGGCCATCAACCTAGTAGATGCCAATATCTGTCCAATGCAGGTGGCACTTACTGTACTCCAAGAAGATCATAACAACATCGAGGTGGTGGTGCAGTTTGTTGGGGCAGAGAGTAGCATCCATTTCCACATTCTGATGGATGGACTTTGCACTGTGAGGCAGGGAAATATTGAAATTGGAGGAAGGCTGGAACTAGAATTATATGCAGAGGCTAAAAAACCTATTCTCAACTGTTGCTAACCTCTTAAATCTGATGAGTAAATTGAGATTGTAGATAAATGAGGCCTAATAATTCATTTGATAGTAAATAAATACTTTCGCGTATAGTAGGCATTTTTATTTTGATACTTTGATTATTGGAGAGTTGTGAAGACCTTTTTACAACCTGTGTGTGTAACTATGAGTCACTAAGAGCCTTGTATGCAGGAAGAGGTAAGGTAAGGGTGGAATGGTGCATCTTGATTTCCTTTCTCTGCTACTTGATATGATGAAAATCTCTGCACAGCCCTCTGTATCTGATTTGCATTTGAGTTTGTACTATCTCTGCACGAAGCTCCTTACCTTTTAGGGAAAATTTTGAGAAAGGAAGAGATTCTGAACAGAGGTCTGCATTTTTTTCTGAATTGGGTTTAAAAATGATTGCTTAAAGGTTTGATAATCTACGTTGCACAGGTACACCCCCGCCCCCCCCCAGCGCCCCCTGTTCGGAGACGCCTCCAGCACGGGAACGCCCCAGCACTTCCGGAGGCGTCTGTGGCCGTGGCGGAAACTTCCGGCACGGCCACAAATGCCTCTGGGAGTGCCCCTGGACGTCTCCAGGCGTGCCCGAGGGATTCTGGCAGAAAAATGGTGAAAAACTTCAAAAAAAAAAACTCAGAAAATCCTTTTAAAAAAAACCCTAAAAACTAAGCAACCCTAAACGCCGTTGATGGCTTATAAAAGCAGCCCTTCCCTCTTAAAAAATTTAAGTATGGCGAAACAATGGAAGTCAACAAAAAAAATTTAAAAATGTAAATCCAGCCCGAACCCAACAGTATATAAATAATAAAATAAACATTTAAGTATAAGTTTACATTTAGATATGGATGTTTGAGAGGGGTTTCGGACTGCTAGGAGCTATAATGCAAATTCTAGGTTTTGGAGGATCCTATCATATTTCAGAGTTAGTCAGATTCCAGGGTTTCAGGGTTTCAGACTTAGCCATATTTCAGGGTTTCATGATTTCAAAGAGACATCATAGGAGGTATGAAGGCTGCATGAAGGGATGTATGCGTGATAGAATAGAATGAGAATATCTCTCGCAAAGTGCCACACGCCGATCCCACCCCATTCGCTGTGCACCCCTTATGGCATGCACTCTGTGAGATTCAATGCACTGATGAGCCCTTGTGAGAGAAAGTGTCAGTAAATGATAAAGTTGAAAAATAATGGGAGTGGCATTCATGATTTTGTGGGCAATCGAGATGATTTATTCTAGATTTGAATGTACATCTTGTCTTTGAAGTAATGAATGAATGAATATTATATATTTTTAAGTGTTTTATCATTTATAGACAAATATTTTCATACTATGTAGTTTCAAGTGTTTTACTAAAAAAATGAGTAATATATATATATATATATACAGATGTACCCACGACGTATCCAAATCAAGGTTTTTGAAAAATGACGTACCTGCATATCCGAGACGTCCCCGTATCCGTACCCGTACCCGTACCCAAACAACATAGGTTTGATTTTGTGAGGTAGCTTCTTCAGAAGTGTTTGTCTATATTCAGAGATAAGCACAGAGTGAAAAGGAGAAGATATGATCTCTGTAGATCCATCATCAAAGAGTTGTAGCTCTTATTTCTTCTTTCCATTTTGTTTTTTTTTCCCTTTACTATGGATGATGAATGCACTGCTTTCCAAATTACAATCTCATGAGAGACAGTGCTTATGATATTGAGGAAGAGGAGAGCTAAAGGTATCACTTTTTACCCAGTTGTGCAATGCAGCATGACAATTTAGTAATTTTCTCTTATCAGACCAGGATGCTTGTCAAGGGTCTGTTATTTGTATGAAGATTGCCTCAAAATATAGATCGAAAATGGGAAGTGTGCGTAGCTGTAATAGGGCTTGATTCCAGTTTGATTTTTGCATTTTTGCATTCTCGATGCTTCACTTCCGAAACCTTGATTGGATGCATTTTTAGTTATATCCTTCAGCAATACAAAGGTTCATGAAAATATAAGAGGCCCCTGCCTTCGGATGATTATCTTGACCCTAATCTATGGATAGATGTGACTGAATGATGGGATACAAATGCTTATTGATGTAATTTTGGTTTTCTGAAATCTTTGGTGAGAATATCACAATGAAAGAATTGATATAAGGCTTGGTTTAATCCTCTTTTGTATTGCACCCAGTGCAGTAAGTATAATACAGCTCAAGAGATGGTTTCTCGACAACTTTTTTCGGGTCTAGGGTTCCTTAACCCTAGTTGTCTTTAGCAGAAAACAATTCTAGATTCTTCTCAAAATTGCTACAGGCCAGAAAGCCCAATTGGATGAAAATTGGAAGTAGAAGCCACTTTTTTACAAATTTTAATCTTTGGTGAGAATCATATACTGCTATTGTAATGCTATTCCAGAAAGCTTGTTCTGTTCAATCTAATAGAAGCTGCCATTTCTGTCAGTGTTTCTGTTTTTTTATGCTTTGTTTATTTTGGTAATGCATTGGCGTTTAGCTTAAGATTTGTTTATTTCTTCTGCATTTACTTTAGAGCTCTGTATTTTTGCTTTTAAGTTTTTATTTAGACTGCATATGCGGAGATGTGGCTTTTTTTGTTTTAAAATATGAAAGCCCACATTCCAAGTTTGTATATAACCAATAGACAAAACTAAATTTTATATCGATAATGAGCAAAGAGGCAGAAGCAGCAAGATCACATTAAAACAGTCTCTTTCTAATATGCAATGGTATTACAGCCTTTCTCTCAGCAATTTAGCCTTTGCTACAGGTCAGTTTAATAAGATTCAGCAAGCATTGCAAGATATTAAAAGCAGAATAACAGAGTTGACAGAGAAGACTCAGGATATTGCTGCTATAGATAGAATGCGGATTGTAATCGCATATCTTGCCACCGCTGTTTTCAAATCAAAGGAGCAGACCAACACAGAAATCTGAACAAAGTGCATAAGGACATTGATAGCATGCATATGTTGCTCTTAGACATTTCTGAGGATCTTTAAACCGTAAAACCTTGGTGTGTTGCAGATGTTCTTGTTCAAGTTTATAAAATGTGATTATAATCATCGCAGTCGAGTTACTACCTATCAGGTTGAAAGTTTTCAAATTCCTTTGAAATATTAATAAACTTAATATTTCTAAGAATCTAAAGTAAGGTTAATATTTAATTGGGTACATATCAAGATAAAATGTTAAGGGACAGAACTTGTATGGACAATTTATTTTACTTCAAAAATAAGACAAAATATGTATTACAGGTTCATATTTTGAGAAAACCTGTGTACAATTTTTTTATGAATTTGTAAAAGACTATCCTAATTGGCAAATTTAGACCCCAGTAATAACCAATAGCCAAAAGAAAACAGAGAACTCTCTGCAAACTTTAATAGATATTGTTCATTACCAAGCATAAAACAAAGCTTACCCTGAATAAAATTATGTGTATTGGTGAAGAATGTTTGAAACCATCTTACCTCGTCAAATTTGGTCGCAAATAAGTTCAAGGATGTGAGAATTCCGCCATTCGGACCAAGACTGAACTCCTTCATAACTTCCTTGTACTTAACAGTGTCCCGGATATCAATATTAGCACCAAAAGGTAGTGTCATGACTGCAGGGTCCAGATTCAGAACATATCCTCGAATCCCAGATATTTTTGTGTGTGCAACAAGGCGATGCAACAGGGTTGTCTTACCACTTCCTGCCAGTAACAATAATTCAATTATGAACTAGTTTAAAATACCAAGAAACAGACCTGGGTACAGGAAACACCGACTAATTGGGACCACAGGTATGGTTCGTCAGGGAAATGCCCATACATAGAATATAAAAAATATAGAGAAAATTTGCCATATTATCAATGCTATGTGCATAATCAGTATCAAAATAAAAAGAAAATTTAAAAAACTGCATAATTCAAAATATCTACGTTTATAGATCATAATTATTGATTTATGTTAAGTTAGTTATGTCATCTTTTGTTTTTTAAGGTTCGTCCCAGATTATGTCACCTTTTGTTTTTTTTAGGTTCGTCCCAAAAACACCAACGTTTCAAAGAAGGGCCCAGTGTTTCTGAGGAACCCAGGACTTTTATGGGGAGAAACAGAACCAGGATCAGTTCAAGAACTGTTTCAGTTCGGACACCGATTGTGGTTCTGAAGAATTTGGTAACATGGAATAAGATCCATGAAAATTCTCCAAGGTGTTGATACATAATAGTAACGGAGACATGTGTAGGTGTGTGACCAAGTTCAAATCCCCCTCACTGCAATAAGGTGTTTCATGCATCATAACCCAGAAAACATGCACCACGATTACAGTATAACAATGGGACATGTGGCAAGATTATAATGTGAGGAAACAAAATACATTTGAGTGTGAACTACGTTCAAAATCATAAGAATGGGACTCAAGCTTGCCCTAAACAACAATAAAGGCTTCTAGAATGCCCAAGTTTAAAATATAGAGATCGCAGTCTGCGCTTACTGTGATAAAGGCTTTGATCTCCACACCATGATAAAAGCTGAGTATGATTAAAAAAAGTCAAGAATATGAACCAAGCTGACCGCTGTACACAGCAATAGAAGCCTCTATGTGTGACCCAGGTTTAAAATATTAAGAGTGTGGTCCAAGCTTACCCTACTGTGTGATAAAGGCTATTAGCATTGCCCAGATTTTTAAAGGTTATATTGTTACCCTGCTTTAAAAAGGCTTCCAGCATTACCCAGGTTATAAATATTAAGAACATGGTCTAAGCTTACACCACACTAGGATAAAGGCTTTGAGCCCCACATCATGCCAAAGGCTTTAAGCGTGAACCATGTTTAAAATTTTAAGAAATGTGAACCAGTCTTAGCCCAGAAGACAGTAATAAAGACCTCTTAGTGTGACCTGGTTTAAAAAAATTAAGAATGTGTGCAAGGTCTATGTTACAAGGTAATCAAAGCTTTGTCACAGGTTTACAATCTTAAAAATAGGAACATGCTTACCCTTACCCCACAACAAAGGCTGTGTGCCCACCCAGGATTTACAGAGAAAAAATACAATGAAATTAAATACCCCATAATGAAGGCTCTGACAAGGCTCAGTAGTCTGAAATACATTTATGGTTTAAATTTCGGGTTTGCATGCTAAAAGTTATATATCATGAAAAGCTTGAACCCCTTTAAAATATTATACCACCATGTACAAGTTCAAGTGGTAAACATGTCAGAGCTTTTATTACAGAGCCCAGTAACAAAAATTCCTTGACACGCTAAAAAAATTGAAATTAGATCAAATATAACATTCAACTGCTTCATGAATGACTTTGACAGAAGAGGTACCCCTCCATATTTCCATTAATGTGGACTGTTGGCTCTAAATAAAGGGGAATTCCCACAAGGCTGGGTGCAAAGTTCCCGATGACTTAGAGGGCATCTACGCCTAAGGTTACCTAAGCACCAAAATTAGATATATTAAAAAATAAAAAATAAAATATTATTATTAATTTACAGACTTGCCTGCCATTCCAATGACAATGATGACAATTGGTTTACGCCTGAAGTTTGAAGGCCTCGACTCTGTCTGGCTTGACGCAGTGGCTGATGTGGAAGACGATGATGCTTCTGCTGCTTCAGGCTTCATGTGCCCTGCCTCTTGTGCAAAAGAAACCCTAACACCTGTATGCATAAACCCTTTAAATGAACGGCATAGAAAATATAAATGCAAGATAAAGCCACTGATATAAATTACAAATAAAAATAGCCAACCAAATCAAAGGAGCAGCTTGAGAATTACTTAAGAACACCAAAAAGTTGTGTAAATTTGTTGAGGATAAGAACCTGTTTAGGTGATTATCAAGAGTGAAATTTAAATTGTTTCAATGAGGTTGTAAGTTCGATTCTCAGAACCAGGCAAGGTTTATGGTTGACAAGACAACAAAATAACCACTCGCAGATATAGACCTGTAAGAAAAGTTTTTCAATTTTAGGTGTGATTGCGAGAAGATTTGAAGTTGTATGTTTGTCTGGGGATATACATTAAAACTTCAATAAGTTTTGTGAGATATCAATTTATTTATTTTAAATTAAATGAATAGTTAATAGTTAAGTCCATTGGGGTATGGTGTAATGGTTATGTGGATGCATTTTTATTGGAGTAATCAAAGTTCAAATCCTACAAGCAGCAAAGCAATTCCAAATAGATGTTTTCTTCTTTTCCTCATAATTCCTTCTCTCTTTCCTCTATGTTTTGGGTCTTTTCCCAACCTTTATGACATATGTCATAAATGTTTGACTCGATGTTTTCAGGGTTTTTTTGGGTCTTCACATTATTAGAGTGCACTCACCCCTTTTATTTCATCACTTTTCAATCGTTCGATGTTAGTTTGTACACCAATAGCGTCCTAATTTTAATTCAATTGTCTATAAATACACAAACATTGTAGTTCATTTACATCTTGAGACTACACAAGATATTATTAGCATTCTATTGAGTAGTCAGAGGCATTTTAAAGAGACCAAAGCAATCATTAGAGCACTTATGTCATGCCCTAAGTTTAAACATCTAAAAGTTATTAAAAAAAAACAAAAATATGTTTTAATTTATTTAATTATTTTTAAATTAAGAGTGCACTACACCTAGCACCACGGTTTCTAAGAACTGGACAGAACATCCTTACAAGTCACGAGACACAAGGGGAAGATAACTCACATAACAGCCCTGAAGGTTGACTAAGGTAGAAATTCACTAGGAGCACAATAATATTAATTATTAAAGTTTAAAAGGGTCCTAAATTGAATCCAAGGTTCACACTCCCCTTAGTTAAGACTTGGATTTTAATTATTTCATTCACTAATATCCAACTAGTTTCTTATGGATTTCAAACTCTCCTTAAATTCTTAAGAATGTATGCAAACTCTACCTTACAAGCTAATCATAGCTTTGGCACAAGTTTATAATCTTAAAAATATGAGCATGCTTACCCCCACCCCACAACAAAGGTTGTGCATAACCCCACCCAAGATTTACAAAGAAAAAATACAATGAAATTGAATACCCCATAATGAGGGCTCCCACAATGAGGGCTCCAACAATACTCAATGGTCTGAAATATGTTTATGGTCAGATGGTCAGATAGAACAATGTCATTGAGAGTGGTAACATGAGGAAAGGCAAAGGAGTGACTTCACAAATGTGCTAACATAGAACCTATCAAGTCTATTGAGTCGCCTTTGATATCCAACTTGATTAGTGGACCAAGTGAACCAACTGTCAGTTCGTGAAGTAATACATCCAAAACGCAGGTCAAAGACTCCCAAGGAGTTGCGACAATGTAACCATGCTGAAAATTCTTCAGTAGAGAGAGCAGATGATTAAGACCAGCTACAATCTCTTTTGTGCTCAACCATGTTGAAATCACCTCCTAAGATCCAATCTGCAGGAGGAAGATTGGAGCTCATCCAATTCCAAAGATTAATGTGTTATGTTGTTATATTTGGGGCATAAATTGCTCAAAACCCAATGGTTCTCTCCTCACCATAAACCCTAGCCCAAACGCATCTATTGGGAGGGTCTTCACCGATAGCAATAACCTTGGAAGAAAGGGAGGTTGGAAGGAGTAGAACTGCACCTCCTCGTCCATCTTCATGATAGGTATAATAGGGCAAGAGGTGCTTATCTATGTAATGTAGGCTAAACAGTAGAGTTGAGCCCCCCTACTTTAACCTCTAGAGGAAAATAATTTCAAAAGGATGATCTTGTAGTACCTTTTTAACATGGAATTTTTGTTCAGAGAGGGTGGGCCCTCGAACTTTCCATGAGAGAAAGGAAAGCTTCATGGCACACCACTGCTCGAGTTCATTATTAGCAAGGTGAAATAGTTGTAGTTAGGATTGGAGGTGGGAGATAGACATGCATTTCTTCCCAACATGTTTTGTTGATCGAGATCTCTCCTCACCATCAGATCTTACCCTAGTCACTTTGAGCAAATCCCCAACATTGGACCTGGTTCCTTTATTATTAGGGACTTGAGTGGAGACTCTGCTTTTTGAGGAAGATCTAGTTCTTTTTCCAATAGCCTTCCAATTGTCAGGGGAATATCATTGACTTGAGAGTCTAGAACAAATTATGGGGTTGTGTTAACAAAGAGAAGTTAAGTGTCGTTATTTTGCAAGTTAGGGCTCGAAACAAAGGAGCTAAGGTTATTCAAGGGCAGAGAGGGTGTTTTTGGTGGAACCACAAGGTGGGTGACAAAAGTCTCGGTAGAAAGCTCATCTATCCTCGGCTGCTTGAGCTTGCATTTATGAAGGTCCTAGATTAAATGACCATCTTCTCGACAATAAAAACAAGTGTTAGGTTTGTTGAGGTAAACAACAGGTTGGAGTTGGGTAAAGCCTAGGCCAATAAAGTTGAATTCAAGTAGGCAATGGTTGCGAGAGGTCTATGTCAATGCAGAGTTTAGGATGATTTCGGAGGCCTAAAAATTTGTTTTTATCACTTTTACACCAAAGGACATTACCCAACTGACTGGCTAACTCACAAAGAAACGGTCTAACAGCTACGTTAAGGAAGGGAAATTCAACCCACCTAGGATGGCCCTTCAAGGTGAAAGTTGAGCTTCCAACCCTAAAGATAACATACCTGGCCACAAATAAACCATATGCCATATTGAAGGACTGCCTAGGAAAAATAAATGGAAGCAAAAATAACATAAATATATCCTTTGCCTAACCCCCTTACACAGTCAATTTTCCACACCCTTGTATCCTCCAAACCGACGTGTTCATCTATAGAAGTCACTTTCATAAATAATGCCTCTGAGGAAAAAAACACAACTATATGGTTCAAAATGTCCGCAAATACCTCAACAACCTCATCAAGCAATTGAAATTCAAAAGCCTTGCCTTTCTGATCATGACCAAGGTCGTTGGGTCCATTAGTGGCTGCTCTCGAACTGTCGATTTCCTACAACTCCAACCATGTCACATTCCTAGAGGAAGAGTGGACGTCAACGTAAATCCATGTTGCGTTGGATGAGTTAGGGCTTTTTTGCTCTCCATTGGAGTTAGGGTTTTTATACTCTCCACTAGAGTTAGGGTTTTTCTGATCTCCACTAGAGTTTGGGTTTTTCTGCTCTCCACTAGAGTTAGGGTTTTTCTTCTCTCCACTAGAGTTAGGGTTTTCTACGCTGATATCCTTCCGTTGCTACCTCCATAAATCCAACCACTAGGGTTTGGAAGAAAGTTTCTCGACTCAGTATAAAATTGCAGTTGGCACTTAGGAGTTGATGGTGGGCTAGTGTTTCTCGTCATCCACCTCTCGGCTCACTCCCTTTTCTCATCAATGCAACACTTGTTGAAAAAGATACAAAAATATTCGTTCAAGAGCATTCGGAGATTAAAGTTTGTTTCCTTCTTTTGCTATATCGTCGAAATCAAAACCCACCAACACACAAAAACACTCGACTTCCCAACCTCTTAGCAAAGCATTCTCCACCTTGTAGTCATTATCTTCCACGATCTCTTAGCCATGTTCTTTTCTTCTAAACTTTTCTTGCAAGAAGATTTGAAGTTGTATGTTTCTTTGGAGGTATACATTATGACTTAAGTAAGTTTTGTGATATAAATTTATTTTTTTAACATTCAATGAATGGTTAATAGTTAAGTCCATTCGGGTATGGCGTAGTGGTTATGTTTGTATTGAAGTAATCAAAGTTCAAATCGTACAAGCAATGAAGCAATTCCAAATAGATGTTTTTTCTTTTCTCCATAAAAGGAATTGTTAATGTTGCTAAAACAAATTCAATAATAATATTTTATAACCACCAAAAGAATGGGCCCTACCAAAAGGCCAAATATATTTATCTATTGGCAAATATCATATGTTTTCAGCTGCTTGGGTACAAATAGAAGTTGTGTTGATGGACAAACATTGTTTGTTTCTGCCAACTTGTGCATATTGTCTCTATATGTCAACCGTTGCAAGGCTATTCAAATACTTTGTCTAATGGCTCAAGGTTTACCCCATCTTGTTGTGTTCACCTTCCTTTTGTATTTTGTGTGTCTTTCTACCCTAGTACTCTCTTATAACTAATTATACCCTCTGATTTCCATTGAACTATTTTGTTTTATCCTGGACATTTACATAAATCCATTTCTACTTTCTTTGTCAACCAACGCATATCATCTACTCTTCCGATCGACACCTAACACAAGTGTCTACCAACCAATGCAAAAGACAGGTTTCTACTGACCAACCAACTCCAAAGAACTAGAAAATGTAGAACCCATGACAAACCCAACTCAATTGAGGATACAAATGACTTTATAGGCTTATACAAACAACTCAGTGTGCGGACTAGAAAAAAAAATAAGGGGCTATGGCAGTGTTTGATGATGTGAGATATAAAGACAATCAAATTCTTGCAAATTTGTGGATATCAAGAGTTGTGTAGTGTGTAAAACACATACTTGGGGAAATCTATTATGTGGTCTTTAAACAAGGACAAAAAAGGTTACTCTGAATCATAGAGATGCCTAGTCAATATTCCTCACTTGATCAACTCCAACATCTTTGAACCTTTTACTATGGTAATCCAATATTCTTCACTTAGAAAAATCCAACATCTTTTTCCTGCAGATGATCGAAAGTCGCTTCTGTTTGCAAGAGGCGCAGATTGTAAGATCACTAATTCAGCCAAAGAAAACCAAGGCAGAGAAAGCAGGTATGAGGTGCCATTTGAGGGTTACCAATGATAAAATCTTTTTACATTTAATAGAATTGATTCGGAAAGAGGAGCTCATGCATACCACAAGGCAATTGCTTTGTGTTGTCTCATATTTGAAGTGCGGTTCTCCCCTGCCTTGAAATGAATACCTCTCTCAAACTCAGAGATCATGAGATTCGCTCAAAGTTAAGCCATGTTCTGATACTGTCCAATCTTTTTGTTGGATCACTTAATGATCTTGGTCTCGCCATTAGTGGCTCCTCAAAAAAAAAATTGCTCATAACTTATTGCCTTCCATCATCAATAACAATTATTGGTTGGGGCTACACCATTCAAGCCAAATATTTTCTTGCCAAGCCAACAAATTATGAAAGGCAAAGTTGCATCCTTGTGAATACTCATATTCCATATCACAGTTCAAGAAACTCGTACTCGACAATTGCTCGGCAACCCAAAATTTTGAATCAGACTCGAGACTCGGAAATTACGCGGTAACTTTATCGCTACTTACAAAATATATAAATTCATAAAATAAGATTAATTTGTCAAAATTAAAAAAAATAAAAATATATTTTTATTAAAAACAAACTTTAAATTATTAAATAAGTACATTAGACAAGGCAGCCAAAAAAATCCACAATACTTAGACCTTTATTACAGGGATGTGAATTGTGATTATTTATGTACTCCGTAAATCCTCCTCTTCCACGATCTGGGTGATTCATCAGCTAGTAGACAAAATGATTAAAAAGAGCTAGTTTTGTCAGCTACTTAGACCCTTATTATTTCTGTACTTGAATATATACACCAACATTCCATGCATAAACATCCTTCCTGCTAACACTCGTGCTCACACCCGGGAGTCAGCACCTCTACTTAGTCTCACTCAGACAGAAAATGGCAGACCACAGCAGTCGCAATCCACACTGAATCTTTCAATCTATCACACAGCTCACGACAGAGCACAAATAAAATTGTGATTCGCAGTCAGGACAGCACAAATAAAATAGCAGATGATTGGCAATAGTTACCTGCACAACTTGTTCATGTAACATTACTAAACTGATAAAAAATTATTAGACCTCAATATTTCTGCTCCAATATTAATACAAATAAATTATAAAATTCCATTTTATTGACTAACAGCCTTGCAACAACCTCTTCATATTATTATTTGTGTAAAGAACACATAGATTTTCGTATAGAAGTCATGATGAGCAAGATCTTGAATTATTTTGTGCTCCAAATCTACAAGTGAATTATGCAGTGGATCACTCTTGAACTCGGTGTAGTTTCATGCCACCCAACAAGGTTCCACTCTAGCTGAGGTCTGCCTCATTCAAATGCAAGAGAGTAAATGGGGTACGATTAGATGCAAGCCCCAGGTGACATTGGCTGTAATATTATGGTAATATAATATTGTAAATCCTAGGGGTAAATTGTAGGAGAGCTTTTGTCTCGTAGTGGTAGCTAGAGAGTTCACGTAGGAAGGCAAAATGTTCTCATGGAATATGAAATGAATAGTCACAAGCTTGGCTATTTAATAATGTAATAGCTATATTCATTTTTCACTGCAATTTGCACTAACTTTGGTTTACACCAAATCTCGTTCTTATTGTCATTCCAATCCTGGCTTGACATTGGCCATGCAAATACCCCTTAATCTATTGGATTTTTTCTCACATTTAACAATGAAACATCCTCACGTGAATAGCAGAAGACAAAAGATAAGAATTAGCCGACAAAAACAGATGCTGTACACTCTTAATGGTGAGGATGTGTGCTGACTGTATAAGGCCAAGCACATGCAAACTGTGCCAGAGCTGGGCATGCAAAATCACCTCAGTATAACTTACATGCAGGCAGTAAGGATCTAGTGAGCCAAAATCCTCCTAAGCTAGTCTAGCTTGCATGCAGGCAGCGTGGCTCTCGTGAACTGAAATCCTCCTCCTTTAGTCTAACTTACATGCAGGAAGTGGAGTTCCAATAAGCCGGGCCAAGTGTACATGCAGTATATGTACAATGATGTAGATAATTACAAATGGTGATTCTCATCTTGCATTCCCTGCTAAGAGGAAATTTTCCCCAATTTCTATACAAGGTGGGGAAACTTCTCCACAAAATCCAACTTGGAGAACAACATGCCTTGTATAGGCAGAGTGTCTCTGTGGCCGAAAAGGTAAGTAGCTGCTTGCTTCTAAATGGTAGCCTCAAGATAATTGGTGGAATTCTTCTCCAAGTGAGAAGGGTCATACAGCTTGAGCTCACTTACATTGACAACAGGATGGATGCCAAGCTAAGCTGGAAGATCAAGGTGTAAGGAATTAGGCCCAACTGCTTGGAAAAGATTGTAGGGCATATATCTGATAGGCTTCATCCTTCAACTTTCATCCATTCCGGGCTTCTCTACTCTATCAAATGTATACAAGGTTTTAAGTTTTCTTTAGCAATTCAACATCAATTTCAAGATGTGTTATTGTTAGTCTTATTTGCTGTTCTCTTTCTTGACTACACACTTACAATAATTATCTGTAGCATTGTCTCGGATTTGTTGAATGTGTCTATTGCAGGGGTAAAGCATGCTCAGAAACTTGATGATGGAATACAAGCAAAACCCCGAACCAAGAAAGGGCTGGTAGCTCAAGTGGTAGAACACCCCAGCATGCCAAGTATGGTAATGGGAAGTTCCTAGGTTTAAGTCCATGAAAACTTTACAATACTGATGGCTGCAGGGTGCCAAGACAATTTGTTATTCTGATCTTTTTTTGAATTTTAAATTAGGAGTTCAAGTAGAAAGCAAAGAGTCCTGAGCAATTTCCAGGTGATCTATCAGTTCCGTGGCATGTAATTTTGTTGTTATGCCTTCTGAGTTAGCTTATCATAGACTTTGTCGTAAAAAAACAGAGTCTGTTCCGTTCAGAAGAATATAACAAAATAGACAAATTGAGATCGGTGATTCGAAAATTTGAAGTATGCACTGAGATAAGTTTTAAAGAGGGAACAGCAAATATATGAAATGATAGGGGCCAATAATTGCACTAACACGTCAGCAAGCAGGCTAAAGCACGTAAACTATTTGTTCCCATGTTCAGACAAAAAAAATTTGTAAACAACCAAAGAGGTTAGACAACAACTGTTGGTAGAATTTTTTCAACTAGAATATAAGCAATTTGTCAATGAAAAACGCATTCATTTTTCTGGGCAATTTCCTACTCTTTGGCTGATTCATTTCATTTTTTGTTGTTTCATTGTCTTTCTTCCTACAACAGTATCAAGTTGTGCATAATGGCTGTTGTCCCCGTTCGCGACCGATCATTGAATTTAACACCAAAAAAAAAACTGGTAAGTATGTATCGAGCTCTGCATCGAGAATTTAGAGAATGTCCCAATCTGAATTATAAAAGGGGAACAACTACGTTATCAAACGTAACACCGAATAAAAAACAATCTAGTTGAGTGTGCTGCAGTTAATCTTAGGGTTTCGTAAAATGAAAACAAATGTTGCTAAAAAAAATTTAATGCGAAGCTGCCAATATTAATTCAAAAATAAAAATATAACAGCTAATCGTAAAACAAAAGTAGGAGCAAAAACGGCACACCCCAATGCCATCACATCCGGCTCGTATTAGAGAACCGACCTCAAAAAATACCAGTGACCCGAAATAATCAAAATTAAAAGTCCAAGGCGCCAAGGGCACAAACACGTCTATAAATTCATAAAAACAACAAGAAAATAAGCATTAAATTTGAAAACCCTAGGAGAAAAAATTTACAGGCAACAGAAAAGAAGAAATACCGTGATCATCGTCGCCCGAAGTGGAGGGGCAGGGGCACTGCTCGTGTTCATGCTCGTTCTCGGCCGCTCTCCCATCCGCCATGGCTGTCGGTGCGCCGTTTTCCTCTTTCAATTTGCTTCCTCCCATTGTTATAGCGTTCAAATAGAAAAATACGTTTCTGGTAGTTTCATTATATCTCGTCGAAAACTATAATAGTTTTTTCGCTTTTCAATTGTTGGATGTAGCCTCCTAATTTGAATTCAATTATTTATAAAGGACAATCAATAATTGTTTTTTTTCTTACCATCTTTGTATAAGTAGAATCTCACTTTCTCTGTTCCTCTAGTTTGTATATAGATAGGGATAGGGCCGATGGTATACCCTATCCTTCCACTATCTAATTTTGGAGGAGGCCTTACCACCAATAAAGGAGGACCGCTATTTATACCCCCTAGAGATCTATATGGCAGTGGAAGAGGCCATATCTCCCTATCAATGTAACGAACTGCTCTCCCCATATAGAGTGAAGGGCCCCCACCCCATATATATGTAGAGATAGGGGTTGTTAGGGGTCCTTCGGACTCTTGATCCCAACCATATCACATGTAATATATATAAAATTGCAAGTGATGTGATATAGAGCGACACCCCCCCGATAGATATAGATAAAACCCCCCTCTCTATATATGAGGAGAGAGCCCCTCCCCATATAGAGTTAGATATAGAGAGGCCTTTCCCCCATGCCTTATATATTTATCTTGAGGGGCCAATGTATAAAGCCCCTCTGTATTTAAACTAATTCAACTTAACTTTATATGGTTGGGGGGTTAGGGGTGGCCTCCCCCCCAACCTTCCCTATATATCTTATCTTATCTTGAGCATAGCCCCCTATATCTATATGGCTTATCTTATCTTGAGCGTAGCTCCCTATATCTATATAGTTTATTTTATCTTGAGTGTAGCCCCCTATATCTACATGGCTTATTAAGCTTGAGCATAACAAATATTATCTTATCGATATGGTGGCCCTCCCCCACTCTCTCTCTCTCTATATATGGGTTTAGAGTTTAGAGTTTAGTTATAGTTTAGTTTAGTTTAGTTTATATAGAGTGGGGAGGAAGGACAGGGGAGGGCCAAACAAACTCTATATTTGGGGGAGGGCCCCTCTATATCTATTTAACTTGTAATTCATTTATATCTATAAATCAATTTAAGATATTATTAGCATTTATTGAGTAGTTAAGGTGTGTGAGAGATCAAACAATCATCAGAGCATTTATGTTATGCCAGAAGTTTATACATCTAAAAGTTGTTAAAATAAAGTTTAAAAATATATTTTAATTTATTACACTAGAGTTGTCTTACATAGGCATAAAGGTAGTAAAGATTCACCTTTGCATAAAAAGATGCCAAGACTAGTGGATGACAATGGACGTAGAAACCAAATCATAAATAAATTTATTGTAGTTCGTCTAATAAAAATCTAAGAGAAATATGAAGCTGGCCATCGGAAGATATTCACATTCTTTATGAACTAAAATAATATTTCTTCAACGTCTTGCACTAGAAAATCACGGAAAGAAGACAATGGGTGTTTTGTTTTTGCCTTTTTTTTATTAACTTAGTCTTCTTAGATTTGTTCATCATCATCCCAACAATGTTCCACATAACTGGACATTTGGAAGTTGCATAAGACAAGTGTCCTAAATCATATATGCAACAAGCCCTTGCATTAAACCCATAAATATGAAGTGGCAATATGACTTCAGAAAACAAGGGTTGCATAGAAGCTAGTCCTTGCCTTTAGTAATAATATTATTGTGAATTTGTGATGATGTTCAAAGCTATTGCCAGTCTTACAATAGGGTAGTTTGCGAAATAATTTTCAGATAAAGCAAAAGAAAGTGGTAGTGTTTTATTCACAAATGGAAAAGCTCTTGTCGTTGAAAGAAGTTTGTTCAATCTGCTACAAATAGCTATAGTTGTAAAGACCAACCCTTTTAACGATGGTCAATGTGGGAGTCGAGCAAGCCCGACTATGTGTGAGAGCTTTTGTTGATGGATAAAGTGTTCGCAGTGTACGACAATAGCATTGGAGTTGAAACAGTGATCTTTGTATGGTTTTGGTGAAATTGACATGAAAAAACTATGGGAGATCAAGGCAATGCTCAGACGGGGTAGGAGGTGATTGAGTGGGATCATTTGTTAAATTTGTTTTTAGTTAATTTGTTAAATTTGGATTTGATTGGTTAATGTAAAAGTAATTATTTGGTTTGTTGAAAACTATATAATGCTTCGCTTCACTAGGATAATAAACTTAATTTTTAAGAAACATGAATCAATATTGATAGGGAAAATAATAATGGCATCAGTACATCAATTTATTTTTTTTAAATATGTAATAGGAGATTATAAATTAAAAAATACATTTATATAGATAAATTGGAAAAAAAAGGTTAATAACCTATAAGTAAAGAACTTTAAAAATACAGTGTGTATGTAATTGTTAAAAGTTAAAAGTAAAAAAATGAGATTATGACATACACTTAGTCAAAGAGAATTAGGAATAGTGATAAGTCCACTTTTACCATATATAAAATGGGAGATTGTAGCTTGAGTCTTGTAACAAAGTCTTCAATAATTATAAGATGTCATTGTAGCAGCCCTGCATACTAGAGACGTATCTCTGTCTCCCAGATGTGTGTCCAATTCTTTTCGGTTTAAAAAGAGTGTTTGACGAGGCATAATTTAATACACTACACTATATGGAAGGGCTTTTTATTTGATGTTTATTAGTACATGTCCCTTAGGTACTATTATTTTCACTTGTGATGATTAATTTGTGTTGGAGAGCATGGAAAACCAATAAAAACTGGTGCTTGTGCAAAAATTAAATTATTTTCTAAAGTTTGACTGCAAGTTATCAATAAATTATTATTTTGCTAGTTACCATTAAATAGTGATTAATGTGTTCAATGACCACTCAATGGAAAAGTTTTCCCAAGTTTAAATTTCAATGGAGGCTTTTACCAACGTTAAAGTTGCAAGATCAATAGTACACCCATTTTTATGTAGCAACCAATAAAATACATAACCACTTAAAGAGATGGCACTGAAATGCTTACACACCAGCTATCTTGCATGCACCACGCTATCTATCATATAGTTGTTGAATTAGAATTATGCAAAATTTGAATTGATTTATCCATTACCATCCAATATCATGATGTAATTCTCTGCCCTGCAAAAGGCAAGTATTATAGCTACTTCGTAACACTTGTTTAAAACTTCAAATGTTATAATTGAGCCACTTTGTTTATATATAAATGAAAGGAATACAAATGATTTTGTGAAAAGAAAGAGATGGTAATACACAATGGATCATTCAATCAAAGATAAAATATTACACAGTTAAAGGCACATTCAAAATTCCAATCCATGGTTTATTGACTAGTTTATTTTCAAAGCATGGTAGATTCTATGAATATGAAAATGGATACAAAGAAAAAGAGAGAATCAATGACAATTGTGATAGAAGGGAAGAATGATCTAAGCATTTCTGAAAATATTGTTGAGATCGAATTTAGTCTTGATGTGAAATTTCCATTGAAATACATGTCGCCCCAAGCTTTTGCATGTTCCATGGTGTAGGTTCCATTATTGGCAGGTACAGTCCCCAAGTCTAGATCTAAACAGTTGAAATAAGCAGCTCTTAGGGATTTGCAAACGTAAGGAGTCATGTATTCATATAACTTGTTCATCCAAGCCAAAGATAGACTCAATAATTTAGGGGTTAAATTTGGTAGCCGTTTAGATGTTTTTTTGCATTTTTCATTACAAAATATAGTCAAATAATATTTTTAACCATTTTAATGAATGGGCAAAAAAATTTACAAACTATCAATATGATGTTTAAAATAAAAATTTGATCATTTAAGAATATTAGGTATAAAAGTATTAATATATGGATAATGGGATAATGGGCTCTGCCATCAACTGCCTGAGTTTCTAACCGCATTAATACTATTATATGCTAATGTATAAGGGTTTGTAATGTAGCATGTTTCATTAGGTAGATAGTGTCACAGACTCATAGTAGATCATAGATGGTTTCAAAACTTTAATAAATTAAGTAGGTAAATTGATGTCTCTGATTTGGTGCCTGGTGGACACAAAATGTAATTCCAAAATAATTTAAGAAGAAAATCAAACTATAGAGACAGTGTTGTGGTTCCACCCACACTCACATTCCACTCCATAGCTAGTATTGTAAGCTTGGTCCAATCCTCCATTTCACAAAACATGCAACAACTAACACATATCAATAAGTCATTTTTTGCCATGTCTTCAATAGAATCGCATAAGCTTACAAATAAATATATACACATATCGATATCTCTCTTTGGTTTCATTATTTTCACTTTTTAGAGTATCTTTAATATATGACTTGGGGAGGCGTCCTAAAGTGTTAAAACTTTCTTCCTTTTCACGTGCATTTCCTAATTTCCCATGTATAGTTGAAACTTAAAGGCTTTTCCTAATTTCCCATTTTAAAATTGATCCTGTGGTGTACGAATTGAAGAGGAAGGGTAGGGGAGCAGGGGCCCGGGAGAGGTGAGCAGAGCTACGAAAGTGGCAGGATTAGCACTGTTATATCATAGAGATCATTCAACATCAACAAGTATGAACAATTCCATTATTTTTCACATTTGCCCATAAATATTTTTGAAATATAAAATTCATAGTTGGAGACTGGAAACGAAAGAAAGCACTTTTCGAAAAAAAAATGTTCTTTTTTTATTAGCTCATTGTTTTTTAGTCATTAAAACCTTAGAAACTAAAAACTTTGTTGTTGTATATTTGGTTTGTATAGGTACTATATAATTTTAAATGTCTATAAATAATAAAAAATGTCTGGTAATTAAAATTGTTATTCTATGGAGATCCTAGCAACGTTGTAGATGTTGGAGGTTCTCTTTTGTCGTAAAAGAAGCCAATTCTAAGCTTGGTCTTAATTCTTAATTGTGCATGTAAGTTATCTTGTCAAAAGTTTTGACCTCTTGCTCTAGGCTCAATCAATGCATTATTTGTCTCTGATATAAACTTGGTAAAAGTCCTTTGGCCTTCTCTTGGAACCTATATATTCCTGATTCAATATTTGTAACATTTAGGGGGCAAGGGCGGGGGATTCAACCAATTTACAATGAGTTAACTCCCATAATAAGTTGTGGCATTTTTTAGTTGCATACTCACTGGGAAAAGAGATTTAAAATAGGTTCAGGACATTTGTTTTGAATCACTTCTATGATTTCAATTGCTTATACATCTAGTTTTGTTGCATACTCTATTTTTTCTATTGATTTGTGTGATTTTAAGGCCTGCTTGGTGAAGATTCAAGGCTTCTCCTATCCATTGGGCATGCTTCTAGTGATTTTTCCATACAATGGGTGAGAGGAAGTGTAACTGGAGTGGGGGCCTTTAGTATTGTCAACCTGGTCATGGATAAAGCCATTGGGGATCTATTTATTATGAAGTCTATTGAATGTAGTGAGGCGAGAAAGGGGGAGCTTGTGGCAATGGAGAATGAGATGAACATTCTATAAAAATTGAATTCTCCATGGATTGTGAAGTATTTGTGTGAAACTTACAATGAGGATGATGGTATCTATCAAATGGATTTGTATATAGAATATGTACCAGGGGAAGCATAGCAAATGTTGTACAGAGGTTTAGAGGGTAGATAGAGTAATATATGATTCATGTCCACACTTGAGATATTCTCTATAGCCAAAGGACTATGCATTGTGATATCAAGGGCAAGAATATGTTTGTGGGGAATTCTTGTCTGAAATTAGCAGAGTTTGGTGCCAAAATGATATCAAGTGAGAGGTAATGGAGAGTCGATTGGGAGAGACCTATACAAGTTATTCGGGCCACCTATAGGAAAAGGAAAACATTTTGGGAGGAGGTGTTTGGTTGGAAAGAAAAAAAAGAATAAAACATACCTATGTTGGGATTGAAGGGAGCGTTTAGTGGCCTATGAAAAGGTAGAAGTTTGAATCCACATTGAACAAGTACTCCTCTAATGGAGGCAATTGGAGTTTAAAGAAAGAAAACATAATTTTATGCTCAGAACAAGACAAAATAGTATGGTTTATTTCTCTTTGGTTTGTAGGTGAGAGATTTAATGTCAATTTGTGGGCAGAGGGTCTTGCACAAACTTATTTATTTTGTTGTTTACCTCTATTTTTGCACTGTAATAAGCCCATTAGTGGCAGAATTGTGGATGTTTTCCACTTTGTTAGTACAAATAGATTTGATCTTTGTAGATAGTTGCACGTTAATTGTTTGATGAAATATGTGTAGCCATAGTGAATGTTCTTTCCTTAAAACACAAGCAATAACAACAAGTTTCAACTAGTTTCTATATGAAAATAATGAAAGTCAAAAATAAGAAATTAGCATCATGTACAAGGTGACATTAGTCTAAAAACTATTACAAAAAAATTTCTTGACGGGTAAGGGTGACCATTAAATTTAATCCCTGCTCATCATCATTGTTGTTGTCATTTGAGATAATTTTATTTTACGATAAACACAGTCATACGTACATCAACTTTTTATAAAAATATTATGAAAATATTGTATTATTAATATCATTTACAATTGTATTATTAAAAGTACCATGAGTTGTCATGTAATAAGTGTTTATGACATTAGCATAAGAATAATCCTAAATAACACCCTTGGGAATATTACATTATTTTAAAGAAAAATTAAAGGAAAATTCTAAAATTATTAATACCATATACATTTAAAAAAGAGTAATTGACTGAATTAAAAGTGACTAATTGAAAAGTGAAACTAATAGTGACTAATAATACATTGATATATGAAGCATAATATGGTTTTAATAAAATATGGTGCCCTTATAGTTTGATGCTTGATGCGACACATTTATAATATGAATTTTTCAATAAAAGGAGACATGAAATTTTGAAAAATAGCATAAGTCAAGATTAAATTAAGATCATCCACATTAGCGTTTGCTAGATTTTTGAACTTTAATATGATGGTTTGTGTGTGGATTCGAACCGTCAAATTATCTAACTTTTTTTTATTTGATAGGGTAAAATGCTTTTGATCGGAGCTATGAACTGGTATTGGGGCACAATAAGGGGCCCAGTCCCCACAACAATAAAAAATACTAACGAGCAAAAGGGAACCAAGCCACCCATGGCACCTTACAAAAGAAAGCACACTTCACACATGACACCTTACATAATAAATAGACAAAACAATAGCTAAGAGCCCATCATTCAACTAAAAACAATACCAATACCTAAAATAGATTTGAATCTGCAGATCTTCAACCAATCCTCAATAGAAAAGATAGAATAAAAGTTGAATCCAGAAATAAGCAACACAAATAATTTCTCATCCATAGATGAGGGCTTGTCTTCTTTCACGCCAAGGGAAGAGGTCTTTCATCATCCACTGAGAGTACTATTTCACACCACGTCCTCCACCTCCAATCACAATCTTTTGTCTTTGATCTTATACCTTTCTTCTTAACAATGGTACCAAATCAACTTTAAATCAAATTATCTAACTTTAAATTAGAAGAAGTAATATCATTCCATCAACACATCCCAATAAGAAGCACTAAAATGAACTAAAGGAGTATTAATAAAATTAAAGGGTTTATCACTTTTATAAACTTGAGTCTTAGATCTAATTTCCTTAAATAATATAAGGTGGACACAAATATAACATGTATAACTACCCTAAAATTTGAATGATACTCGATATTGGTATCTTAAAATTTGAATGATTAAGTACAAAAAGTGTCATAGAATGGCTTTAGTACCTACCATTCCAGAGGATAGAAAGAAAAAATAGAAAAGTGGCCCTCATGCGGCATAACACCTCCTTGCATTTAATGTTTCTCGGACACCAAATGACACAGTAATTTTTGAAAGTGTGGGATAGTTATTTTAAAACCCTACAAAAATGAAAGTAAGGAGAGATCCCAATTGCAGTCATGAAACAAATTCATCTACAAATGCAGTGTAATGTAGATGTTGTAGGTAATAGTTGCATCCAGAGTATGTGTAGAGTGCAGTGACCTCCTGAGCCCATGGGTTCAACAGCTCTCTGTGACTAGTGGTATAGGCCCTCAAAAGACCAACATCTATAGGCAAAACTGGTTCAGATGACATGGCTTTACTACTACCACACACCACCGATGAAAGTTATTTCAATTTCCATGGTAAATGTCTCCCATGTCTACCCTATTATGAAAAGGATTGGCATAAAAATAAAGGAAATAAAGCCTCCCAATTGGCTACATGGCATACCCACTATTCTCTAGTTAATTGTAACTAGAAAAATAATAGTTTATTGATAACGTCTCCCAAACATTGTGAAATGATTTCTACTTATAGCGACCAGTTTGTGATCAATTCAAAATTTCCCTGTGTCATATGTAGACAAATATGGCAAACATACACTATTGGTACTGCATGCAGCCAAATGCTATCACAGGTGCACTCATTGCCCTGTTGTTTGCTACTTTTACAAAATATTCATCGGCTTTCCATGTTTTTATTTGACGCAATTCAAGCTATTTAATCAATGTTTAATGCAAATTAGAAAAAAAAAATTAACATTATCAAATGATTAATTTTTATGTAATAAATTTTCTTTATTCGTTTACACATTTTTCCAAAAAAAAAGTAAAGGCCCATGGCAAAAACTATAGTACCATACCTGAGACAGGTACTAATAAGACAATGCCATGTTTAAAATTATAAAGCATTCATTATTATGTAATCCCTGAAACAAATATGAAGATATCAATTTCTATTTCTACCTTTTTAATTATACAATGTATGAGTATAGATTTTTTTAACAATATATATTGATATTATACATTAAACCCAGAAACGTGGCCGTAAGTATAGCTGCATGGATTACTGGTTTTTGACAGGCGGCAATCATTTTAATTCAAACCATTATAGTTGGCTAGTATGCAAACGTCTGTCAGTCTAGCTAAAGAAAATTGTTGCCTTATTAGCAGGCTATGTTTTGGATCTTCTACTTGCAGGCACAGCGATGGCTTATGACTAAGAAACCATACTTTTGGTTGTTAAATTGCTTTAAAAATGCAAGTGTCACCATTACTAATTGAAGCGGCTACGATCATGGGTATCAATTTTTTTGAGTTTTGGAAGGAGGAATTCTTCCCTGAATTTTCAGTGATGTCATTTTTTTCATCATACATTTATTTAAGTTTTTTAAAGTGCCGTAAGAAATATTTAAACCTGTGTTTAATTGTTACTATGGAATTAGTGTGCAACTCTGTTTCATTTTATGAAAATTAATTGAACTATACCTCTGCTAGCATACTGAGGACATATTGACCTATATAATTATGGCCAGAGCTTTTAGGCCATCTACAAGTTTTTTTAAAATTGTATTAGAATGATTCAAAAGATTATTTTCCTTGAAATTTATTGTTTCATGAATCATTAATTTAGAAGTGATCGAAGTATTCATCAACCTCTGTATTTTTTTTTTGTGGGTTGGGTTTATATGGTGTTCCCTAGATTTGGATATTTAATTGATGTAGAGACACTCTTCTTAGATTGCTCATATTGATATAAATTTAGGATAGGCAATGATATATTTTACCCTTAGCAAATAGGTATTTCTTATTTATAAATTACATATATCATTCAAGGTGTTCTCCATTGCTCGTGTGTGTTTTGTGTGTTTCAAATAGTACTGGCGATTGATAAGACTGTCAGATAAATTAAATTGTGTACATAAGCATTTTTATGGCATAGAAATCTCGCATTGTGTGGATTAGATCATGGATGAACTTTCATTAGATGAATGTCAAGTGGGGATCATTTAGGGCTACTTTTATTACTCATTTTATTTACTGTTGCAGTAACTACATATTGGTAAGGAGTATGGTACTGCACAAATAAAGGAGTTTGGTAGCGAAGAGCAGATGTCTGATCTATCTATGGAGCAACCATTCATTATTATAGCTATTATTGATATCACCTTGATCTAAAATGATCTCCCTGTTATCTATTGTGTATATCATATGGAAATATATAAAGCATTTGAAGTTGGAATTGTGTAAATTAATAATAGAAGATGTACTCTTCTAAATGGTATAAAAAAGTGTATTAAGTAAAAGTAATAGGATATGAAAATACATATTAACCATAGCCACTATCCAGGGTGTAATGGCGAAAGTGGTGCACACAATGGAAAATTTTAAAATGTTTCTGAAGGAGCAGTCTGCAAGATTACACTGCACTGCACCAATATCTCTATTTGTAATGTTCGTCACTTGCCAGCTAACCATAGTTTGTGGTAATAGAAATATGCTACAATTGTCTTTCCCTTTACAACAATGGGGCACCTTTCATTCCCATTTGCCATTCAATTCCATCCACTTATGGTAAATGTCACCCATGTCCATATTGTTGTGAAATGGATCAACATAAACATAAATGAAATAAAGCCCTCTGATTCACTGCATGCTAGAGTCATTATTCACTAATTAATGGTAATTAGGAAAAATAATAATTTATTGGTAGCTATTACCGAACATTGTGAAATGCTTTATATTTATAGCCATTAACAGATTTTTATTGGCAGTAAAAAATAGTCAATATAAATTAATAGGAATTGGCAAAAACAACAGTACCTGACTCGGAAGGTACTAATAAATTAGGGTTCCCAACAAAAGATTGGGACTAAAAATTTCAATAATATATAATAAACTCTAGAATTAAAGTGATGTGGGTGTGATTAAATGGAATAAATTTAACACCATGTTTAAATAAATATTTGTTGTTTTGTTCCATTAAATGTTTTATTCTTTAAATCATTTAAATTAAATTTTGTATAATTAAAGTGTCATCACTTATATTTGCTTGTATAAGCATGAAGTATGCATGTCATTTGTACATCTACATAATATAAATTAAATTGTCCTTAAAAATTATTATTAAATTGTCATTGTTTTAATATATAAAAATATATTATTTATATAATAACTAGCATTTAATATTTAAAAAATATAATATTATTATATATATTTATTATATTATAATAAAATTATATTGTATATTATATATGCAAAAATATATAACATATACATGAGGGTACACATCATATGTCAAATCAGTTTTCAAGGTAGTTATTAGATTTACATGACATGTACATATTATAAAGGGGTTTACATCTTGTAAGTTGGTGAAATCTTTGATTGAGCATTTTATATTGTCAAGGTTGGATAAGGACATCATGAGAGTTGATTTTATTGTGGCATGGATCCCTATTTAATATGCAACTTGAATCCATATTTTAATACTTTTGACATTGAGACAAGAGTTTGAGGTCCTAGAGTCTATTTTGTAGCCTTTGTTCATCCATGCTACAAATATATTGACACTTGGAGCAATTACACCAAGCATAAAAACATATTAAAATTCCATACTCAAACCCTAGAAGAAAAGCCGAGCACAATTGGAGTTTGTCTTTATAAGCATCTTATATATTTGTATAGAAATGAGCAATACAATCTAACAAATTACTCGTCAAGAAAAAGATGTTTTGAAAATATTATTAAAATGAACATCATATTATTGTTGTTTAATGCTTCGTGCATAAAAGGTGAGATATGGTCAATGGTGATAGGTTTATAGTGAAGTACAACTGTCGATTTCTACTCTTTCAATTCACAAACCCCCTCTTACCAAGATATAAACTTACATCCCTTTTAGTACAACCTATATTCTTTAATATGATAGTTGTATCCTCCACAAAGGAAGTTATAACAACCAGGGTGGTGCCTAATTTGAGATACATCATACCACCAAAGCACTTGTAGAGTGTATGCAAATATCGGTGTGGATTCATACCTAGGTCCAACAAACTACCCAAAATTGGCAACGCTTGTGGTTTCATTAAAGAAGCTTTTTCAATTTTTCATCTAATTGGTTTTAGAGTCATTTTATTTTTACATGGATTTTTTTTACATGTGATACATATTAAACATAGTATATCAAAAATAATATTCTAGCAAAATTCAATATTTATAGAAGCAAAAAATATATATATTCCATCCTTAAATTATTATTTTATGTTATATTATTGAAACAACAGGCAAATTTGAGAGTCATGTGATTGTGTTATGAGAATAGTAGTTGATGGAGCACATTTATCCTTTGTGTTAGTGAATTTAATTCCCTAGTTATAGGACACTTCAACTTGTTATTTCATTCTCTCCCTGTATATATTTGAATCAAAAGACTCCATTTCTTTATTGTTATTTTTATCATTACTACCATCTTTCTCCATGGCCTATGCCTTGATAATAATTTCCACATTTAGACGCTTTCAAATAAAATGACAACACTCCACACAATCACTTTAACTGTCCTTGTGGGCTCATGGGATATATTAATCTCCATGGTTATAATCAAAGTCTTAACACTAATAAACTTTAAATATTCCTCTTAACAACAAGGACTAAAGCCACATCACAACATTTTTTTTGTAAAGCATGGTTTTGTCAAAAAAAATTGTGTAAATTGAGAGTTGTACCTCACTTAAAACCTATAATCAATGACCATGTCTCACCTTTTATATATAAAGCATTAAACAATAATAATCTTATAATCTTGGTGGAGCTAATAGAGAAAAATTAGGTGGTGTGTTCCTTAATACGACATGATAATGAACTATGTCAGGAGGTGACATTTTATTTCATAGCGAGCTTGAGCAATGAGGAAGAGGTTGGGAAGGGAAAAGCCATACAAAACATATAAGTGATGAAAATTTTCATGATGCGTTGGGTGGTGATGGTGAAGGGCAGTGACAGTGGGACCTAAACAACTCTTCATATCTTCAACAACAACAACAGAGTTATACCAAACATGGAGTAGACATAACAAACTTTCTTCCAAATCAACAATAAGGAATTTGTAAATAACAAAATCTACTAATTATAATAATATTATTATATATCCTTGATATAAGGGTTGGTAAAATTATAAGAGGTAGTTTACATATTAGTTGGACACCTCCTCAACATGTTGGGGCTACTAAAGCAAACCCTAGTTCAACTAAAGATGATGGCATATTTCATGATGAAAAAGGTACACCGAGTGAAGTTGTGCAAAAGGGTGAGGCCATACAAGATGTGCAAGTGGTGAAATATTTTAAGGTGAGATGGGTGCTGATGGTGAGGGGCACTGACAGGTTATTTCATGTGATATCAAACACCACAGAACCCATATCATACACCAAACTTGGATTTAATGCACATGTTAGATTTACATGACTTGCACACATTGCCAAGGGGTATGAGGATTTCAAGGTGGAAACATATTTGATTGGTCACCTTCTATTTTTAAGGGTGGATGAGGACATCATGAGAACTAATTTAGTTACAATAGGGTTCCACGTCTGATGAGTGGCTCTAATTCAATTATAGTGTTGTTTATATGGGAAAAGTCATTGAGGTACCAAAGACCATCTTGTAACTTATGTTCATCTATACTACAAATATATTAACATCTAGAATAATTAAATTGGGCTTAACAACATATAAAAACACCAAACTCAGATCCCTGAAAGAAAGGGCAATGCATTAAAGAACATGTAAGTGTTGAAATATTTCAACATGCATTAGGTGACGATGGTGAGTGGCAATGGTAGGGTATTTTAGGTGATGTCATACGCTAGGGGGGCATATTGTCATAGACTTAATGGTTGTGTAAAACATTAGGGTTGTTCTAAAATGTGAATGACAACACTAATAGGTCATTGTTGCATTTATGACTTAGTTGTTCCTTATGTTATATCTCTTTCAAATTTATTTTTCAGAATAGCTATATTATATTATAATATTAATATAATATATAACATACAAGATGTAATTTTTTATTTTGGTAAAGTGTGGTTTTGTAAAGCATAAGAGTGTAAATAGGTAGTCATACCTAACTTGAAACCCATGACCGCTTACCCTGACTCACCTTTTATGCACATAACTGTAAGCAATAATAATCATGTATTTTTGGTGCAAGTGATGGTACATAATGAGATGGTGTGTTCCTTCATATGACGTGGCAATGAGTTGTTACTGGTAGGAACATAGGCTTGATTTATCTCAGTATGTTTTTATATCATTTTAGATGCTTGACAACTAGGTGACCACCTATGACTATTAAATGAATATATATATGATCTTATCACTTCTAATCTTATGCTGCTAAAAAGAACAAAAAGGAATACAAGGATTTGCATTTTATTTGCTTCATGAATCTCTGCATTTTATCTAAAGGTACTCTTTTATCTTCTCTTTTTGTTTGCTTTGATCTTTTTCATTTGTTCCATTGTGTCTTGCCACAGTTACTAGCAAAGCATGTCAAGTTCAAGCAAGCACATAACATACATTCCTACAAATTGCTTTAAATTGTCTTGTTCATGTAAAAAACACATGCTCTCAAGTTGATTATACATGAAGGTAGGTTGGTGGATTACAATATATTGTAACATTCCGTTGGGATTGCATTTAAATTGAAAATATATTTTCAGTCATATAGTTACAAAATCTAATCCTAGCTAGTTTAGACCTTGAATCAATGGACTATAAACTAGTGCAAGTTTTTTTGGGATTGTATTTAAATTTGAATGGTATTTTATGGTTACTTAGAAAAGTTAAAACAAATGGAAATTGATAAAATCAAATTGGCCATTTTAAAGAATGCAGGGATGCACATAAACACTCTTAAATAATCTTTTATAAAGAGAAAAAAAAATTAAAGATGTGTTATGAAGATGTTCTTATTATAATTCCTTGAATGTTATGTGGCAAGTGCCGAGTTATTTGGTGTTCAAAGGGTGAAATTTGACCTCTAAAGTAATGCATTTTCTTTCTTCCACGGTCAAGTAAAACCCTTACCATATATTCTCTACAATATTATATTACAAAAAAAAAATTGTTAGTCTTTATTAAAATATGTATTAAGAAGGGAGTTTGATAACAACAATTAGAAGTTAGTACTTCATGAACTCCTGGCAAGGATCAAAACTAACTTGAAATTTATCTTGCCAAATGATTGGAGTCAAAGGAAATAATCCCAATGGACATTGTTTGATTATGTCAAGGGTGGTTGATTTATTTCCTATTTATTACCCCTCCATCCTAGTTATTTAGATACTATGTAACTACATAAACATATTTTATGTTAATTTTGTCATTTGTTATGTCAAATTTGTGAAAAATATGCTACATGTCCTTACAAGGTAAATATGTTATGTGTCAACATAAATATCCATTATATAATGATTAGGAGCACTATAGTTTTTAGATAATATTATATAATTATTATTATTACAAATTTACAATTTAATAATATTATCTTAAATAATATCATAATAAATTATAATAATTACTACATTATATTATAGTATACTTATATTATAATAAAAGTAGAAATAAAATGTCTCGTTCCCATGCAATGCATTTCCACGCAGTATGAGGAAGCACACAGCCTCATTTTCCATCGTCGCCTCTATAAAAAAATATCAAATCATCATTTCTTAACGCTTGTGAATAAAATGTTAGATGAGGTCAAAGGTCATGGGCTTCAAGTGAAATGCAACTATTGATTTATACTCTTTCACTTTACAAATCTCCAGTTTACCAAAATAGAAACTTTAATCATGCTAGGGTATGAATCTTGGGCACTATATGTTGGCTCTATTTATTCTGAAAGATCCATGCTATGTTTATATAATATAACTATAAAAATATTGGTTATTGGTAAGAAAATTGTTAATAGTTGACACTAAGTGATCAAATAAATATACATGCTTAATGGAACTTCTTTATATATATATATATATATATATATATATATATATATATATATATATATATATATATATATATATATATATATATATATACACACATATACATATACATATACATATACATATACATATACATATATACATACATATACATACATATACATATATATACATATATACATATACATATATACATATATATATATATATACACACATATATACATATATATATATATATACACACATATATATATACACACATATATATATATACACATATATATATACATATATATACACACACACACACACACACACACATATATATATATATATAATTCCAATATGTAAGTTTTTTTTATAAGCACTCAAAAATTAGAAACCACTAAGAAAACTTACCCAAACCTATTAATGATTTTCACAAAGAATGAGATTATGAAACAATATCAACAAGCATCAGTCGATGGACATATCTTTCATCATCAACTTCACTGGGATAATTCAAGAGATTATGATTACCAATATGGCAACATTGATCATCAAGGGTTGACCTCCATTATTGTATCAAGAATGCACTCATTGTTTGACCTTTATATCAACCCTTCATTTACATTCGATTGCTATGAAAGAATGAAGGATAATATATATGTAAATCTTAAAAGAGCAGAGGAAGCAAGACTTAGTGTAATACCTCTTCCATAACATTTACAACAAATGTTGCTTTTCTCAACAAACACAATTAATTTCACAAAATTTATTTCACTCATTATTATTCCTCATCTACTTCACAACCATGAGTAATTAATTAAATTAAAATAAAAGATAAAGACAAACCCCTCCTGATGTTCCTTGCACCATAGGGGCAACTGATAGTTTAATTATTTTTAAATTAAGAGGACACTACACCTTGCACCACATTGCCTAAGAATTGGATAGAACATCCATACAAGTCACAAGATGCATGCTAGAGATAAATTGCATAATAGCCCTAAAGTTTGCCTAAGGTAAAAATTCCCAAGGAAAATAATAATATTAATTAATAAAGTTTAAATGGATCCTATATTGAATCTAAGGTTAACCAAGCTAAGTCATATTTTTTTTAATTAAAATACTTCATAAATAAACAAGAATCACAGAAAAAAATTACAATATGACTAAAATAGAACATAATATATGAATAAATAAAGAGCGACATCGAGGAGACAACATCCAAAACCATACAATAAGAATAAAATTATCACTATGATTATGAAATACTATCCACTACCTCCTATATATACCCTAACCAGAAACACCCTAGGTTGACCCTACCACTAATATTAAGCTAGAGAGATGATCATACAACTTAGTTAAAGAATATGATAGCCATAAGTTGGATGCACATATCCTAATACATGTTATAGACTAAGGGTATAACATACCTCCTCCCTTAAAATAAGTATTGCCCTCAACATTGATGAACACCGGATCCTTTGCTATGAACTCTTTGTCCTCACATGGCATATCCTCAAAAAAATTGAATAGTTTTCACCCCTTTCCTAAAAATATACTATTTTTATTCCACTAAAAATAATTATGTTACATGCCCCACTGATCTATTTTTAGCATCGTTTGCATTTGATGAGAGTTGATCATTTGCAATGAATTTATGTGCACCCTTCTTAACTCAAATATCTTGCCTTCTGAATGAAAACACATGAATAATTTTTAGAAGTTCATATGATCATGCCCAAGATCATGATCCATTGGACTCCCAATACAATATCAACACTTCCATGGGAATGGAAAACATATGGGTTAACAATAGATAGTCTTGAATAGTAAGTTTAAGACTGACATTTTCCTAAATAAACAACAGTACCCCCATCTGCAACCACTACCTAAAATTATGGTGTTGGATTAAAAAAATAGTTCAAACACGAACCAAACTTATCATTCACAAAATTATGAGTACTCCTTGAGTTAATCAATACAATCACTTGTTGATTTTTTAATAACTCTACTATCTTGAGATTTTTTGGGCTTATAAACCCTAATAACACATGGCAAGATATGGTTGGAAATCCCCAGATTCTAGCTCATCAACAAACTCTACATTTATATTTTTTTCATTGATACCCTTAATAAAGAACATTTATTTTTAACATATTTATTTCCTTAATTGTATTTACTATCACAATTAAAACATAAATCTTTAGTTTTTTCTTTAGTTTTTTGGGTTATCAATCATGTTGGTCGAGGAAATGACAATGTTGACATGTCATTGTCATTGTTGCAAGTAACTACATGTTTATAAGTATCCAAGATTTTTTTCTCTAACTTGCATGTCATGATAATAAAATCATAAACATTAAATGGATTATACATACATACCTCATGTTGAATGTGGTCCTTGAGACCTCTAAGAAATAGATCATTCAGGTTCTCTTTTGTACTTGTCTCCACATGCAAAGATAGATTCTTAAATTGATGAATATAATTATTGACCAAGCTTATTTTCCACAACTTTGCCAATTTCTTTAAGTAATTCTCTATCACAATACTATTATAGTGTGTTTAAAACTCCTCTATAAAAATTGACCAAGTGAACTGAGAACTTTCTTCTTCTTTTGAGAACACAACCATCAATACCAAATTAATTATTTAGGTTCCAAATATAAGGATGGCATGGTGATCTTTTGCCCACCTAGGATTTTATGTAGATTAAAAAAAATCTCCATTTAGTTGATCCAATTGAGTGGATCATTTCCATCAAACTTATTCGTGTCCTCCTTTTATAACAGGTTCTAAGGCCTAAAATCAATGTTAGTCATGGGTTGAGGTTGTGTAACATTTGGCCCAAGATTGGGTTGTCCCTTATATCCTCTGAGTCACTTGTGAGGCTAAAATCTTGTTGATAAAATTCATGAGATTATCATTTTGTGTAGTGGTGCGAGCCATATCTCCTTTCAATTCATTGCACATATTCTCCATTTTAGACTATGTTGGGCATACTATAATCCATGGCGTGCACTTTATCCTCCACCAAAGAAGATGTCATATTAGAAGCTCCACCTTATTTGAAATCTGACTCTATTTCCTATTTTTTAATAGTTTTCTCTGTTGTAAATGAATTCTTTCCTCGACGTCTAGTATGTGGCCTTATCATGTTGAGGCTTGACTATATAGAACTTGATTTTCTCCTTTGAACAAACTTTAACCAAATGAATTAGGACTTAGGTTAACTTCAAAACTAAAACTTCAAAGAACAGGTCCCCACTATATTTATACAAGTTTCTTATAAAAAAAAAATCCTTGAGATATGGCTTGTAGAGCAATTTTTTGCAAAAATATAAAACCAAAACAACTCGCTCAAAAATGATAACCAAACTTTATTTTTTTTACTGTAATATCCTATAATAATTTTTCAACTCCAATAAAAACATGTATAAAATTTTGTAATAAATTACAATATATAAACGATTATCAAAATCAAAGGTTTTATCCACACTTTTGCCCAAATTGAAGATCTGATACCATTTGTAATGAAATTACTTCACAAATAAATTAAAATCACAATATGATTGAAATAGAGCAAAATATATAAATACATGATAAGCCATTTCGAGGAGGCAATCTCCACAACCATACAAAAAGAATGTAACTTGCAATGTGATGATGAAATACTAACCATTACCTCTTTTATATACCCTAACTATGTTATTGAAACATTCAAGACCACAGAAGAAACGTGATTACAAGACAATATTTTCCTAAACATTCTTGTCTCCTTACACTTTGCCAACTGAGGGACCCTTATGTCTCAATGCACTTCTGGAGGAGGGTAAAAAGCATTTCAAAAGGTGTTTTGTTTTTATTTTTTAAGGGAACAGTAAAACTTATATAAGCCCTTTTTTCTCATCAACAAGTTTCCTCACATCTTTGGAACCCTTTATAGCTAGGAGGAATGCCATCTCATCAAATATTCATGACATAAATTTAATATAATATATAAATTTCATAAATTAAAATATCAATATGTGTGTGTTAAGATAACCAAGAGCACTTCCTAGAACAAAAATATATATGAGGCATTACCCAAGGAAAAAATTTCAACAAAATGAAATAAAAAGACCGAAAAATTTAGACCCAAAAATGAGGTTAACAAGGTGCTAACCTATTGTTAGGGATCAACAACACACTTTGAGTCAAAATAGATCCCAAAACACCTCACAAATATGAGGTAAAGGCAGCAAACCATCACAATACTTTCACATGATATTCAAAGAACACTTCAAAAAATGAAATTTTATTTATCTACTATAGTTTATAACATGGCTATTATATTTATAAAACCATACGTATATAAGTTTAAAGTTTTTTGGGCAAAGTACATCGACCCATCAACACTTAGGATCAAAGTCTATACACAAAGATTCAGACTTTCAAAATAAAAACCATATATTACTCCAACTCAATTATTTAAAATGAATTATATGATTTTCATGTTAGGAAACCACACACTCTACAACTATGTAAAAATAACATAATACAACTATAGAGATAATTGAATAAATAAATCCTCAACATGCATGAGACAAAACAAATGATTTACGTGGTAAAACCTTAGCAAGCTAAGAAAACATCTACAATGCAAGATATCAAGCTTTATTAATTCCAAGATGAATATATTACATGCTAATTAACTATGTAGATCACATGTGAACTCCACAAAGATAAATACGCCTAATTGGCAAAACACCATTAAATTTCCTCCTCTTAAAAATAGAGTGGAAAAATACCATTAGGATTTTTTTTCTAAAAATAGAATCCGGTGTAATTTGTCTTCCTAGAAATAGGTATTTGACTCTTTGATTTTTTGCTTCAGGGGCACTTCCCCCAAACCCTCACTAGATGGGGCAGCAATAATAGTGGGGGGGATTACCCCCACACCCCCTTGTAAAAATGGACTATAAACAACATCATAAAAGGATCCAAAATTTAACTTTGTTGTCACATATCTAACATTTCAAATCCCAGCATCGACCTGAGCGTCATCTTCTGGAGTTATCCCTACATTTTAACCTAGGGCTTCTCATCCTCATCTGCACAACAAAAATGCTGAGACACAAAAAATTCCTTAGGTAGCTAAGTTCCAAGCTGAGACCCAATAAAGGCCAAGCTCTTTTAGACCTTCATCACCCTGTCTAGGATAAGGTGACTATGGTATGTTGACTCAAGACCAACTAAATGGATTAATGTTTTAATATCCAAATGCTCTGCATGATGAATAAAGGAACCCACAACATTTGACAAGATATTAGCTCCATTAATACCCTGTGTAACACAAAAATGTTTCTCCTTCCCATAGATTACTTTGGATCCACCATGAGAGACTTTAATAATCTTGAAATATATTTATTCTTGACTTCATCCATATCAATCGTCGCCCTCCAAATTTTCCTCATGCAAATTATCATCGAAGGGTTTTTTTTAATCTCATTATCAATGCTCTCTATGAAGTGACTGGAAGCTACTTTTATTGTTAGCCAATCAAAGGAGGCAGTCGCCTTATCAACTCGGGTCTTGGGGTAGGAATCCCTATCTTCCTTAATATCTTTGGTGTTCTCCATCGTAGCTTGAAATACGGAGTTAAGAGCAATCTGATGGACCCAAATAATAATCCAAATCCTTCAGGATTCCAACTCTCAATCCATCAACATGAGTAGATCCTTCACAGATCTCACGACTTATGCTAAAATTAAAGCAAAATCATTGCAAAGAAAAGGTCATCCAAATGAGGTGAGGAGACTCGGGGATTTAGCTCTCCATGCGATGCATATTTTATAATTAACATTTTCAAGTCTTTTAGGTAAGGTGGTTCCCATAGGCAAATACTTACCTTCTGAATTTCCTTGAGAATGACCCTATGGTTAGTTGTTCAGTCCGCAACATAATTACTTTCTCTCATAGTGTGGATCAACTATAGATGCTCAAACAAACTTCTCAAATGGTTAATATCATTGACCATGAACTAAAATTTCCAAGCCTTAACCACCCCATAATTCATAGCATTTATAACAATTTGTGAGTCTCCTTCCACAACTAAATTCAACCAACAATGAGGGATCGCAAGCTAAATGCCTTTTAGGAGTGTAAATTTTTTTGCCATATTATTATTTAATAAATAATGTGTGTGTGTGTGTGTATAATATTCATATAAATATTAATTTTTTGGGATAAGTAATCACTTTTAACCAAAGTTAAAATTGGATCTGGAGCACAACAA
Source organism: Torreya grandis (assembly GCA_037957365.1). Taxonomy (NCBI): domain Eukaryota; kingdom Viridiplantae; phylum Streptophyta; class Pinopsida; order Cupressales; family Taxaceae; genus Torreya; species Torreya grandis. The sequence goes on along the minus strand of JARHVA010000226.1, from coordinate 1,233,085 downwards.
GGGCTAGTCCCTATATAACCAAAACAACCAAGATATTAGGGTAGGGTCAAGACATAAACCAAATAACCAAATAAAAATCAAGAAAACCCAACAGGTAGACTAGAGACAATAAGCAAAACCAAACCTTGATTACATACAAGACTGAGAAAGGCCACCAAAGTGTTGTCTTGGAGAAAAGTAGTAGTTGAAAGAGAATTAAACATGATAGATCTCTTGATTTCTCCTCAACCAAACATCGAGGAGACATCCCATTGCACAAAAACTTACCCTTGAGTTGCAAGAATGCATCTACCCCTATTGGAAAGAAGGGATTCCATAGTCTACTAGGTGCCATTGTCAATGGAATTTATAACATCTATTTGTAGCCTTTTTGCTTATGTCTTCCTACCTCTTTTTCCTTTTAGACTAGAGTTTGGTTCAAAAAGCAAGCTTTTACTCTAAGCAATGGTTAAAATCTCTCTGGAATTGAGTTGATCTTCTTCATCTTCCAAGGAGGTAGCAACCTCCATAATGCCAAAACTCTGAGGGGAGTCATCCTTCTCAGTCCTTTCTAGATTTTGATGTTATGGAGAACCTCTTACACATTTTAAAAATAAACCTCCCACACCCACACTCATCATAGTCTCCATATAGCTAAGGGGTATAGACTTCTTTGTGTAAAATTTAGAAAGACCCTGTTGGTTATCTGAAATCAAAGTCTCAAGAATAGTGCCCTTCACTACTAGAGGATCCATCAAAAGAAAAGAACCTAATTCTAAGCTAGATTTCTTAGGACAAGCTGCCACTTTATGACCACACTAGTTGCACTTGAAGCATCTAAATGAAAACCTTTCACAATTAATTAATTGAGCCCATGAGCCATGGGAATATTGAATTTTGCCAAAGTGAAAGAAGGGTTTGGAGAAATCAACCAAAATACAAACTCTAACAAAGCACTACTATGACACCAAGTCCTGATCACATTTTATAAAAACTCTTAATTTTGTGACAAATTGCTAAAGCAACCTGATATCTCTCAGTGCTAAAAGAAGGTTATATAATCTGACCCAAATATGTGCTTTCAAGATTAAAGTTCTAGCTGGATATAAAAATAGATCCCAAGGGCACATAAACACACCATAGTTACCAACAAACTGAGGTCCATTATTCCACACATATTCTTTATCCTCCATTGATTGACAAAGAAACATAAAGAAGCCATTTAAATGCAAAGAAAGTTTAACCTCAACAAAATTAGGCCATACTTATTTAACCCAACAAGAGAGCTCCTCCCAAGAGGGGTGTTTCACCATACACCTATTGTAGTCATATAAAAGGTCCAAATTGGCAGTTTGAGTGTGGTTTGTGACATCTTTGCCATATCTCCTCTTTACATGCTCTTATGACCCTTCTAGGCACTTTCTTGCTTATTCCTAGTCATCTGTAGCCTTCCAGATGATCATTCCAACTCAGCCAAGCTTTATTTCTTAGACTAATTCTACTCCCCTAGGTCTCAAGCCTATAGGACAAGAGCACCATATTTGGATTATAGCGTCAGACCCTAAGGTGTCTCATTTTTGGTGCTCCTATCGAATCACATTTCGAACCCAAATGACCATTTTCATCTAATTCCTATCCTTCATCATGTCAGCCTAGCACAAATACATCTAACCCATAATCAATAGTTCTGTATAAAATTCTATCGAAAGGTCATTTATAGAGGGAGGTGGCAAATCTTACAAAGCAAGCAAGAATACAAGCAAACTACTATGCAAAACTTTCCTATTCTCTACATACAGTCACCCAACACAAGTGCAAATATATTCAAACCCTCATATCAATCCCTAGCCACCTCAAGCACTCTCAATTTGGTGTTTTTGCATCCTCATTACACTATTGCACAAATCACATCAATTGGGAGAACTATATATGGCTTGATCCCTTTTTAGAGTATTGGTGTGTAGGCAACATGCCCACATAAGGGATATGGATACATGTTCCGTGCATCTTACACACACTAACCTCCCCTCTTTCTCAAGTTTTATTAAGATGAAGGTTTAGGGTTTCAATATTGAATAAACTTTATAAGGATTTATGTTGACATTCAGGGCCCAAGATTTTATATGAAGGCTCACACATGAATAGTGGAAAGAACCCAAAAAATCAAGTCTCTATGAGTAGTTTGGATAATAGTGTCGAAAGAGAACAACATCATCAAACCCTAGGGTGTCAAGTTTTTAGCAATCCTATCTTTTCACAAAATGAAAGCTAGATTTTGATTTGTGACACTATCCCAATTCTGCATAACCAATTTTAGACCCTACAATAGCCATTTTAATGTATTTTAAGCTAAGTTATATTTTTCCTAATTTATTACTATTTTTAGGAAGCTACAAAAAACAAATAAAATATACACATTAGGATTGTAATAATTGCAATATTATTTACTGATTTATTAGTCCATAGTCTTAACTAAAATAGGAATAAAACTCCATTATTCTCAAAAGTTAAATCATTTAGTGAACCTGACTTACCTCATTTGCGCACAAAAATGCTAGAAACCCTAGGGAAAATTTCCTTCTAATTTTCCAGCATTTTTCTAATTTTTTTGGAATATTTAAACCAAAATTCTACATTTAAATTTTTAAATTTACTATAGTAATTTTTAAAAAATTATTTATTCCAAACCCTAGTTGCCTATACTAGGTTCCGGTATTTTTATAGTATTTTTCTAATTTTTTTTCCTGCATATTTAAATCAAACTTTTTTAGTTAATTTTTAAAATTTACCATTGTAATTTTGAAAATCGTTTTCTTTCAAACCCTATGTGCATATACTAGGTCCCATGCTTTTGAGGTATCACCTTACATGTTTGTGAGCTTCTTATCTTTTTTATGCATATTCCAGTTTATTGATTAAATCATATTTGTTTAATCTTTTCTTTCATTATTCAAGTTGTTTTCCTTATGCCACCTAAGCTCCTTGCATCTCTTCCTTTGAGATGAAGTGCAATACTTAGTGGCAACCCATATGAATTCACCCAGATTCCTTCAACTCGACCATGTACCATGGATAAACAACCAGCTTAGCTTCCTACTATATATCCTAAATATCTAGATTACACCAATTTCCATGAGGATAATTTCAATAATGAGTAGTATGGGAATAAAAATCATGATATAAACAACAATATTCATGACCCACCACATCAGGTTCTTGATCCACTTCCACCTATTGTTGATAATGATGTCATTAATAAAGACTTGATTCTATAAATTTTTAGAGAAAGACTTAGGGAACAACCTCTAGATCATACTCTTATCTTATAATCTATCATGAAAATTAAAAAGGCTAAGCAAGCTGAATCTTCCATTCCTTTAGAGCAACCAGTTGCAAATGATACTACGGGGGCAACTATGTCTCAATAACCCCATATAGAAACCTAACCTTCCTATCAGGCACCACCAGTTATGACTAGTACATCTTTATCTCCTAATATGGTTGTCCTTGTGCAAGAGATAAAATCTCTTCAATCCAAGGTGCTACATCTTGAGCAAGGTGCCTCTAGACGAACACAGGCCTTGGATTCTTTTGCTCTACTTCATACACCGTTGACACATCATATTGCTTCTACACCCTTGCCACCAGGTTTCATTCAACCCAAGCTCACTCTATATGAAGGCAAGGGTGATCTAGAAACACACTTGAGATATTTTCACACAACATGCTTGGACTATGTGCCAAATGACTGGTTATTAACCAAGCTATTTTCATAGAGTTTAAAGGATTATTCTTTAAAATGGTTTTATAGTTTGCCAAATCAGTCGGTCAACACATTCAATCCTTTAGTTGATATGTTCCTAGCTCATTTCAACATTAATATAGGGGGAAAGTTTTCTTATGCCCAAGTTACACAACAAAAACAAAGGTCAAATGAGCATCTCACAGATTATGTTCTTTGATATAAGACTATCTTGGCTAAAATTACTAGCCCCATGGCCGATCAAGAATTATAGGATCTCTTCAAATAGAGTCTTCTATGAGCTTTACATGAGTTAATAATATTAAAAAGGTTCTCTTCCTTCATTGAGTTATGTCATACACTAAAGGAAAGGGAAGTCAAACAAATTTCAATGGGCAAACTCCAGTACACAAGCATATCAGAAGCAACAAAAAAGAGTAACAATAAAGCCCCATATAAAATAAAGGTCAATGATAGCAAAAGTCAAAATCAACCAACAATTAATGTGGCTTTAGAGCCCCCTCAAAAATTGGTTTTATCCGTGCCTCCTTGGTGAACTTTTACCAATCTAATAGTATCTCTAGCCAGAGTCTTACGGCAGCTATTGGAATGTAACATCATATCTCTCCCTCCTATTCAGGAAGTTGATCCAATAAAGCCTCTTCCATGAGGATATGATCAGAATGCATTTTGTAATATTTATAGGGCACCAAGCCACATAATGAATAGATGCATCGGTTTGAAAAACAAGATACATGATTTGATAGATGGCAACTTTATTGATCTTGGCACTTTAGTTGAGCCTCCTCAAGCAAAGCAAACGCAAGACAAGGCTTTGAAAATTTTCTTGGATCCTTTCCCATAACATTATAAATAAGAGATAAGGGATACATCTGGTGTTCACCATACATATCATGCACACCCTCCACAGACTACATATCAAGCACCTTCAGTTGAGTCACATCCTTTGAGCAACATGATCAGTGTGTATAGTTCTAGAGTTACAGCTAAACCTTCCATCTCCTTTTCAGAGTAGGAGATAGTTGAGGATGATTTGGATTACCATGCACTCTTTATCAGAGCCTACATTAATCGTCATCCCATTCATAGTTTTCTTATAGACAATGGATCCAATGTGAACATGTGCACTATGACATTACTACAACATTTAGGATATTCAGAGTAGGATATTACCCCGACATACACAATTATTAATGGATTTAGTGGGCACATACAGAGTTCATTGGGTGAGATTTTACTTCTTTTACAAGTTGGTTGAACACATGTGGCCACACCATTTACTATTGTTCCCAGTGCAAGAGTTTTTGGTATGTTACTTGGTCAACCATGGATTTAGAAACTTTGTGTAGTATCCTCTATAGTTTATAAATGCATGAAATTCATTCACACTAATCAGGTTGTTACAATTGGTGGAGTCCCATATGAGTTATCATTCCCCACTTCATAGCCATTTACTACTCTATAGTCACTAGTTATAATTTCTCCACCAATAATGGTTCTTCCTCCAATTCAGATTCAAACACAGTCGAGGCCTTCCTCACCAACATAAAAAGTTCATACACTTCCACGGAGGCCTCTTTTAGAGCAACCATAGTTTTAATAGTCTAGATAGTTTCTAGCTATAGTATTTACACCTAGTGCAATATCATTGAGGTCTCATGCCTCTACACCTAGAGCACATGTTCAAAAAGCTTCTTATTCTATCAGATGGGTCCCAAGGAACCCTAAAGTTGCATCCACTTCTCACAGTTACAGAGGGACCCCATAGTTGGTTTCCACTACAAATATTTTAGAGCATTTATAGCATACACAAATTTTAGAGTCACAGTCTCAGTCTTTCTTGTACATAGCTTATTTTCAATTTCTTGTACATAGTCTCCTTATGATTGATTGTACATAGCTTATATATCAAAAATCCTAAAAATAATATAACATTAAAAAATATAAAAACATTTAAATATGTCAAAATATAAAAACATTCAAATAAATAAAAAATACCAAAAAACATTTCAATTGTATGCATTATCCATGCTTTACATTTCTACTACCATGTTAGACTTACATTTTGTTGTTATATGCTATTGTATGTCAATTTATCTACATTTTCATGCTTCAGTTGATCTTCTTTGAGTGTGTATAGTGACACCCAGATCATTGATTACTTCACTATACCCATTAAGAGGGCATCTTACTTCTACATTCGACACATACATCGATATATCTATCCACTAGGGGCATCTTCTACATGACTACACTATCCAAGTTATGTCATTATTACACTACACACTCTATTTATTATATTGATGTACATTACTTACTAGCTTACATAGATTACTCTATCAACATTCACTAGTATATAACACTTGTGTATTTCTTGGCATCTACCTAGTCTTGTACTACATGCTTTTCATACTTTCACTTCTTATTTTGATTAGTTAGATGCGATTGTATTTCCAACATTTACATGTTTTCCTTTTTTGCTTTGCGTAGCTAGATGTAATTACATTTCTCATTTCTTATTTTATCTCTTGTGTGTGCCTTAGGACATTTGCCAATGTCCTTTGCTTGTAATCTTCTATGTGTTTGTGGTCCTCGTGCCAACCTTTCATGTTTCGAATTGTATGTGTATGTGGGATTTAAACATGCCTTGTATGTTTGTTTTCCCAATTTGAGTGACATGTGCCCATGTCCTTTGTTTGCTTAGCCCCTTGGCCACTTTTGTATGCTTATTACTTCTTGCCTTGTGTGCTTATTGCTTGTTTGCTTCTCACTATTTTCAATGTCATGATCCATATCATGCATTATCTCACTTTTTTAGATGCCATGATGGACATCATGCTCCATCTCTCCTTGACAACTAACAACTAACTAGACTTTTTAGTTTTAATTTAATACATTGCACGTGTTATTACATTGTTACATCTATCTAGGCATACCCCTGTTGATCTAACAATCTTCAAAACAAAATATGCTATATCTTGAGACTTTTTTTCAATTATCATTGCTATATCATGTTTTTCATAACATAACACACTTGTAGGGCTCTTTCTTCTGAGGGCAGTCATTGCAGGGTCTTCATTCCTACCCTCAAAAGAGGGGTCAACAATCAGGAGTCTTGTCACAGAGATCAAAGCCCTCTACCAATCAAAAACCAGTTTTCAAAAACTTAGAACAACAACTAGAACCCAAACTAGGAAGAATAAACCCAAAAAATAATGACAATTATAGAATAGACATCAGAACTAGCAAGTGCTCCTATCCAAGCAATAAAAAACCCAAATTTTCTAAAAATAGGTAGAAAGGTAAGTTCAATTATAATTTTTTTACCTTCTATTCAAATTAGATTTAGTAATTTTAATACACTTTTCTTCAGAGAATCCATATATAGGGGGCATCATGCATGGCATGATGTCTCTTGCTTCTAATTTTAGATAGGGCAATTGGTATAACTTTTAGATTAGAATCCATGTTATAGACACCAATGATTGGGGGCAATGTGCATGACATATTGGCTTTCTTTTTCTTTTTGAGTTTAGTGCATTACCCAAGTATTCTCAGTAGTTGTGTGCCTTATTCCATCTGTAGGTGGTTGGCATCATTCCTGAGTGGCTTCCACATAAGCCTAGTTTCTAGTTTCAGAGTGGTTTTCATACAAGTATAATCTCCACCTCTTGAAGTGGCCAAGATTGGCCTAGTTTCTAGTACACATTTGGTTATCTAGCCACATTGTCAGATTTTAGAGTATTAATGGGCTTGAGGAACCATCTCATATGACATGCATTCATACTGGTATCATTTCATAGCTTCACTTAGTGGGCAATGATGGAGCCAAAGGACTAGCTAGCCTTTATATTCTTGATCCATCTACTCAAAGGGATTGGACACACTGTCCAAACATCGATTAACACACACATGATTACATAGCTTCACTTAGTGGGTAATGATGGATCTAAAGGGCCAGCCTTTGCATTCTTAAGCCACTCTCAAGGAATTAAATACTTAGTTCCTTTCATGATATTAATTTTAGTACAACACATACCCAAATCACTCAACATCACTCAACATCAAAATAGGTTTTGTATTGGTTCGCATACCCAGTGAGGTATATTCATTCCTTTCTCTTTCTCTCTCTTTTACCTAGATTTTGTACGTTCTTATTTTAGACATAGTGTGTCTAGTAAGAACTGATCTACTCTTTATTTTCTCTTGTAGATTTACACTTTGTAATGTGCTCTCTTTATGCACACTCAACATCACATAGTTTTATGGGCTTCACCCTTACAGGTAAGTTCATGTATGCTTTCTATTTTTCCTTTATCCTAGTATTTCACTTTGCTGCATCACTATAATAAAGCGGGGGGGAAATGTAGTCATATAAAATTTCCAAATTGGTAGTTTGAGTGTGGTTTGTGACATCCTTGTCATAGGTGCTCTTTGAATGCTCTTATGACCCTCATAGGTACCTTTTTGCTTATTTCCAATCATCTGTAGCCTTCCAAATGTTCATTCCAACTTAACCAGGCTCTATTTCCCAAGCCAATTTTATCTCCCAAGTCTTGAGCGTATAAGATAGGAGCGCCATCCTTGGATTATAGCATCAGACCCTATGGTGTCTCATGTTTGATGCTCATATCCAATCACATTTTGAGCCCAAATCATCATTTTCATCTAATTCCTATCCTTCATCATGTCGGCCTAACATGAATACATCTAACCCATGATCAATAGTTCCCTATAAAAGTCCATCCAAAGGTCATTTACAGAGGGAGGTGATAAATCTTATAAAGCAAGAAAGAATACAAGCAAACTACTAAGGCAATTTTTTCTATTCTTTGCATATAGTCACCTAACATAGCTATAAACATATTCAAACCCTCGCACAAGTCCCTACCCACCTCAAACACTCTCAATTTAGCATTTTTGCATCCTCATTACACTATTGCAAAGAGCATATCAAGTGGGAGAGCTACATATGGCTTGATCCCTCTTTGAAGTATTGGTATGTAGGGAGCGTGCCCACATAAGGGGTGTGGATACACGTTTACTGCATCTTACACACACTAACCCCTTATTTCTCGAGTTTTATTAAGCATAATGAAGGTATAGGGTTTCAATATTAATCAACTCTATAATGAGATCTGCCGACATTCAAGACTCAATATTTTATAGGTAGGCTCACACCGGAACAATGAAAAGAACCCAAAAAAATCAAGTCTCTATGAGTAGTTTGGACAACAACATTAGAAGAGGACAATAGTGTCAGACCCCATGGTGTTCTATTTTCAATGGTCCTATCCTTTCATAAAATAAAATCTAGATTTTGATTTATGATACTGTCCCAGTCCTACACAGCGAATTTCAGACCCTACAATAGTCGTTTCAACCTGTTTTAAGCTAAGTTATATTTCTCTTAATTTATTACTATTTTTAGAAATCTATAAAAGATAAATAAAATATACAAATCAGGACTATAATTATTGTAATATTATTTACTAATTTATTAGTCCAGACCCTTAATTAAAATAGGAATAAAATTCCATTATTCCCAAAATAGTTAAATCACCTACAAATTAGTGATTTGTGGCCAACATTCAAATCTATGGTTGAAATAGATTCCTCACTAATTTCCAAAATAGGGGGGTCATTAGAAAAAATCATAAGGACATCCCCAAAGAACACATGTTTACAATCAGTCTAGGTTTTCCCAATTATTTCACTCCTTATCTTTGGGAAAAAAGTCTCAACATCTTCTCTCGCTTCACTTTTGAGAATCTTAACAAAGGAGAGAAAATTATCCACCAATTGAGATGAGAGATTAGGTTTAGAGCTAAAAATATTCACTTAAAAATAATCCTTACAAGAGTGAAAAGGATTGATGACATTCTTGTGTTCTAGAAAAACCAAGGTTTTGTTCAGAGATAACCTTTCATTGTTTATTGGTCTTTCAACTGGATTTGACCATACTCCAACTCTTAGGACTCTCTCCAAACTTCTAGATTCATAGGGACCTACCAAATGCTAATCCAAAGCATCCACCCTCTTACCTTTCAATGATTTACTTGTTATGACCCTAACCTACACCAGGGAGCCCCTAAATTACTAGTGCCACTACTCTTCTTGTCGCTAATATCGAACTCCTTACCATGGTCTGCCCTATTGCCACTATCCACCCTAATGCTACTACCATTCCTAGTGAGCCTAATGCCTCTTGCAACCTTGCATCCCCCATCCACATCGTCGCTCACCATTTTCCACTCTTCCACCAAAAAATTAGTATTACTACAGATAAATATTATTCTATATATTTAATAGATTTACAAAGGTTATAAGGGCCCTTTCCCAATACAAATATCCAAATTTTGCAAAAATAAGAATGATTATAAGTGGTAAAAATTTGGATCAAAATCCAATAAATAATGAAGAAGAAAAGCCTTAAAGGAAGACCAAAAATAAACCTGAAAAGGTCAAGGAAAACATCTAAAAGGGAATAAACTTATCCCAAACCTTTGCCAAGTTAATCTGGGGAGAAAAGATATTGTCTGCCCTCATGATATAATTTTGGACAACCCCACAGTTGGCCAAAAAATTTGCAACCTTTTTGGCTTCTCTATAACAATGACAAGCTTCCCATGCAATGAAGCTATCAAGGTGGAACCAATAATTTTGTAGCATGTTTCTTCCAGATAAAATATTTCCTATTTATGATTACCAAGATCATTACCATAGAATCACTTTCAATAATTAGGTTATCAATCCTACATTCACGAGTTGATTGAATACCCAAAGATAAATCTTGAGATTTTGCTTTATTATTGGTACCATTCGAGAGAAGAAAGGAGGTTGCTCTTATTAATGAACCAACACAACTATAAATCACACATTTTGAGCTCATAGCCTTGATATTTCCATGTGAAGCTCTATCCACATTCAATTTAAAAAACCCATGTTTGGGGGATAACTGACCCGAATATAAATAGAGTAGCTCGCCTCTCAACATAGCCAAGGATTTTGAACAAACAATAGTGGGGAAAAATATTTGGGACCAATGATTCATAAATTGCAACCATATTTGAAATAACCACTTTAGAAATGGTATATTTTATTATGCTTAATAAAGAGGAGACTGAACTAGTTTCATTCTGAATAGTCACTTATTATGCTCCCGCCACAAGTTCCAAAAGATGATAGAGGGACTTGTTAAAATATTTTATTTCCTCCCTCGCCTACCCATCCTAGGTTTAGAGTTTCTCAATAGACAACAAACATATTTAATGCATATAATTTTAATTTGAACTTGTTTTTGTAATCCGTTGGAGGTGGGGGGCAAAACCTTGGTAGGTCGGTAAAAGATAAAAAGAAGAATGAGACAAGGAGAATGAAAAGAGATAGAATATACACAATAGGTAGAGATATAGAACAACAATAGTGTTGACCAATTTTGCCCACAGGCAAAATTCTAGTCAACTTCTCCCCTGTTGTTTAAGGCCTTTTTATTGTTTGGTTGCATCAGTTCATCGACCTTGGTTCATGAACTGGTTCAACGCTTCTGCAAAGTTCAACAGCTTGGTTCAACGGCCTTTGGTTCATCGGCGTTCAATGGTTGAACCATTGAACCGTTGAACCATTTTTGGTTCAACAGGCTTGGTTCAAAGGCAAAAGTTTAAGCGGATGGTTCAATCCTCAGTTCAAGCGCCCGATTCAACACTAAGTTCATCAGCTTCGGTTCATTGGTTCATCGGCGCGCTTGGCTGAACCATTGAACCATTGAACCATTTTGATTCAACGGCTTGGTTCAACGGGTCTAGTTCAAATGCTTGGTTCAAGGGTATGCCCTTGGCCGAGGGGCAGTTCAAAGGTTCAAGTGCCTTTTCGAAGGGCCGACACTTCAAAAGGGATTTGGGCCGCATAAACCAAGTGCAAGGCAAAGGCTTGGGCAGAATTTTTGCCGACTTTTTGTCTGCGGGAAATTGTCCGTGGACAAAAGCCTGCAGGAAATACACGAAGGCAAAAGGAAGGAAGCAGACCCGCAGAAAATGTACAAAGCTCGGGAGGCCATCCAAAGGACCCGCCGAAGTATACAAGGCAAAAGAGTGCCCGAGAAGGTGCTAAGACTAAAGCAAGCCACGAAGAATTAGGAAGGCCTGAAGCCAGCAAGGGACCCGATGATCACCCAGAGGACGTCAAGTTTGACAAAGTGAAATGGCTATTTGTTTTAAAAGCAAAGGAGCTCTAACCAGAAGGAGCTCAGAATGCAGCGACCCGCCAGGATGTTCACCCCAAGGGTCGAAGGAGCCAAAAGAGACAAGATAGGAAAAGGACAAAATCCCAAGTGACAGAGCAGGAGAGTGACAGGGTGCAGGAAGGGATGAAGCAGTCCAAGTGGCAAATGGAAGGTGATTTATTGCTTGTTAAATCCCTAAATGGTGCAAATAGCAAACGACATGACCCATGCATTTAAAGGGGGACAAATCTCAATCTATTTGTAGAAAAGAGGTGCAGTCTGTGTTTCCACATTAATGCTCGAACGCCAAAGTCAAATTCAATGGTTATATAGCATGGTTCTAGCAGGCTTCTTCTAGAAAGATGACATCAGCCATAGTGTTTTCCTCTTCCCAATGAGGGGACGCGATGGGCCAACTGGTCAAAGAAGTGCCAACTTCCCTTCTCCTTTCTTCTCCTATATATTTGTGAACATGTCATTTGTAAAAAAATCTTCCACATTTTGCTAAGGCGTAGCCCTAGCGGAATTTCCACCTAAATCAAATAAAAAATAGTTTTTTAGCTCCATTTGGATAGATATATCTGAGTATGTCTTGAGTGTTTGTTATGTGTCCAGTCATTGTTTTCTTGATGCTCTCACAAGCTCAGCACCAACATACCTGTTATCTACAAGGCACCATCTCTATAGCTGACAGGAGAAGAGCAGTATTTGAGAAGTGGAAAACAGAGGAAGTTACTACATAAGTGTGCGTCTCACAACACCTTTGGTGATCTCTTTCTTTTTTGTATCTTCCATTAAGGCCTCCCTGCCAGTTTCTAGCGACTTGGTCCTTCTGCCAAATGTGTAGTGTATGTATGTGTTTGTCTGGTTTCAGAGTGGGTGTGTGAAGGTCGCCTTCATTTTGGTGCATCACCTCTTTAGAGTAGTTTGTTTTCCTGTATCTTTCTCCCTTTTCACCCCCCCTTTATATATATATATATATATATATATATATATATATATATATATATATATATATATATATATATATATATATATGTATGTATGTTAGCATTTGTTGGAACAAACATGATGCATCAAAGGGAGCTATCCCTTATCTAGAGACTCTCCCCTCTAGCTTCGCCAGTCCCACAGGTGAGAGGGGAGTTTCCATGTTGCAAGGAGAAGGCAGGAGCTCGGCCTCCTGTTGAGGGTGCAATTTCTTGTGTCAACAGTTCTGGCATGCCCGATGGGACCAACTGGGACAGGTTTTGTCCAAAGAGTTGAAGAATTTTTGGTGTGATTCTTCAACCGACCAACCTTTGGAGGCTTTTGCATCAAACACTAATGGCGACTCTGAGTTAAATCAATTGGTTAAGCAGTTCTGGTACCATACCATCAAGAAACAACATTCTGGTATGTATAATCCCATCGTTCTGAGCCATGGACCCTATTTTATCTAGCCAACATGGCTATGATCCTTACCAGCCTTATGTTGATCCTTATCAGGTTCAATATGGCCAGTCTCACCCCTGCCATGAGTTATATCGGCCTTATGCCTAGTCTTCTCATTATGTTAATGCTCCCACTCAACCCAGTCTCTTTGCCAATCAACCCAGTCTCATTATGTGGCCAAGAAATTCCTGATCATAACATCCATCAAGTGAGGAATGCACTGGATCAGGTTAAGAAATAATGGGCTCCTATTAAAGGAGCCAATTAACACAGGCTTACAAATGAGATGCTGGATGTGAGTGGTCTAATTGCATCTTTGGAGGAGAAGCTGAGTATTTATGAGAGGCAACCTTACCAAGTTTATCAACCTGCATACTCGCTGCCCCAAGCATCATATCAGTCATATACAACCCTTGCTTACAAGCCAAGTCAAGCCTATCAAAGTCCTTTCCCCAATTATGTTGAGGAGAGCTCTGAAACAACAAACCTTGTGTTTAAGGCTAATTTTGATAGACATATCGAATTGGCAAATATTCAGATGCAGCAGTCCATCTTGGCAGTGAGGAAAGTGGAATTTAAATCTTCACTACCCTCTCACGTTGTGGCCCCATCAACCCTAAAGGAGATGCCTAGTCCGAATTTCTTGAGCTGGAATCAAGTGGTTGAGTCGCGAAACAGCAAGGGGGCGAAAGACATTGTCCAAGAGTGCGAGGTACAAGATGAGGTTAGTCCTTTTCAAGTTCCCCCACCCTTCCTCAGGAAGCTCCTTGCACTTCACGGCAACCTTCATGCACTCCCCATCTCTATGGTATTTCCCACTAGCTCCAAGAAGTACAAGATGAGGATAATATAGCTAAGCAGATTGAGGAATTAGAGGCTAAGATGAGACTGCTAGGAGAGAGAGAGTTAGAGTTTTTAGACCTTGTAGAGGAGTTGACACCAAAAGACACTCCTTCCACCAATCCACAAGCTAATTTCAATATTGATGAAATGTTGTTAAAGTGGAGGGACAAAAATCAAGAAATTTTGGCCCAAGGTCTGCCCCCTCCTATTCTAGAGAAAACTCCCTCTTATATGCCAAATCCTTTCTATCAGATGGCACTTGCTCATTCTGACTTATTCGATGCATCAATCGATCCTACCCTCAATCCTGTTCACCTAGTTTTTCAGCATGCCTCTTTTAGACAACTCTTCTTGTACATGAGCAGACCCTCCCAAATCCTCCCCAACCTCCTCAAGTCTTTCAACATGATCTCCAGATTCCAAGCTAGAAGAAGGAACATCATGAACTAGCTTAGGACCTTGAAGAGGATAAAGTTGCTGCCTATTCACAGAAGCAAGATTCCAATCCCCAGATCACGAGTTGGAAGCAAATAGTGGAATCTTGGGATAGAAAGGAAGAAAAAGAGCAGGGTTTTGTGCAAAAACTTGAAGAAGAAGGGGTTGCTCCTACTCCTGAAGATGATTATGACTTCCAAGAAAGGCTTTTCCAGGAAGATATGGATAGGCAAATTGTGCAATTGGAATCTAGAGCATGTCTCCTTAGTGAACGTGTGATGGACATTTCAGACCAAATAATGGATTCCATGTCTGAATACACTTCATCCACACACCTCCAAGAAAGCTATCAGGCCTTGCTTGATATAGATTATGCTCAGTTTGGGACTGACCAGGGAGACTTCATGAGTACGGATGAGGAGGAGATCACCTTAGGTGACATGGAGAAGCATGGACAACCTCTTGTTCATGTTTTGAATGATTCATTTGAAGCTAGCCATTAAGGCAGGCTGCACTGTTCTTTAAGGAGGCTATGAGCTGGATAAGAGCAGAGAAGGCAGCATTGGGATTCTAACAAGCATGTAAAGAGGCTATAGTTTTTTAGATTTACCCCTTCAAGAGGTTGGTGAATCTAAATATTTCTTCTTTGAAATCATCAAGGAAGATGGCCATACCATGGAACCCGAGCATGAGGCAGAGGAGAGCAAGCCAGTCAAGGGTGCGTATCAAGGGGCTTATGGTGATGAGTCGACAGCAATCGATTTCTTGATGGGAAACACCAGCTTGAAGAACCAGCAGGAGGCAAGCTTCCAAGAACAAACAGAGTATGTATACGTTGGGAGCATGTTTGAATCTCCACTCAGGTACCAGCCAATGTAGGTAACAGGCAAGAAGAGCAAGTCACCAATTCTCTTTTTCATTTAGCTACTTGTTTGGCACCATAAGTCTTCTCACCAAGAAGGAGGCTTAAGAAATTTTCCTTTTGATCTAGGAGGGAGGTGAACATTCTTGGTTAGCTGTATATAATAGTTTGTTTTTAGTTGTCTTTCCTGCTTTCCCTAAGTGCAATTTGCACAAGTAGTGTTTGTAGCCTTGTGTGTTTTCCCTTTGCGTGGGGTAATTTTGCGTGTTTGATTCTCGAATCTCTTGGGGCTGTTGCTAACTTTTGTTATAGCTGCATTTGACTCCGTGCCCAATGGACTTGGGTTCTAAAGCATGGCAGGCATGATTCCCCTGGGAGGTGCCAATCTGTTGACCAATTTTTCCCACAGGCAAAATTTTGGTCAACTTCTCCCCTATTGTTTAAGGCCTTTTCATTTTTTGGTTGCATCAATTCATCGACCTTGGTTCATGAACTGGTTCAACACTTCTGCAAAGTTTAATGGCTTTTGGTTCGTCGGCGTTCAATGGTTGAACCATTGAATCATTGAACCATTTTTGGTTTAACGGGCTTGGTTCAAAGGCAAAAGTTCAAGCGGATGGTTCAATCCTCGGTTCAAGTGCCTGATTCAACACTAGGTTCATCAGCTTCAGTTCATTGGTTCATCAGTGTGCTTGGTTGAACTATTGAACCATTGAACATTGTTGGTTCAACGACTTGGTTCAACGGGTCTGGTTTAAACGCTTGGTTCAAGGGTATGCCCTTGGCCGAGGGACAGTTTGAAGGTTCAAGTGCCTTTTCGAAGGGCTGACACTTCAAAAGGGATTCGGGCCGCATAAACCAAGTGCAAGGCAAAGGCCCGGGCAAAATTTACGAAGACTTTTTGTCCACGGGAAATTGTCCGTGGACAAAAGCCTGCGGGAAATACATGGAGGCAAAAGGAAGGAAGCAGACCCACAGAAAATGTACAAAGCCCGAGAGGCCATCCAAAGGACCTGCTAAAGTATACAAGGCAAAAGAGTGCCCGGGAAGGTGCTAAGACTAAAGCAAGCCACGAAGAATTAAGAAGGCTCGCAGCCAGCAAGGGACCCGATGACGACCCAGAGGACATCAAGTTTGACAAAGTGAAACAGCCGTTTGTTTTAAAAGCAAAGGAGCGCTAACCAGAAGGAGCTCAGAATGCAGTGACCTGCCAAGATGTTCACCCCAAGGGTCGAAGGAGCCAAAAGAGACAAGATAAGAAAAGGACAAAATTCTAGGTGACAGAGCAGGAGAGTGACAGGGTGCAAGAAGGGATGAAGTAGTCCAAGTGGCAATTGGAAGGCGATTTATTCCCTGTTAAATTTCCAAATGGTGCAAATAGCAAATGTCATGGCCTGTGTATTGAAAGGGGAACAAATCTTAATCTATTTGCAGAAAAGAGGTGCAGTCTATGTTTCCACATTAATGCTCGAATGCTAAAGTCAAATTCGGTGGTTATACAACATGGTTCCAGCAGGCTTCTTCTAGAAAGATGACATCGGCCATAGTGTTTTCCTCTTCCCAATGAGGGGACACGATGGGCCAACTGGTCAAAGAAGTGCCAAGTTCCCTTCTCATTTCTTCTCCCATATATTTGTGAACTTGTCATTTGTAAAAAAATCTTCCACATTTTGCTAAGGCGTAGCCCTGGCAAAATTTCCACCTGAATCATATAAAAAGCAGTTTTTTACCTCCATTTGGATAGATATATCTGAGTATGTCTTGAGTGTTTTTTTTGTGTCCAGTCATTGTTTTCTTGATGCTCTCACAGGCTCAGCACCATCATACCTATTATCTACAAGGTGCCATCTCTACAGCTGACAAGAGAAGAGCAGTATTTGAGAAGTGTGAAACAGAGGAAGTTACTACATAAGTGTGCATCTCACAGCACCTTTGGTGATCTCTTTCTTTTTTGTATCTTCCATTAAGGCCTCCTTGCCAGTTTCTAGTGGCCTGGTCCTTCTGCCAAATGTGTAGTGTATGTGTTTGTCTGGTTTCAGAGTGGGTGTGTGAAGGTTGCCTTTATTTTGGTGCATCACCTCTTTAGAGTAGTTTGTTTTCCTGCATCTTTCTCCCTTTTCACCCCCCCTTTTTATATCTATATATATGTATGTTAGCATTTGTTGGAACAAACACGATGCATCAAAGGGAGCTAGCCCTTATCTAGAGACTCTCCCTTCTAGCTTAGCCAGTCCCACAGGCGAGAGGGGAGTTTCCATGTTGCGAGGAGAAGGCAGGAGCTCGGCCTCCTGCTGAAAGTGCAATTTCCTGCATCAACAAATAGACTGTGTGAGAATAAAAGGAGCAAGACAACATAAAGAATGTTTGATGATAGTAATTAGAGAATAAAATGCCCATCTTGATCTAAAGAGAATAATAGAGGATCTACAATAGTATATAAGGCAACCAATAGTAATAAAATAAGAGGTTAAAAATTATAGTTTTTGAAGGCCTTTTTAGTGAGTTTTTATAAACAACAATACTTATATTAGAACAAGTTTGTAATCAGTTTATAGTGATATTTTTAAAATAAATATATATGCTTTTATTAGTGTGTTTGAACTAGTTCTACTTTCCCTTGTTTTAGTGTGCTTAGCATGTTATTTTGTGCATTTCCAACACTATATCTCTAGCTCTGAGATATGTCAATAGCTGCATTTTATGTTGTTTTGTTAATTATTCTCTGAGCTAGCTCAAGAGCTCCCTCCTGGGCCTATATTCCTAACAATTAGTATTAGATCCCTTAGCTTTAATAGGTTATTTTATACATGACAATAAGTAATTCTAATTTATGGTAGAAACCTCCTTTGTTTGAAGGGAAGAACTATGGCATATGGTGTATCAATATGAAGATAATATTTTGTTGACAAGAGCTATGGGAGCTTGTAGAAGGTGGTCATAATGAGGTTACATACCTAGAAACATTCAATACTCTAACCCAAGCACAAAGGAATGTGTTAAAAAAGAATAGGAATAATGATGCCAAAGCTCTTAGCTACATCTAAATGACACTAGTTGATTCAATTTTTCCAAGGATAACCATAGTTGTTCACTCCAAGCAAGCTTGGAACATTTTACAAAATGTCTATCAAGGTAGTGACAAGGTGAAGCTTGTCAAGTTGCAATGGTTGAGAATGGACCTTGAGACTTTGATGATGAATTATAATGAGTCTATAAATGACTTATTCACAAGGATAATGAGCATTGTCAATCAGATTAAGATAAATGGTGACACTCTTGTAGATCATAGAATCATAGAGAAGGTGTTGAGGAGACTTCCAATCAGATTTGAACCTATGGTGGTTACTATTAAGGAGTCTAAGGAATTGAGACAAATTATGGTTGATGAGATACTAGCCTCTTTACAAACTCATAAACAAAATTTGAATAGGTCAGCCACCTCTTCCCATGAACAAGACTTTAAGACAAACATGACTATGAGAGGCAGGGGGAGATGATCAAACAACAAAGGTAGAGTAAGAACTTGCAGTAGTCAATATGGTGGAACACATAATTATCACAAATCACATGTAAGAGGAATGGGAAGGAGTAACATCATTTCAAGAGGTGGTTCTACATAAATGTATGATGAGTTTAATGCACAATGTTATTATTGTAAGAAATATAGACATTATGCTAGTGAGTGTAAAAATAAAGAGTATGATTTGAATAGACACAACATAAATTTATCCAAGGCAAAAGAGGTTGAACCTAATAAGAGTGAGAAAGGGGATGTTTGTTCATAACATGCAACATTGCCAAGCAAAGTAGAGAGAGATGGTATTTGGATAGTGGTTATAGCAACCACATGCATGGGAACAAAGAAATGCTTAATCACATAGATGAGTCAATAAAATCAGAAGTGAAGACTAGAAATAATGAGAAGGTCCCCATCATGGGCAAAGGAAACATTTCTATTCACACCAAGTAAGGTGACAAAATAAAAATTCAATATGTATATTATGTGACCAGGTTGAAACATAACCTAATTAGCATAGGGTAGCTTGTTCAAAAAGGATATAGGGTGAGATTTAAATACAGGGAGTGTATCATATTTGATAGTAGTAGTTGTAATAGCAAATTTTAGTATTCAATATGACAACTAATATGATGTTTCCTTTGAAGATATAAAATGAGCTCACAACGTTCAAAACCATGGTAGTAGATGAGTCTACTCTTTGGTAGCTAAGGTATGGGGATATAAGTTTTGGTGGACTGAAATTTCTTCACAAGAAGAAAATGGTGAGAGTTATACCCCTCATAGAACAACAAAACAAAGTATGTGAAGACAACATATTGGTGAAGCAACATAAGAGTGCATTTCTCATGGGTAAGTCATGTAGAGCAAGATCTCCTCTTGAGCTAATACATTCAGATTTGTGTGGTCCTATAAAGAATCCCTCCTTATCCAAGAATGTGTATTTCATGACATTCACATATGAATTTAGTATAAATACATGGGTGTACTTGATAAAGAACAAATCAAAGGTATTTTAAACCTTCAAGCAATTGAAGGCCATGGTTGAGAAACAGAGTGGCCATCACATAACGATTTTGAGAATAGATAGAGGGGGAGAATATATTTAAAATGAGTTTGTGATTTTTTGAAAGGAAAATGGGATAAATAATTAATTTATAGCTAGATATACACCACAAAAAAATGGTTTAATGGAGAGAAAGAACTGAACCATTCAAGAGATGGCAAGGAACATGCTTAAGGTGAAAGTTTATCTAATGAGTTTTGGGTTGAGGTTGCAACAACAACCATATATTTACTAAATATTTATCCAAATAAGAGTGTTAGGGATATGATCCCTTGAGAATCATAGACTATCCAAAATCCCCGTGTTGAACACCTTAGAGTGTTTGGATGTGTGGCATATGCACATGTGCCCAAGCAAAGAAAATCAAAGTGGGATGAAAAAGGTGAAAAATGGATTTTCATTGGGTATGATGAGAAATCAAAACTTATTGGTATTATATTTATATCACAAAGGAGTGTATAATCAATCAAGATGTTCAATTCATTGAGTATGCAACATGGAAAGAGTCTAATTGACCCTTTCTTGAAACTAAAACATGTGGTACATCTACCCATACAGCAAGTTGGAGCCCTATTTCACAAAAGGTTGATTCATCTAATGGAATAGTCAACAAGAAGGTTGAGCATCTCATGGGTCAACTTCATCCTCCTCCAATTCAAGTCAATGCTTAGCAATGACAAGGAGCTTGCAAGAAGTATATGAACAATCAAGGTATGAAGATGAAACAATGAACTTTGATCTATTTTTATCAGCTGATCCTATCTATTTTAAGGAAATCATGGATGAATAAATGCATGCCATTGAGAAAAATTAGTCATGGAAACTAGTAGACCTTCCAGTAGGAAAAGAGGTCATTGGAGTGAAATGGGTTTATAAGACTAAGACCAATCCACAAGGCAAGATAGAGAGGCATAAAACAAGATTAGTAGTGAAAGGCTACAAGCAAAGGCTTCATTGGGTGTGTTTATAATAAAAAAATTGTACCCATAACAAAGCTAAACATGGTGAGAACAATCATTACAATATTTAGTCAACACAAATGGAAGGTGCATCAAATAGATGTCAAGTCAACATTCTTGAATAAAATGTTAGAAGAAGAGGTTTATGTGGGATAACCATCTGGTTATGAGATTATTGAGTATTAGAACAAGATATATAGGCTGAAAAAGGTATTGTGTGGGCTCAAACAAACACCAAGGGCATGGTACAACTGAATAGACTCTTATTTGTTGAGCAATGGCTTTAGTAAAAGCGGTAGTGAGTCCACACTCTACATCAAAGCAAGAAAAGAAGGTATTTTATTGTTTTTTTGTATGTAGATGATTTAATCTTCACCGAAAATGTAAATTAGTTTATAAAAGAGTTCAAAATAACTATGAAAATGGTGTTTGAGATGACTGATTTAGGTTTATTAAAGTATTTTCTTGGCATAGAAGTTAAGAAAATGAATGGAGGCACCTTTATATTGAAATCCAAGTATGTAAAATAGATTTTGGAGAGGTTTAGGATGTTGGATAATAAACCAATTCTACACCAGTTAAAATAAACTTAAAATTGTACAAGGAATATTGCAACAATAATGTGGACCCCACACAGTAAAAGAGCTTAGTGGGAAGTTTAATGTATTTGACTGCAACTATAACAGACATCATGCATGTAGTCAACCTCTTTTCTAGACTCATAAAAACATCAAAATAAACGCATTAGCAAATAGACAAGAGGATCTTGAGATATGTAAATGGCATAAGATGATATGGAGTTTTGTATGTAATATCAGATGAATTTTAGTTAGTATAATAAACTAATAATGATTGGGATAGTAATTTTGATGATAGAAAGAGCACATCTAGGTATGTGTTTCATCTTAGGTTAGGATCCATTTCTTGGGATTCAAAGAAACAAACCATAGTTTCACTTTCTACAACTGAAGTGGAATAATAATAACAAATGCAACAAAATGTCACACCATATGGATTGGGATAATACTTTCATATTTGCATAAAGAACAAAAATGAGTTTTAACAATCTTTTGTGATGACATATCTTCTATTGCAATGTCAAAGAATCCCATTTTTCATGGTGGAAGCAAACATATTGTGATCATGTATCACTTTATTAGAGAGTTAGTTGAAAAATATGTGATTTAGCTTAAGTTTTATACTTTGAAGTAACAAATCATAGATATATTCATGAATCCTATACCAAAATAAAGTTTTCAATGTTTAAGAGGAATATTAGGGGTCATAGATGCAACAACATTGGGCCTAGATGGTCGTATGTTAGTTCCAAAGACCTATAATCTAGCTCTAGAGTCCCACAACCTAACTCTATAGTCTACCAGTCTAGCTTCAAGATATCTTTGAAGCCCAAAAATTAAGCATAAGGGAAGCCTACAATGTGTTTTATAGGTTGAGGATCATTATACTGAGCATGGCAAGAAAGTAAAAAATAAGAGGAAATGTTAAAATATCTTATTCTTGCCCATTCACCTACCTGTCTTAGCTCTAGAGTCTTTCAACAGCCACCAAACATATTTAATCCACAAAATTTGAATTTGAAATTTTTTTTTAATCTATTGGAGCTAAGAGATAAAATATTGGTAGGTAGGTATAAGATAAAAAGGAGAATGAGACAAGGAGAATGAAAGGAGAGAGAATATATGCAACAAACAAAGATATACAACAACATATTATGTGAAAAGAGAAGGCATAATAGAAGAAGCAAGACAACAGGGAGAATATTCGATGACAAAATTCAAAGAATAAAATACTCAGTTTAATCCAAGGAGAAGAACATTGGATAGACAACATTATACAAGGCAACCAATAGTAAGAAAACAAGAGGATAAAAATTACAGTTGAAACCTATTTTGATTGTATAAAATCTGGATTTCACCACAATCCACCATAAGATGTATGAGTTGAAAAAAGTGAACGACATGAGTAATAAGTAGTGTATTGAGCCTATCAATCTGCTAAAAAATAATAGAGAGGTTTTTGAGATTTTTCAAATGCACAAACAAGCAACTTGATAAAGAAACAATCTCAGTTAGAGGTTTTTAAGATAGAGTAAAACTCTCCAGAATTCAGTCAAAGCTTTGATTATCATGCTTTATTTTTTCATGAGAATATCCATATAATTCTATGACAGTTTACAAGTCATTCTATATAAGCCAAAATTTCATAATAAAAATCACCAATAATAGTGACCTAATAGGTAGTTGCCCATAATCAAATCCACAATTCCATATTAAAATAAAAATTGAATTTTGGGGCTGAGATACAACTTTAAATCCACCTATTAAATTTTAAACCCCTTCTATCCATCAAAATATTGATGCATGCCTTTCAATGAAAAAATATAATTTGAAACCATTTATTTGGACTGAGTGGCTAGTATTGTAAGGAGTACATAGAACACACAATTACTAACTTAAATGATGTAGATTTAGAATGTGGGTTGATTTTGATGACCACAAGTAGATTAGTAATGTGGGTTTTTTTTAAGAACTCCTTACTCAAGTGGAGGGTGGAGGATTGGATTAAAAAGTTGGTTAGTCAAACATTAGTCATGTAAACACAAATAATGCATATAGAACTTAACCAATTAAGCCAACCTATTCCAATGGGGTTTACAAATGATAATGAAGAATAATTGAAAGAAATTAAATACCAATCACCTTCCCAAGTGATTCCACCATCCAAGAGTGTCTCCAAGCATGTTTCCCCTCTTGATCTAGTGTTCTTGTCTTTGTCAACAATGGATGCCAAGCTCCTCCATCATCTCAAGATCACTATGCATAACCTAGGCTCAAGATAAGAAATCTAATCTATGCCTATCAAATGAAGCTTGTAAATAAAACACAATGATCAACACAAAAAAAGGTTGTGGAGATAATTCTGCATTATAAGTTTATAATATTTTAGCTTTAAAATGATGTTTTATGCCCTTCTATTTATAAATTTTTCAAATGGGTCAGGATCAATCATGACAGTCCATCTCAAGATTGAGATGTGTGGCCATGAATTAATCTAATATTTGTAATTAAACCATAAATATCCTCATAATTATTTGGGAGGAAGGGGCATTAATGAGGCATGGGTGCCCATAATCTTGATATTTGTTGCATTTATGGCTTGAGGATGCCACCCCATAGATCATGTCACTAAGTGATGCAAATATTGAAAATCAATTTCCAATAATGAAATAATCAATAACCTATTTGAAAAATCCACTTAAGATCTTGATTTGAATTAATTGGCTTAAACAATATTTAATCAATTTTAGTGCAATTCTTTGGAAATTGGTGCACAATTAATCAAAATGGTCAAAAAATCATATTAATGGGTCATAATTTGACTCAAAAGGAATTGGAAGGTGAAGTTAGATGCATACAGACCATTATCCCATTTAAGATGTTGCTGACACAAAATAACAAAGGTACATGATATGTACTAATGAATTAGAAAAAAAGAGTGATCTAAAGCACCAAAATGCAAAATCCTCATTTTGACTTGAAATGAATTGATTAAAGTTAAGAATCACATAAAATGCATTGCCCCATTTAGGGATACATTAGCCTAAATTGGCACTTATATACGACAAGTTGGAACCATTTAGCGCATTTTTAGTGATTTTGGCCTAAATTGTGCATTTGAGTGCAATTCGAGTAAGATTGATAATTTCAACACAAATGGTGTTAAGAATTGGATGTCTACATTTTTCGCCTTTTTGAGAAGGCATAGAGAGACATTCAGGTAAAGCAACATTTTTTCAAAGAAAATATTGTCAAGACGAAAATGAAAATGACCCATGATACCTCATCAAGAGGACATACTAGGATGAAAGAGAAGGATGGACTCTTAAAAAAAGAGGGAAAGTGAGATATTAACCTATTTAATAGATCATATCTAGACGAGCTAATGCTTTCACACATGGTTACGATCAATGATCAAAATATAATTAGAGGTGTAATGGGCCCCAAGATGGGGGGAAAGGGAAGGATTCAATCCAAACATATAAATGACATACTTTGAACACACCCAATTTGAGAGTGCAAGTTGTGCACTTACATCATTGATCAATCTTGAGACAAGTTACACACTAAAACATTGCTATCATGGGTAAAAGTGTGGAGAGCTTGGAATTAGAAGAATAAGAGAATGTGGTCTCCAAAAAGATGATAATAAGAGGTGCCCCAGTAGAGCAGATTTGATTGTGATAAGATAATTTTTCCTCAGTAGGGAAAATTTTGATCATTGATAAAGAATAAATAATGGCTTGACCCTATAGGACTGATTTATATTTTTTAATTGGTTTAAATTTTGTGCCCCAACATAGGCAAATTGGTAAGCAATTAACTCAAGGATATAACCTAAACATAGATTAAAGATGAGCAGGTGCAAACATAGATGCGATGGTACAATGGCTTAGAAATCCATAAAGAACTAGGCATATGAGGACGCAAAAAAGGATGAAATAAATGAAAAGAGAAGTGAATATGTCTGATTTGGCCTGAGATACATTTAATATCCAAGCACTACCTACATAGTCCAAATGGACCTCAAGCCAATGTAGTTCACCCAAAATTGGGAGAGAATGGAATGAGGGATGATGACAACTAACCAATCTTATATTAAACTCATGATTTATGCTAAGAGATGCATGTCTAATCATAGATTCAAGTGCTAAACCTATTGAGCTTAGTTTATGCATAATGATCTTGAGATGTGGTCATTGTAGTTGTGTTGACATTAAGACTTGAATCTAGAGCATAAAGTGCTTGCTACAGCAAAAGAAATTAGGCATCATAAGTGTGAAGAACTCATAATGGCATTTCATTTCAATTGTGTGGATCCAATTTAAATGTGAATGCCTATAACTAAGGATAATGGTAAAGCAATGACCTAAATGAAAGTTATAAATATTTACATTTAAATAAAAAAGCAAAGACAAAGAAAAAGATAAACATAAATGAACCTAACTTAAATCAAGATATGAACAATCATGATTTAAGTAGGAACAAGAATGCTTAAAAACAAAAAAAGGAACAGCTTAATAACATGAAATAAAGATATAAAGAATCAAGATCCATGTGGACCATCAAGATGTTCTAAAAGAGAAGAGCAAAATCAATCAGGGAAACACAAGACCAAGGCGAGACAAGAAGTAATAAAAAGGAGAAAAGAAGAAGAAATCAATGAAGAGGCACGAAGGCACAAAAAAACACCAATAAAAAACAACAAAACACCAATAAAACTCAAATAAAAACACACAAACAAAAACCAAGTTAGTGTGATTTAAACACAATTATCCATGCACGTGTAGTAGAGGCATTACTTCTAAGCACAACGTAATAAAGAATACATACACAAAATTTTTTCCCTAATTAAAGAGGACCAATGATAAAATAAATGGGGAAGAGCAGAAAAGGAAGGGGTTGGTCAAGCTAACTTTAGATGTACAAAATAAGTGGATGCTCCCTACATAGTTCCATTGATGCATGTTCCAACATGAACTTTATGCCAAATGTAGTTTTCCCAGGAAGTGGGATAGAAGAAGAAAAAAGGTGATGACCAAACATATGATTAATGTTTTAGAAGAAATGGAAGATGTGATAGATTAGAATAGTCTTTCAAATGACAAGCTAGTGAGACGAAGGAGAATGATCTTATAAAACAACAAGTGTGTGGGACAAATTACTTGTAAAATGACAAGTTGATATGATGGTTGCTTGAAAAATGGCAAGAGCATGAGGATCAAAAAATATAAAAGCACGAGACAATGTTTTTATTCTTTTGTGGACCAGTTTAATGTTTTTGGTGTTTTTGGGATAAAATATGTACAAATGGGGAACCAACTAATCAAAGAGATGCTTGTCTGAGAGTAGAAGTTCCAATAAATAGCTAAGCCAATTGCAATGACACATTCTCACAAATCAACGAGAGTGAGGATCCTAAAAAGACAATAATTTTCACCAAAGAGCAACAAATAATGATATAACAGTGTGTAGCATGAAATCAATCTGAATAACCATAAAACAAGCAAAGATCCTAAGCTAAAAAGATGTCCTTGTTCACTTGTCTATAGAAGAAGCTATGAAATACTATTCTGGCTGAACTGCTTTATAGAATTAGAATTGAAGGTGTTCATAATGTTGATGATTCATAATCAGGATCATAATTAGTCAAGGGATAAAAGTGTTTGAGTTATAATAAGCCCAAGACATAACAAAGAATATGGTTCTCAAAGAGAATGGTCCAAAGAATAGGGTCCAACAGATGGATGGTCCAGGGTGGGATAAAGAATGAGGTTCTCAAGGAGAACGGTCCAAAGAATATGGTTCTCAAAGAGAATGTTAAGGGTAGGATAAAATGTGTTCAAAGTCCAATGGTCCAAAAACTTTCACTATCCAGAGTCATGAAAGTAGTAGGGCTCATACGAGAGTGGTCCAGGGTAGTAAAAAAGTAAAAGTGAAAAAAAATGGTAAGATAAAATTACTTCAACACAAGTTGCCCCCAAGTAATGGGTATTGTAGATAATGGTTCAAAGTTGTTCACACATAAAACCTCTTAAGGTGCACAATGTTTATGGGCTATGGAATTTCTTCACCATTTAAAATGGGCAGTCGATATGCCCCTCATCCAAAATTCACCGTGATAACATTGGTCCCAACCAATTAGGTTGAAACTTACCTTT
Organism: Torreya grandis; assembly: GCA_037957365.1. Lineage (NCBI taxonomy): Eukaryota > Viridiplantae > Streptophyta > Pinopsida > Cupressales > Taxaceae > Torreya > Torreya grandis. The sequence goes on along the minus strand of JARHVA010000226.1, from coordinate 1,205,267 downwards.
TTCTTACGTTTAATGTTTGTGTTCTTTTGGTTCTCTTTTAAGACCAAATCACCAATCTCAAACTCCTGAGGGTGAATGTCCTTATTGTAGCTTGTCTGCAATCTATTCTAATAGGGTTATAAGTTTTCTAGGTTAGCCAAACATTACCATCAAGAAGTTCTAACTCTTACAACCTTGAGACTCTATAGTCCTCATCATCTTCAATATGCTTGAATGATACTCACAATGATGATAGCTCGCTCTTGATCAAGATAATAGATTATATGCCATAAAAAAGGGAATATAGAGTGGCTCTTGTTGGGGTTTGATGACTGGTTTTATAAGCCTAGAGGGCAGAAAAGATTTTTAAGTGCCAATTACAACTAACGTCATTGATACGCTTCTTTAAAATGGCTACAATGGTTTTGTTTGATTCCTCAACTTGTTTATTGCCTTATAGGTTATATGGAGTTCATTTCTTGTGCTTGATCTTGAATTTTGTACAAAGATCTTTGACATCTCTATTTACAAAGGATCCACCATTACCGGATATAAGGTGAGCTGGGATGCCATATCGATAGATGATATGGTAATGAATAAATTTGGAAATTTGCTTCTTGGTGACACAAGGCAGATGAATGGCCTCAATCCACTTAGTAAAGTACTCGATAGCAGTTAAAATGTGTTTATGGCCATCTAAAGATGTTGGAATTATTTTCTCGATGAGATCGAGGCCCCAAGTAGAGAATGATCATAGTGTTGTAATCGGTTGTAGTGGTAAGGAAGGTGCGTGTATCAAATTTCCATGTTGCTAACAAGGAATACTCTTCCTCACATAATTTCAATCATATATCTCCATCTTTGTCCAATAATAGCCTATTTTGAGGAGCTTTTTAGCTAAGAATACATCGTTGGTGTGGGCCCCACACATTCCATCATGAACCTCCTTCAGTGTTAGCTTGGATTCTCTCGAAGATAAAAAATGAAGAAGCATTCCATCATAGCCTTTACAATAAAACATGTTTCCAAGGAGAGTATAACATGATAAATGATGAACAATTTCTATCTGTTATTGGATAGGTCAGCTGGGAAACTATGATAATGGAAGTAGTTATAAAAATATTGAAACCATGGTAATTCAGGTGGGGGATTGGGAACAATAATGGCGCATACCCTTTCTAAATCCGGTATAATATGTACAGGCTATAAAGGATTCTTAATCAAAAATTGACACTCTCTAGCTCCACCATCAATCTGTATCATGGATCCAATGGTTGTCATTGCATCAGTAGTTCTATTATTGGCCCTTAGAATTTGTTCAAACTGTAGAGTTTTAAAATGACCTTTAAGATTATCAATAATTTGCTTGTAAGGAATAAGCTTTTCATTTCTAGTTTGATACTGATCAATGGTTTGATGGATGATCAACTGTGCATCACCATAAACCCTTAAAATCTGAATATCCCACTATATAGTAAGGTGAAGCCCTACAATTAATGCCTCATACTTAGCCATATTGTTCATACAATGAAATTGTATATGAAATGCTTTGGGAATCATATCCCCCTAGGGTGTAATCAACAATATATTGGCTCCAAATCCATGGGATGTAAAGGAGCCATCAAAATATAGCTTCCATTATTCAGGTTCCTACGATGCTTGTTCTATTGCCATAATAGAATCATCTATAAATTTGAATTTGACCAATTGAGTGTCTTTGATAGGGGCATCTAAAAGTTGATCAATAATAACCTACCCCTTGATTGCTTTCTAATTACGATACTCAATGTCAAATTCACTTAGGAGCATGACCCACTTAGCCATTCATCCTTAAAGAGTTGCTTTGGATAATAAGAATTTGAGAGGATCCACTTTGGTGATGACAATAGTTTTATTGCTTAGCATATAATATCACAAATTTTAGGTAGGAAACACCATAGCTAAACACGTCTTCTTGATAGGTGTATAATTATGTTCATAAGCCACCAAAGTGTGGATTAAATAGTAGATTGCATGTTCTTTACCTTGATCATCATGTTGGGCCAAAATTTCCCCCAATGCATGCTCTATTGATGATATGTAAAGAAGCAGTGGTCGTCTAGGTGTTTATGGTCTCAAGATTGGTGGATTGGCCAAGTATGTCTTGAGTTTTTTAAATGTTATCTGACAATCTTCATCCCATTGAAATGTGATCCCTTTCTTCAAGAGATGGGTAAATGGGTCGCACTTACTTGCCAATTGAGAAATGAACCTACATATAAATTAGATCTTTCCTTGTAGGCTTCAAAAATATTTAAAATTGTTTAGTGGAGGCATTTCCACAATGGCCTTGACCTTGGCAGGGTCAACTTCGATCCTTATTTATGATACAATGAAACCTAGTAACTTCGGTAAAGTGACTCCAAAGACACTTCTTAAGATTCAGGTAGACTTTGTATTCATGAAGCCTCTCAAAGATTCTTTATAAAATGTCAAGAATGTTGTTCCCAAAAAATGTCACTCATTTTTGGGACAACATATGAACTATTTTGGTTTTACAGACCACAATCCTCTCTTCGCTTTTCAAAAATTGTTCTGAGCATTCAAGTTCTTCATTTTTCAAAGCTTTTTCAAAAATCTAAGGACTCTGTAGGCTTGAATCTATAGACTCTACAGGCTTGGAACTATGGACTCTACAGAAGGAAATCTATGGACTCGAACTATAGACTCTGTAGGTGGAACTGTGAACTTCACAGATGGTTTCTATAGACTTCGCAAGCTATATTTCTACGGACTCTCAAGGCCTCAAAACTACGGACTTTGCAGGCCAATTTCTCACTTCTACGAACTCCCCCAGTTCTACGGACTCATTTCTACAAACTCTGTGGGTTGGTTTCTACAGACTCTGCAGGAAAGAAATAGGTTTAACACTTAGCCATTTTTTCAATTGAGAAGTTCGAAGGGGTCTTCCAAGACCCTGAAGGACAAGTGCCCTTGCGGAGGGCACGTAGGAGCCAAAATGGACCCTTGCAACTTTTTTGAAAGGCAACCTTGGAGTTTAGACAGCCCTTGTGGAAGGTAGGTCGGGAGTAGGTGGACCATTTCAAAGGCCGAGCAAGCAAAGGAATTCCTTCAGAAGGAAATCCTGTGGAAAAGTTGTTAAGGATGTTTCCTTCGGACAAAAAGTCTGAAGGAATTCCTTCAGACTTTTTTCTAAAAGAATTAACCCGACGGAAAGCAGAAGCAATAGGGAAGAAACAACTAAGGAAATTAACATTTATTTCAGACAAAATGTTTGAAGGAATTCCTTTAGACTTTTGTGCGAAGGAAAAGCCCAAAGAAAATCCCGTCGAAGGAATTGTCAAGGAAAATGATGGGCCTACAGACGTCAAAGTTAAACACTATAAACTAGCTATTGGGATCCAGACGTCCGATGACGTCCTCACAGCCGTCAAATTCAGGGCAACAAACTAGCCATCGATTTCCTAACAATGATGGGTTCGAAGATGTCAAATTCATAGAAATGAAATAACCATTGATCTTTGAAGGCTTGAGCATAGGCTCGAATGCATTTAAAGGTCAAAACGCCAAAGGGAATAACCGCTGATGGAGGAGCTGAAAGAGCTGACAAAGTTAGGAATATAGCCTCGAGGGCTCAGTTTCCAGGAAAAGACAAAACAAAGAAGAGACAAAGAGGGAATATCTACATAGAATTTATTTTGGTAGCTTGAATAGTCTACAGAATAGATTTTCGAGCTTGCAAACATTAAAGGCATGACCTATTAGTCTCCTTTAGAGTAAAGAGAAAATGGACAGTTGCATAGACATCTGAGGGGACAAACTGAATTATCTAGACCCAAGAAAAGACATATTAGATGAATGGACATGCCATAGTTAAAGTAAGACACTATTCCTAGCATGGCCTTCTAGATAGAACTGAAGGCGCATTGAAGTCATTGACTGTAGCATGGGCCATCTCATGGGAAAGAGTGCCAAGCCTTGCTTGGTTGTTATACATTGTAATTTCTCTCATTATGCAAAGGAGATCTTCCCAATACAGAAGCAAAACTCTGCCCAAATTAAAAGGCGAATAATGAGACTTTGAGCTCAGATTATTGTTCATATCATTTTATCTGAATGAGAAAGCAAGTTGTTTGCAGACTTTGTGCTGTTATAGCTTGTATCATTTTAGGAGATTGTTCTTATGTCTGTCTTCTGAATGTGTTCTTATTTATTTAATTTGGCAAGCAGAACTAGTGAAAGTAATCAGGAAGGTGTCCTGAAGCCAACTGTGGAGAAACTTTGTGCCCCCACAATTTCCTTTAGTGTGTTTTCTTTCTGCTCTTGTGTAAAGGATCTTGGGATGACTTTGTGCCCTCATTATCCTTTGTATTTCACTCTTGGGAAGTTGAGGTGGAGACTTTGTGCTATGTCTCAGTCTGCTGGTTACTATGTCCCTGTTACTGGTTACTTGTCACTAACTGAAAGAACTCCTGTTGTTTCCTGCAAGACCACTTCTAAAAAAAGAGAAGTGCCTTCAGTGTTCTCACAAGGATTTTCTCCTTTGTTTGTGAGCATCATCTTTGAAAGAAGAGAGATGGATGGTGTATCCTACCCCTGAGTGTTATTTTTTGCTTATATATAGTATATAGCACCTCATATTTTATAGGGAACCTCCCCTTAATGAGAGGATAGATTTGTCCCCTGTTGATGTAGTAAAACTGCACACCTGGGCAACCAATCTCCCTATGCTGTGGTTGAAGAGACCTATTTTGCTCACTAGTTAGCTGGTCAACAAAATATTCACTCAACAAAGAAGTTTAGCTCTTGTTCTTGATTTTACTAGTATATCATTAACATAGTCCTCAACAATATCATGCATCATGTCATGAAAGATGATAGTCATGACACACTAATATTTGGCTCCAGTATTCTTTAAGCCAAATGGCATGATTTGGTAACAAAATGTTTCCCATAGAGTGGTGAATGTAGTCTTGTGTTGATCTTCATCTGATTGTATCTAGAAAATCTATCCATTAAGGACATCATCTTGTACCCAATAGTCAAGTTGATGATCATGTCAATGTGGGGGAAGAAGAAAATCATCTTCGGTGCACACTTTGTTGATGTCTCTGAAATTTGTACAAGATGTATGCCCTATGGCTTCTTGCTGATTAGAACTATGTTAGATATCCATTCAAAATAATCTAACGATCTAATGAAACCTACTCCTAGCAACTTTACCAGTTCTGCTTTAACCAATAGGGTGATGCGTGGATGCATCTTCCTCAATTTTTTCTTGACTAGTTTGGCATCAAGATGGACAACAAGGTGATGCACAACCAAATCTAGGTCTAAGCCTAGCATGTCGAAGTATGCCATGCAAAAATGTCAATATAATATTTTAGAATGGATATAATATGTTCACGTTCTGCTTCAGTAAGGAAGCTCCTAGATAATTTTTTTTGGGATCCTCATAGGTTCCCAGGTTCACTTTTATTATGTTTTCTATGAGGAGTGTGGATCCATATTCTAAAATTGTAGGCAACATATGATCATGATCATCTTCTTATGCTACATCGCCTTGTTGTTCCTCCCAAAGCTCTGGATAGTGTGACAAATCAAAATCCACCATTTCAGGTAAAGGTCAAGTAGTAAAAACCTCTAGAAACTCAAGAGTGAGATGCTCAAACATTTGTTGTTGTTTTGAAGAGATGCTTGTACTAGATATAGAACTTGGGCTGGATGGACCTTCTACGTCCTAAGGGGATGAGCAAACTTTCTTGCCTGAGATCCCCTGAAACATGATTTCACTCAAAGGCTTGTCATTTTCTTTACTTTTTTCTTGATCAACAAGTGCCTTAAAGAGGTTTTCACCTGAAGATATCAATGTTTTATTTTTGTTGTGACCAAGAAAGTTTGCCTACTCTCAAAAGTAGGCACAAGGATCCAATGAAAAATCAAAGCCTTGTTTGTGATCGCCAATGGGTAATCCATCTCATAGGCCCATGCATTCTGTAATTGATTCTTCATTTTTAAACTCATCAAGTCATATGATCAAATTTTATTGGTCTCAATCAATGAGTTCAGGATGGCAAAGTCATAAGGAACAATGAGGGTTTGCTTCAGAATGGGAAGCTCTAATAAATATACGGGGTTTTGCTTCAGTAGGAGAAGCTCCAATGGTAGATCTTGCTTCAGGATAAGAAGCTCTAATAGTTAAAGTCAAATTGGCATTCAAAACAAATAGGTTCATGTCAATAAGCTAATTGAAAAGGATATAATGGGATGTTGTGTCACTACCAAGAGTCTCGTTTCTAGTCAATTCAAAAGAATCACTATCGAAATTTATGAGGTCACCCCCAGGTGGTATAACCATGATTCAAAATAGGTATTCTAGCTAATAAGGGTTACAAGATTCCTTGTGCTCATGGGCCAAGGCCTTTTCCTATATAATCACGATGATCCATAATCTGAATAGGGATAAGATACTTTGGATTTTGAAATCAATCAATAAGGCCTTCAGAATATAACTAGTCTCCCTTGATAAAAGCCTCTTGGTCTTTCTTTGGTGCAATAGTAGGTACAAAATCCATAGGTGGTTTTTTTGTTCTTATTCTGTTGCCAAATCATGTTGGGTATGTTAGGATTTTTTGAAGGTTTAGGCTCACCAATTTTTTTTGGACATTTTGGCAACTTTTCAACATGGAAGGCATCCTTAAGACTGTACGTGGAAATGCCCATGTCTTTAATAACAACCTACTTCGTAAGAGTTATGGGATCACTAGAGTTGATATAATTAGATGGAGGTGGATGTGAAACTATAGCCTTGTTCTTCTTCACAATGAATTCATAACCTAGATAATAGTTATAATTGTGGAACTCAACCTCAAGATGTTTACAATACTAGTAAGGTTGTTGATCAACGGGAATAGTGACCTCTATCCCATCATGGGGAAACTTAAGGCACTAGTACGAGGTGTTAGGATTGTGGAGCTAAAAGCTTCACTGATGCAAACAGGAGAGGAGGTTGCTGAAGGTTGCTGAGTTGCAGAGAAGTTGGGGTCGGTCTGATCAGCCGACGTCGGCGGGAGAGCATAGAGAAGCAACCGACGTCGGTCATATATCGGCCGACGTCGGTCACCTCCAGGCAGACAGGGACCGACGTCGGTCGCCTGTGTGGTTCGACTGCGAGCTATTTACGGGCAGTTAGCTAACGAACCAAGTGTTTGCATGATCAGGGCTAATTATAGACTGAGAGTTGCGGATCTAATTATGGTAATTAGATGTCTAATCATTGTTTGGATGAGATCTATATATTAGACTCATGGTTATATTGGAAAAGTGTGCTAGGGAGTAAGAGAGCATAATTATAAGCTCCTTCTGTGTGTGAGGTAGAGCAATGGTGCGTTCCTCCTAGTGCCTCAGTACCAGGTGTGTTGGTGCTGGATTGGAGAGCCAGCTGGGTTCTTCAAGAGTGTAGGATCTTGGTCACAGCTGTATGGCCTATATAGGAGATCTACATGGTAAGTAAGATCATTGATCTACAGGTGTATGTGTGTGCAAGGTCGAGGTTCACAGGTGAGCAGAACCGTTGTTTGATTTGCAGGTGTGCAAGGTCATATAGACAGCAACACAACAGGGAGCAGTATCAGGCAGGATCTACTTGGAGTACAGGTGTGTACTCGGATAGAGCAAGAGGAAGGCAAGGGAGTTCCTTCCATAAGTATGGTCTGTTGAATTGCAGGTTGTTGCAGATTCATGGGAGATCTACTTGAAGTACCTTGAGTACTTGTGGAGCACGTGGAGTGCTTGTGGAGTGCGTGGAGCACTTGTGGTGTGCGTGGAGCACGGGAGGTGAACACCAACTCTGTATTTTGAGTTGGGTGTTGGGACCTGTGAGAGGGAGAGCTTTGGAGAGGAGAATTACTGTTCACTTGAGGTGTGGGAAACCTCTGTAAGGTGGTGGAGAAGAAGTGGCATCTTCTTTATTGTATTCTTTTCTGTATAAAGTGTTAATACAAGTCGTGTATTGTCTCTCATATCTTGTGTTATTCTGAATTCTAGTTACTTGGTGAATCTGGTTAATTTCCGCATATTAAGTTGCTTGGTTTGGTAATCAAATTGTGTGCTTCCGGTTTATTTCTCCCAACACGAGGTGGATGGGATGGCCTGTAATTCATAGATCCAAGGATGACCAAGAAGTATGTTATAAGGTAATTCAATGTCCATCATATGAAGCAACATATGATGTGAAACAGACCCAACAATGATTGGCAACTAAATAGTGCCAGCAGACTCCCTTTTGGCATTGTTATTAGCCTCGATGGTGATCATTTCTAGCTGAATGTATTTTTTAGTGTAGCCCAATCTTTGTACCAGCTTAAGGGATATGATGTTCATCCTCAAACCATTGTCTATAAGAACCCACTTGATCTTATGGTTTTCAATTATCAGTTTAATATACAATGGGTTATTATGGCTCTATCCAAATGTAGACATGTCTTTTTGATCAAACATGACTTGACAAAATGAAGACAAATACCCCACAAGGTTCTAAAACTGTTCAGGATTTATATCATTAGGAATAGTGGATTGTTGCAAAAGATTGTTCAGGATAGTTCTATGGACTTCAGATATCTGCAAGAGATCTAAAATGGAAATCTATGTAAGGGTTTTGCTCAATTAGTCTGATAGACTATAAGGCTTTACAACATTGGGATGAGACGCCTTGGCTTTGACTGGCACAGTAGTCAACTTTGGACCTGTTAGTGTAATGTTCACATTGAGTTCTGGGTAAGAAGGGGGCAAAGGGCCCTGAAGAGTTACTCATGAGTGTCTAGTTGCATCTGCATAACTTGAGCTAGCATAATCAGAAGATGAAGGCAAAGTGCCTTGGAGGGTGACTCGCGAGCATCTAATTTATTGCTATAGTTTTTAGTTGACAAGGAACCATTATAATTAGATGAAAGATGTTATCTAGAAATAGTAACCCATACAAATGGAGTCATAATTGATTTGTGAAAACTCAACATGGTATTACTAGGGGGAGAGGGTACTGACCCTATAATAATGGGTCCCATACTATGAGGAACACAAGATGGTTCACTTTGTTTGATAATTATAGTGGTAATGTGGGCACATAAATGCATCCCATGGTGTTGTAGTTTTAAGGCATGTTGTTGTAACCCAAATTGTTAGTATGGGTATTATGATCATGATTATGCTCATGTTGATTACGATTTTTACCCTGATTCTAGTTTTGATTCTACCTCTGTCCTTAGTTTTGGTTGTTCCTTGGTGGCAATTGATTATGTTGAGGAAAGGGGTCCTTGTAGATTCCCATATCCTGATTAGTGTCATGATTATGGGCCAACTTAATCTCAAATTTGTCACTCTCATTGAGATCTTTAATAATATGTCACAATTGGATGCAATGATAGGCACTGTGACCAAAAACATGATGAAATTTGCATGATTCATTCTCTTTGTACCAATTTAGTTTCAGTTGATCTTGAAGAAATGGATTTTGTATTGGCTATATAATTAGGTTAGCTGCTACGAGCTTTTAAAATACCATTTTAATTAGTTCTCCCAATTTGCTAAAGACCCTAAGCTATTATGGTTTGTCCTCCATGGAGGTTGTCTCTACAAATTAGGTGGTGGATTAGGAGGAGATAATTGTACATTTGGGGTTGATGGAGCCTGTATCATTTGTACGTGTTTTGTTGCAGTCACCCCATTTCCATCATGTTCTTATTCTTGTTAAAGCTCTTAGGATTATTTAGCACAATCATCTAAACCATTGATTGGGTCTGATTTGAAGTTTGACCCTACATGAAAATATTGACAAGGCCTTTTGCAATAAGCACCTTCTCAATTTGTACACCCTTATCGATAATTTCCTCGATTGAGTTAACACAAGCAAGTTGTAGATCATGCAGAACCTCAAGCTGTAAGTTCTATGCAAATATGTCCTCCAATTATTTATCTGGCAAATTATGTTGAAAGTGACCCACTAATGCTCTCCATCTCTATAGATATGTAGCAAAGCTATTTCTATCACGTTGTTTGGCTTTGCACAAGTCAAAAATGGACAATTCATGCTCAATGTTATACGATAAATGGTTGATGAACTTTTAAGACAAGTCATTCCAATTAGCAACCGATCCCTTGGGTAACTTAAGTAGCCAATTTAAAGCTTGCCTTGCTAAATTTCATAGAAACAATCAAAGCAAGTACACTCTAATATAAGCAACCTCTTGGCATAATATAAAAAATGCTTGAATGTGTTGACATGGGTCACCCTTCCCTTTATATTTTTCAAATTTAGGTACCTCAAAATGAGATGGAAAGGGGACTTGGAGAATAGATAAATCAAATGGATATGGGCATATCTCATCGAATTTATTCTTCTTGACTGTGTTATTTGTCTCCAATCGCGTCACAATCTCTTTCATGGAGTTTCGTTCTTGCATGTTTGGTGCATTCATGGGTGAAACATAATGTTGTTGGGGTGGTATGTTCCCCTACTACTATTAGGAGAAATAGGCCCCTATTTTTGCTATTGGGATGGAATGTGCCCCTGTTATTACTGTTGGGGTGGTATGTGCCCTTGTTGCTGTTGGGGTGGAATGTGCCCTTGTTGTTTTTGGGGTGGAATGTTCCCCTATTGTTGCATGGATTTGGTAGGGATGTCCACACTATGATCCTTGACTTGGTTTTGGTCACATCTTGAGTCGAGTAAATAAGCATTCGATTCCTAGGAATTTATTGCCTTAAATCAACCATGTTCTACTAGTTTTGGAGAGTTCTTTATCTATTCACCATTGTACATGTTAGTTTAGATGAAATAGAGAAATTATCTTGAGGGATTTCCTCAATTCAAACCGAATGTTTTGGTCTCTATTTTTTTAAAGTTACAAGAGGCTCTTGATGGTTAAATAATGTGTGTTCCGTGTCTAGGAAAACATTTTGCACAACCTCTTACGTCTTGCTCTATTCATTTAATACACCTTGATCAATTGTTGTTGTGTTCTCAACCAATGTTCTTTGCGTAGTTTCAATCACATCTCCTTGTTTCTTGGAAGCATCATTGTGGATTGAAGTAGCAACTAGAGAATTAGTTGAGTCTATGATACGTTGGTCTACATATTGTTGACTTATTTTATTGATCTTGGTGACAAGATCTTGATCGGTGAGTTTTGACTCTATAAGTATTTCCTCACCATTGTTAGAAGAAGAAGGTATGTTTGTGTTTGTAATGTTTGTGAAAATTTTCCCTTGTTGTTGTTCTCCTTCTCTAACTAAGGTGTGAAATTGTTCCATAGGAAAATCTGAAGGTAGTCTAGCACTAGATTTGATCAACTTAAGAAGGGCTTCATCTTTGTCCTATTGGTATTCCATATATTCTTCTTCAGATCTTACTATTACAAAAATGTCCTTAAAGACAATGGAATTATCTTAACCATCATAAAAATGCTCATCCTCATAGCTAGGGCCATAAGAGACCCCACTACGAGTGAACCTTTGAGTCATGTCTAGAAAGGGTTGCTCTATACGTTTGACTAGATTTTAGAACAATGTTGTGCAAACGTTTAAACAAGGTATGGATTTTGATCTTTCTTCCAAACAAATGACTAAGGTAGCAAAGAGACTATAAAAGGAGGGTGGCATGGAACCACACACAATTATAAGATTGACGTTCATGAATTTACTAAACCTTGGGTAAAGTTGAATTCATATGAATTGGAAGAGGGTATGATAACTCAGAAATCCAAGGTGAAAACTAGTACACCAAAGCCTATATTTTTGTGATACGTCAATACTATAAAAGTATAATCCAAATTTAATGAGTTGTTACTAGAAAACTAGAAGAAAGCCCTTTGGATTAGGAAGGAGATAATATGAACCAAGAAAATCATGATGTAGAAACATGCAAGAATTCCTAAGTATAAAACTAGAACCAAATGGGCAACACAACACCATCACATGGTAATAGGAAAGGTAGTATAAAATATGTTATAGGACTCAAAGCATGAGTGATACACAAGATGACTTAAGTCCACCAATAATGATAATTATAATGAGTCTATAAAAAACCTTTAATCTAAATCGTAAATCAAACCCAACTTCCCTCAAGTCAAGTGTAAATGGTGAACCCAAATTTAACACATCAAGCTTATAAATTTAAAAAAATGTAATTTCAAATTTGAACTATCAATTAAGGACTTAATAAAATTTGGCAAGTGGTTTAGACTCAAATGGGCAATATAACTGCACCAATTATATGATATGACACAATGTTTAAGATGACAAATTTGAATAAGGAAAAGATTGATTTTCACTTGCACAACATAACACTTCCTTTTTCAAGAAATTATGGACAATATGTTTGGTTATTAACGTGTGTTTACAAGCATGTTTTGACTCAAATCAAGATCAAGTAAGATAAAAAAGACTAAATAGATCAATACAACTAAGTAATTGTCCTAAAGCACTAAAACTGACAAGGTTGCATGATATTGTTGAAGTCCATCTTTATATGTGCACTTGAGAGGAAATTAAGTGTCCATCCAAAATGAAAGAGCATTATATAGTAGGGTATTTTACACCCCCTCCTTCTCTCAAGGGATAATACAATGACATGGACCTTGGGTTGTACCTCACATCAATAATATTTCCATGACAAGTGGGATTTGTCTAAAACTCTATAAGTTATGATCATCTAGATTGATCTCATGTGTACAAACTTTCATGTTTGCACATAAGAGAAGCAACACATCAATTGGATCCACATCAAATGGCTTGTTGTGAAAAGGTCTTGTCCTTTTCACAACCATTACATCCATCAATTATTCAGATGGTTTAACCACACATTTTAGGCTGACTTTCCACTAACGGAGATGGTTTAACCACTCAAACCACCATCCCAGTGGGGCGATCCCAATTTGTATACCCCCTGTCAAACTTCCCTATAGAACCCATGGGAGGTAATGAAGTACCCCTTACAGGCCAAATTCTATGAAATACAAATCTAAGTAAAAAAACTTTATAGGTTGTTTTTAGATCACCCAAATCATGTGGGTTTTGGGGAGAGCCTAGACAAGTTTCTTTTTACGCCTTGGATAAAGGCACAATTTGCAATGAAAATGGTGTTTTTGATCACCTGAGTTCCTTATAGAGGATTGGGGAGAGCTTACATATGCAAATTCCTTTTTTCTCAAACAATTTAACAAAATAAATGATAGATGACTTATACGAAACAAAATTTTAAAGTGAGTCTGATTTTAAGCACTGAATTGAAGTGTTTGGTGATGTTCTATGGCCCCTTGGCCTTAAGTTGCAAAAACATTTGAAAAACAATCACAAAACATTTAAATAAACCAAGGAATTTTTCCTTTTAAACCAAATGGAAAGATCCCTAATTATTTTTAAGCACCAAAAGGAGGTTAAAAATACTTAATTAAGATCAAATTGATCACTTTCCATGTTGGGCCTGCATAAAATGTTAGATAGTCTTGTTTAGCTTTGAAGCACTTTCACTTTTGAAACAAACAAATTTGGTTTTATTGCTCTTAGGTTTGTGTTTTTTTAAAAACATTGAGACTGGCACTGGCCATTATTGACCGGTGTCAATTCTTGTAAGACCATCTCCGATTGATACTCAACCATGGTTGGTTGAAAACAATTATCGATGATCACTTGTGAACTTGAAGGCAAAAATTTTATGCTTCAAAATAGTTGTTAGGATAAAATATCCAAAAGATAACCTTCTGGATCAATATTATGTTCAGACCAAAGACTTGTAAAATCCAAATTATTAGAAACAAACTTGAATAAAAGCTCAAAATGCAAATTTTCATATGTATTTCCCCTACAACCCAACCAACCGTGATTAACCTTAACCGTTGTCGGTCACTAAGAACCGTCGTCGATCATTGTGTGACTTATGTGTGCACAAAAAAAGTTAGAAACATGGGAAAATGAGCTAAAAAATAATGTTTAAGGACATTTTAATGACGAAAATGAAAATGTAAAATCTTCATAATGTCTTCCTTGCTTGAATGGACTCAATGGTTCCACCAGGTGTGCCAAGATGTAGGATTGGATTACAAAGTTGGTTAGTCAAACATTAGTCATGTAAACATAAATAATGCATAAAGAACTTAACAAACTAAGCTAACCTATTCTATCAAGGTTTGCAAATGATAATGGAGAACAATTGAAAGAAATCAAATACCAATTACCTTCCCAAGTGATTCCACCATCCAAGAGCAGCTCCATACATGTTTTTCCCTTTGATCTAGTGTTCTTGTCTTTGTCAACAATGGATGCCAAGCTCCTACATCATCTCAAGATCACTATGCATAACTTAGGCTAGAGATAAGAAATATAATCTATGCCTATCAAATGAAGATTGAAAATAAAACATAATGATCAACAAAAAGAAAGGTTGTAGAGATAATTGTGCATCATAAGTTTATAATATTTTAGCTTAAAAATGATGTTATATGCCCTTCCATTTATAGATTTTTCAAATGGGTCAGGATCAACCATGATCGTCCATCTCAAGATTGAGATGTGTGGCCATGAATCAATCTAATATTTGCAATTAAATTCATAAATATTCTCATAATGATTTGGGAGGAAGGGGTATTAATGAGGCATGGGTGTGCATAATCCTAATATTTATTGCATTTATGGCTTGAGGATGCCACCCCATAGATCATGTCACTGGGTGATGCAGATATTGAAAATCAATTTCCAATAATGAAATAATCAATAACCTCCATGGAAAATCCACTTAAGCTCTTGATTTGAATTAAATGGCTTAAACAAAATTTAATCAATTTTAGTGCAATTGTTTAGAATTTGATGCACAATTAATCAAAATGGTCAGAAAGTCATATTACTGGTCATAATTTGACTCAGGAGGAATTGGAAGGTGTTGTTAGATGCATACAAACAATTATCCCATTTAGGATGTTGCCGACATAAAATAATAAATGTACATGACGTGTACTAACAAATTAAAAGAAAAGAGTGATCCAGAGCACCAAAATACGAAATTCATTTTGACTCAAAATGAATTGATCAAAGTTAGGAATCACATAAAATGCATTACCCCATTTAGGGATTCTTTAGCCTAAATTGGCACTTGTATACAACAAACTCAAACCATTTAGCACATTTTTAGTGATTTTGGCCTAAATTGTGCATTTAAGTGTAATTCGAGTAAGATTGAAAATTTCAACACAAATGGTGTTAGGAATTGGATGTCTACAGAAGGGAATGAGCAACCTAATATCCACATCATCATGAGCATGAGAGGTTCATCAAGATGACCTAACAATGGAATTATAATGCATTGAATAAATCTAACCTTTCCATTGAGGAAGATAAGGAGATAAATGACTATGTGAATGAATCCACTACCATCTTGGCACCAAAAGAGAGCCCTAAAATAAGATATGAAGAGGAGTTCTTCTCATGGTATATGGAGTACTCCCCTAATGTTTTAACAAATACTACAAGGGTTAAAATTCCAAGGTGACCTTTGTAACCAATCGAGCCCATAACAACCAATTATGGCCATCTAAAGCCAATTGAGGATTTGATTAGACATAATTATGTACTCGATTGAACCAATCAAATAATTAGTTCAATTTAGTTCACAATTATGACCAATTAATGTTAATTTGGACTTATTTGGCCCTAATTGTGTACTCTATTGAGTGAATCAAATAAGTGGTTAAAATTAATATGTAATTATAGCCAATGAAATCCTATGAAACTAATTGCATCAATTTAAAGTCAATTGAGGCTCAATCAATTGAGCCCCAACTTGATCCAAGTGAATAGGTTTAATCCAGTGTGCAATTGGGGTGAATTAAGTTTCATGAAACCAATTGTAACCATTTAATGCTAATTGAGGCTTAATTGGCCCCAATTACATACTTAATTGAACCATTTGAGTAATTAGTTCAATATGGGATGTAACTTGTGTCAATCAAGACTTGTGCAACCAATTGCAACTATTTTTTTTCAATTGAAGCTCAATTGGAACCAAATACTTAACTAAACCATCCAACTTATTAGTTCAATTTTTTACACACTTGAGGTCAATTATGTCGCATGCAACCAATTATAATTATCTATTTTCAGTTGGAACTCAATTGACACCAATTACATACCATATTGAACCAATTACAAGATTGCTTTAATCTAGTACACAATTGAGACACATTGAGCATCATGCAACCAATTGTGACCATCCAACATCAATTGACACTTGATTGACCTCAATTATGTCCTTGATTGAACCAACTAAGTAATTAGTTTAACCTGGTACATAGTTGGGGTTAATTAAGCACCATGCAATCAATTGTGGCCATCTAGTGTCAATTGGAGATTGATTGACTATAATTGTATACCAGATTAAACTAATCAAATAATTGCTTCTATTTAGTACATATGTGCAACTAATTGATCCCATTCAATTAATTATGACCATATAAAGTCAACTAAGGCTCAATTATCCCCAATTGTGTTCCAAATTTAACCAATTGAGCAATTGGTTCAATATGGTATGCAATTGGTTTTAATCGAGACCCATGCAACAAATTATGATCATTTAATTTTAGTTGAGGCTTAATTAGCTCTAATGGAATGACAAATTGAACCAATCAAGTAATTAGTTCAACTTAGTATATAATTGGGTCCAAGTGAACCCCATTTCAATTTGGGCTTGATTAGCCCCAATTATGCACTTAATTAGATTACTTGAGTAATTGGTTCAATTTGGTAAATACATTCTATCAAATCAAACCTTGTACAACCAATTACAATTATCTATTTTTGATTTGGGATTGATTGAGCCCAATTACATAATAAATTAAACCATTCATTTAATTGGTTCAAACTATATATTGTTGGGGTCAATTGATCCCCATGCAGCCAATGGCAATTTTTTTGTTTTTGTGGATCGACTGGTAAATATAAATTGAAGACTTGATGCCTTGATGTAAATATGAAATTGATATTAGTACATATGCATAAATAAAAATATAATATGAAGAATAAAGAAGTAATCATAACAAAGATTGGAGAAATGACCTCTCTTTCACACAAACAAACAAAATTATGGGTGAAACAAGTAAATATGATTTGAATATGTAAGGATATTTTTAGTGAGTAAGCTTAGGAAGGTTTCTCTTTGTGCAATTATAGGAATATATATACTTAATATTCATTAGAAGAAGCGGTTATGTCATTGTGTTGTCTAGAGGATAAATACTTTTTCTTGATATTTTTGTGAAGATGACTTAAAACAAAAAGTGTAAGATCTTGTGACCTATGAGTATAATAATTGTTACAACCCTACCTCAAGAAGCATTTTTTTATTATTGGTATGATAACCTTGCAGGATTATCTTAGGCCCATTGGCATTTTGAATACTCAGTACAATTGATTATTCTATTTTGGGACACTATGATGTTGATTACGATGCATTATTTAGTAGATGCATATGCCTACTTCAGCTATGATATATATATTTATTTTGTTCATATTATATTTTATTACTATTGATGTATACTCCTTGATCAGGTGCTATTGATACTCTATTTGGTGTTTATAGGAACAGGTTGAGTGAGCTAGGCTCATTGGTAGAATTCGGCCGTTGGGAAAATAAGGGAAGTTTATGAGCAGTCATGTTGGTACTGACATGTAAAATAAAAAAGTGACAATTATAGCCATGGTTCATATTGAGTCTTTTGATTTCGGTGACTTCATCCTTATTATCTTCTTACCCTTTTGCGTGTGATTGATTATGTCATTATTTTATGTTTTGTTCAGATTTAATGAGCTATGAGATCATTGATTGTCCTTATTCTTGCGTGTGCTCGAGTGTCATTTTCATGGTTGTGATTGTGTTCTTGAATCTCTTTAGCATCATTGGTCTTTAACTCTTACTTTATTATGGTTATATTTAAAATGTTATTTATTAAACCTTTGCCGCAACCCTATAATGTTTTAATAATTCTCCTTTTGAATGGTTAGACCACAAATTAGATTTCCAGGGAATTATTATGAGTTTGATTCATTGAATGAAAAAGGGGATTTTTGTATTGTTTTACCTTCAAGAATTGGTCATTGTCTTTCCTAAGTGTATCATGAATTTATCTTCCCGTGCTAAAAAGTTGGTTTTGGCATGTTGTTGTGCAACTCGAGTTGGCTTAACTTGTTTTTGGTCTTAGCATTGTTATTATTATTATTTTTGACTTAGTACCTTAGAGAATTCATTGGAAAGTTTAGGTCGATATTATGAAGATTAGGGGAAAATGTTTTAATGTTGAAATTTTTATTAATGCCTTGATGCCCTAAACTCTCTCTCTCTCTCTCTCTCTCTCTACACACTTGCTCCTTATAGAAACCCCAGCATAGAGCCCCTACCCAACAACATAGCATAGGAGTTGGGGGTTTGTCAGTAAGAAATTTTATTGTTTTAAGTATCCACAACCTTTTGTTGGGGATGCAGGGAGTTAGGGGAAGAGACGGAATGTGGGTTGTGAAAGGAAGCCCTGTGTCCTCCTGGGTGTGAAGGGAGGTGGTAATGGCTAAGGAGAAACAATCCAAACATCACGACCTCCTACTAAACCTGAAATAAATTTTACAAGTAAGTGAAGTCTTAGATTTATAAAAGAGATAAGGATATTATTGCTAAATATTTAGTTATTTTCGGAGTCGATACAAAATAAATAAACCCATATGTATAAATCGATTCATATTAGTTTTACCCTGTTAGGGCATTTTGATTGTTATGGTGCTACTTCTCTGCTAGGTTAAGTCACCTATATGAGATTGCAAGCATATTAATTTTTTGATAATTATGGTATGAAAATAGCCGTAGGCCTACGCCCAACATAGGTTAAATTATAGGTAGGGTATCATTGAATACTTGAGATTTATTTAAAAAACCCCTTTTAAGCACTTACAAAATAGAACTGTGGTCTTTACTAAACCACCATAGATTTTAGAAAAACATGTTTGTATAAATAAATTTGGCCCAAAATTACTTTCAGATGGGCTGGGTAAAATGAATGCATGTAAATCCCACTCAGATTTTATTAATTTGATGCACCCTATGGTTTATAGCCCTCTTGTTGAATACGATAAAATTATATATATTATATCTTCCCTTGCTGACTGTATCTCGATTTAGTTGGCTAAGTTGACCCCTATATTAGACTGGGGTTATGAAGTTTGAGTTGTTTGTTGATTGTATAATAAATTAATTCCACTTGTATGATTGGTTCAAAACCCAATTTTATAACCTCTTTCGATTTAATGAAGCATGGCCTATGCTTAAAGGCTAGATTGTTATGATTTCACTTTTGCCCTATAGGACTGGTTGCGTGTATGTATGCCTCCTTCATTATGGGGAATGTCCCTTATAATGCCTTTAGACCATATGATAACTGAAAATATGCCAATCATATTATCTTATTAAAATTTGGTTGAATGTGTATAATTTGGGGTTTGTTATTGATTGAGCTTAGCCTCCTTTCCCTTTGGACTATGCTTTATAAATTATCTTGACCATGGTATGCAATGTGAAACCCATAAATATTTTATCAAGCTATAATTGATCACAAATGAGTTTCTTTTAAGTGTTGTTATTGGTCATAGCTATTCACATTAACAAGTGGTGAACTATACCTTCTTAGGCTTGACTGAATTAAATCCAATTTCTTTCTTTGATTTTGCTATAGCTGGATTACTTGTTAAAGTCTTGAGTTATTTGTTGGATATGTTAATTCAAGGTAGCATGAGAACTCTAGGCAATGAAATTTAGTTTAACATTTAAAGCAATTGAGGCTTCAAAACCATGAACTTAGATTTGCCTCCAAATCTACCTTCCTGAGTTCGAAGCTAATAAGCTGAGTAGAACACTTATGCTCCTTTAGATGAATGTCCTTTTCTTATCTCATGTGTAGCTTGAGTGTTGTACAAGATGTTATTTCTTGAGGTCTTGGTTAGTGTGTTGGACATGATGTTTAATCACATATTATTCAAATGTTTGACTGTTGAGTCATGTACTATGGCTTGTGTCACCTATATGCTCATAACTTTTTAGTAAAACCCAAATACCTGATTCCACCATCTAGCTGATGGTTGGGGTGGTTAGGGCCACCATGATTGGGCTCATCAGGGTGTACCTTGAGGTTTGTCACCTTGCATATCATGTACTTATCACTCATGGATTGGATTTTTATGCTTATAGTTGATGGATCCAACATGTTAGT